>CM041638.1:35084510-35178852 GCA_023333625.1 Bothriochloa decipiens
TAAGCAGTGAACCCAAACTCATCAAGAACAACAAGATAATAGAAACCAAAACAGATCAAGAACATAGGTACTAAAACCAAACAGATCAAAAAAATAAGGCACAATAAACTTTAACAGAACAAAAACATAGGTACTAAAACCTAACAGATCAAAAATAGGAAGATACAATAAACTTTAACAAATCATGCACATAGGTAGTGAACCTAACAGATCAAGAACCGCATAGTAGAACAAACCCTAACAGACCATGAAGAAGATAAGTAAACCGTAACACATGAAGAACAGGGAACCACAGATCATGAAGAAGGGGGTGGATTTCACCTTGCCTTGGGGTCACACGAACGGAGAGGAAGTAGATCTGGAAGTAGAGGATGCAGATCGAGAGGAAGACGAAGAAGATGCGGACGGAGAAGAAGAGGAAGACCAACGCCACAGAATCCCAGCAGCAGCCGGGGCGGGGACACCGCCACGAACCTCGGGGCCGGAGCGGAAACCAGCCGGAGGTCGCCGCCGCAGCCACGCGCCACCAATCACCGCCGGTCTCTCACGAGGGAGGTGGAAGAGCAAGCAACGAGAGGAAAAAGAACTCTAGTGAAGAGTGGCAACCCTTATAAAGACAGGCGAAATCGGCATGCTTTCGCTTCGCGCGCGGCAGCCATGGTGCGGGAAGGAGGTTTCCCCTTCCCGCCAGAGCCCGCGTGAGCCACCCCGCCGCCGCCCGAAATCGCCCGTGAGCGTCGCCACAAGCACGGCTCGGAAGAAACGACGATTTTCGGCGTTTCCAGAGAGCCAGACGGAGAGGATATTTTTGGCTCCTCAGAGCCAGGCCACCTCACGAGCCAACGCCACAAACACGATAAGTTGCAGCCCACGAGCGCAGCCGAGGCGCCCTCGCAAACGCGCCCTAGGACCCCCCACGCCTCCTGCCCAGTGCCCAGCCCCACTCACGTCGCTGTCAAGGCTTCTGCCACCACCAGTTCCACCACCTCGTCACGCCACTGCGAGAATCCCATGGCGTTCGCCGTCGCCTCCAAGGCGGCCCCACTGGCCGTGGGCGTGGCCGGCCTCCTCAAGCAGCTCCTCCGCGCCGCGCCGTCCGCCTCCGCCTCCGGGGCCGCCGCAGCGCTCCGCCCACGCCCAGCATGGGCCGTCGCTCCCCACCGCCTCCTCAGCACTCGCGGCGCGTCGTTCCGCCGCGACGACTTCGACAGCGAGAGCGAGGAGGAGGAGGGGTACAGCGGCGACGAGGAGGAGGAGTACAGCAGCGGCGACGAGGATGTCGGCTACGATCGCCTCCGTTCGCGCAGCTTCTCCGTCTCCAAGTTCTCCTCAGCAGGTACGCCCGCATCTCGTGCTCGCTGCTCCGTTCACTTCGTTGATTTCAAGCTCGAGAAGAAGAGGAACACGGATTGCTGAGGGGGTTTGCGTGATTTGGGTGTTTTTGGCAGACAAGCCGATGAGCCTGGGCCGGCTGCTGGCGCTGATGGAGGACGAGGCGGCGGCGGCGCCCAAGCGCGGGTGGTGGGTGTCCAAGGAGGACGCCGACGTGGTGAAGCTGAAGGTGGCGATGCCGGGGCTGGGGAAGGAGCACGTGAAGGTGTGGGCGGACCAGGACGGCCTGATGATCGAGGGGAAGGGCGACAAGGACACCGAGTTCGACGACGATGACGAGGCCCCGCCGCAGTACAGCCGCCGCATCGAGTTCCCGGAGGATGACTTCAAGATGGACCAGATCAAGGCGGAGATGAAGGATGGCGTGCTCAAGGTCACCGTGCCCAAGATCAAGCTCGAGGACCGCAAGGACGTGTTCCAGGTCAAGGTCGCGTAGGGGAAGGGATGGAATCAGTCAGTCAGGTCTCGTAGTTCAGTAATTGCAGTGCGCTCATCAAGGTCGAGTAGGGAAAGCGATGGAATCAGTAAGTCCAGGTCTCGTAGTTCATTCAGTAGTTGCAGTGCCCTGGAACCAATAGCTTAGTAGTGTAGTAGTTGTTGTTGCTGATGGAGGAGGACAGGAGGTTCCTGATTGCTAGCGAGAGGGAGACGTGTTTTTTTGGATGGCGATGTTGTCTTGTGCCTGATGGTGTCTGAGGCAGGGCAGCCATGTTTTCCTTTCAGTTCGTCATGTTCTGGTTTCGTGATGGTGATGATCTTGCTATGAACTTCTGACGAGTAATGGCATTCGCAGTTACCGATTGGGACCTATCTGTGTTTTGTGTTCTTGCTGGTGCTTGAATTGCTCTTTGGCAGCGAATTTGTGTGCATACTTGTTGTCTTGTTTTGTTTTGATCTGACTTTGAGATGGTTCACATGCATTGCAATTTGGAGCTTCTGGATTGGTGAGGACTGAAAATCTATGTGAACTTAAGCAACCTATATTTGGTTCAGTTCCTGCTAGGCTTTCGGTGTCGGTCATTTGCTAGATCGTGTGTTTATCTTTTGATGATTCTGAACTTTGTTTTTGAAACATATGATTCTGAACTTTGGTTGAGACATTCATGCTGCAGCAACTGACATTTGTGAAATTCCATTTGGGTTCTCGAATTGGAACAAGCCACATATTGCGTCAGGGCGCGCCATGGTCATCTGGTTCTGTAACAGAACTTCTGTTTGATATTTCGTTCTGATTACATATTTGTTTATCATCATCTGTATACCTGTACCAACTTTAACTTGGTGTGAAGTGTTAATCCGTGATCTGGGATGGGAATAGGCACCAAATCTCAGGGCTTCCAGTTATCCGTGACCTTTCATGGAGGAGATTGTGGATTGCTAAAGAGAGGGAGAGTTTTGGGGATGGCAATGTTGTCTCGTGTTGTGCCTGAAGGTGTCTGAGGCGGCCATGTTTGTCTTTCAGTTCGTCATGTTCTGGTTTCGTGACGGTGATGTTCACGGTTCACTGATGAGCTTGCTACGAACTTCTAATGAGTATGGCATTCGCAGTTACTGATTGGGACCTATCTAATCTATGTGATTGGGACCTATCTAATCTATGTTTCTTTGTTCTTGTGTTCTCGCGTTGCTGTATGCAACTGAAACTGTGTATGCACTTGTTTTGATCTGTCTTTGGATGGTTCGAATGCAGCAGCAGCAACTTGGTGTGAAATGCCAATTGGAGGCCTTGCTCGCTTCTCTGTCCAGGCTTTTGAGCTTCCTGGATTGGTGATGACTGAAAATCTTTTATGAACTTGAGCAACCTAGTTATTGATGATCAACATCTATATTCGGTGCCTGTCCTTCTGGGCTCTTTGCTTTGTGCGGTGTAAATTGTGTGTCTATTATCCTTCGCTGATTCTGAACTTTGGTTGAGACATGCGGGCTGCAGCAATGACATGAGTGAAATTCCATTTGGTTCTCACTTCTCAACTTGGAACACGCCACAGATTCACGTCTCACATTGGAACATGCCACAGATTGCGTCAGGGCTCGACCTGGTCATCTCCTTCTGCTTGATTCTGACAATGATAGAGAAATTCCATAGAGTGGGACAGTAGTTGTTTTTCGGCATCTATATGCTCCATGTTCCTCTTGTTTTCTTCATGGTCCCATTGTTGAACTGAACGTATGCCTGAAGACTGGTACCAACTTTAACTTTGTATGAAGTGTTAATTCTTGATCTGGGATGGAAATAGACAGCGAGTCTCAGCGAGTCTCAGTTCAGGGCTTCCAGCTATCCCTGCTGTATCGATCTCCCATTGGGATGTAAATTACACTGGCGCATTGATCTGTAACGTGAATCACGCACGAAATACGAAATTGATGTTGTGTTGTGGTGATTAGACTGTACATGTACTCCTATAAAGAATCTTTGATGTTACAGAATGCAGATCGGTTGCGACTACTGCATTTCGTACCAAAATGAGTTCTCCATCCAAAAAATTAGAAGAAAGCTACATCCATTCCAATTTGACTACAAAAGTTCAGGAAGTAGAGCTGCATTCATATTTCAAGCTGCTCCAGCAATTCTACGCCTCTCTGCTTATTTCGATCATCTAGTAGTTACAAGCAATTGAGATAATTATTCCAATCAAAATCACATGACTTTTCTATAGCCTGCATCCATCTCCAGCCAATCTGACCTCTGAACAAGCCCGTAAAATGCCAGTAGTACTTCAGCTACAGCTGGACGAGCGGATGATGCCAGCTACACAAAGTGCGTTGTAAAAAGAATGTATACGTGAGTCCGGTTCTGTGTTCTCTGTTTGGAACATGGATATTTTTATGAAGTTAAACTAAATTATGTGAAATATTTTTATGACCCGCGCGCCGCGTCCGCCGCTGACCCGCGCGTCCGCCGCCGCTGGCACGCGCGCCCCCACGGGCCTTCGTCCTCTCGCTGCCTGCGCTCTGGCTGCCCGCAGCGTGCTCCAACCTGGGCGCGAGGACTGCACGTCGTCCGGCACCGCCCGCACCTGCCCCGTCACTCTCCGGCCTGCAAGTCCGCATCTCGCGCGTGTTGTGCGGCATCACCGGTCTGCTGCTCGCCCAGTAGGCTGCAATGATGTCTTGACCGGAACTGCTCCGTACAGTACCTGCACGCAAGCTGCTCGACGTTTTGCCGGAATGCCAAATCAAGATGGTTTCTTTCCCGGTGCTTTCCCTGGATGATGATCTCTCATGGCACATCTGAAGAATCCTCATCCAACCTCGATGGAGTTTACGGGCCTCAATTTCTGACCTGGTGTTGGAGTTCAAACCGCCATTAAACAGAGGTTTGGGCTTCTAGTATCCCCACGGGTGTTTCTTCTAGTGTTTTCTTTCTAGTTGCTTCTTTTGGTCGCTGCAAGTTTCGCCTTTGCCCTCTCTCGGTGGGTCTCCTCCTTCAAGCCACCATTGGCGGTGTTGCTCTTGATTTTTGCGTTCTCTAGCTTGGTCCTCGTGTGTTTCGCTTCTCGGTTTCTTCCAAAAGTGTAGGCTTTCACATCTTCAAGTTGGCTAGCTTTGAATGCTCTAGCTATAAGATCTTTTTCACCTTTGGGGCAATGGAGGCCCTCGTTGGGATCTTGAAGTTGCAGCTTACAATAGAGAAGAAGATGATTCTTGGGTGTTAGTTAAAGGTCCTCAACAAATGCCGAAGCACTTGAGTTATGTGGATGACGTAAAGTCAGGTATTTTGACAGGAGCAAACAGTCTTCGGATCAAGAAAAAAGTTGACACTGTGGCAGAATCAAACAAACCTCCAAGCAGGCAACCGGTTTGGGATCGTCCGACTTTTCCAACAGATGCTTGGGGTTCTCGCGCAGCCCCTGTTGATCGACTTTTTCATGGATGAGCTCAAAATTCGGTTAGAAAGAACTTCGTCAAGAAAAGCCAATCAGCAAGGACCACAGAAAAGCATCTAACTCTACTTTGGTAGATTTGAGTTTAAATTTAGGTCCAGGGACAAGTCAACCTCCGTTCTTTTTTCACCCTGCTCCGAATCTATCACAAAAAGGACGATCTAGATTTTGCTCACGCTGCCTCTCCAACAGTCATTCAAGGAACAATTGCAAATTCAAGATTAGATGTCATAGATGCCTATATGAGGGACACGTTGCAGTGAATTGCACTGGGAAATAACACTTGGACAAAAACTTGTTGTGGTTTAATCAGAGGTGTGAATTGAGCTCTAAAGGAAAAGCTCCACTTGAGCAACCTAAATGGTTTTCCAAGACCGCCAGCGTGCCTCTTGGGCCGAGCGCAAGCAGCCCACCCATTTTTAATTCATTCTCTGATTGGTGGAGAGCAGGCTTAGCTTTGCAGACGGCGCCTTAGCCGCCCGAGCCTAGGGCCATACCGTGGACTCTGCCCTCTAAGTATATGAATGATGGGATCCATAGGGAAGAGGGTGCAAGTATCATAGATTTTTTTGGTTTGGGGCAACAAGCTCAGCAATAGGATTATCACCAGCAAAATGTGATAGCTGAAGGTCCTAAGGTGGAGGAGCAGTAAGACAATGAAGGGCAGGCGTGGACTGAAGAATTATTAGCAGTACATAACTTTGATCTAAACATGGCTCCTCCAGTTCTGGAGCAGGATTTAAATGTGGCTCCCTTGCCAGATGATCCGCAGGAAATACTTATTCTCCCACTGCACCTAATGGTTCAAGGCAACCTAGACTTAAATGAAGCAGAGATTAATATACAACAGCTTCTTCAACCAGTCCAAGGGCAGGAACAGGGAGAAGAACAACTATTCATGTCACAGCCTGCAGTAGCACATGATGCAATAGAAGAAGAGGTGGCAAATAATTTGAATGTGCAGGAAAACTTCATGCACTTGGAAACCTCAGAGGTTGAGTTAATGGATCAGGAAATGGAAAACCAGCAAGAGTTAGCACAGGGTCAAGAAATAGGGGAACAATTGGCCTCAGAAGAACAGCAGAACATGATGATGGAGCATCAACAGGTAGCACAGGAACAAGCTCCTTTTTTACCTGATGTCATCATAGATGTAGTTTTGGAGCCAAAGGAGCGACAATTGCTGCTAATCAGAATGGGAATGAGGTGGAACAACAACAGATTGGAAACCAAAATTTGCATCTGAATGTGGGTACGGTGTTAACCAGAAGTGAAGGTCCTAATCTTGCGTTCATGGCATGGGAAAGAAAAATTTGGGCCAACTAGTTTTGTCCAAGCAATCCATCTTGCACCCAGGTCAGCATTCCAGTAGAATGGTCTAATTTTTTCACTGCTCTATTGATGTGTCCAGATAGGTTTGGATGGACCAAGGAGTTTCTAACTTCAAAAGCTTTACAACACTTTGAGAGCAGTTGGGGCCATATTAACTTCTATCTACCCAAACAATGTCCTGCTGATTATAGTACTCTTGAATCTATAGATGATAAGCTTGTTCAGGAGAGAAAGACCTCCCTGGTTATAAAAGAATTACAGGAGGACAGGCTTGTTCTTGAAACTGAAGTAGGAGAGGTCTCACTAGTGACAGGCTCAGATCTTGAAAAGGTAAAGAGGGCTAGGACGAAAAGACCCCCCTTGGTGGACTCTGAGGTAAGAAGAAGCCCAAGACTTGAGCATAAAAACAAGGGTTCCAAGCCTTCTGGTTGCCCAGACAGAAAATGTTCAACATGTTCTTCTCCACCTCCAACTCTGTCCTCTAAAGTCATGAAAAATTTGGGTGTGCAATTTTATGGAATGGATCCTGAAGAGCTGCAGGATGAGGCCCTCAGGAAGGAAAATAAGGCCCAGGAAATAATCAAAAGGCAAGGAAAAAATAATAAGGATAAGAAGGGTGACAAAAATCAGAAGAATGAGGAAAAGGAAGTAGGTCATGAAGATGCTACTAGCAGGGATCAAGCTGGTGGCAACTAACCTGCTGAACCTCTGTATTCTCCTTTGGCTTGTAGTCATTGTTGAGATATCTCCGTGAACATCTGTTGGTTGACTTTTAGTGTTGTTGTCATGAATATGAACAATCAAAGAAAATGGAATATCTTGTCTTGGAATGTCAGGGGCATAAACGCTAGTTGGAAATGGAATGCTGTGAGGGATAAAATTGTTCAATCTGGGTGTGATATTGTTTGCTTGCAGGAGACAAAGAAGGACAACTTTGACAGACAATTTTTTAACAACTTTTGTCCCAATTATCTTGATTCCTTTGAGTTCATTCCTTCTGTTGGTGCCTCTGGAGGCATTCTGGTCCTGTGAAACAATTCTCTCTTCTCTGGGCAAAGGATATTCAGTAATCAGTTTGGGTTATCCATTGAGTTCACCTCGAACCTTAATGATGCTTCCTGGGTTCTGACTTGTGTGTATGGGCCTTGCACTTCTGAGGGCAAGGTATCTTTTCTTAATTGGTTAAAGGATGTTGAAATGCCAGCTGATGTTGATTGTATCCTTCTGGGTGAAAATAGAAATAAGCCAGGGGGCAGCATAGCTGAAATGTTTCTATTTAATAAAGTGATAAGTTTCTTGAGTCTGAATGAGATACCTCTACAAAATAGAAAATACACTTGGTCAAATATGCAACCTTCACCCCTTTTGGAAAGGCTTGATTGGGTGTTCACCTCTGAGAACTGGTTTCTTACTTATCCAAGTACAACTCTTAAAGCTCTTGATATGACTCCATCTGATCATACTCCTCGTCCCTTCTCTATCAATACAAGTTTGGCAGAGCTCCTGCCGACTGTTTCAAAAAATAACCTACCTCCTTGTGTTAAAATAATCTACAGTGTTTGGAATGACACGATGAATGTCTTTGTCCATGCCTACCTTTGTTTCATACTATTTGTTCTCCATGTTGCTTAATTAGTTGTTTCACTTCGGTCAAAATTCAAAAAAAGTAGTTGTTTCACAATAGTTCACTATTACTTTTACCGAACTTCATATCTATGCACGGAAATTTACTCTGTTCCTCAGTATCAGTATGCAGTTATTGTTACTCAGTACAATTTTGTACTGCCAACAATGGTTACATCAAAGGTTTAGGCCTATTAGTATTATTGTTTTCCCTTTTTCCCACCCTGCAACTCACTTGTCAAGTTTAGAACACACTTACACTCCACAGGGCAGCACTTTTCTTATACTAAAGGATAAATGCTATCAAGTATAACATTGCTATTGTAATTAATCTTACACTTCCAGATACTTTCAGATCATTTGTTGGGCACACAAGAATGATAATTGTTTCCACTAGCTGAATGTTGCTCTATTCTTGAAAAGGTTACTTATATTACTGAAAAATATTGGTATTTTCTTATATAAGGTTAGCCTTTTCACTCTTTATTTGGTTCCTCTGCTCTTTTGGTTCGTCAGCGTCTCAAGGCTGTATATATGTAAGAAATATGCTCCATGTTCCTTGTGGGTTTTGCATGTTTCCTTTTGGGTTTTGCATGGCCCATTGTTGGGCTGATCGTATGCCTGTAGACCTGTACTAACTTTTTTTAGGGCAACTTCGTGGGGATTGATGAGGTAGCAGCAACTTGGAGCTTCCTTGGATTGATGAGGATTGAAAATCTATTGTGAGCTTATAAGCAACCAATACTTGGTTCAATTCCTTCTAGGCTTGTGCGGCGTCAGTCGTTTGCCAAATCTTGTGCTTGTCTTTGGCTAATTTTGAACTTCTGTTTTTCAAACATCTGATTCTGAATTTTGGTTGAGAACATACAGGCTGCAGCAAGTGAGATGTGTGAAATTCCATTTGGGTTCTCAAATTGGAACAGGCAACAGATGACGCCTGGGCTCTCCATGGTAATCTGCTTCTGGTTGGTCTCATTCTGACTAGGTTTCTTCGATGGTAAAATGACAATGATAGAGAAATTACATAGAATGGGACAGTAGTTGTTATCGGCATCTATATGCTCCATGTTCTTTTTGGGTTCTGCATTGTTCGACTGATCGTATGGCTGTAGACGTGTACCAACTTTAACTTGATGTGAAGTGTCAATCCATGATCTAGGATAAAAACAGACAGCGAGTCTCAATTAAGGGCTTCCAGTTAACCCTGCTTGATGTTGATGATGAGAAATTGAAATGTTAGATTGTGAGTATCGATCTCCCATTGAGATGTATATTAAACTGGCGCTTTGATTTGTAACGGGAATCACGCACGAAATACGAAATTAAGTTCAGACAGAGTTGTATTCACACGTCAAGCTTCTCCGGTAATTCTCTGTCTCTCTGTTTATTACTATCATCTACTTACAAGCAATTGAGATAATTATCTAAATCAAAATCACATGACTTCTCTATAGCCTGCATTCATCTCCAGCTTGACCTCTGAACAAGCCCCAATGCCACAGATGGACGAGCGCATGATGTCAGCTACGGAGTACACAGAAGTGCGATATGAAAAGAGTGTGATGTCTGATATGTCAATGTCTCCGCTTTCTACGGTTGGTTCGGCAAAATATTTGCTGAAAGAGATGTGTAAGGCCTTTTATATACGTACATCTTTGTATCCTTGAACGTCGAATAATTGTGAAAGAGATGTGTAAGGCCTTTTTGGAACGTGAGATTTTTTTTATAAAGCTAACTTAATTTTTTGAAATACCTGAGTTTTTGTAAACAACTGATCTAAAATATAAACTAATTATGATACAGTTGGCCATGGACCTATTTTGGATTGCTACAATCTACGGGTTTTTTTAGCTAAATAGATATAGTTTCACGAACTTTGCTGCCGGACAGACATGAGCGGTGGAAACTTTATAAAAAATATTTGTATAAAAATATTTATACCACACTCATGATAGAGAAATTTTAAAACAATTTTTATATTTCCGTGGTATAAAAAATATGGGTCCGTTCGAGCCGTCGCCCTCCGAAATGCACCACGTACGTGATCGAGTCTTTGCCCTCAAATTTCTTTATTTTGGACTGCTACACTCATGCCGGACAGACATGAGTGTGGTATAAATATTTTTTATATCATGAAAATACAAAACAAGAAGTTGCCCCTTTTGAAAAAGTACAGAGTTCTTGGACCCATGTTTCAGTGGCTGTAACCAGCCTCCCCCGTTCAATGGCTTCCAGCCCGGTCGCACCAACTGGCTGCTCTTACTTGGCTAGCGTCTCATGCACCGCACGAATCGCGAAGCAGAATCCCCCGGACCAGAAGCCTCCTCCGGAGCCTAAACCCTCCCCTCCGCCATAAGACCACTGCACAGGCGCCGAGGCATCACCTCGTCACAGCGCGAGAGTCCCTGAGGCAGGGAGGGGGCCCATGGCTTTCGCCGTCGTTGCCTCCAAGAGGTCCCAGCTGGCCGTGGCCGGCCTCCTCAAGACGCTACTCCTCGCCCCGCCCGCCGCCGCCGCCTCCGCCTCCGGGGCAGCGCCTGCCGCTGCAGCGCTCCGCCCAGCGTGCTGCGTCGCTGGCCGCCGCCTCTTCAGCACTGGCGGCGCGCCGTTCCGCGGCGACGACTTCGACAGCGAGAGCGTGGAGGAGTGCAGCGGCAACGGGAATGGCCTCCCCATGTCCCCAGGTACGCCCGCATCTGCCCGCTCCGCCTTTCCCGATCGTTTGATTTCACCTTGTGGAGAAGAACATGGAAGGAGACTGCTGAGGGGCTAACCGTGATTTGGGTTTCTTCTGGCAGCCACGAAGGACATTATCGGCGACTGCGAGCCGGTGCGCATGGGCGGGCTGATGAAGCTGGCGGCGCTGGCAAGGGACGAGGCGGCGTCGCGCGGGTGCTGCGGGTGCTGGGTGTTGACGGAGGACGTCGACAAGGTGAAGCTGAAGGTGGCGATGCCGGGGCTGGGGAAGGAGCACGTGAAGGTGTGGTGGGAACAGGACAACCTGGTGATCGAGGCGGAGGGCGACAGGGACACCGAGTTCGACGACGACGGTGAGTACCCGGCGCGGTACAGGTACCACATGCAGTTCCCGGAGGGCGCATTGAAGATGGACCAGATCAAGGCTGAGATAAAGAATGGGCGGCTCAAGATCACCGTGCCCAAGATCAAGGTCGAGGAGGAGCCCACGGACGTGTTCCAGGTCAAGATCTGGAAGAGAGCGCGGGCTTGTATCGAATCAGTCGCAGTCCAAGTTTCGTAGTTCAGTAGTTTCAGTGTGCTAAAACCAATAGCTAAGTACTTTGTTGCTTATGGAGGAGGTTGCGTGATAGCGAGTGGAGACGTGCTTTTTGGATGGCGATGTTGTCTCGAGGCAGGGCAGCCATGTTTACCACTTTACCTCTCAGTTCGTCATGTTCTGGTTTCATGATGGTGATGATGATCACCAATGATCTTGCTATGAACTTCTGATGAGTAATGGCATTCGCAGCTATCGATTTGGAACCTATCTGTGTTTTGTGTTCTGCTGGTTCTTGCATTGCTCTTTGGCGGCGAAACTGTGTGCATACTTGTTTTGATCTGACTTTGAGATGGTTCATATGCATAGGTAGCGGCAACTTGGAGCTTCTTTGGATTGATGAGGATTGAAAATCTATTGTGAACTTAAGCAACCAATATTTGGTTCAATTCCTTCTAGGCTTTGTGCGGTGTCAGTCATTTGCCAAATCTTGTGCTTGTCTTTGGCTGATTCTGACCTTCTGTTTTTAAAAAAAACTCGACCGGGGCGGTTAAGACTGTCGCCGCAGCATTTCAACTAAGAAGAAGTCACCTTCTCACCCGGCGAGAAAACCCTCGAACCCCCACCCCATTCAGACACAGTGAGACGTTACCCGTGAGATGGGCCGATCTCCATACCTGTGCTTTGGCACCTAGGGCGAGCGAGGGGATTTTTTTAACCACAACCTAAAATTCGCTCCCATGGAAAATCGAACTCAGAACCTTCTGTTTTTGAAACATCTGATTCTGAACTTTGGTTGAGACATGCAGGCTGCCGCAATTCTGAACTTTGGTTGAGACATGCAGGCTGCCGCAACTTACATGTGTGAAATTCCATTTGGGTTCTCAAATTGGAACAGCCGACAGATTGCGTCAGGCCTCAGCATGGTCATCTGCTTCTGCTTGACAGTTTGTTCTGACAAGGTTTCTTCGATGGTAATGACAATGATAGAGAAATTACATAGAGTGGGACAGTAGTTGTTTATCCGCATCTATATGCTTCATGTTCTTTTTGGGTTCTGCATTGTTCGACTGATCGTATGGCCGTAGACCTGTACCAACTTTAACTTGGTGTGAAGTGTCAATCCCTGATCTACGATGAAAACAGACACCGAGTCTCAGTTAAGGGCTTCCAGTTATCCCTGCTTGATGATGGGAAATTGAAATGTTAGAATGTGAGTATCGATCTCCCATTGAGTTGTACTATATCACATTGGCGCATTTATAGGTAACGTGAATCACGCAGAAAATACGAAATTGATCTTGTGTTGTGGTGATTAGAATCTACTCCTAGATAAGAATCTTTGACGTTACAGAATGGAGATCGGTAACAACTACTGCTTTCGTACCAAAATGTGCTTTCCATCTAAATTCTTTAGAAGAAAACCCACACATCCATTCCAGGTTCAGGAAGTAAAGCTGCATTCATATGCCAAGCTGCTCCCTGTTACGTGCCGGGCGATGAACAGAAGGAAGAGACGCCGGGCCGGTTGCTACAGAGCTGAAGAGGTGTGGTGAAACCCGGAGCAGAGTACATGGGCTTCAATTCGACTTCTTCTTGGGCTGGCTCGAGTATTGTTGGGCCGCAACGTGTGTGTGTTTGTGTTTCGGCCTGCGCGTTTGAGCGGGTATAAGATACCCTGTAACCGTAACGATGAAAGATCTACGAACTGAAACCTGTAACCGCCTCTCTCGGCGTTTCGTCCGAATCCTAATCCAATTGCTATTCTTGCTGCTCTCAACCCCTCCATTCCCCAATCTCCACTCTTATCCGAGCCCTTACGCTCAAGTTATCGGTGATTCCCCAGCGGGATCATCACACTCCCGTAATTCTACATCTATTTGTCTATTACTATCATCTACTTGCAAGCAATTGGGATAATTATCCCAATCAAAATCACATGACTTCTCTATAGACTGCATCCATCTCCAGCCGTTCGGACCTCTGAACAAGCCTGTTAGTAACAATGCCAGTACTTCAGCCATAGCTAGACCAGCGCATGATGTCAGCTACACAGAAGTGCGATGCGAGTGAAAAGAATGTACGTGTGACGTATGACATATCAACGTACATCTTTGCACCATTGAACGTCCAATAATGCACAATAGATGTGCACTATCTCTTTGAAACGTGAAATTTCTTTTTATAAGGTTAACCTAATTTTGTGAAATAACTAAGTTTTAAACTGATATGAATGAATATAAACTAATTACGATGCAGGTTGTTGGCCATGGACCTGTTTGGGACTGCACAATCTATTTCTTTTAGCTAAACAGACATAGTTTCACGTGCTCTGCAGGAAAAAGTAGAGAATTCTAGCTTTTTATGCATTTGCCTACGGTGTAGTTTGTGAAGTAGAGTTTGCAAAGAAGTCAGAGCATCTCAAAGAGATTAGCTAAATTATTTTTTGAAGATAAATTTAGTTATTATTAAAAAATACTTGAATAGTCTCTATAATTTTTTTTCAAATTTAGTACTCCCTCCGTTCTAAATTATAGTTCGTTTGACTTTTTTGACCTCAAGTTTGACCACTCATCTTATTTAAAGAATTTGAGCAAACGTAGTCAAATTTATGTCGTTCTCGAAGGTCTTTTGTTAATAAAGCAAGCCACAACAAAAAAAGTGATATTTTGAACAATTTTTTGAATATGACGAGTGGTTAAACTTGAGATAAAAAAGCCAATGAATTATAATTTAAAACAGACTAGTAGTTTTCTATCTCACCTTATTTTCTCTCTACTTTTGATAGCCTACCTTACTAGGTATGGAGTATGTTAGAGTACTCTAATATTTTTTATCAATCTATTTTAGAGAGTAGCTAAATCAGTAAATTTGTCTTTTTTTGCCTTATGTCTTGAGATGCTCGGGTTCATTATGAATAGTTGGCAATTTTTTCAAAAGAAATAGAATAATATTCGGCAACGTTAGGTTCAATATTTATTATTTTTTTGGTGATAAGATGCAGTATTTATTATGCTTGTGTGTAACCTGGCATACAAGATGCCTCTTCGCTTTGCTTTTTTTTTTTTGGAGGAGGCAAGTTCCTCTCATCAAAAAGAAGAAGTTGCCCTTCCCTTCAGAAAATAACAGGGTTCTTGGACCCATATTTCAGTGACCAGTTTCAAAAAAAATCACTACTTCGTAAAAATGGCTTCCAACCCGGTCACACCAACTGGCTGGTAGGGTCGCATGAACCGCACGAATCGCAAAGCAGAATCCCCTGGACCAGAAGTATCCTCCGGAGCCTTTCCAACCCGGTTGTTCATCCCGTCCGCTAATAAAGCACCCGCTCCCGTCGCTGTCTGCTGGCATCACATCGTCACACCGCGGCTCGAGAGTCCGTGAGGCAGGGAGCGAGCCCATGGCTTTCGCCGTCGTCGCCTCCAAGAGGGCCAGCCTCCTCCAGAAGCTCCTCCTCGCCCCGCCCGCCGCCTCTGCCTCCGAGGCCGCGCCGTCCGCCGCTGCTGTCCGCCCAGCGTGCGTCGTCGCTGCCCGCCGCGTCTTCAGCACTGGCGGCGCGCCGACCCGCGGCGACGACTTCGACTGCGAGAGCGTGGAGGAGTGCAGCGGCAAGGAGGGTGTCGCCTACGACCGCTCGAGCGGCTTCTCCCTCCCCCTGTCCCCAGGTACGCCCGCATCTGCCGTTTCCGATCGTTTGACTCATGAGGGGACGAACCATGAATTGGGGTTTTCTGGCAGTCATGGCGGACATCTTCGGCGAGCCGGTGTGCATGGGCCGGGTGATGAAGGTGGCGGAGGGCGAGGCGGCGGCGCGCGGGTGCTGCGGTTGCTGGGTGTTGACAGAGGACGTCGACAAGGTGAAGCTGAAGGTGGCGATGCCGGGGCTGGGGAAGGAGCACGTGAAGGTGTGGTGGAAAAAGGACGACCTAGTGATGGAGGAGGAGGGCGACAGGGAAACCGAGTTCGACGACGACGATGAGGACCCGGCGCGGTACAGGTACCGCATGACGTTCCCGACGGCGGCGGACAACTTGAAGATGGACCAGATGAAGGCGGAGATGAAGAATGGGCAACTCAAGGTGACCGTGCCCAAGATCAAGTTCGAGGAGGAGGACGTGTTCCAGGAGGAGGAGGAGAGCGCGGGCGTGTATGGAATGAGTCGCAGTCCAAATTTATTAGTTCAGTAGTTTCAGTGCTAGAGGGAGACGTGCTTTTGGATGGCGATGTTGTCTTGTTCTGGTTTCGTGATGGTGATGATCACAGATGATCTTGCTATGAACTTATGATAAGCAATAGCATTCACACAGTTAATGATTGGGACCCATCTGTGTTTCTTGTTCTTGTGTGTTTTTGTGGGTTCTTGCATTGCTCTTTGCAATTGAAACTGCGTGTACTTGTTCTGATCTGACTTTGGGATGGTTGGCATGCAGTAGTAGCAACTTGGTGTGAAATGCCAATTGGTGCCTTGTTTACCTTTCGCTGTTCATGCTTTTGTTCTTCTTGGATTGGTGATGACTGAAAAATCGCTTTTATCTTCTTGGATTGGTGATGACTGGAAATCTTTTATGAACTTTGAGCAACCTAGCTACTGATGATCAGCATCTATATTGGGTGCATGTGCTTCTGGGCTATGTGGGTGATGTTTGGTGTAAATCGAGTCTTTATCCTTGGCTGATTCTGAACTTTGGTTGAGACATGCATGCTACAGCAACTGGCACGAGTGAAATTCAATTGGGGTTCTCGCTTCTCAAATGGGAATACGCAACAGATTGCGTCAGGGCTTGCAATTCTCATCTGCTTAATTCTGCTTGATATTTCGCTTTGACGAGTGTTTTTTTTTTTTTGCATCACAATGACGATGATAAGAGAGATTACATAGAGTGTAATGTTAGTTGTTTATCGGCATCTATATGCTTCCTGTTCTTTTTGGGCTTTTGACTTCTGTACCAACTGCACCTTGGTGCGAAGTGAAGTGTTAATCCTCAATCTAGGATGCAAAGAGACTGAGTCTCAGGGCTTCCAGTTATCCCTAATTGAGAAATTGAAATGTTAGAATGGGAATTCCAGTATCTATCTCCCATTGCGAGGTAAATTACACTGGTGCATTGTTTTGTAAAGTGAACCAGTACGAAATACGAAATTGATGTTGTGTTGTGGTAATTAGAATATACTGCTACATAAGAATCTTGGATGATTGGAATGTACTGCTACATAAGAATCTTGGTTGTTACACAATGAAGATCGGTACCATTAGAACAAAGCCAACACATTCATTCCACTTTAATTATAGAAGTTCAGTGTTCAGGAAAGTTTTTTTTTTCTCCTCAGATCCACTCCCGTTACAAAGTGTCGAGAGTACCAGTTCATTTCAGTTCATCCTCCTACTAAAAATATGGGCTGAAGATGACTATCACAAGAATAATTAGCAGAAAATGTAAGTTCCCTTGCTAATCAGACTGAAACCTATATGGGCAGAAGTGCGCTCAATGCCCATATGTGAGTAAATGTTTGTCAAGCTGCTCCAGTAATTCTCTCCCTGTTTATTACTATCATCTATTTACAAGCAATTGAGATAATTATCCCAATCAAAATCACATGACTCCTCTATAGGCCCTATACAGCTGCTTCCGCCTCCAGCTATTCTCAGCCACATTTGGATGATGGCGTGCCAACGGGTCGTTAGCGCTTGATGTCAGTTACACAGAAGTTCTGATAAGTGTGAATTTGTCAGTGTGCACCTTGCTATGTGTTTCTTAATTTCTCTCTATGTACACTGAAATCACACCCAGGGATCTGCTAGGATGATGATTAGTTCTCTGTCTTAGATGCTGACAAGTGAATCATCGCTGGCTGGAGATCCTGGTTGACACAGGCAGTCAGGAAAAGGGTTCTCATAAAATGCCTCTTCTGACCTAAATCTGTCTTTGCCCTTTGTTCCTGAAACCGGACCTTTTCGTTTCCGTGGAGAGCCTTGTCTGAAGAATAGAACAAGCACAAAAATAAGGAACAGACACAGATCAGTGTCTTTTAGTTGTCATGCATATCATCAGTTTAATACCTTTTCTGGTGGATGTCTATTATCCTTTGCGATAGCCTCTCCCCTTCCTTTAGTAATCCACTAGCGACCTTGTCAAACAAGCGAACTAGTGCTTTCCTGGACCAAAGAAAGAAGATGATGAGATGCAGACCAAACTGTAGAACGAATTGTGAAAACAATGAGGGATGAGAAATGCAGTGGTTTGTGATTATACCTGTCAGGACTGACTGTCTTCCTATGGCCAAGGAAACGCCTGTGACCTGCAACAGCCCGTGCCATGTTCCCCGAATAAGATGGAATGAAGACATCACTCTCCACTGAAACAATATAATCTAAAGCTGCCATTTGAGCAGCATATTGGCTGAAAGGCCGCAACTCCTCAGCTGTGGCAAGTTTTTCCTGCAATGGAACGCACAACATGTGTAAAAGTGGCAACTAAACAAAATTGTATTAAACAATACATAACAAATGAAATGATAGCTGCTCTACCTTGTTCATCAGAATAGGGAACCTTGATTGTAAATCAACCATATGAGATTCACCTCCATATGTTTCCCCTGCAGCTATGTAGACTGGGGTGCTTGATGGATACCCTAGCCCAGAAAGAAACATGCCGACTTCCTTTGGTGTCAAGGGGCAGTACCCGTGGGATCTTTGTTCTAATGGATCAATGTCCTTCACCTTCCAGTAGGTTGTGTTTTCTCTGTAGATACAGGAGCAGAATTGAATCAACGGCTGGTAACATATACTGCTGTTAAAATACAAGCAAGACAGTGTAAATAAACCCTAAGGCCTTGCCTGATCATTGCAAGTTCTTCTGATTCTGTCTGTGATAAACCATATGTGCAGCCACTAAAGGCAAGCATGTCCTTCTCATAGCGCAAATGCAAAGCAATATACGGCCCAAATGACCTCATCCTCTCCACCAATAGCTGGAAGAAAATCAGTTTATCTTTGCTTATCTAAACGGCACTTGGTATACATTTCAGGGAAAATAATGATCAAAATTGGAAGATGTGAGAGAATGATTTACTTTGCCTAGAGCTTCAATTGGGGGAGCAAATCTCAGTGCTTGGAAAAAGGCCCGACAACGAAGCTTCTGAATGTCAGGAGGAAGGTGGTTGTTTGCAAGGCGGGAATCTGACTTAGCAGCTCGAATGACCTAGTACAAATCTTCAATCAGTATCACAGTTCCAAACATTGCATTAGTAATCACTGCTTAGAATTGGCTGGTATGGAAGTGCACAGTGGTGGTTGAATTCAGACCTGGCGATGGTCCCACAGTGGAGAGATCTCATCCTGGTAATAATCTACTCCAGACCAACTCTTGAAGTACCTAACAGACTTTGGAGCTTTCACCAACTCCTTTGGCAGTTTTTTCTCAACTTTCACATCATTTGCTAAAGAATTTATGAAGTGTTCTTCATCAAAGACATCTGAAAAGTTGCTGATATTGAAAAGTGGTCTCATCAGTCTCAGGTAAGATCAGGGAAGGCTGAGAATAAACCCAGCATCTGACCTACCTTTTGTCATGCCAAAATGATTTCTTATCAAGCTCTGGAATGATGAGTGTAGCATTAAGTATGCGCGCAACTGCCACCATATCACTGATCTGCCATAAGAATAAGAATATTCTGTTAGAAAGGAGACAAATATTAGAGGGATTTCGTGTCTATAGTGAAATTACCCATGATCAATTTATTAGCAACACAGATCTGTACCCAGTAAACAAAGCACAAACATGTGCAGCAGTAAATAAACAATAAAGAAACATTCCCCTTTCTATACCAAAATCACATGAAGCCGATGTTAAGGGAATTAGGAAAAGTACCAATTAGCAAAACAGAACAAAAAGGGTTTCAGTTATCTTAACCATAATTAATGAAGGGGACCTAAAGAAAAAAAATAGCAAATTCTCCTATTTTTTTAAAGTCAAGTACAACTAAAACACTACTGGTAGTTAGTTTCAGTTATCTAACAATCTGCATGCACAAGCAGAGTGTAACTAGTTTTGGTCTCCCCTAATAAAACAAACTTTCTTTATCCAGCTATGAAGAAAAAAAAAGATAATGACTGAAGGTTGACATGGATAAGACAGACGCACATCCAAACAAGTGTCACTTACCAAAATCATAAAAACAAAAAAGAGCATGATATTCAATACCAAACTCCAGGAAAAGAAATTTGGAATGGCAACCAGATAACATCCACCCACCAACCATTCTCAGGAATAAGCACTCTATCTTTAACCCAGTTAAGCCATTCAATCTGTGTCGCTGATAACTCAGTTAACAAAATACTAATTGGGAAACAAACAGCTTAATTCAACAACCACCATATACAGCTTAATCGAGCACATCTGACATATCTAAGAGAGAGTGGAACATTAGCCCCAGAACACCAACTGCACGTGATTAAAGCAGCAAAGGGCTGTTCAGTGCCCACAGACACTGAGAGTTAGGAAAAGCACATTGAGAGCACCAAAAATATGCAAAAAAGCAAAGCTGCTAATTATGGGTGCTCACAAACTGCCAACTCTGATCAAACACCCCATATGCCCGAACGACAATCCCACACTCTTTTTTTTTTTTGAGATATTAGCCCTCCCCACTCAAGTCAACACATCTGATGCAAATCAATCAATGAATATCTTCGTTCATCAGTAAGGCAAGTGATCAATTTCCATAAGGACGGTCCAGCTTACCCCAGCGCGCATCTGGTTGAGTCCGCCATTGGTGTGTACGAGCAAGTACCCCCTCGACACCACCGGGCCTGCAATGCAAGATGAACAAAATCAGAGCTGCGCACAAGAATTTGAACCACGAGGCAAGAAATCGATGTCGGGGGCAAGTGTGCCAATGATGCGCATACCTCTGTACTCCGGTGACGGCGTCACGCAGGGCACGAACCGCCGCGCCGGCGCCGGCGCCGGCAGCCACAGCCTCTTCCCCGCCGCGTCGTCGGCCGCAGCACTGTCCAGCTGTCAAATCTAAAGATTAATCCCGGCGCCATAGGCTCGCTCCCGTGAATTCAAAAAACAAAACAAAAAGAAAGCAACAGCGGCGACAACTAGCAGCAGAACAGCATTCGTGGGAGAATCGATCACCTTCCGCGGCGACGCGAGCTGCGGCGGCGCGAACTCCTGCTCCCACCGCAGCTCCTCGATCTCCCGCGGCTGCGAGAGGCGGTAGGGCGCGCCGGAGGAGGAGGAGGAGGGCGCGGCGAGGCCGGAGACGTGGAGCGCGACGGCGAGCAGCGCGGCGGCGGCGGTGACGGTGGCGCCCGCGGCGGCGAGGGAGAGCAGCCACCACCGTAGCGCCGCCCGCCGCGCCAACGCCGCTCCCGCGGGCCTCACCTTCCGGCGCGCCGGCATCTCATCCGCCCGCCTAGGAGAAACACTCCTCCTCCCCCTCTCGCCTCTGGCGATCGATGGAGACTAATTGGACACCGACCCGCGCGGCAGTGCGCGGGGTTATTCGGCCCCTTGCCGGCGCCGCGATGCGCTTTTTTCCTCCGAGCGTGATTGCGTGCAGAGTCCTCAACGACGCGGTAAGGGAGGGAGAGGGAGGGAGGAAGGATTTATTTGACGGGGAGCGGAGGGGCAATGGCGTTCACCACCTGCCGGTCCGGGGATGCGGCGCGGCGCGGCCTGCCTTGTGCTTCTGTCTCCTGGGGCCGGGAGGGAGGTGGGGTGTGGAGGGAGACTTGTAGGTTGAAGAGGTTAATGGTGGTTTAGCGCAAGGGCAAACCAATTAGCCACATTTTAGTGCGGCCTTTTTCGGTGCGATTTAAGAGCCATGCTATTGTGAATGTGAGAGCAACTATCTCATTATGGAGTATGTTACAAACTGAATGCAAGTCAAGATAGAACTTTATTAGAGTTTACGATATGTCTATCTACGTCTAAAAAGTCTCGGAGGGTTTTGTCCATCTCATTGTTCTTAAAAAGGTCCAGAAGATTTCGAGCGGCCTTTTTCGATGCTATTGTTGCCTAAACTGAATAACATCGTGAATGCCAGGCAGGCAAAACTATCTCATTACATATTACAAATTAAAGGTAATTTGAGATATAGCTTTAGTATAGAAGGTAAATCGAGATATAGCTTTAGTAGAGTATATAGATAGATTTATATGATACATAGATAGAAAGATGGATGTAGATTCCAATATCATCATATTACACATTAAATATATAATAATAATGATGCTAGCTCCACGTTGCTTTATACTTTTATATATTTGAACTCTCAATTTATTATTCCATTGAAGGTTATTTTAGTTTTGCCTTAGACCAATTTTGTTTAATTTTAAGTGTTTTGGAAAAAAATATTAACACCTATATTATTAAAAAATGATTAATATCTAATAAATGTACAAGTAAAATATATTTACTTGTGTATCAATGGATTTTCTTGTTTATGATGTTACTCTTTCAATATTTTTCTATAAACATTTTTAAAACTAGTGAAGTTTGATTTAGACCAAAACAAAAGTGTAACTTACAATATCAAACATAAAGGTGTCCTATTATATATTACATATCCATCAGATAATATACTTAAAAAAAGCTAGAAGATTGCAGGTAAATCAGTGCATTAGACCATCTCCAAAGAAAGATTGGATGATTTATTTGCTCATGCGTATATATAATTAAGTAGCATGCATGCAGCCATACACTCTCGATAGATAGGAGTTATGTAGGGGAGTTCTTGTGCGTGGCTTTGTTGCTGTCCAAAGATTATCATGATAGTTTTGTTGAACAAAATTTCAATTTTAGAGTTTGTTTGATTTGATACAAGAGCTAACTGCTAGCTAGTTAGCTAAAACTAGCCATAGTGTATAAACTTTGATACAAGAGCTAAATTGCTAGCTAGCTACAGAGAAGCTAAAACTAGCTACAGTGTAGCTAAAACTAGCTACAGTGTATAAAGTATAAACGAGAGAGCTAATAGGTGAGACAATTGTTTAAATCGATCTTCAACAAGTTGTTATCCAACTAGATAGCCAACCTTTACTAAAGTAAGCTAATGTTTGGCCCAACTTATAACTGGCCCTAGCGGTTACAAAACTAGAGGCATTATTTATTTGTCTTTATGTAATTAATTGCTTAAATCATTTTCTTTTAATGTAAATGTTGCATGTACCAATAATTCCTTTTCTTTTTAGCATAAAATTCAGGCGAATATGTGGCAAGATATAATTTTGACTTTTTTTTATTTACTACTAAAACTTGCCAACCTCTTACATTTAATTTGAAAAATATTTGGTATTAGTTTAGCTCTAAACCAAACGGGGCCAGAACTCATGAAGTGTCAAGCAAACTACTAAACGTACCCAGCATTTAGCCATTTTTCGGCCCCGTGGCGCTTCACCGAGTCCGTCCGAATGCATTGCATCCATCCTCTCTCCCACGGGGCGCCGTGTGTTGATCGCCTGCCTCGTCACCGTATCCTTTTCTTTGCTCAGCGTATCGCCGCCGTACGGCAACGCGTAACAAACTTCTGCCAGCCCCGTTCGCGTCCGTCCCCGCCTGCGCGACTAGCCGTTGCGACTTGCGAGCACCGCCACCGGTGCGTGCACGCAGCGTCGCAGCCCGCCTGGCTCCTTCCCGGAGCCGCGCGGAGGGTCGTCGCGACGCCAATGGCTGCGTCGGGTGACGCGTGCACCGTGTACGGACGGACACGCGGTGCCTGGTGGCTGGTGCTGGTGGATCACGATGGGCGGCGGGGCCCGCTCGCGATTCGATCTGCAGCTTGAGACAAGAATGGAACTCGAAGGTGGGCGAGGGTCCTACCCGTCACGGGATTTTGGTTGGCAATTGGGAGAGCCAGGCTGCACGGCCAGCTCCGTTTGTCACGGCCATGCTGCTGCCTGGCGGGCGGCGGCGGCTGGATCTTGCGTTCTGTTCTGTCGGGCGTTTCGCTTCACTGGCTGGCGTGCACAACAGTTTAGGCCTATATATACGGAGCACTGAATATACATGAAATCAAAAACTAAATGTATAATTTTATTATACTTTATAAGATAAATATTTTAAACCTAATTAATTAAAATTTAAATAATTTTATCAAATATAAACGAGACTGACGTGACAGCACACTGTGCCGCCGTGAACTAAACAAGCCTTGAAGCGAACACAGAAGACAGAACACGGGACGACTTTGGAGTGATCGTCACGAGATTACGGCGGCAGTACGGCCGGTGTGGTATGCTGTATGGCGAGCTGTACTGCACTGAGTCACTGTATCTGCCGTTTGCATGCCCGATCCAGAGCTGTGATCTATACGCGCCACGTGAGTATGTTGGCCTTTGCGTGTGCTCTTTCTGACAAGTGACAGCACGTGATAAACAAAGTGGCTTAGGTCTTATTTAGATTTAAGAATTTAACCACTAAATTCACTATGTAGAATTTCTATTCTTCATCTCATTAAAATATCGGCACATATATGAAGTATTAAATATAGATAAAATTAAAAACTAATTACACAGTTTTGTTGTAAATATTTCAAACCTAATTAATCAAAATTTAGATAATTTTTACCAAATATAAACATTCGGTTGCAAATATCTGTGCTGTGCGTGCTGTCATCCTGTCGCTGTACACACTGTCAGTGTCCGTCCGTCCACCCCGGTCCGGACACCGATATCACTTGGCAGAAACCAGAAAGGAAGCGCACCGATCGCCGCATAGGGTGGGAGATGGGGTGGTTGGACGCCCATGCCTGGCCGGGCCCCCGGTGGCGGTGATGGCTCAGCGCTGCCCGCGTCGCACGCGGCCGCGTGACCCCATCGCTTCGGACTTCGATACGTCCCGCTCCCGCGCCAGTCTACAGTGCCGGCGTCCCGCTCCCGCGCCAGTCTACAGTGCCGGACGGAGGACATCTGCCATCTGGGGAGGTCCTGGTCTCCGAGAGTTCGGCCCTGCGCGGTCCGCCGGGTGCTGATCCCAGCGTCGCAGCGGATCCGCGCCGCCATGTGCGCTGATCGACGCGGAGCACAGCGCCCATCTCGGCGCTGATCAAACTAGAGACGGTTGACAGAGTGACGCTACCTCCTCCTAGTCCTACCCATGTACCCAGTTGATCGATCCCAGAGTTTTCGATTATTTTTATTAGGCAGGTTGGAGTATGTACACACCTCGGCAATCGTTTCTTTTGGCATCGATCAACTAATTTTATCTCATCCAGGTGGACAGTTGGACAGGTTGTTAGACCATCTTTAACTGTTGTGCAATTTTGGTTTGGTAATTATTGTTATTTGCTAACTCCCAAAACGATTTAACAAAAGAAAAATAACTCTATCTTTAACAGTTTTGCAAATCTAACTTGGCAAAACCTAAAATTAGTGGACCCGACTATTTTTTCACCGCATCTCTTTCCATCTTGCCGTGGTCGCGCGTGTTTTTATTCCGCGGGTAATTTTCGCGGCATTTTCTTTTCTCCTTCGTCGCGCCGCCGTTTCGATCTAGGTGCCGGGCGTGCAGCAGGTCATAGCGCAATCTCCAGAGAGGTACGGCCAGGAAACTCCCGTTCATTCATCATGTGGATTTGTCTTATGTACTGAATTCTTCACCGTGAGAGGCTAAAAGCAATTTAGGATTCTCCATTTGATTTGTACAAACA
This sequence comes from Bothriochloa decipiens, assembly GCA_023333625.1. Classification (NCBI taxonomy): domain Eukaryota; kingdom Viridiplantae; phylum Streptophyta; class Magnoliopsida; order Poales; family Poaceae; genus Bothriochloa; species Bothriochloa decipiens. The sequence goes on from CM041638.1 coordinate 35,109,636, forward strand.
ACTTGCGTGCCTAACCTCCGTTTCAGATCTTCGTTTTGTTTGATGTTCTCACCTTGCACATATTTCATTTGCAGCCCATGGATTCCAGGTCGGCGTTGACTACATCAAGACGCTGCCGTGCACGACATATGAGGGCTTCCATATCACGTCGCCGAAAACAGTTGGACGACGACGATGACGACTACTTCATGTTCACAGCTGCTCGAATTGTGCACATGTTTTCGAATAAAAAACGAAGACATAGTGGTTCCGTCCCTGGCCATGTTGTGATTTATCGCGATAGAGAAGGCGGCCACCGGAGGATGTATCAAGATTATTTGGCGGACAATCCGACGTATGGTCCAGATTTATTTCGTCGAAGGTTGTTATTCTTCCCCCTCAGATTAATTAATTGTATTTGATTAATTTTTGTATGAGGTGTTGAACTTTTCTTCCTTTTCTTCAGATTCAGAATGAGCAAGGATCTTTTGGTACGCATCATGAATGCAGTTGAAGCACACGATGATTACTTTGTGCAAAAAAGGAATTGTGCAGGTGTTCAAGGATTGAGTTGCTTCCAAAAAGTCACTGCCGCTCTTCGTATGTTCACATATGGGGTTTCTGCTGATGCTACGGATGAGTATATTCGCATTGGCGAAAGCACTGCACTTGAGAGCCTCTGTAGGTTCGTTGCTGCAGTTATACGATTATTTGAAGCGGAATACCTGAGACATCCGAATGAGGCTGACATAGCAAGTTTGTTGGCTATCAATGAGAAAAGAGGTTTTCCAGGCATGTTAGGCTCTATCGATTGTATGCATTGGGAATGGAAGAATTGTCCAGTTGAATCGCAGGGGCAGTACAAGGGGCATGTCAACCATGCAACTGTCATTTTAGAAGATGTTGCGTCTCAAGACCTCTGGTGTTGGCATGTATTTTTTAGGATGCCTGGTTCTCATAATGATATCAATGTCCTTCACCGGTCTCCACTATTCGACAACCTGGCGGAAGGAAAAGCTCCAGAGGTGACCTATACCATTAATGGACATGACTACAACATGGGTTATTTTCTTGCCGATGGTATATACCCCTCATGGGCTACTTTAGTCAAGTCCATCTCTGCTCCTATGGGGAACAGAGACGCTTGCATTGATCATGAGGGCTTGTGTGATCATGCACAATATGATTGTTGAAGATGAAAGAGAACTCAACCCTGATGAGCGATTCGATGGTGGTGGTGAAAATGTGCAACCTCGTCATGGCACGCCTACTCGCACACTAGTTGAATTTATTGAAGCGCATAAAAAGATCCGAGACAAGCCAACACATTTCCGGTTAAAAGAAGACCTCATTGAGCACCTATGGAACCATCATCCTGATTTATACCCCATGGAACCAGCATCATGAATTATTTATGATTACTTTCATAAGCATCGATACTTTCAGTTGACTTACAAGTGTGTAATCCATTATAATGAACAATTTACTTTCATATTTGTGTAATCGATACAGCTGATTTTTAAGTGTGTGAAGTGTGTTATTTGTAAGTGTTCATTCAATTATCTCGGAGAAAAAAATCAAAATACGTTATAATAGAATCGGCAACAGGACCATGCACGTCGATCACTACCAGGAACCAATTCAGATAGAATGGTACACTGATCTCCGAGACCAACAACACCTGGAGAATATGGTAGCTACACCATTGAATCAAATTTTGACTGAAATATAATATGATAGGTCCATATATCATTCAAGCACACTCAAATAAAATATGACAAGGGAAATAATGGTTCTCAAACTAATGTCTGGGTAAATAAAGTGCAAGACTCAAACTAATTTCCCATATGCCGCGCAAGGATCTTCTTCTTCATAATCTGGTGCCACTACAGCTGCTCTTCGTCGAGGTTGCTCGTGTTCGCTAACATGATGTCTTTCTCCTCCTTTAGCAAGTTTGCTTCAGCGACTTTTTCTTCATTTGACAATCGCTTCTTCTCAAGCTCAAGTGAAGCCTTCTCTACTTCAAGAAATGCATTCTGAGCCTCCTTCTCAGCCTCTCTTTCCTTGTCTCTTTCCCTGTCACGTGCATCCTTCTTCTCCCACATCTTATCCAAAGCTGCAATGTAAGCGTCATCTCCTCCCCGCCTAGCTTGTTTTGCCTGCTTTTGACCTGGTGGCCTCTTTCTTTCTCCAGAACCTGGAGCTGCAACCTCTGCCACTTCATCATTGTTGTTAGCTTGTACATTGGTCGGCGTCGACTCCTTGGTAGTCTTCTGTTTTTTTCTTTGCGGCTGGTTGCTGTTGCTCAGCCAGTTCAACCCTCCTTGACTTCCACTTGTCTTCATCCTTCAGAACATACCAACAATGCATGAGAGTAAAGGACTTTTTCTTCTCATCTACTCCCAAGTATGTCTCCAATGCTTGCTTAATCTGCACAAAGCAAATATTTAAAACATTTATTAGTCACATATAAACCAAATATTGGAAGACAAATAATAGAACCAACAAAGAAAACAAACCATGTCTTGGATAGTTGTTCCACTAGCATTCCTACGCTCAATTTTCTCATACACGGCACAAAACTTGTTCACATCCTTCTGAATAATGAGCCACCTATGCATAATAGAATTCTCTGTCCTGACAATTGTAGATTCCTTGTGTTCATCAAAATATGCCTTAATTCTACCCCAAAATGTTGTGCTCTTTTGATTAGCCCCATGAATGGGATCTTTGCTAACATTCAACCAAGCTGAGCATATAGTTTTATCTTCATCTTTATCAAATTTTTTGCCCTATGTGACGCACCCTTTTTAGCACTACGGCGACTAGCAACTTCTGCTGCCTGCACTTCCACAACTTCATCTTCATTTTCAAAAGGAAGATCATGATTGGCTTGCTGAGTGCCTTGCGTGAGCTCGAAGTCCAAGTCATCCAAGGTAGCAACATTAAGATCAAGTGATGTTTGTTGACCGAAAGGAGCATTTGATTGCAGAATGCCCGTATATAATCCAATATCTTCCATTGTAACAAATCTATAGAAGCAAAGTACAACAAATCAAATTTTGTTTGAAATAAAAAAAGAACAGATCAAAGACCTTAAATGGCATCCTCCCAGCCAGCCATCTCCTACTCCCAGCCGGCCAGCCGAATCAATGACCAGGAACAGATCAAAAGACAATGGACAGGGCCATGTATCCATCAAGCGCCAAATCAATGACCCCTACAATCCGTACTTGTACCAGCCAGCCGAAACATCCTCCCAGCCGCCGGCCATCTCCTACTCCCAGCCGGCCAAAGATTCAACTCCAAACTATATAGAACGTAGGGAGTACCTGACCCTAGATGCGTCGAAGAATATGGAATACCGCCGTCGTGATCTCCAGGTGCGCCGTCGAAATCTCTTTCTGGCCAGGTGCGCCGTCGCGATCTCCAGGAGCGTGAAGACTCCGTCCTGGGGAAGAAAGAGGCGGCGTGGGGAAGAGTCCTGGTCGCTACCGCGCCAACTACCGCGCCAAAGGATACAATCGCGCGCAAGAATCACGAGATTCGAGTTTGCCAAGCGTTCGGTGGACTTGCAAAAATGCCAAGTATCTTCCTTCAAATGCCAAGTTATTCAAAATGCAAAACTCAAATGCAAAACTGTTGGAGACCTCTTTTTAAGTTTTTTGGGAAATTTCAAGAATACAAACCTCAATTGCACAACTGTTGGAGATGCTCTTAGATGCACTTTCAAACAGATTGAGAAAAGGCGAGCTTTGATTAATTGTTAGTTTATCATCCTGTCCTTGTAGAGATTGTAATTTGTACTACGCGGCTACCGTGTATCAGTAGAATGCTAACTTTACAGTTTAGAGCTGCTTCATGGTAAAGTTAAAAGGTTACTTTTACAGACCAAACTACCCTTATTTGTACTAAAAGCTACTCCCTTTGTCCCAAAAAAAGTGTTGTTCTCGTTTTTCTACCTTAATTATATATTAAAATATATAAATATTTATGTTAAGTAATTAATATCATCGAAAAAAAAATTTATTAGTTTTTTAATAAATTTATTATTATATGTATTTTCTACAAATCGAGTTAAATTTATAATACGAAAATCCAAAACGATAATTATTTTGAAACGGAGGGAGTAGTACTGAATTCACAAGGCTAGCAACTGCGACTCGTAATAATTACCATTATTATCGTTGTTACTCCCTAAACACGGGCACAACCTCGCGTGAAGGTAACTCCACGGCATGCAAAGCCCAATGAATCTTACTGTTCAAGTCACACGAGCCCCATGGCACAACCAGCTGTTATGATTAGCACGTGAGTAATGGAGGCGACTACTTTTGCAGAACACACGGGCTCTGATTATCTAGAACAAGCCACGTCCAACTTTTTAAGCCGAGAGAAAGTATGTCATGTGCATTGCGCCTGCCGTCTGCGTGGCTGGCCGATGCCAAGGACGTACGCCATGATCATTCCTTGCTTGCTCCGTCTCCACGGCCGCCTTTAAAAGCAGGACGGGAAAACGCTCAGGAATAGTGCTGATTTTCGGTGCCCGTGTCCTGCTGTGTCCTGAACTCCTGACGCGCGGAGCTGGCCGGCTGGGGTCTGAGTGAGCTCCGAACGGCGTGGTTGATGCCTTGATGTTGATGTTGATGGGCGCCTCGCGTAAGGGTGGTTTGTTTCGGCGCGGGAGGTTTTAGCGGACCAGCTACAGTTTAGAGGAGCTAGCCAGATAATACAATACTCTCTCCGTCTTAAATTATATAAGTCATTTTAAGAATTTTGAAGAGCCAAAGTATCTCAACTTTGATCAAATTTATATAATAATATTTAAGATATCAATTATAAGTATTATTTGATTCTTCATTAACTATATTTTTATAATATACTTATTTGATATTATAAATATTTATAATTTTTCTATAATATTGGTCAAATTTAAAATACTTTGAGTCTCCAAGATTCTTAAAATGATTTACAATTTGAGACAGATGGAGTAACTTACTGTACAATTTTATGGACCGAATGTGGTTGGATGGTTCAAGCTGAACCATATATCATTTTTTTTGAAGAGAAGCTGATAAAAATTTTGTTGATAAGCTAAATTATAAGTTATTCCTATTAGAAAGTTGGACAACTTATAAACTGGGATGAAGGAAGTACAATAATAATAATAAGTACAAGTTGGTTTGGCGGAGCTTATGAGAACTGATTCTATGCTAATTATATGAAGACACAATTTTCTAAAATGAACTAGTGACTAGGAGCTGAAAAAAAAATGTTTCTCATGATTCACTATATACATAGCCATTTTATAGATAAAGTTTATCTTAGATAATCGTTTTCAAGCAGTGAATCTCTTCTTTTAGAAAATCAACTTCCACAGAAAATCTAGGCGAGTTCTACCAGCTGGTGGGCCAGCAGGCACAAGTTTTGAGTTCTGATGGGCCTCCGCCTCTCCTTTTTTTTTTGAAGGTCAGCCTCAGCCTCTCTCAATGTTGACACCTCGTTGGTTGTTGGGCCACACAGGCGGATTGCTTCATGAGCAACAGCAAAATTGCAGTTGCAGTACTTTTCTTTTGTTTTGAAAGGACAGTTGCAGATTTTAGCACTGAGGAAAAGAGTTTTTGTACATTGTTCACGAGGACTATTGGCAAAACAGTCGATCGCACAAAGTCGTCGTCGTCGACGTCCCTTTCCGGCTGACAGCATGGCTGTGGCTGAAGTACAAATCTGCTCCTTAATTATTACTAGGTGCGACCAAGTAAGTAGCCCGTGTGTACATGCGCGCTACGGTATGCAAGGTGCATGCGTTTCTGTCCTTTTGAGTTTTGACGCAGTCCTTCGTTCTTCAGCACCAACAAAGCTTTCACGTTGCAAATTGCCACGACGGCTTCCCGGCCGTATAAAGGTAAAACATGACGTGGTTAATTAGTTTATGCAAAACACGAAGCATGATTGGGCCCGATGCATTCACTTGGTACACGCTGATATGACGTTACCCCGGCGGCGGCGCTTCGCCCGGCGATCAGGTCTGCTGGAGCTCCGACGACGCGGTCCCGGTCCAAGTCCCAGCCTCCATGCAGCGCTTACGTCAAAGGCGAAGCCGACAGGGAAGAGACGAGAGCTGAGCTCGGATCACCGGGCCCCACCCCCTGACACGTGATCAGCTGAACCGGTCCGGTCCCGGCCCCACCAGCCTCGCCACCCACCACTCCAGCACGGCAGCAGCAAACGGCCAACATTTTTAAGCCCCCGCCACGCCGCACCGCGGAACAGAACGGAACCAATTCATCCCTGTTCTGTTCTTCGCTTCTCTACCCGATTCCCATCGTCGGGGCGAGCGCGGAAGCACGGAGCGGTGCGGCGAGATGTGGGTGTTCTACGTGATATCGCTGCCGCTGACGGTGGGGATGGTGGCGGCGACGCTGCGCTACTTCGCGGGGCCCGCCGTGCCGGCCCACGTCCTCGCCGTCGTCGGCTACGCGTGGCTCTGCTCCCTCTCCTTCGTCGTCCTCGTCCCGACCGATATCTGGATGGTGCGATCCCTCCGCCTCCTCGCCTCCCTCTCACGCCACGCTAGCTGCTAGTGCAGAGTGCTAGAGGCTACAGCTGCAGTGTGCGTCGCTACCAGAGATCATTTGAGCTTGAGCAGTTGAGCCTACTGCGTATGAGCAAACTGTGTTGGTTGCGTTACGCCGTCGTACCCCGTACGAAGGAGCCGTCGTGGTTAGGATGCTTAATGCTGGTAATGTAGTGTCGGAATCGGAGTTTTGATTAACCATATGCATTTGTGAACCTGTTGCTAGTTTATATTAAGAAATGTTTTATACTGGATTAACTTATGAGTGGATGGTGATTAAATTCGTTAGCGTACCCAGTACCAGTAGTCTGCTAGATCATTCTGTGTAGTAGGTAATCATGTTGATACCAAGGTCCTGAAGGTAGGAATTTTTTGAACTGTCTGAAGGTAGGAGTTCGCGGAAACAGTCACAAGAGTGATTGGGGTTAGATGGTGAAATCGTCAAATTGGCATTAGACCGGTTCTATGACTTGTCAACGGAAAATTTAAGCAAACAATCAACATCAATAAACCAAGTAGATTGTTCTTGTCCCTGTTTGAAAATGTGCTTAAGCAATATATGATTGTGGATGGAAAGGCCGACAGGGTGTTGTTACTTGTTACGCTATGACGATGATGTGAACTGGTCTGCAGGTACTCTGTGTTTCATTCTGTTGATCTGACCTGTTATGCCATTATCCAACTTGCAGGCAATTTCTGGCAATGGCAATCAGAAGAGTGACGTTGGATTCTTTTGGAGCTGGTCGTATTGGAGTACATTTATCCTAGCATGGTATGTCAGTGACCACAAAGGCCCTTGTTCTGTTCTCGTCCTTCTAAAATAGTTGCAGACTTGCAGTGCTCGAAGATTTGGAACGGCATTGCTGCTGTTCTTTGTGTTTCTAATGACATGCCCTTTGCATAATGTTAATGTAGTGCTAGTGCGAAAGTGCTGCATAAGCATTGGACCTTTTTAAACTGCCAAGTTGGTCAGCTTTCTTTTCTTAAGGGAAAATCGGTCAACGTTTACTGAATATTTTTCTCTCAACTAGATAATTGGATCCTTTTGAGACTGCCAAGTTGGTCAGCATTCTACAAGTAGTACTATTCGGGGACAATCTGATCAAATCCTGACATCCAGATCAGCACTTCTGTTTTCATTATCAGGATCAGGATACCATATTGGTGTGAACTCTCACTGGCATAAGAAAAGTTCTTACTGGCCTTCCTAGTTGCTTTCTTTTTTTCTTTTTTTTCTTCTTATGAACATCTACTTTCCTTTAATCTCTCTACTAGGTTCACGGTTTCGTTTATTAACTTGTGCATTTTTGCAGTATTGTCATTTGAAAATTCTATCTATCTATCTGAGCAGGTCTATTGTTCCCACTCTTCTGGGCTATGAAGATTCTGGAGATTTCACGTTCAGAGAAAGATTGAAAACTAGCATTCACAAGAACATGACCTATTATGCAACTGTTGGAGCTATTGGCCTTTTTGGACTCATACTAATTATAATAATGCGCCATGATTGGTATGCTCCGATTGCCTAATGATCTTTTATAATCCTTGATCAATCTAATATGTTTATGCCACTCAGGCTCAAGTCTATAAAAATTCATCCACGTCCTTGACCATTTCTTGACAATGCTACTGTTGACAGGGTCCGTGGTATCTTGGGCTTTTCCATGGCATGCTCAAATACCTTTGGCTTAGTGACAGGTGCCTTCCTGCTTGGTTTTGGATTGAGCGAAATTCCAAGGAATGTATGGCGAAGTGCTGATTGGACTCATCGCCTACAATTTTTATCTCACAGAGTTTCAAAGATGGCTACAAAGCTTGATCATGCTCACCAAGAATATTGCAATGCAATATTTGTATGTACTTTTCTAAATTTGAAACAATCATATCATGATCACTGCATTTCTCTGAATGATTGTTCCTTTCTAATCTAAGGTTGTTCAAGCCACCTCAAATCAAATGTCCAAGCGTGATCCATTAAGACCTTGCATGGATATCATCAATAATATGCTGACTCAAATGGTATGGATTCTCAGGTACCACGTCAAGTTTCATTTAGAAATTGAAATTAGTCTTAATAATTCATTACCTCACATCTTTTTTTTCCTCAGCTGGAAGATGATCCATTATTCAAGCCTTCTGGTGGGAAATTAGGGGAACAGGATATGGACTATGATACTGATAATAAAACAATGGCTACACTCCGACGTCAACTTAGGAAAGCCCACGAAGAGTATTATAGGCGTAAAAGGTACGATACACTATGATATTTACATGTTAGTAGCCTTTATTTATATCATGCATTTATAGTTATAGTAAGTTACATATTTACCTCCCTGAACTATCAGCGCTGTCTAATTTAACCATGATTTAGGAAACATCATAATATTGACTGATGAATTATTATAACTCGAGAAGTTATGACGCTGATGTTGGATTTGAAGGTGATTTTGTCTTGTAATAAGCCATGTCAACCCATATTATCACTTGGACATCAACCATAATATTTCTACTAACCTCTTCCAACTGAGCATAAAACTAAGTGATTGTGCAGATTTGTTGGTACTCACCTGTAGAATAGAACAGGGGATAAAATTGTCCAATGATTGTGCAGCTGGTGGTTATTGGCAAATAGTATATTTTCGAAACATATTTTTTAAAAAATAATAATGGAGAAACTATTTTGAAATCACTATCAAGATTGGATCTACTCTGGCTTTGATAGTTCAAGGTTAACATAAAAGGTGAAGTACGCGCTAATGCTAAGGCACGCTTTCGAAAAAAAAAGATTAACATAAAAGGTTATGAATTCGTGGTGGAAACTACACATGTGAAACTGTGGGTAATGTACATGCTTTATTTTTAGTAAATTCTCATATATATACTACTGTAGTTTGAAACAAAAACTTGTGTATCCAGTGGAATCCAAGAATTTCAAACAATTTTGCCTCTAGTTATTTGTTCACGTCTTCTTTTTTTTCTCGAATACGCAAAAGACTTGCGCATCTTTGTATTTAAGAAGAAGAGTTTGTATATCGCGCACGGCGCGTTTCGGGAGGTCAAAGATTTACAATAAGTTCCGCCTCCCCTGCATTTTACACATGGCGATTACTCGCGAACTAATTCATTTAGATGGCGCGTCTCCGCCTCTATCCAAAGATCGGCGATCTGCTTGATCTTGGCGAGTAGCTGCGCAGTGGTGGCCGTTTTATTCCTGAAGAGTCTTGTGTTTCTCTCTTTCCAAAGCTCCTATGCCACCAGCGCGAAGAGGGTGTCAGCGCCCTTCCTCTTCTCCCCATGACACCTCCTTCTCCAGTTCATGTCTTCTTTTTTAATTCTGTGCTATACTTTTGCAGTGATTATATGACTTGTGTTCTGGAAGCCCTTGAACTAGAAGACACTATTAGAAACTTTGAGCAACGTGATGCTAACGGATGGTGAGAATTGTTTATGTTTGCATAGAAATGGCTATGCCCATTCATGAGATCTATTTTTATGATGAAAAGTAACCAAACAACAGAGAAAATTTAACTTTAGCACAGGTAGTTATTACAGGTCTTGACTCTTAATAAACCTTCAATGTGAAACTTTAGAAGTAATTTGATTTGCTTTGCTCTATCTAATCGGGGAATTTAATTTGTTGTTTTTGGATCAATAGGTTTAATTTAATCAGCAGATAAATGGTGAATACAAACTGATAAACTAGCACTAGCAGCAGAACTGACTTTTTTTTTGTTTTTAACCAATTTTTGAGAAAAATATCATATTGAGAACCTTCAGACTTGGATGGTAATGAAACATGGATATTTCCGCAGATTTGCCTTGGATATTTTGTAAATTACTTTGTGACATTTCAGCATATGTGCATTAAATTTTGTCCGAACTCTGAACTGCCTTAATCACCAAGTCTTGCAAGCTGGTTAACAACTTATCATGAGAAAAATATTCCGAGAGCTCTGTTTCAAACATCTGTATATCTCATTTATTATTAACTTTTCCAGGAAATATCTGTCAAGTTTCAGGGAAAACCGATCAGGCACAATGGGTTCTTTCCTTGACTCCATAGGTATTTTTCTCGAATTTAAACTTATGTGTCTATCAATATGACATAACAGCTGGAGATGTCTTGCATGAATCTCGTTGTACTGATAGTCAATAATTTCACATTAGTTCATGACTCCTAATTTTACAGCTGAAAAGTGTTTCAAGAAATCTTTTTTTAGAAAAAAAAGAATTTTTATTCTGGCCTCTGCAAGAGGTTTGCACACAACCAATTCTTATTACAAGTACTATAGTGAAGATACGTTGTTATACACAACACTATCTCATCTATGATATCCAACACATATATGGTTCTGAGCTAACCACCCTGAACTTTCAATAACTCGTGGTACTGATTCAAAGGCACATTGGCATTTTCAGAGTTCATTTGGCGCTGTTTACTGAGAAAGCAACTTATGAGAGTACTTGCTGTTATCCTTGGGTGTGTCTCGGCTTCCATACTGTTGGCTGAGGCCACTTTGCTGCCAAGTGATGTTGATCTGTCACTTTTCTCCAATCTTATAAATGCTGTAGGAAAGCAAGAAGTTCTAGTCCAGGTAAGAAATTTGTCCATTCAATTGTTGTAGCTTTGCCTGGTCATCACTGGCCATTAGTTTGGAGTAAAATATACACACGGATCCCACATGCACACACACGCACTCCTTTGCTTGATGCAATTTCATGAAATTGAAGAAAAAACTACCAAAACAATAAGTTTATAACCTTATTATTTTTTGCTGATTAGAGTTGCCTCTTAACAGGTTGCTGCATTTGTTCCCCTGATGTATATGTGCATCTGCACATACTATTCACTGATTAGGATAGGGATGGTGCTGTTATATTCGTTAACCCCAGGACAAACTAGTTCAGTCAGTTTGCTTATGATCTGCTCGTAAGCTTTCCAGTTTTCCACCTTTGGAAACTTTGAATGGCTTTAATTGTTAAAAGCTCCTTTCTGCATTGCAATCTAACTTTTACATTCAATGTTTCACTGCAGAATGGTTGCAAGATATGCACCACCTATTTCTTACAACTTCCTGAATCTCATTCACCTTGGTGGTAATGCTAAAACTACTTTTGAAAAGGTGATAATCTCTGCATGTTCCTTTCTTGTACTTTTTTCACTACATTATTGGCAATTAATAAAATCAATATGTGGTATTCCATAATTGGTGTTGGGTTTCTCAGAAAAAAATCAATGAAAATATCTTTATTTTTTATATTTGGAAAAAAAACCATGATTTTTGTGCACACCAGGAAAGAGAAGTAGAAAAACAGTTTGCATGCCAAATACAGGTCCCAGTTAGAATTTATTTCCTTTTAATCACAGCTCCAAAATGATCAAATTCATCACCTTAATTTTGTGTTTTTTTTCACTAGTGCAGCGTGCAGGATTCTCTTTATCCTTATATTGGTGTTTAATCTTACCATTACCAGATATGTCCCAGTTGACTGCTTGACTGATCACCTGTCGTACTAATATATGTAGAGAATGGGAAACATCGATGACGTTGTACCTTTCTTTGGGAGAACCTTCAACAAAATCTACCCACTCATCATGGTTGTTTATACTCTATTGGTGGCCGGAAATTTCTTCGAGCATCTGATAGACTTTTTTGGGAGCTTGAAAAGGTTCAAGTGCTGGACTGACCAAGGAGATATGGATGGGATGGATCCATCTGGAGTATTTATTCTTCAAAAAGGTAAGAATTTTCATTATATATACTTGATGATATCTTGTCTTGTTACCCCACATGTCTCCAGTAATTTGATACTGCTTCACTGTTAAGCGCTTATTGGATTTCAGTTTCCTCTGTCAACAATCAAATTATCATGCTTACACAGACTATTCCAAACCCTGCTAATGGTTTCGGAAACATCAAGCCTGTTGTTAATGGTTTATCAGATATCGTCTGATGTATTTGTTTTCTTCTGCAGAGAGAAACGTCATGGAACAAGGACGCAAAGTCAGTGAGCATGCAACTCCACTAGCAAGAAACTTCAGCTGTTTAGGCAAAGACGTCGAATCTGGAAACATACCACAGGTGCGAATTAATCTGGCTGCATCACAGTCCTTTTTCAGCAACTGTGGCTTCCCGTTGTCTGAAGCCTTCTTTTCGGCAGAATTTGAGCTCAGATTCTAGTCCATTTGGAGGTTCCATTCTCAGCTAATCTTCAACTTGTTTTGCACAGGGTGAAGAAATAGTGGAGACGAAGCCAGAACGAACCGCCCAGGCGAAACACAGCGACGATGTTGCTCACAGATATTCTTCAGTCAGGGAACAGTGCAGCAGCCCGAAACCAGTGGAGCAAGTTCAGAAGGAAAATTCACCGGCGTCCATTAAGCTTGGCGCCGGAAATTCTGAAGAGCCGGCTCCAGATTCACCGGCTGCTGACACGGCCTCAAGGTGGGCCTCAATGAAGACGTTCCTCCGTTTGAGCCTGTCTCCTAGGGCCCGGACGAGTGAATCTGCTACGGAAACACTCGATGAGATCTTCCGGAAACTGAAACGGCATTCAAGCAACGCGGATGCGGATCACCTCGACGACGATGGATTACCTTGACGACGGTAGAAGGGTAGCAAGATGCAACGCTGTTGGGACTTGAGAGTCTCTTTTTTAGATTGACGCATCTCGATCAAGGTAGGAAACAAGAAAGCTCAGGCTGTGAGCCTGTGAAGGAGTAGAGATAGTAGAAACACAAAGGAGTGGGCACAGGATGACAGGGACTTGACCAAGGTACAGAACGTTCAGATTTTTGTGTGCTCGTGCGGGGACCAAGGTTACTGGTTCGTTTGAAGAAGTGTACAGTAAATATGAGCATGAACTAGTAGTAGCTGGTACGCGAGGATCTGTCCTGCGCGTAGGAGGCTAGACGTGTCACAAGGAGGGCAAAACACTAAATTGTATAGTGCGTGCAAGTCCTAGTATCATCTGTGGGCCGTCATATGTGTTTCTGCTCATTGCATACTGCACTATTATCTAATAGATTAATCAGAACAGATAACTCCAAAAAACATCAATGTATAATAAACTCCCTAAAGAAAAGAATAACGCATAGTGAAGGAATGGCAAAGCAGTGTCTTAGTTGTACACTACTCCTCCTTTATCCGAGAATATTAGTTACACCTGCCATGGAAGACAAGTGTCTTTTCTCAGAAAAAGCAAAAGTTGGGGGCTCCTGTCCCTGCTGATGCAGCAATTATGTTGTGCCTTGCTACTAGAAAAATGTTCGTCACTACCTGCCAAAAACAGGTAAACAACTCGGATGCACGGCTAGTCGTTAATAACAGACCATAAGCCTTAACAGGTGAACGATTAGTTCGTTCAGAGATCAAGGCATGGCAGCAGAGATGCGGAGTAATGCAAAGGAGCGAACAGCCAAGTTGAAGCTTTCATTCAGTAGGTGATGTTTACAAAATGGGCGCGCCATTAGGCCGCCGTTCACCCGGCCATCCATGATCCATTCCACGGCAGCAGTCACAGCACATCACATTTTTTGAGAAAAAGAAACCGACAGATTACGACTAATCAACAGCGTAAACACACCAACGGCACAGAACCGAGCACCTCGACGCGCTCGTGCGCCGCACGCTCTCCGTCGGTCGCCCTGATCGAGCATCACACCGCGGCGGCGGCGGCGGCGGCGTTCTGTCGCTCCGCTGCCACCGAGCACCCGTCCTTCTTGTGCCATCCACCGTGGTGGAGCTGCTGCTGCAGCCGCGCCCAGAAGTTGCCCCTCTTCGCCTTCCTCTCCTCCTCCTGATGCTCCTGCTCCGCTCGGCGGCCCGCGGCCAGCGCCGCCGCCTCCCAGCCCTCCTGCCGCAGCAGCAGCGCGAGGCTCCCTCGGCGGGCCGGGCGTGGCGCCTGGGACGACAGCGCCACGGTCTCCTCCCACGACGCGCACGGGGAGGAGGAGGCCGACGAAGACGACGACGACGCGGCCGCGTAGGCGCCGGCGCCGGCGCGCGCGGAGCCGGGGCCGGAGGCGGCCGCGGCCGCGGCGGAGAGGCGCGACAGGCGGTCTCGTAGGCAGAAGGGGCACACCCCGGCCGCGTGCCGGTGCTTCGGGTGCCTCCTGCACCGCGCCGGGTCCGCCGCCTCCTTCGACCTGCCGGCGCCGGCTGCCATGGTTGCTGGCGATCGGACAGGCCTGCACGAGCACGAGCGCAGCAAAGGGCCAAGAAATGGGTGTGGTGGGGCTGCGCGTGCGGGAGCTGGTGGTGGTGCGGCGTGGCCTGGCCGTGCGGGTGCGTGGTCCTATATATGGCGCGGGAGGCGGGACCTGGAGCTGGAGAAGTTGCGCGGACGCGGAGCCAGTGGGCAGGCAGTGAGGTGGGTGTCGGGGGAGGGGAGCGTAGCAGTTGGGGGGCGTGGGGTGGTGCGTGGTGGAGTGCGTGCGTTCATGGCGTGGTTGGGGGTTCGGTATTGGCTCAGCTGGATGGTCCATTGGTCCATCTGGCCGGCCGGCCGGTGGGCGGCGGGGAGCGCACGCGCACACAACACAACCACACGTCCTGGAGCCTGGAGGACCTGACGACAGATGTTGCCGTGTTTTTCTTTTGGTTGGTTGATTGAAGTGTGGAACCGCATCATCCAAAACTCCAAAATCTTAGACTGACGATCGGTTCATGAGCAGATACTGACACGTACGTATACGTAGCTACCGTGCTTCTCGCTGCTCCAGATTCACAATAGCAGCCAGAAGGCTCAGCATCATCGTTGTAGAAGAATCGCTATAAAGTTGCAAGTTAGATTGATAGCGTAAATTGTACTTTTACGATGGCAAATATTGTCAAATGTCAAGTGTCAACACAATAAATTCTTGCGGAGGAAAAAAGATGAGCACACGAGTACTGTACGGAGTACACTCGTATCGTGATTCGATCTTCGATGGAATGGATGGACGAGTAGCTCGCTGGTGAAATCTCCATGAAAAAAAGATCAGTTGACTGTTCCAATCTCTCACGATGCCTCAACGTGCGCGCCGCTGCATTTGGCATTCGGGCATCCCGATGCGCCGCCACGCATTTCCGAGGCTAGTGGACCGTGCCGGATCGCCTGCAATGCAAAACATGCACGCACGGAGGCGCCGCGCACCGTGCACGCCACGCCTGGTCGTCTCACCCTCGCAGGCCGCAGCACCCCCGGCCGGCCGGCCGCCGCGCGTACGGTTTCGCCTCCGTCCGGGACCGCGCTGGCGAATGGCGACTACCCAGGCGTGGCCTACCGTACTACGTGGGCGCGCGCCTCCATGCGCCGCCGGACCTTCCAAGTTCCAACACACACCCGTCGTCGCGTCGGTCGCCATCGATCCGGCGGTGGACGTACTGTACAGTACTCCGTCGGTACGCGGCACGTACTGACGTACTATGGCGTGGAGGCGTTGACAGAATGACAGCTGAACAGCGCGGCTGCGCGGGCGGGGCCGCGGCCACCCACCTTGCTCGGCCTGATTGGAACCTGCAGCCTGGCGCCGGCTGCTTTTATCGCTTTCGTGTCCGCCGCCTGCCCGGTGCGCGGGGCTCCCGCCTATGCTGGAGCTTCGGCGCTTTTTGCTCTCGCCGTTTCGCGAGTCCGAGAGACCGATAGGCGATACCGTCAACCTTTGGCTCTAGCTCTGGCCGCAACTCTGTACCAGGGTAGGGTAGCGGCGCTCCACAAGATGGCAGGTGCTCAGGTGCTGCTTCAAAAGGCGGGCAAGGGCACAACAAGGCAGAGCAGAGCTGACTAGGGTTTTTTTTTTTTTCTGAATTAGGGCTAAAATTTTCTGTAGCAGAATTTTTATAATATTTTATTTGTATTTGGTAAAAATTATTTAAACTTTAACTTTAGGCTTAAAATGTTCGTCTCATAAAGTATAATCAAACTGTGTAATTAGATTTTGATTTTATCTATATTTAGTACTTTATGCATACGTCGGTATTTTGATGTGACGAAGAATTTTTTTTTACATAAATTGGGAGCCCAATTCAAAAATCTAAACTCAGGTGGTTGCGCCGTGCTGTACTGCTGTGCCGTATAAAGAGCGTACATGCACGCAGGTAAGCGCTGGCACGCAGCGGCACAGGCATTTGCACGGATTGAAGCACGAGTGAATGTTTGTCTGTCTCTGCGCGTTTGTGACTAGGAGTACCTTTTTTGATGTTCTGTTTTTTTTTGCTTATCAGGCTTATTAATTATTTTGGCTGACCTAGAACCTGTTTGATTAGGTAGGACTAGTTTTTAACTATACTTAAAAAGCAGTGTTATTCTAAATAATACTAGTAAACAGTCAGTCACTTATTGTTTTGCCATTATTTGGATAAAAGGGCCTGAGCATTTCTACTCCTATTTTCATGGGATGGTTATTTGTGATTTTGCCCTTGTTCTTTGACTTTATGATTGATGGATTAAACAAAAGGTCGTGTAAAATCAACACACGCTTAAACAAATGTATAAATAGGC
This sequence comes from Bothriochloa decipiens, assembly GCA_023333625.1. Classification (NCBI taxonomy): domain Eukaryota; kingdom Viridiplantae; phylum Streptophyta; class Magnoliopsida; order Poales; family Poaceae; genus Bothriochloa; species Bothriochloa decipiens. The sequence goes on from CM041638.1 coordinate 35,126,677, forward strand.
TAAGCGATTGTCTAGGTGAACATTGTCTAAAAGGACTAGTTGAGATATAGGTAAAATTAGCCAGCAACTTTGTCAGTCCCAAAAAAAAAATCCATAAGCACAAGGTAAGCTACAAATGTCACTCCAACAAAAAGAAAATCAAACGAGATCACCGATGCGCTGCGCTCATCTGGGCCTTCCAAATTTGGTTTCGGCACTGTATGTAATAGCCCACGAAACAAATCAGTAGCGTTTTCCCCAAGCCCACTACACTACAGAGCCGCTCCCTCCGCCGCATGACACCAACTCTGAGCATCACCGCCTCCTCCCTCCGCCGTTTCCCGCCCAAATCCCCACCGCCGCCCAAATGTACTACTCCTCGGAGGAGGACGAGAAGTCCGACGCCGCGGCGACGGCGGCGAAGCTTGCGGATTTCCTTTTCGACCTCTACGCCGACGACATCCACCGCATCCTCCTCGACGAAGATCCCTCCAAGCTCCATTTCCCGCTCGTTATTGAGTGAGTCCTCCCGTTCTCGTTTCCGTTCCCCTTCACCAAACCCTAACCCCATCTCCTCTCGCAGATTCGCTGAGCTTACGGAATTCGACCCCAAGTTCGCCGGCGAGCTCTACTCGGATCCCCATACGTGGATGCCCGTCCTCAAAGACGCGGCACAATGGGCCCAGGTCAGCGAACCATCTGAGCGTACGACCACCTCCTGCATACCCATGTCCATTCCCCACACTTTTTTTCTGAAACCTTAATACTGACTTGCAGGACAAGGTGTTGAAGAAACTGGGGGATTTGAAAACCACAGAGACTAAGAAGTCCGTGCATGTGCATATTGATGTCACTGGATCGCCGCTAGAGTCCCCTGGTACGCACGTGTGCAACTCCTGTGCTCGTTCGAATGCCTGTGTGGTGATTTGTTCGCGCTATTTGGCGGGCCGTTTCATCATATTTGTAGTTTGGTGGTGATGGAGGTGTTTTTGCACTTTTGCAGAGGTCTCCCCAAGTATTGGAAAGGTGAGGGTGAAACACATGAGGAAATTGATTGCTCTGAAGGGAACTGTGATCAGATCAGGTGGTGTGAAGATGATCGAGTACGAGAGGTCCTACATGTGCACGAAGTGCAAGCACAGGTCTCTATAATTCTTACCTTTGTTATATTATATTTTTCAAGAAATTGGTGGGGATATTCAGAGCTGAAAACTGTTTGTCAATTGCCTTGAAAATTTATGTAAATTTCCAGATGATAATCTTGTGACTTGATAAGTTGATATATAGTGAGAAATGTTGTGACCTCATTGTTTCTTCTAAGAAGAAATGTTGACCATACCTTCATGCACTGGACAGATAATACCTAGGTTTTCTTTACCTTGAACAGCTTCGAGGTCTATCCTGAGCTGGAGGCTGGGAATCGTATAAATCTTCCTTCATCGTGCCCATCCAAGGTATTTGATTTTCTAAGTAGATTCTTGTACTGTTGTTTTTTCTTGTTCTACATATATCTTTCGACATGTGATGTGATAGGAGCACTATTTTTCTTGCCTGATACATTTTATACTTGGTTGTACTTTTGCTTGAATTACTATTTTTGAGCATTTGCTTGAATTACTATGGAAGCTGCTACTGATAATTTTGCTGACATCTAGGATTCAAGAGGCTGCAAAAGTGCTTCTTTCCAGTTTGTGGAAGGTAGCACCATTTGCCGTGATTACCAAGAAATCAAAATTCAAGAGAACATACAACTTCTTGGTGTTGGGTCTATACCCCGTTCCATGCCTGTGATTTTGATGGATGACCTTGTTGATAACATTAAAGCTGGAGGTAAGCAGCCTCTTTGTGCTTTATCCATAGGATCATGTGGAACGACTATTGATATTATTTTTCCTTCATGTCCTCAGTCCTTATCATGCATTCTTTTTTTCCCCATTTTTTCAAATTTCCCAGTTGTGTTCAGAGCTCAAAAAACTAAGGAGCTTTGATATTATTTGGAACAGCTTGAACAATTCACTTTATAACATTTCTATGTTGGTTTCTTGTTATTTCCAAGATGAAAAAGTCAAAAGAGGAATATGTTCTATGCACTACATGAGTTGCGTATAATGACCATCCATTATTATGCTTAGCTGTTTGCTGTTTCTTCAGATGATGTCATTATTACGGGTATATTATCTGCCAAATGGTCTCCTGATGTTAAGAATGTGCGGTCCAGCCTTGAACCTATGCTGCTTGCAAATTATGTGAGGTAATTTGAATATATATAATTTGGTTCAGCAAAGTTTGATTCTACTAACTTTGAATTGCTTGATCATTTGAATTTTAATCATATTTGTAACTACGTGATTAGCCAATTGTAATTCTTTGTTCTTTGAAGTATTTCATTGCATAATATGCTTCATAAGAATCTGGAGGGGCCTTTTCATGCATACAGATCAATCCTGAGATACCATCAATGAGCTTTATCGTGTTAATTCTAGTTGAAAATTGTTCATGCCTTCTTATGTTTGGCCATATGCAGCCAACAAATAGGAGCCTTTGTCTACAGTATTTGACCTAACTCATTGACTAGTTTTGCTTGGTCACTGCATTGTGGTTTCCTTATCACCATCTACCAAAGCACTCAGTATTAGACTAGCACCTATAGGGATGGCCATGGGCCTAGGCGCCCACGCCTGGCGGCTGGGCTGCCTTTGGTATTATAGCTGTTGATCTTCTATATTAGGCAAGGATCTCCGTTGATTGGGTGTGTTCTATAAACCCTTCACCGATCCTTTCCTATATGTGTTGTACCCCCTTGTACACAATGAATCAATCTACTATTCGTGTGCCATATTGACTCACACTCAGATCAGATGTCATCATAGGTAGTCATATGTTTATACTGTAGAAGTTTGCAGCTATTTTTATTTGTCGAATGGGTGGTTTCTTGTTTCTTGTTCAAGTTTGAACAATGTCAGTTTCCTTTCGTTCATTGTTCTTATGTTGACAAATGACTGCATTCAGGAGAACAAATGAACTGAAGGAAGATATAGACATTCCCTTGGAAACTGAAGACGAGTTTAAGTGTTTCTGGGAAAAATACAAGGTTACTGGTACTCCACTAAAAGGTGCTTAAGTTCTGGTGCTTAGTCTGTCTGGGTTTTTCCTAGACTGACCTAAACCTAGCTTTCTACCCTTTAAGCATATATAATGCATTTCATTTGCCAATTAGTTGTGTTAATTGGGAACCTTCTGGTTTATAGTTCACTTCTATCCATGGCAGCTGTAAAGATCCTGATCGGATTGGCGGTAACCAAACTTTAAAATGGGACACATCCATCATGAAACTTTCTAAGTGGATCACCTAAGTGCAAACTTGTATAATTATTATCATGATTACGTGGACATAACTTCTAGTGTCACGTGACAATAGGTCCACATTAAACTGGTGGGGTATAGTTTATGATCTTTGTATTGACCCCCCTGTATTCTAATCTTGCAGAACTTATATATTAATACACCAACTCATCTATTTGACATTATTTTACTCTAGTGCGACTATGGATTTGTGAGAATTTTGGTGATCAGCGACATGTGGGTGTGTCTGTGGATTGATTCTGGATACGTAATGTGCTTATTTGGTTCATGAGGATGATGCTGATGGCACACGATATCATCATAGGGAAGAAACAAGAGACTTATGTGCTGCAGTGGTGGGACATATGTGCTGATAGCTGATATTTCAACCTTCCCTGGCGCACCTGGTGTGATCCAGAGGTCCAGACAAAACATGGGATGTTCTCGTCCAAATCCATTGAGAAAACAGTTATGGACCAATAGTTTCCATTCTCGTTGTTGGGGGTGGGGGTGGATGGCCACGCCCCACCCCCTTGTAAAAAGGCCTAATGGCTAATTAGATTAGGGGACTTGTATGTAAATTCATGACTTAGAGGGGTAGGAAGGAAGATTTCCCCCTCCCACCTACTCTAAAAATATAGCCCCAGGGGCAAGGGGAAGGGGGAGCTGATCCCCTAGTTTCATTTAGCATTCCTCCACTCTTCCTTTCTTGTTTGAGACTAAACCTAAGCATAACCCTTATCCTAGAGAGGGTACCTTCACCTGGAGAAGGTACCCTCGCCATAGTCGCTGGGGGTACAGCGAAGGTCTGCACCTCAACACTCGTCTTCTCAAGAGGTGGTTCCTTAGTTGCTCATTAAGGAATAAACACTGTACTGAACCACTAAGGTGGGATGGACAATGGAGGTTGAGGACAAGGGGCTATAAGAGAGGGATGGGACCATGACTTGGGTGATTATAAACCTTGAGTGAGGAAACGACTATTTTCTTTGCTTAACTGTGAAAGTGGGGCCACCCCATATTTTATAGTGACTTCACTCCTAACGACAATGTCTAAATCAAATCTTATGCCTTCACTTTTTGTGCTAAGTTTATTTGAATTCTTATTTTTAATGAAGCTGTTGTTTGAAAATAGCTTATCTCCCAACCAAGCGAAAGAACCAATTTGAATGCTACTGTAGCTACATACATTTTTTCGATGCTAACTTCACATGCCGCGCAAGTGCAACTACATAAATACTGCCATTTTATTCCAATATTGTACTAGTATAAACTGCTTATTCTATTTCTCTTGCACACAGGAAGAAATTTTATCTTGGAAAGCATCTGTCCTCAAATTTTTGGGCTATTCACGGTGAAGCTTGCAGGTATTAACTCTAAGCTGTATTGTTGTCTTACTATTAACTAGTAAAGTAGTTGTACAACTGTGCATCTAACTTTGATATATGCTTTATGTGCCATATGTCCACCCTCATGTGATTCCTAAATCCCAAGGCTTAAACAACACAGCTGATTCCATGGTGTTGCTCAATTTTCAATATCCAGAATTGCCTGGTTGAACCCAAAGAAGAATAAGAGGGAGCCATATCATATTAAATGTTTGGTAGCATCTGATAATGGTTCCATGCTCCAAAATATTTCATTAATTTATATTATAAACTAATAAACCTTAATTATAGAGATTTCTTGTTTTGAGTCTAGATTTTCCCTCAAAACACACACATACCTTTATTTATTTTGAAGTTGTTGAATGCCAAATGAATTTATTATAACATCACAGTGTTGAATGATTCCAGTTGCTCTTACATTAATTGGTGGAGTGCAGCACGTTGACGCTTCTGGAACAAAGGTCCGTGGAGAATCCCATATGCTTCTTGTTGGTGATCCAGGTACTGTATTCATGACATGTATACACAAGTAGCAGTTTCTCCATCAGGGACTGCAAGGCTGAATTTCTTTTGAGAGTGAGCAGTTGTGCCTATAACGCAAGGAAAAAAACAGAATAGAGGTTATATACAATGCGCCTAGAAACTATACTGTACGGACATTGGACATGGACATGGACATGGACATGGGTGTTTGAATCCAACTTGGACTCCAGTCACTTGAGCCATAGATTTTGGAGTTGCCTGGAATCACTTGGAACTCGACCAGGGTGTCAATAGACTTGGGTGTCCTGGTAACAATGCTAAGGAGGCATCTGAAGTGAAAAATGTAACTGCCAGTTAAAATAAATAAGCACTGTCTGACTTTTTCTCGAAAACACAGGAGAGTAAGCACTCTCTGACTGTCATGCTGTGGTCCGTGTTGGGTGGATTGAATCAGAGATGGTAGTAGTAATAGGTTTTTGGATTTCTGGATGTGATCCTGCACCTTGTCAGTGCAGCTGGGGAGCCGTGGTTGGTTACTGTAGCAGCAAGACATCGAGTAGAGAAGCAAATGAGATAATAGGTCGACTGCTTAAATACAAGGGGCGTGCCGGTTGTCAGTTAATAGGAAAAAAAGCTTGAACCTAACTACTTTTTCCTTGAACACACAGAACTGCAATCTTTACATTAAGAAGAAAAAGGGGCAAGAACCCTTACAATACACACCCATACACACTTGGTTTCTTAGAGAGATACATACAACAAATACGACCTTGACCACAACTATTAAAACCAGAACACCTATTGGTTACCTGCCGGCTCTAGGGAAACAACACATATTGGCCCTAACTATCCATGTAAAATCTGGAAAAAAAGGTTATTTAGAAAAAGGAAAGGCAAATTGCAACTATATTTCATTAAATTTCAGGTACTGGTAAATCCCAGTTTTTGAAGTTTGCTGCTAAATTGAGCAATCGCTCTGTGATCACAACTGGTCTTGGAAGCACCAGTGCTGGTTTAACTGTCACAGCTGTCAAGGACGGAGGTACTACGTCTGACCTAGCATTATTTATGCTGTTTATTATTTCATCTGCATCTAATAAAATTTCGTTTTCTTTTTTGTGACGACGGTGGTGGTGATGGGGGTGTAATGTCAGGAGAGTGGATGCTTGAAGCTGGTGCTCTTGTTTTGGCTGATGGTGGTTTATGCTGCATAGATGAATTTGACAGGTTATCAGTCACCACTTTTCTATTTAATACAGTTTACTAGTGCAATTAGGCCCTGTTTGGTTAGCGTCCCCAACACGCCGGACAGAGTCATTGCATACTGAAAACGTGGCAAACGATTCGTCCGCTGAAGATTTGGCAAAAAACCCTGCTGCCTAAAGGAAAAAATGTGTAGCAGCCTAACATGTGACAAGATCTGGATATGATCTAAACAACGACCTCAACTTATCTGGCGAATATTGCCAAGATGTGGAAGTGGTCGAAACACATCCTTATAGCTCTATGATTATTGAAATTCAAGAATTTCCAAAAAACTATATTAGAACTCATCTGGCCATACAAAATAGTACTAACACAATCCTCTGCGCTCTGCAGTTCTGACATCCTATAACAGTGCTAGTATGAGATGTATACACATGCCTAGTATTAATACGTCCAATAATTGCAGTTTTTTGTATACTCATGTATGAGATGCATATACATGCATGTAACAAGCACCGCCCTCTTTAGGTAGAATAAACAGTAAACTTTACTAAGGTTAGGGGCCCCTTTCCCATATGTCCCTTGGTCGGTGCCCTCGTGGCCCTGCTACAGGGTTGAGTCTAATGAGTGATGACCACTCATGTCCGTCGATGTGCACCATGGATCACAAATATAATCTGCATGCATAGTTTTTACCTGATGTATAGCTTGTCTTTTTGTTCTTTTGATACTTTTTATATGGAGTATGTTATGCACTGCTTCCGGGTTCTTGCTAAAGTTAATGCAAATGTGATTATATAACCTAATTATCATGGAGGTCTATGACACCTAAATCTGACATTCTTCTCAATAGCATGCGAGAGCATGACAGAACAACAATACATGAAGCCATGGAGCAACAGACAATAAGCATTGCAAAGGTACTGCTGCTTTTACAAATTTTCAGTTTCTGTACCTCTCAGTTACAAAGTGTGCACTTTAACTCAGCATTATTACTTTGTCTTCCAGGCTGGGTTAGTTACAACACTCAGTACAAGGACTTCTGTCTTTGGTGCCACAAATCCGAAAGGGAAATATGACTCTGATGAAAGTACTGCTTTCACATCAAGCTTAGTTACTTCAGTAAATCATTGTCAGAAATCACCCTTGTGTTACATGCATAATTACTTCTGAGTTCCACTCTCACCGATAACACAATGGTGTTATTGGGCTATTGGCTAATTAATTTCTTAGATTCACACGGAGGACTTGCATAACATGTACTTTGGCCCAAACCATTTTCAATTTGCTTAACAATATTAGTTTAGCAAGGCATTAAAAAAACAAATGCATGGTTCTAAGATTTTATTATTGTCCCTTGCTAAAGTTCTTAGATATTTTTTGTTAGGATACAAATTTTATTTTTTTAGTTTTGGAAAAATACTACAGTCTTGTAAAATACTTCCATTTTGAGAAATTAAAAGGTGTACACAGCAAATTCTATAGTTAAAAAAAACCATAGTATTGCTAAAACCATCTTCGGATTTTTGCACTGAGGACCTTTTTTTTCTTCTTTTTTAGAAAACATGGTTTTGCACTTGTGACCAAGAGCTTTACCGTCTGTGACCAAGAGGTCCAGGGTTCAAGCCTCAGCCCAGACCCCGCAGTGCGGGAGCCTACGGCACTGGGTACGCCCTTTTATGGTTTTGCACTTTTGCACATCTTGGTATTTGAATCTACAGTTTCTTGATACAATGTTTTGTCTGAACTCTGAACAACATCCAAAAAGGCCTTTTTCCCATTCTGTTTGTTATATCTTTGCTTTTTCCCTTTCAGGCTTGTCTGTGAATACAACACTTTCAGGACCACTGTTGAGTAGATTTGATATAGTTCTTGTTCTTCTGGATACACAAAATGCTGATTGGGATAAAATAGTTTCATCTCATATATTGGAGGTATGTTTTGTTGCTGTTAAGTTGGATTCACTCTACTGACTGCATCTTGATTACACTTAATCCATAGGCATGAAAATAATATGTAAATTATCAGTCATCAAGCAAATATTCTATTAAGATTTTTTTTAAAAAAAATTGCAGAATTGTGAAAAGAAGGATAAGGCAGATGCTTCTGAAATGTGGGCGCTTCCCAAGTTGAGAAGGTGGAGATCTTTGATGTGTTTCTTATCTCCCTTGAAAGAATAAGTTTGAGCTTAAAGGCTGGCGCACAGCTATACAAAATAAACATATTTAACATCCTAATGTCATTTATCAACTTCCAAAACTGTTATTTTGCCAGATAGCTAATGAGCAGCAGTATGTTTAACGTTCATTTAGCTGAATGTGCTGTTCAGTCCTGAATATTTATGGTCTCGTCGCCAATATTATATACAATAATATCAGTGTATTCGTATTTAAGGTACATCAATTTTGTAAGGAGGCAGTTTAAACCAGTGCTGACAAAGGAGGCAGAAAGAGTTATCTCTTGCTATTATCAGCTACAGAGAAAATCAGGAACACACAATGCAGGTTAGCCTTAGCAAACAATTTTTTTTCTGTAGCCTTGACATTTTGTGGCCTCTGAGAAACAGGCTTCTAAATTGCAGCAAGGACAACGGTGCGCATGCTTGAAAGTTTGATAAGGCTAGCGCAAGGCATGTTATGTTATCTCCTATGGCTCTTTTCCTCCTTTCGCAATTGCCATTCTTGATCCTTCCATTCCTTTGTTCTTACTGTTTATTTTGTCTGCTGCAGCACATGCAAGACTAATGTTCAGACATGAGGTTGAACAACTTGATGTCATTGCTGCCATATTATGCATGGAATCCTCCGTGACAACATCTCCAATAGTGGACATTGTTGGAGATGCTCTCCACTCAAATTTTACAAAAGACCCTGATAAAGAATGTATCCTAACATGTGATTTTGTAGCCTACTTGTTCATGAATATCGAGGATTTGAGTCATTTCATCATTGAAAACTTCGAACTGAATTCACTTCGTTGTTTTACTATGTCCATGAAAATACTTGTCTATTTTCTGGCATGCCCACAGAATCAATGATAATAGGATGTTGTCCCTACGTCCACAAAAGGATGTAATTCTCACTTTTCGAGGAGTCAAATGATTTGAAGTTTTTATATAAAAAGGTAATAACATCTATGATACAAAATAAGTTCCATTAAATCAAATTACTTTAATATATTTTTGTGTTAAACTTAGTTGGAGACATAAATGTTAATACTATTAACTATAAACTTGGTCAAAGTTAAGCTAGTTTGACTTGCACAAATGCCATAGTTGTATTCTTTTGTGGACAGAAAGAGTACATTAGATGTTGTGTATTCTGTCAGAAAATGTTAATTTTATACGGGTAACGGGTAATGTATTTCCTGTTGCTAACTGCATCGGTGCCATTTGTGCAGCTGGATTCTGTAAACCAGCAAGCAGCATTTCTGCATGTTTATTTTTCTTGACTTGTCATAGATAAAACACAGGAGAAGAAGATCCTCAAGAAACTTGGACTAACTCAAGATTCCCCATAATTCAAGTTGTTGCCATCAGTTGCTGCATTCTGTAGATTTATTAACAGTATGGACTTACGTGCTATTCTGCACAATGAATTAGTGAATATACATGAAGGCGAACTTCGTACTTATGTGGCCATGTGGCAGTTTGGCAATCCTTGCAAATTGCTAGGATAATTAGATCGAAGATCGACATTCCTCGAATGAACTACTAAATCAAGCACTGTGGATGCATAGGTGCATAAGAATGATGACAGTAATGAAATGATGATTACAATGTTAATTTCTGTTCTCGAAGCTTGTGGTTCATCTAAAAGACTGTTAGAAAACTGTTTCTGAAATTCTAGAAGAAAAAATGATAAAGCATGATACTTGCCTAGCTGATTACTGTGACTGAGATTGATTTACTTGCTACTGAGTTAATGTCTGATCAACCTCATGTGCAGGCTCCGGTGGAACGAGATCTGCCTTGACAGTTTATGGTGTATACACTTCTTTTGGGCATGTCATTTATCCAAATTTTGCAATCTATATCAGATTGGCTTTGTAATGTGCAACAGTTTCTATTTGCCACTTAGGATTATATGTCTTATAACTCGTAACAATCTGTTCTAATTGAAAGAAGTTAACTCATTGAATGTGTCATCTGCCATTAGTTGTGCTGTTGTCTGGTAAGTCATTTTGATGATGTGAAGAGGGGACTCAGTCACTCAGGGTCCGGATCAGTGTATCTGTGTGTGTATGTGGGTTTCATTAACACGTCACATGTTGCCACACTTACAATAGCAGGACTGCATACTTCTGCGTGGTTACCACCTCATATCTCGTCCTAGATACCGTCAGTGTTTAGATGAAAATGAAAATTACTTTGGCCATCCATTGACTTCTACCGAGGCATGTTTTTTTCTGTCACTCAGTCACTTTATTCTGCAATAACAGAAAGCTTAGGTTGGTAGAGAACTTTGTAAGAAATAACGCAAAGGGTAAAATGCACCCAGGGTACTCAAATTATTGGTCTCTTCCCATCCAGGTACTCGAACTATCAAAACGACTATCTGGGTACCTGATCTATTGTCGATACACACCAAAGGTCCAAAACCTGCCACGTCAGGGCTATTTTTTCAAAAAACACCTATCCCTTTTTTGGTTCTCGCAACTAACTCCTCCCTCTTCTCTTTCCTCTATCCATTCCCCTCCCCTGCTTTCTCCCCACGTCGGCGAGTTGTTCTCCGCCGCCCACGAAGCTGCCCCTGCTGTTCTGCCTATGGAGTGCTTTGGCCGCCGCGGGCATGGGTGACGCCGGCGAGCTCCGCTCCGCGGCCTTGGGCGAGAGCGCTGGGGAGATCCACACGGAGTGCTTCGACCTCGAGTAGACACACCGCGGCGCCGGCACCAGAGTGCTTCGACCATAAGGGAGGGGCAAGGTGCCGGCGGCCATGGCGAGCCGGAGCTGGAGCAGCACGAGCATAGGGGGAGGCCACTGGCTGCTGCGGGCAAAGGCGGCAGCGGGGAGCCAGCACGCGACCGTCGTCCTCTATCCCTTCAACGCGTGCGTGCACGGGCACGCGCAAGGGACGTGGCAGCCGCCACCACAAGCCTCGCCGGCATGTGCGCGCAGGCCTCCAGGCGCCGCAACACCTCACCGTGGGCGCCCCCGCCCCCGCCGCTAATCCCACCGCGCCCCGCCACCTCCCGCCACAGCGCGGCGCCCATAGCGACGCGCGGCAGGATGTGCGCGCAGGCGAGGTCTTGGGCGCAGGCTCGGATGGCCTGCGCGGCCGCCGCCGAACCCGACGCGAGGCCCGTTCGCTTGGCCCACCCCTCGAGGACCACCTCGGCGCGCGCGCCCGGGCTCAGGCTCCCGCTCCCGCTCCCGGCTAGCGAGTCGGTCGTGGACACGCAGGAGCTCGCCGTGTACTCGTACCCGGCCTCATCTGGCGCCGACGATCCCGCGGCCGCGAGGAGGATGCGTGTGCAGTGGTGCCGCGACGCGAGGAAGTTTGCGTCGTGCACCTTGGCGTTGCAGGCGGCGCAGAGGAAGGCCGCGTCTGCCGCGCAGTGCACGGCCGCGGACGAGACACAGTGGAGCGGCGCGCGAGAGGCCGGCCGGCGGCAGAGCTTGCAGCATGCGGCGGCGGCGGGCGGCGCTGCTAGGGGCCGAGACATGGAAGAAGACAAGGAGCTAGTTGCGAGAAAGGAAAGGGATAGGGTCTTTTTTTAAAAAAATAGCCCTGACTGGGCAGATTTTAGACTTTTGGTGTGCATGATCAATAGATCAGGTACCTAGACGGTTGGTTTGATAATTTAGATACCTAGATAAAAAGAACTCAATAGTTTAAATATCCTGGATGTATTTTACTCTAACACAAATGAACTAATGCTCCAACGTATACAAAAATGATCGAGAAGAATTCGTGAAAGGAACGTGATAACAATAGTAAAACTAGTAACATAACATCCGAGTATCTAACTACATACAGCCACCAGCACAGCAAAAGCACCAATAACTGCCCCGAATCAAAGGAAATCTCAGGTAACTACTCAAGTCCCTCAACCAATACACGAATCCATGACGTGCAGCCTAACGACAAACAGCACTGCCTCCACCCTGGCCAGGGCCTAGAACGCGCCGAGGTGCACGGCCACAAGCCCAGCAAGGCCCAAGGCGGCCCACGCCGCGGCGCTGAGCCCGGATGCGCCGGAGATGGAGGAGGAGGACTTCTTGCCCGGCGGCGAGAGGTCCGTATCTGGGCTCTTGGTCTTGGGCGTGACGCTGCCGGAGCTCGAAGGGGTCTTCGTCGACGGCGTGGTGTCGGGGGTGTCTGGGGTGGTGTCCGCGGACGCATCCGGGGCCGGGGCCGCGGCCGGCGCCGGCGCCGGGGCGGCCACCGCCTTGGCGACGTCCACGACGAGCTTCATGCCGCTGCTGCAGTGGCTCGCGACGCCGCAGATGAAGTAGTGCTTTCCGGCGGTCTTGAGCGTCACCGTCGTGCTGCCGGCGCTGTCGGTGCTGAGCGCGTTGCTGGAGGAGCAGGCGGCGTAGTCCGCCGCGCTCACCTCGTCCACCGTGTGCGCCCCGCCGGCGTACTTGAACTCTGAAAAGAAACAAAAGTTGCATGAGAATGGCAATACTGCGAGTCTGCGACGGTGCAAGAGCGAGCAGTTCAGGCATGGCGCTAACCGAGAGTGTCGCCGACTTTGAACTTCTTGCCGCTGGCCCAGGTGACGTAATCGCCGGTGGTGGTCCAGCCGGACGTGTCCCCGACGGTGTACTTGGTCGCCGCCGCCGCTGAGGCGCAGCTCACGAGGAGGAGCGCAGCCAAGGCCAGTGACGCGCTACCGGAAGCCATTGCAGCAGCTACCAGGGATCGATCGATCAAGCAATGCAAAGAGGAACGAACAAGCTCTAAGACTTGGAGATCGATCAAGGCAGATCCCAACTCCCAAGTGAGATGCAGAGGTGATCCCAAGCCAATGCCCCCTTTATATCCATGTCATGCACAGTGTAAGTGACAGACACTACAGACAGTACGTGTACGTCGCGGCAGCTGGGAGTTGGTGAGGTGGCTTTCGTTGGAGTTGGTTGGGGTTGCCGGTAGGAACAAGTTAGGAAGGCTCTGACGACGATGAACTTGGATGCAATTTGCACACAGGCAGACAAGAAAATGGCTTAGAAATGACTCGACTCTACCAGTTTATCTGTCTGTTAGAAACCTTTTGGAAAATGAATCATCCATCTAGCTCCATGGTGGTTCACAGAGCTTTCCGCCGCCTTTTTCAGTTGCGACATCTTTCTGACAGCCAACACGCGTCGGACTCGGACGCCATTCTTGCAACGACGGCGAAGAAAGACGATGAGGAGACTAATGTAACTGTGCTGGTGGCTTGGCATTGTCACCGCTCACCAGTTGCTGGCCATCTGTCTGCTGTCATGCCGTGGCTGGCCATGGCTATGCATGAAAGTGTTGCATTGGTGACTAACAGCATCCAACAACTCCAAATCTCCGAGGTCGTTTGAAGCCAGATTGCATGCTTATTTACAGAATTAGTTGGAGCGCAGGCCAATCCTTGTACTATGGGATCAAACATTGTTTGTGGTCTTACTAGCCCTGCATATCATTTGTACTCAGGTCTAAAGAAGCAGATGCTAATTGTCTCGGCAGATGGGTGCTTTGGCCTCGTGTTTGGTGAGTGGTAACTTTAATAGTTCATCAACTACATGGGTTAATGGCAGGCACCTACTCTGTGGACAATGACCTCTCCAGGAGTTTTGATGGGAGGGTTGCAGAGTCTTTGAGGCGCATCAATCTCACTAGCTGATCCAGCAGGAACAGGGGGTGTACTTGAGACCCGCAGTCGCAGGCTTATAGTAATGTTAGATTAGATGTGAGAATATGAAAGTTTGCAGGTAAGGAAGGGATCCCCATCCCTCCCGTGTCGCTCCCACGCAGGGCGACTGGGAGGCCAACCCTAGCCGCCGCCGCGCGAGCACCTCCCCCTCCCCTCCCCAGCCGCGCCGCCGCCAGAGCGGGTCGTCGGCATGGCCGCGCGGCCGACCGGGACGGCGGCAGCGGGGCTGTAAGGTCCTAATGGCTAGAGGAGGGTGAATAGCCTAATAAAAATTCTTACAAAGACATTTAAGCAACTTGTTAGACTAAGAGATGACGTAAATGTAAAGCTAAAGCTTCGATTACTCTATGCAAGCCTTTCTAACAAGTCTAGTAAATAGGCTATACTACTAGCACCCAATCAACAATAAGCCTATCAATTCTAAACAAGATTACTCTAAACACTTCACTAAGCTAGCAAGATATAAGAACAAAGTAAACTAGTGCTACACAAACAATCACAAGTATGAACAATATATGAACAAGTGATACAAAGAGGGATTGAAGTGATTATACCACTATGTAGAGATGAAGATAGCCAATCAACACAATCACACAAGCACAAGAGAATCCTCGGCAAATACATGAACACAATATTTTTTACCGAGGTTCACTTGCTTTCCGGCAAGCTAGTCCTCGTTGTGGCCATACACTTGCTTGGAGAGGTACACGCTCAATTGGCTCTCAATGCCAAATACCGCTGCCGGGAGCCGCACTCTCAACACAAGACAAGGATCCTCTGAGCCACGCACAATCTATTAGAGTATCCTTTAGCGAACTCCCGTGGAGAAGGACCAAGAAGCCCTCACAAGATCACCAGGTGCGGCCTCGAACAATCTACACCTCGAGCTCAACACCCCGCTGCCTCCAAACCATCTAGGGTGACGGGAATCACCCAAGAGTAACAAGAACTCCGCAGCGAACTCGAAGAACGAGTGCCTCTAGATGCAACTCTCAATGCTTAGTACTTGATTCTCACTCAATCTCACTCTAGATGAACAATCAAGTCAAGAGATGAGTGGGGGAGGTTCTCTCTAGCTCGAAGGATGCTCAAAGATGTTAGAATGGGCAAGAGTTCCCTCCCCAACTGGCAACACTTCTATTTATACCCCCACCATCAAATCTAACTGTTATGCTGCTAGGGGGGTCTCTTAACACGCGCCGGACGCGTCTGATACAGGTCGCCGGATGCGTCCGGCGCCCCTAGGCAATCGACTGTTGCGTCCTCGCATTCAAAAATCAGCCGCCATGTCAGCGTCTGGCGCTGCGTCCGCCGTCTTCACCACTGCGTGTCCGTTGCCACGTCCGTCGGTCAAGCCACGTCGAGGTCGTCTCTGAGTAGCGTCCGACGAGCGCCGGACGCGCCGGTCCCAGCGTCCGGTCAGTTCAGCACTGCGTCGACTGTTGATTCTAGCGCTGACATCACCAATACGCGTCGGACTCTCCCGAGCTAACGTAGGGCGTTCGTCGGTCGAGTCCGGCGTGATAGGGGCGCTCAGTCCTCCATCGAGCGCTAGACGCGTCCGGCGCTCCTGGCCGCGCGTCCGGCCCGGCGTCCGACGACCAACCCAATTTGCAGCCTGTTCTGTGTCGCGTCCAGTGCAGCAGTCCGTGTCCGGCGCCACCCAACCAGCGCGTCCGGCCAGTTACAGAAGAAGCTGACTTCGTCGTTTTGTCATCGTCGTCGCGCCGTCACCAATCCAAGTCAAACAACTTGCCTTAGGGTGCCAACTCCAACATGTAGAACACTCTTGATCACAAGAGTTAGCATTTCATCACATGAAATATAGGGCAAGGGTTAGCTCTCTGGTTAGTCTCTTATATGTATCATACAAAGTCAAACCTAGAGGCACTTGGACCGCGAATTCAACCGTGAATTCCCCTTTTGAAAGTCGGTTATCAATCCTAAACATGATCACACTCTCTATAGTGTTTCGATCACCGAAAGGGAAAAACACCTATCTCTTGGTACCTCAGCCTTGAGTCCCGATGCTTGATCATCACCATGACAAGTCCATCACCAAGTCCTTGGCCTCACCATCATGTTGCTATGTGTCTAGTCACACTTAGAGCAAAGCATTAGCAAAATTAGGTGTCATCAATTATCAAAACCAAACACGGGATTTCAGAGGCTTCCTCTGCTGGTTTGGTGACGCTGGACGGCCGGAGCCGGTGCTGGCGCCGCCATGCCTGAGCCACGTGGGGCTCGGCATGGCGGCCGAGACTGGCTCACAGCGGCGTCGGCCTGGGTCCGGGCGAGCGTGGTGCTGGCGGCTCACTGGTGGCGGCGGAGCTCCGGTGGTGGCAGCGGTTTTCGGCCGCCGGGGCCTCGATCTGCGCGGGTCCGGCCTGGTTGTGGACGGATCCGGCGCCCCTGGTGGCGGATCTGGAGGGGTGGGGCGCGGCTTCGCAGATTGGTGGCGCTGCTGCCCGGACCTCGTCGTCCTCTACCTGATCCAGGGGGGCTCCGGTGCCCCTTGCATCCTCTCCCCACCCCCCACGCGCGGCTGCTGGCTGCTGGTGGCTTCTGGCTACTGGTGGCCCCTGCTGGGTGGCGGAACGCTGGCTGCTGGCTAGCTTCGGTTGGCTGGCGGTTGCAGGCATCTAGGGTGTAGGGGGCTCGATGGAGGTGGAGACGTTCTTTCGCAGCGCCATGGCAGTGATGCTGACTGTGCCAGGCCCGGTGTTGGCCTCTTCTCTTCGGCGGGGTTCGTCGGCAGGGCGTCGCGGGGCCGCTGCCCTTTCGGGTGTGGGTGGCGGCGGAGGGGCTCCCTCCCTCTTCGCTCGCCCTCCGTCTCCTCTTGTTGGTTGCCGCGCCGTGGCGGGGGCTGGGGTTATGTCGGCGTTGGGGGGCGGTCTTCGTCTACGCCGTCTCTCCCCCATGCCTCCGACCGCTGTCGTGGGGCGGCCGTCATGAAGACGGAGGCCATGGCGTCCACAGGAGTACTGGTCCGGGGCTTGGCTCCAGTTCTGGTACCTTCAGGGGGTGGCGGTGCCTGCAACGAGGGCTCGACCGGCGGTGGTGGTCGGCGGCGACTACGGCTTCGGTGGGCGGTTGGTGGAAGTTCATGGTGGCGGATGGCTGGTGTTCGGCAGGGGGTCTTGCGGGGTGCTGGCGCAGCTTTGCGGCTGCTCGCATGGCCGGCGTGTCGATCCTGGTGAGGCTTCTTCTCGATGGCCGGCAGCGACGTCTTGGTGGCTGGCAGGGACCCGTCTTCTTGACCGGCGTCTGTGCTGGGGTTTCTTTGGGAGAAAGTGGCGACGGCGACACTTGAGGGTGTCGTTTCCCCTGTTGAGGGCGCCGTATCCCTAGCACACCATGGGTGAGTACCGAGTCCTCCTGTGGACAGACGACGGCGGCGCTTGGGCATCATAACCTTCTTGAAGGCATCGTTGTGGTGTTCGACTTGGTCAGGATGTTTTTGGGCGGTGCTGATTCGTCGTTTCCGCCATCATGCTCGGGGTGGTGCCAGTGGTGTAGTCTTAGTTTGTTTTTAGTGGTGTAGTTTTTTAGTTGTTTTGCTAGTCTTTAGTTGTTTTCTGCCCCAGTTGTGGAGCTCCTAGTGGTTTAAAGTGGAGGCTCGTGTCGACGACCCAATCCGACCGAGTTCTAGTGGCTACAGGTTTGTGTCGATGGCCCGATCCGACCAAGCAAGGAGTTGAGTAGAGTTGAGTTGGTGCCTTTGGAGCGCGAATTGAGTTGTCCTAGTACCTAGGTGTGTAGATGGAGTAGGGTACTCTTCAAAATTATATGTGTGGTTTTCGCCCAGTTTCCACTTCAAAAACTGGACGGGGCGTTTGCCTTCTTTTTTTTTATTCGTCTAATAGAAATCACGGCAAAGCTTTTGCCGTCCTTTAAAAAAAAGTTTGCAGGTAAGTGAGGTGCAATAAGATCTATTTGGACCATGATCTGAAGGCAATGAGATGAATATTATTCCGGTGTTTGTGGGTGGGGTTCTTATCCAGGAGTATTAGAGGACCAAGCATGGGACAACAAGCTAGCAATAGATATCAAATCTTCCATCCGGTTGGTCAGTCACCTAACATGAACGGGGCGAGTAGGGTTGCTCTTGGTTTGGTATACATACAGGTCGTAGGAGCAGTTGGGTTTGTTGCTGGGCTACTTTCCTTCGTCAATGTAGCGTGTGCCCCTATGATTATTCTCTCTTGCCATGAATTTTGCAAATTCCTTCCGGATACTAGGCCTAAAATTTGGGGTCCTCTGGCACGACTAGGTCTTCTCGAGGTTTTTACCTAGTGTCGTGCCAAACGGTCATTTAAAAAATAACTCTTTGCAAGGAAAATATTATTTCTTCCGGCTATCACAAACTTCACATAAATTAATACAAAATTGCCACTTAGAGCTATTTTTGTTAAACAATTTTTCAAAACAGCTTCAGCCCTTCAAATAAACTACTCAATAAGAGGATGTTTTTTTAGAAGCTGCAGGATGTTCCTCAAACAAATATTGCATGTAACCCTCCATTAAGTGTAAAGAGATCCTGTTATAATCACATTTTCAACCTAGAGATAGACACTGATAATAGATACACATATTATTAGTGTTTTAGGTGAGTTAACATATTTTAAATGCTGCAATACATTATATTTGAAGGACAGAGAGAGTAGACACTAAGAGGAGATATAATATAGAACATGATTTTAGGGAAAAAAATAATTTGGTTTCTATTTTTTAAGCTACAACATTGATTTAAAGAATTTTCTAAGATTAAATATATCTGACTTTAGGATCTATAATTGCATACTTTTTAACAAAAAATGGCTTTCCTGAAAAAATATTTATTTGTTTTTTTATAAAGTCTAATTGATCATATGGACTATCAACATAGTCTGATTTACCTACCTCGTGGCTAATGTAGTGCGACAACTAACGGGGCACAACATTAGCCAAAACTGCTTCAAAACTCTAATTAGCAGTCTAATCAGATATAAGTGAACCACATGAATCAATTTGTGAGGCAATGATGCCCCTCTGATGCAGCCTCTTTACCATAAATAGGCCGCATCAATTTTATTGCCAAATGACTCTAAAAGAGTCAACATATGTTATACGCTACCCCAGAGAAACCATTTCTCAAACATCAAGTAGGGATAGCCACAAAATGACTTTTATTCCCAAGCACGTTGGGATAGGCCACAACAATGCTTTTATTCCCAAAGCAAGTTGGGACTGGAACCCATGACCTGATATATTACATGAAGGCCGTCTCCGCTCGGCCTTGCAGCTTTAATCAGTAGGTGGCTTCGTTTGTAAACCACCTCTCACACCATGTATAGCATTTCAAGGTACCCACCTTACTGAATGAGCTTGATGCTTATTTGATACCCCCAACTGTGAAAATAGGTTCCACATCATTTAGTCCTAAGCCACATGAAATACCCTCTGCCAACATAGCCAAAAAGGACTCCAATTTTCACGACCTTAGCCTTTTAATGTCCCTTTCACCATGATCGTAATTCCAGTTCCGGTCTAGGGAGTCGTGCCCTTGCCTGTCAGTGGACAGCTTGCCCTCCTCCGTATTTTCGATCATGCGAGCAGCCTTTAGGGAATCCTCCCTGTGTGAAGGATACGGCCAGCTTTGCCTTCTCTCCTGCTTGATCTTCTTCTCACCTTCAGCAGCCAACTCCACACCATGTTCCAGCTCCCTCTCGATCAGATCATCATCATCCATGATGTCAACCTTTCTAGGAAGGTCACCTTTGGATTTCCTCCGCTTCTCCAGGGCTGCTTTCACTTTATCCTTGTCTATCTTCCTCATTGCAGCCACCATTGAGCATGATATTTTGGGGTCATCGTTGCTATTGACAACGCTATCCCTTGCTTCATTCCGAGATGTCCTCTGATTTGGATGTTGCTTCTCAGGACGAGCATGGTCATAGCCATGGTGGCCTGGTCCATTTTGATGTCTCAATTGTCTAGATGCTTGAGGTTCATGGGCAGTAGGAGTTTTTCCAGGAGCACGTTGATTAGGAACACTAGCAGGGCTCCTGTCAGTATCATTTCCTTGCAATGGTGGGGGTGGAACAATATTTTGCTCGTAGAGCTCCAAAATTTGGTTGCTAATCTCTGAAAAAAAGAAATACCATAAATACATAGTGTCAGTGTGTCTTCTTGACACCATGAGCATCAAAAGTAATATTAGAAGAACCAAAAGGAAACAAAAATAGCATAAATGAGATATATTGAAGAAAAATAAAGAACCAAAATAGGCATCAATGGTAGAAACTAGTTATAATAAATCTGAACAACCAAGGTCTAACAAGACAGTTGTATACTAAAAAAAATATTGCTAGCAAAAATATGTCTGGTTCGATACTAGTAGTAGCCATGCAATCCATGTGCATTGCGGTATATGAAAAAAAAGAGTCAAGAGATCCCCATGCGGTGTAGGACATGCTTCAACCTAACCTAGCTTCACAATCATTTTGAGCACCATATTTGGGGGCAATCTATGAGATCTCAATATAGCTAGCTGCAACTAAAAGGTGTTGCACAATATAAGCCCTCATGAAAAATGAATACCATCTTAGTGCAGTGAGATATGCCCTACCAAATTTCCATTCTGAGACCAACCTTCCAAGTGTCGTGGGGTAACATCAAACTCTTGCCACCAGACCTCACCACCTGATGGAAGCTTGATTTTGAGAAATTTCGCAGCCATGAATATTGCACCGGCCGCAATTTGTTGGGGCTTAAATTGCAGGCAAAGTGAAGTACGGAGCCTGTACACCCCTTTTAAGGCGTAGTAAATAGGCATATTTGAGGATTACTCTTTGTAACAAAAAGAGTAATTTTAGCATACCCATCATTGACAAAGTTCCAGGCAACTTGAGCAAGTGCACTTTGAGCAACCTTGAATCTACCTATTGCTTCGATCAAGGGCTTGTACGGATGGAGGATGTTCAAGTCAAAACCAAGTGTTACAAGAACAACACGTTCCCCAAGTAAAATAAGTTCCTTCTGTTGTTCATATACTTCCTGAACAGAACAAAGCACATGCAACCACAGTTAACATCTATGACAAAGTAATTAGGAAATAAAGTTGCATTAAATACAATGATTGATGAGTACTTAGTGACTTAAGAGATTCAATGCTAAAAACTGTCGGCTGAAAAAAAAAAGATTACTGATTACCCAAAAATAAACACTCAAGATGAATCATCTCAAGCAGTTCAACTATCTCACCTTCTGCCTAATTCGCTGAAATGCAGCAGGATCCTTTTTGTTGATGATCTCATAGGAAAGGAGTACAACATCCCTTAGAGATCTGATGGTTTCTTCAACTTTTCCCGCCAAGAACATACAAACTGTTGCAATTGTCTGCATGATATAACAAAGCATACATATTGTAGGTTTAAATTGACAATCGATGGGAAAACAGTATCCCTAGCAAGAAGCAAGCACTGTGGCATGAGATTGTACACTACAAAATATAAAAGAGCTACTGTTAACCAACTTAATTTTGTTATGCATATGAGGAAACAACTTTCAGCACATGAAAAAGAAACAGGTGGCAGTGCGTTATAGCAGATCTTAAATAGGTGAATATCCTAAAAATGATACTACTGTCTGCTGCTAATCTATCCTCCACAGGGTATCATACTGTTATGTGGATGGATATTTGGGAGATAACTAGGCCTTATGCTTTGCCAAGAGCTTGAGAGATTAGGGGAGATTAGAATTGTTTCATCATAATTCATTGCTTGCCCTGAGGAGTTACATAGCCCCTGTATTTATAGTCCTGGGAGACTTGGCCCCTAAGCGATCTAAACCTATCTAGGGTTCGGCAGCGGCAACAGCGGCGGCGCGCTACAGTACCACGGGTACTGTTCACCCGCGGTGCTACAGTAACCTGGGCTTGGGCCCTACAGCCCATTAGGCCCATGACACATACAATACGCAACACCTGTCTTTTATACTAGCAAGTAAAGAATTAAAGGTATGACCTGTGTGGGGAAAACATTGCATCTTCGAAAAATGGGGGTAACAGAAAAGAACACAACAATATCTTACAACATCGTATGATAGCACAAAACAACCATGTAAACAAAGTGATTGACAGGTGAAGGACAATTATTTGGATGGTAAGTGCCGAGTATCACTTCACAAATAATACCAAAACACGATGAGACATTGTTCCACAAAAAAAGTCATGACATTTTCAGTAAGACTTACCTGCTTGTCATTTTTCGCATGAGATTGGCGAAGGTAAAAACGATGACAGAACACTATAGCTGTAGCAATCGTAAGTTGAGGCCTAAATTCAAAAAAAAAAATGTTTTCAGAAGGGAAAAGTTACATATACAAAGGTAGCAATTGGAATAAGAGAGCATATAATCTAAAGAATTCATAAACTACAGCAAATAGGGAAGATGCTACATGTTAAATAAGTATGAGGGTTCAGTATGATTTGCAATACTAGTACTAGCAGAAACCAGACAGCTTATTAATGCAGTGGGAAAACAAATGATTAAATTGCCACGTGAGTAGCCGACTTATCAAAATGTTTGATTGCTTACATCATTTGACGTATCATACATATTTAACTTATGTGCTCCCTCACTAGGGAATACAAGTAATGGTAAGACATTTGTGGTAGAATGCAAACTTACACTTGAAGCCTCATCCCAAAGTCCTGCAGAAAAGTGCAGTATGCCTTGCGAAAATAAGATTCTTTCTTCAGATCAATGCCATCTTTCCTTGAAACAGAGTTTTCTTCTATTTCTTTTCTACTAAAATACCATGAATTACCAAGTTTGCCACCTTCTGCATGTCTTTCATAAGGGATTCTATATGGGCTATTTTCTACAATTCCATGATGTGAAGAGTGACTTGTCTGCATGACATCCATGTAGGGCGTGCCTCTTCTCTTCTCAGCAATCTGAAGAAGTGAAGAAGGTAGTGTTACTATTTGCAAATTTAACAGAAAAACAGTCCAATTGTTAGAAAAGAAAAGGGAGTCAAGAACTAAAAAAACATGCACAGAATTATACGCTCAAAATATGGAACCAAAAGAATGATCAAAACCTTTTTTTTTTGTGAAACTAGAATGATCAAAACTTGCTCAAGCTAAAACAAGCAAGGTCTATCCTTTTAGGCCAGTGAATTGCATATTCAATCATTGAAGTTGAGTGCTTCAACAAACTAGCAAGTAAAGACAATAGCTTCAAAATGATGGTTTTCCAATTTGCATCAAATAATCATCATTTATTGCATAATAACATCCAGATAATTTCATGAAACTACACTTCAGACCATCTTTCAAGTTGCTACATTAGGTACTCCATCCGTTCCAAATAACTTCATTGAAGTTAAGGTGTTTTTTCTCCCTGTAAGAATAAACAAAGAATAAATGCAGAGCTGTTCTTCCTATTAGATACTCCATCTGTTCGAAATTATAATTCACTTAGCTTTGTCCTAATTCAAACTTCTCTAACTTTGACAATATGCATTAACAACACATATTTCATGGAGAATTTAATGAAAACAATGTGAGATTGTTCATGTCAATGCATTTTTTCTATAAACTTGGCCAAAGTGAACTATAATTTCAGCGGAGGGACTACTTGCTTGGCATAAACAGATCAAGTAGAATAGCTACAAGCTGAATTAAATAAAAATAAAAAACCGTTGTCATCCAATATCCATGAGCAGTCCACCAAACTGAACTCCTACTGTGAAAATCGTTAGGCACACAGAAAATTCACAATTTTATTAGCCCACAGTTGCGAGGCTCATCTAAGTTCAAGGGCAGCAAAATCAGGCTCCCGGTCTCCCGCCCACCACGCAATATAACCGGATAACTGCTCCCGCAGCACCCGATCTCCCGATGAATGAGTACAATCAAGCGAACCAGAATCCCCACAAATAAATAGAACACAGGTAGGTGGAATGGGATCGGGTCAGAACATAACCTGAGAATTCAGGAGAAGTGACGTCGCTTGCGCCCGTGGCACGGCAGGGCGGACCGATACCGGGATAACGCCGGAGGGGCGCGAAGGCGACGAGCGGCGCCGGGAAAAGGGGGAGATGGGCGGCGGTATCGAGGAAAGAACCTGCATCAGCATGCGATGCGAGGCTGAATGGGCCTGGCTTTGCTCAGGTGGGTTGCCAGTCCGAAATTGTGCATAGGTGGGCTTACTTAGCCCACCAACGTAATTATCTCTTGAGGCCGATTTGTCACTGCCAAGCGGCCTCGGCCTGCCCAACTCTTTCCTTCACGCATCGGCATCGTCTCCGGGGAGCATCTTCCTCCGTCCCCAACTGTCACGGTCTCACGGGCGCGCTCTCCTGCTGCCTCCGTCAGTCCGTCGGGCGCGAGGAGCGACCTCGCGACTAAAAAATCGCCCCGAACCTTTGCTTTTCGTGGATTCCTACCACTCCCCGACGAGGCAAGCAGCAATCGTTAATTCCATTCCTTAATTGCCAATGGCGGCCGCCTGCGCCAGTACGGCCTTGCGGCGGGCGCCTTGGGATAAACTCCGTGGCAAGGAAGGCACCCGAACCCTCGGGGGCCTTAATAGCTTCTTCCTCCCGTGGCTTTCTGAGGCTCTGGTCCCGCGCGGTGGTAGGGCACCGACATGGGTGGTCTTGCTGTCTCTGCCTTCGTGCTGTTTTCTTGGGTGCTTTTCTTGTCCATCTTCTCAGGTGAGATGCTTAATCGTGCACTTTAGTGTTCTCATAAGTTTTACGTCTTTTGATGATAAAGATTCTATGTTGAGCTAATTTCAGGTAAATAGTAGACTCCAATCAGTAGATGTTACTGCCATATGCAAATAATCCATTGTGCTATACATATGAATGTGTTATAATTCTGCATGGACAAGGACAAAAAGATATTGATGATTGAAGAATTGCAATGTATTCACATACATTTTTCTTTAATATACTTTTAGCGATTCTACTTATGTATATTTTAAAAGAAATTTGAACTGAAATATGCAATTTGCTGTAGACACTGTTGATATTGGTTAGCTGACTGAGTTAAATATACCTTTGTACTATTGAAGAAAGTAGTTAGTAAAATTTACTGAAAATTTTACAGTTCAGTGATTTCTTGTTAAAAATGGTAACCAAGCTGTTAGTCTTAGGTTGTATTGTTTTCTCAGTAAAAGTATTGCGTAACACCATAAGTGGCTGTTTTTTTCTGCAGTGGATGGACTGTCTAAGGTGAGGGGTGTTAATTTGGGAGGATGGTTGGTCATTGAAGGGTGGATTAAGCCATCACTTTTTGAGGGGATTCCAAATGGGGATGTGCTCGTAGGTGGATTGATCTTAGTTATTCACTGTGTGTTCTTGATAAACTAATGCTTGCATGGTTTTGATCCTCTGGGGTTGTGTTTGCAGGATGGGACACAGGTTCAAATCCGCTCAGTGGTATTGAATAAGTATGTTAGTGCGGCCAATGGTGGTGGCTCAAATGTGACAGTGGACCGTGATGTGGCCTCAATGTGGGAGACATTTAGGGTGAGAGTACATAGAATGCATTAGTTTGATTTCAAAGAATTATCAGTCTGCTGGTTTGTGTTTTACAAGGGAGATAATCCTCTGTGGTATTGCAGCTATGATAGTATCTCAAATGTATTAGTCTGATTTCAATGAAGTATGAAGTGTATTGGTATTACTATTTTGTTTAGACTTTACAATACAAAAAGAGTAAACCTTCAAAAACTACTCAAGTACAAGCTAAACTCTAGTTAACCCTCTCTTGATATGAACTTAAGTATGTTGTAATAGACTAGCCCTTAATTTCACTCCACGTTCTGCCACTGGGTACAATTTTACAGCTATATGCTAATATTCCTTTTCTGACTTGGTTTGACGAGTTGTCATGAAATGTTGTTCTTTAGTTCTTGTTATGGTTAAATCAATGGTCACGGTTTCACATTAGGATCTATCACATTTACATTACAATAAACTAATGATGATTTGAACCACTGTAAAGTTTAATTGAACACTGAATTGCATAGGTGAAGGACTGCTGATATATTTTATGTTGTGTGGTCAAAATGTTTGTACAGTTTTAACACCAATTCACATGTAGGATTGCCATAAACTGATATGAGACATCTATAGTTTAACATTTTTTCTCCCTAAATAGTTAGAAGCATGTTATTATCATTTTATTATCTTTTGCCATACGGTTAGTATTGAAGCAATTGCAAGTCATGAATTGGCTATTTTCCCTTCCCCAGACCCCGCAGTGCGGGAGCCTATGGCACTAGGTACGCCCTGCCATACGGTTAGTATTGAAGCAACTGCAAGTCATGAATTGGTGTAATGCTATTATACCTGCACCTTTTGGTTTTCTAATTTCCATTCTTCTTAGGATCGGTCGACCTTAAGTATGGCCTTACTGGTTTTCCTTTTTAAACAGCTTTGGAGGGTGTCAGATAATGAATTTCAGCTTCGATGCCTTGGAGGTCAATTTTTGACATCGAACAGTGAAGATGGTTTGATCTTGGCTACTGCAAAGCATCCATTGTCCACCGAGACTTTCTTCATTGAAAGGAATGCTGGAAGAATTCATATCAGACTTCCGAATGGCGGCTATGTGCAAGTATTTGCTCTGTCCATAGTTTCAAAATTGTTATATGTGATTATCCCTTAGTCGCCTTCATGCAAGATGTGCCATTAATAAGACATTCCAATCTCCTTTTAACTTAGGCGACAAACGATCATCTGCTTATTTCCACTTATCAATTCCAACCAGGATGGGATAATAATTTAGCGACGTTTGAATTGGTGATTGTTGCCAATAACTTGCATGGGGACTACCAGCTTGCCAATGGTTATGGTTCCGAGAAGGCAAAAATGGTCTTAGAAGTATGTCTTTGGGCACTCATTTTCTTTGGAATTTGCTGGACAAATCCTCTTTTGCTTTATGCATAACATCCCTTGACTCTTCCTTTTGCTTTTTAAGGAGCACAGAAGAAGTTTTGTTACAGCAAACGACTTTGATTTCCTATCTCAGCATGGAATTAATACTGTGAGAATTCCTGTTGGATGGTGGATAACACAAGATCCTTATCCACCTTCTCCATTTGTTGGAGGGTCTTTGGCAGCCCTTGACCTAGCATTTTCATGGGCACAGTATGTGGTGCTTCCAAACTCTTCTTTGCAGTATTTGATATCCCTGATCTTCCCTGATGCTATAGTTACTTCTGTTGGATTAGATCTTATGGTTTGAAATGTATAATCGATCTTCATGCTGCTCCTGGTTCTCAAAATGGAATGGAACATAGTGCGAGCAGGGATGGTTCCGTGGACTGGCCCTCGCCTGAATATATCTCACAAACATTGGAAGTCATTGACTTCCTGGCAACAAGGTATTTGTTCACCTAGCATTTCATCTTAAACTGTTCGAACATTAAATTGGTACATCTCCTGAGCCGGTTCCCCACCATCAAAATATGTTAGCGTTTGCATTTCCTCTCCCTGAGCATGAAAACTGTATTTGCTAGTAGCTTCCGATCTTCTTAGATATCCCAGTCTGTCCTTGAAATGTTATAGCCAGCTTTCCTGGACTTGTGCTTTGCAGGTATGGAGGCCATCCTTCCCTTTTGGGTATTGAGCTTCTGAACGAACCTTCTGCAGCTACAGTTCCTTTAGACGTTCTAGTGTCCTACTATATGAGGGGATACCAAATTGTGCGGAACCATTCATCAACTGCGTATGTTATTCTCTGTCAAAGAATTGGGAATGCAGACCCAGTCGAACTCTTTCAAGCTGGTATTGGTCTTTCAAATGTCGTAGTTGATTTACACTACTACAACTTGTTTGATCCATACTTTGCCACAATGAATTCCACTCAGAATATTGAATTTATTTACAAGATGAGAGCACCACAGTTACAAGACCTTAAGGCAATGAATGGGCCTCTTGTATTCATTGGTATGCTTACTGTCCTACTTACGTTTTTACATTAGTTTTGCTTTGCCATCCCTTCAAGTTAATAGAGTCCCTACATACTATTGTCCTGTATTGGTTCCATCTTATTTCTTAAACTCTGGAGTTGGGACCTGTTAGTCATTACACTTTCTACATTTTCTTTCTGGCTCTGATGGATAGGGGGCACTTGAAAGTTGAAACATGGGCACCAAACCATCAACATACCCTATTGTTCTGTTTATTTTGTCCCAGTCCTACTTGATTATTTCCAAAGTCATGTACTGGCACGTGTCATCCTAATTTGTACTGAACATGGTGCTATGTCCCTATGTTCTTCAGGTGAATGGGTTAATGAATGGGACGTGCAAAATGCATCTCAGTATGAGTATCAGAAGTTTGGCAGTGCTCAGCTGGATGTTTATGCGAACGCTACCTTTGGGTGGTCATACTGGACACTTAAGAATGACATGATGCATTGGGACTTCGAATGGAATATTAAGAATAAATACCTATTATTCAGTAAGTACACTGCCCATGCTAAACCATGCCTGTATTTCTCGTCTATTACATCATTGATCTTACAACTCGGAAGCCATGACTACTGCCCTGGCATAACAAGTTACTGATTCCATGTATGCATAAATAAAAGTGATATTATAGAATGGAGTTTTTTGTATTGTTATTTCTGTGGACATTTGTGGACAGATAATTGAGCCTGTTTTGGATCCCACGAATTCTCACCATAATATGCATCTTCTGTCTAGGTGGTTCATCCATACTGAAGACACCAAGCTTCCTGCTGCTGCTAGCGATAAGATGGGGAATTCACCTGATCATCATGCCAAGATAACCTGGATTCTAGGAACTGAGCTGATTGGAAGTGTGGATCTACACATAGAGCACCCTGAGTTATATAGTTGAGGCAAATTTGGTACCTATATCTTTCTTAATATAAGGCCACCCAGTTGCTTCTAGGTTGGTCCAGTTTTTTTAGGAAAAAAAAAAAGATAACCTGGATTCCTGAAACATCCCGGAGCACATTCCCTGCTGCCGGCAGCCCCCGTACTGCCCTATTCTTTTTCCAACCTTCATCTTGCCGAAATGTTCACAGATTTTTCCTTTAGAAGATGTTGAGGAATCATTTGTTCAGGATGGAGACAGTAGCGCTGGACCTCGCAGAAAGTACATGTACAACGGGTGTAGCTGTCTCGAGACTGGCCGGTGCACCGGTGTCGTTGTGCCTGGCGCCTGATTTTTCTGCGTGGCAGCTAGTATGCCGTATGCGTTGGTTTGGAAAAGGGTTTTCTTCCTGTGATTGGCAGGTATACGACCTTCGTTCGATAGTTAGGGCAGTGGTACATCCGGGGCCTGACCATTCGGTTTTTGTTCGATTTCTATTCGGTTCTTTGGTTCCCGAAGAAATTTGATTTCTAGAAAATGGGAGCCAATCAGTTCGATAGAAATTTGATTTTTAGATTATAAGAATCTTGGAGAGTTAAAGCATCTTAAGTTTGATCAAAATTATAAAAAAATTATAAAAATATGTAACATCAAATAGGTATACTATAAAAATATAACTAACAAAGAATCCATGGATACATAATTGATATCTTAATTGTTATTATCTTATATAAAAATTTGGTCAAACTTAAAATATTTTGACTATCAAAAATTCTTAAAAATGACTTCAAATTTGAAACGGAGGGAGTAGCATTTCAGTTTCCGATTTTTTTTGGTGCGTCTTGGATTGAAATCGGACATTTTTTGTGGTTAAGAGTTAGGACAACCAAAAAAATATGTTAGGCTCTAAAGCAATTTTGGGCAACAGTGCCACTGTTTTTTAGATAATAACAATAAGAGAACAATAGCTATATACTTCTCCGTCTCAATTTGTAAGTCATTTTAAGAATCTTGAAAAGTCAAAACATCTCAAGTTTGACTAAAATTATAAAGGAAGTTACAAAGATTTGACATCAACTAAGTATACTATAAAAATACAGTAAAAGAATCTAATGATGCTTAGGTGGCATCATAAATGTTATAATTTTGTCATATAAATTTTGATCAAACTTGGGATGTTTGGACTCTCCAAGATTCTTGAAATGACTTACAATTTGAGACGGAGAGAGTAATAATAATCGAACTTACTTTGGTTATTTTGGTTCCGAATATTCAGAATCGAATATAAAACTGATTTTTTTTTTCAGTTCTCAGTTTTTTCGGTTGGGGTTGGTTCATTATACCTCACTCCTACGTGACCCGGTGGAGAGATCAAGAATGCCAAAGTTCTTACTTTTGCTTCTCGCTTCCATGAATGCCATCCAAACCACTTAGTTTTCTCATAATTTACGTGTGCTTTGGATTGGGGCCATGGGATCGTACCAAAATTTGAGCACTATGTTACAACCAAAGAGCTGAGTGAATGTTCAATATACTCCCATTGTTCTAAACTATAAGTCAATTTGATGAGCACTATGTTACAAACAAAGGACTGAGTGAATATTCAATATACTCTCATTGTTCTAAATTATAAGTTACTTTGATTTTTTTACATAGAATTTGTCTTATTCGTTCCAAATTATATCTAGATGCACAGCAAAATAAATATATCAAAAAATCAAAGTAATTTATAATTTAGAACAGATGGAGTACCAAATTACGCAGGGCACGAGAGTCATCACATTAGCACAAATGAGTCAACACTAATAGCAAAGCCTAGCAACATTGACGAGAGTATCAATGAACATGTGTAAGTGAATAATGGTAGCAACATTGACGAGAGTATCAATGAACATGTGTAAATGAATAATGGTATCTGGTTGTCACATTGTAACCGACACATGAGTATGTAGTCTTCTTTAGAACCTTAGAATTAAGGGCATGTTTTCTTTGAGATTATTAAGGACATGTTTGGTTAGCCGCCACAGCCCCTACACCACAAATGAAGGCTGCCAAAAACTGCCACACCCTGCAAGGATAGTGTTTGGTTGATTATTCAATTTTCTCACGCCAACAAATTTTTATGGAAGTTCTAATAGTATTTTCTTGCCATCGGTGTGGCGACGTGGCATGTCTTTTGCTCGTCACAACTCGCCAAAAAGGTTTGGTGCATGGCGTGGCGGGAAACAAACATACTCTAAAATATATAAAGAAAACCCCTCTAATATGTTTCAATTTGCCATCGAAACAATTCCGCTCTCAAAAAGACTAAGGACCAGTTTAATTTTTTTTGCTAAGGTCCTTGTAGCATATAGGCTAGGCAGTTGTCCTTCGTATCCTTATACGGTATACTTGTATCTGCATGTTTATGCTTTCTATACTTAATACAGGTATACTTTATAAAAAAGTTGATTATTAGAAGCTAAATCATCCAAGGGCGTAGCTAGAGGCATCCATTGAAATAAACTTCAATATAACTTACATTCTAGCCCTAAAAAAACAACTTGCATTCTTATCATTAAAAAAGCATGCTTGTCTAGGACTACGTTTGCCTAATAATAAACTTATATTTTTTTAAAAAAATCATGTTCCGTTCAAAAATATGCAAGGTATATCCACATAGAAACTATATTGAAAATATCTACATAAATTCATAGGATTTTAAGAATCACAAAATAATTCTAGGGAGTTTAGCGGTCAAGATAGAGTATATATATATATAGGGAAAACAATCAACATTCTGACAGGAGGCGGATATCTTTCATTCATCAGGACATCAGGTTCCCACCGTCCCTCACTGGACAGCGGGTCCCGCCCGTAAGACACGGTGCAAAACCCCGCACGCGCCGCTGCCGCTGCCGATGTCCAAATTCCAAAAAACAAAAAAAAAAAACCTTCTCCGCTCCGCCCCTCTCTTTCTTCTTCACAAAGGCCCCAAAACCTCACCTCCCCTGCCCATGCGCCCTGCGCCCAGCGCCCGCGCCCCTTGATGCCCGCGCGGCCGTCCCTCCACTCGCTGCTCCTCATGTCCGCCTCCGCCTCCGCCTCCGCCTCCGCCTCGTCCTCCACCGCCACGGCCGGCGGGGATTCGGGCCTCCTCCTCGCCGCCCGCAGCCGCCTCGCGGCGACGGCCGCCGCGGGTGGTCACCGCATCCGGCTGCTCCACTCCTTCGCGCCGGGACGCGTCTCCAGACGGACCGAGGTGTCCTGCTGCCTGCGCGGCGCCCCGGACGCGCGGCGGTCGGCGCCCGTCCCGGCCCCACTGCGCTCCAGGAACGGTAAGCGCTGTGCCCGCTCTCTCGCACTCGTTCGTTGCTCTGTGTCTTTCCTTTTTTTTCTATAATAATAATATAAAAAAGTTAACTGGATGTGTCACCACGGGCGGAGCTACGTAGAGGCCAAACATGGTCATGCCCCCCTGGTCATGGACATTTTCATAGAATATACTCCCTCAATTCCAAATTATAAGTCGCATTTTGTAGTCCGTAGCAGCTCTAGTTTTGTTTGTAGGACGGCACTATTTTCTCACTTAAAAGTGACTAAAAAAAGTCCACATTCAGCCTATCTTCTAGCTGATTCACTTTTCACCATACTGTTAGTTCCTTGAGGATGCATTGCTGAGATTGGTAGTAAAGTGTATGTTAGTTTGTGGTAAACTGATAATAATATCATTTCCTTTTATAATTTGAGAAGCATTGCAACCTCGTTAGTTCCTTAGCTTTATTTTTTTTTTCTAATTTGGCGCGCGCGCATGGATCATGCTCCGCCACTGTGTATCACGGCTTTGGATTGCAGAAAAGTATGGTAATTTGTTCCATGTTTGATATTTTCTTTATTTTTTTATGGCCCCAAGCGAACTAGTGCTTGAAAAAAATGGTTCAAACTCCACTTCTTCCTATTGGAATTGTAGCAGAACATCTCAATGCACGTGCTCAAATGTATTTTAGAACTTTAAGTTAAGTAGTGTTCGCCTGCTTGACATATATATTATAACTATTCCTGAAACTGCAGTTCTGCTGCTCTCCTCTACCTAGTCTGGAACTTTTTTTCTTTCAAATTTATTACTTTTCATTCTGTTTATTGCAATTGGATGCAGAATTGCTTTTAACTGGACTTGCTGTTTTTTTCGTGTTACAGTTCATTCAGCAAGCAACTACACAGCTGCTTCTGATGAAAGACTTGGCCAATTCATTCAGAAATTGAAAAAGGAAGGTATTAATGCCGAGCAGTGGAGACAGCGCATGATATGCCCACAGGTAGCTTTTTTTTTTACAACTTCGTTGTGCTGCTTCCAGTTTCGTACAACATGGAATTGTTTTAGATCTAAATGTGGCTGGAGTGGTTCTATCCAGATTTGTACATGAATCGAATGAAAGAAAAATTGAAATTAGAAACCATCTCTCTCTCTCTCTCTCTCTCTCTGCAGGCTGTTGGTGTTACCAACATATCCCAAGGAAAGACTGACATAGAAAGGGAAACTGACCAGGAGGTTGAAGCTAAGAAGACGGCAAATAAGATTTACAGAAAAGTCATTGAAAGGGACCTCAATCTTGAGCCACTTTCTGACGAGGTAATTAACTAATGCCACTTGTATCGAAGTGGTGTTTTGTAAACCATAAAAGAAAAAATTAAAACCCAGTTCACTGTTATTTTACTTTTGATGTATACTATTGGAAGAAGGGCGGCCCTGGTGCAAGCGGTAGAGCTTTACCGCCTGTGACCAAGAGGTCCAGGGTTCAAGCCGCAGCCTCTGCACATTTGTGTAGGGATGGCTGCTGGCTATTTTTCCTTCCCCAGACCCCGCAATGCGGGAGCCTACGGCACTGGGTACGCCCCTTTGATGTATACTATTGGAAGCATCTGTGATCTGTGAATTGGCATTCTGTAAAATGATGGCTTTGGCAGTTTGTAGAATACTTTTCTACAAGAATGATTTCAGAAGAAACACTTTGGAGGAATAAAGTAATGCAACGTAACTGGAATAATAAGGTAACTGTTGTGTCAGTTACTTTGGTTCAACAGCTGTTGTGATAGGATTATTAATATGGCATCCCATTTGCAGAAATCCATTGCATTTACCTATAGACGTGATGGAGTTCTTGTTGGCTGCAAATACAGGGCAGTTGATAAGACATTTTCACAGGTTTGTGTTTCTCAGTCCTTTTGCAATGCATGAAGTTGTGCTATATTGTTACTAATATGCATTTTTATTATGTATCAGGAGGCAAACACTGAGAAGATTTTTTATGGTCTGGATGATATAAAGCGTGCACATGATATTATCATTGTATGTTCATGATCTCTGATTGGATTTTTATAGTGGCATTTTTCTGGGAAAATTTGCATCAACCTATTTGTTTCCATGCTTGCAATTTGATTACTTGTTTTTCTCTCTCTCTTTTTTTTTTTTGCATTTCAGGTGGAGGGTGAAATTGATAAACTGTCCATGGATGAAGCTGGCTATCCTAATTGTGTCAGTGTGCCAGATGGTGCACCACCCAAAGTGTCCAGTAAAATCCCAGACAAAGAACAGGTTAGAACTATTTTGTATTTCCTCATGTTACTAAAAGTTTTGGTCTCTGTTATGATCTATATTTGCTTATGCACCACCACGAGACAGTAGTCTGTTAATATATGACCTAACTCCTGTGTATCTTTACTGTAAAGCTAGGATAAGAAGTATAACTATCTTTGGAACTGCAAAGACTATCTCGACTCGGTGAAGACTTTCTTCAGAAATCAATCTGCTAACTTATTTTCTGAGGCTAGCAGATCACTTTACTGATTTTGTTTTGGCACATGGGAATAGGCATCTAGGATAATATTAGCAACCGATGATGATCTTCCAGGTCAGGCTCTGGCTGAGGAACTTGCTCGTCGACTTGGTAAAGAAAGGTTTGTGCATCAGCATGCTTTAACTATTGTCAAAAAAAAAATGTTATGCAACCATTCATTTTTCATTTTCTTTTTCCCATTTGATTTGATGCAATCAGATGTTGGAGAGTCAAGTGGCCAAAGAAGAATGATACTGATACTTGTAAAGATGCAAATGAGGTTTGTTATGGAATGCATGGGTTCATTTGACATATTCGTGAAATCTGTTCTTGTAACTTGTGTAGACTTTTGTTGTCATTATTTATTCAGCCCTTGTAACACCTTTTTTGACCAACAGGTACTGAAGTTTTTAGGTCCACAAGCCTTGAGAAAGGTTATAGAAGATGCAGAACTGTATCCTATAAGAGGCCTTTTTTCATTCAAAAATTTCTTCCCAGAGATTGATGATTACTTTCTTGGAATACATGGTGATGAGCTTGGTATTCATACTGGATGGAAATCTTTGGATGGTCTTTACAAGGTAACTTTAGTTGTATTGCATCATTCCATATTCCTTAGTTTATTGGTGAAGGTGGGTTCTCAAGAAGAGTTAGCTTTCTTCGTCTTTATTATAAGAGTAGTGCTTTTGCTCACAGAAGTTGAATTTGGCAGTATGTTCTTTGTTTACCATATGACACTATTCTATTCAATTTACTTTCGATATGTTCAGTACAGCAATGTCTTGCTTTTGTCCTATGAATCTGTCTATACTCATTCTTTACCTGGCTGATTTTTAATTGAGAAGTTTCTCATCCTTTTGTTTGGTGGTCCTTAAGTATCACCTAAACAGACTTGCATGGCTAGTGAGCATAGAAAAGATGGCCTATAAGCTATGTGGTACATTGTTCAAGTTTCCCCCTCCTTTTCTCAGGTTGTTCCTGGGGAATTGACTGTAGTAACTGGAGTACCAAATTCCGGTAAAAGCGAGTGGATAGATGCTTTATTATGCAATCTAAACAAACAATGTGGGTGGAAATTTGCTCTGTGCTCGATGGAAAACAAGGCAAGCCATTGTAGTATTTGATTGATGCCAGTTAATTAACTAAACATCATTGGACACTTCCGAACAGTTTTACCTTTGGTGTTTTAGGTAAAGGATCATGCTAGGAAACTCTTAGAGAAGCACATTGAGAAACCATTCTTTGATGCTAGGTAAGTTAGTCTGCAATTGGTACTTGAGTTTGCCTTATAAGTGATCCCTAAAGAGAATGATCGTCTTTTAGAGACTGTTCGTATTTCACTGTGTTTATTTGGTTATGAGATGGTGTAGTCTACTCGGTTAAGCAATACATTGTTTTGTTAGTGCAGGTATGGTGAGTCTGCACAGCGGATGGCTCCTGATGAATTTGAACTCGGAAAACAATGGTTAAATGAAACTTTCCATCTTATCAGGTATTTATCAAATCTAACGGCACAAATCACTTTCTAGAGTCTCTTAATTTTATGTAGTAATGTAGTTACCTTCTCTCCACTCATATGGCTCTCTTCAAGGATGACATGTCTTCATATTTAGAGGTTTCTTGTTACAGGTGTGAAGATGATAGCCTTCCATCTATTAACTGGGTTCTTGACCTTGCAAAAGCTGCAGTTCTAAGACATGGAGTGCGAGGTCTTGTGATAGATCCTTATAATGAACTTGACCATCAGCGCTTCTCAAACCAGTAAGAATTACCTTGGCTCTCCTAACTTCCTAAGCATGATGGTCATTTACAGACTTGCTGATAATTGTTATTTACATGCATTACTAAAGATAAGGAACTTTTTCCCAAGAGTTTCTACTTGTTATGGGCTTATGGCTTTTTATTTATGTGTGCATTTCCTTTTTTTTCTGGCAACTCAACAGGACAGAAACAGAATATGTCAGCCAGATTCTTACCAAGGTTAAGCGCTTTGCTCAGCACCATTCATGTCATGTATGGTTTGTTGCACATCCTAGACAGGTAACCAAAATTGTAATAACACTTATTAGTTTTGGTGACATAAAATGAGGTCTTGGAGTTCATGTTTTGTATAGCTTCATAACTGGAATGGAGGCCCACCTAATATGTATGACATAAGTGGAAGCGCACATTTCATAAACAAGTGCGATAATGGAATTGTCGTCCACAGAAACAGGGATCCAAATGCTGGCCCCCTCGATGTTGTGCAGGTTATTTTTGCTACCCTTGCTTCCATGGATTTGTTTATTCATTATTGTTACTAAGAAATCTAATCATGTGTCAATCTGTTATATTACTGGGGGTGATACCATAGGTTTGTGTGAGGAAGGTGCGGAATAAAGTGATTGGACAAATAGGAGATGCTTTCTTGACATATGACCGGTGTGTTCTTATTTTTTATATTGACGTTTCTTGAGCATGGATTTTTTTCATTAGCTTTGGTTCTATATTTACCAACATTCCTTTACCCAAGTCTTCAAACAGGATGTCTCAGTGGATCACCAAATTTAACCTTTTGTTTCCTCCACAGGGTTACTGGTCAATATAAGGATGCTGATAAATCCACTATAGCAGCCGTAACAGCAGTGCAAAAGCGGCGAAACAGTTGCAACGAGTAAAAAGGGCAATGTGGCTTATGAGATGCCATTTCCACATCCCGTTGAAGAATGAAGACGAATCGGTTTCAGCTGAGGACAGTGAGAATAGTTTTGCGTCCGCGCGCGCGCAGAGATGTATGCAGTGTTAAATTTGTTTTGGAGACTGGGGACGTGTTCTCTTCGAGAGAATGAGATTTGTGAGCCAACAGTAGCTGTTGTAACAGGCTTGTATTATGTTATTATACTATAATATTTTGAGCGCCCCGGCGTAGCGCCGCCCGACTCCTGCGAGAAACATAAACGAGCGTATTTAATGTGGCCCCAACACTTCTCTGTGTATTTGCCTATGACACCCCGCTCACCGTCAATCAGCGGCGACGCTGTCCTCCCTGCGTGTGCAGCGCCGTGCCCTGACCTTACCCATTAGAGGAGAGAAGAGAGGAAAGAGAGGAGAAGCAGGATGAGAGTTTATAGCCGGCTTAGACATAAGAATTTGATGGCACTATTTCTGTAGCTTCCTCTTATAGTTGTTTGATTGAGCTTTTGTGGTATGACATGCGTGCTGATTCCCAAGACCGGCACAGGAGATCCAGGTACGATGCATTTCAATAGATTTACTTTCGACAAAGTTTTGATGATTTTGTCCAACATTTTTGCGCTAGATTGCCCAAGGGTCCGTGAACGTGTTTTGATGATCGATTTGGGGACTCTCACCTCGGTAACCGATAAGCAGCATGTATGCAACGGTGATGGCAGTTACGGAATCAAAAATCACAATGGCAGTCGAGGAAAAGTTTGATCTTTATGGCGATGAACACAATGCTATGGATTTTGATGGCAATGAGCAAATCGTCTTTACTTTGAATGGTTTACAACTTTACATGTGTTCTCTCCACTTCGTCCGCACAGGCCGTCTCTGATTTTTTGACTTTCCAAGATTCTTGTAGTGACTTATAATTTAATGCGGAAAAAATACGTAACAAAATGCATAAAAATAAACAATAATTTGAAACGAAGAGAGTAGCACGGAGCATGTAACGCACCGACTGGGTCCGCATGGCGTGGAATCCGTGAGAGGGCCGAGCTGGTGCGGCCCTGTTGTGTTGTGTTGTTTGTCTTCCGTCGTGACCGTGAGCGTGAGGTGGACAGCTGACTGGGTCTCGAAACACAATGCCCCGCGCCTGACTTTTCTGCCTGCGGTCTCGGCACGCTGCCGCGACCGCAAATGGCCGCTGGTATATGCCGTATGCGTTGGTTTGGAATAAGGTCTTTCTCCCCGCGATTGCAGGTATATGACCTTCGTTCGATAGTTACAGTGCGAGGACAGTGCCGGTGGAGGGCTCAAAAAACAAAGGCTTGCGCTAAGTGACCAAGTCCTTTGCTTGCTTCTCACCTCCACGAATGCCATCCCAACCCTGCAGTTTTCTCATGGTTTTATTTTCAGCCGTGTGTTTTGCATTGGAGCCCATGTGATCCTACCAAAATTCAAGCACTATGTTTCGGGACAAAAACGTTCAGAAAACCCCTCAATGGTTTTCTACTTCAGCATTTGAATTAAAAACTAATTAAAGTGGTAAAGCCAGACATGAAAACGAACATGAACTTACGGAATGTATATCGAGAATTTGGAAAATCAACTAATTCGAACGGAAATTATGTTGAACATGGTAAGTATAGAAAAAAGAATATAGAATATTGACCAGTAGGACTAAGTGCATAACAATTAACAAGTATACTACAAAGTTGTAGATCTCGCTAAGAGCTATAATTTTTATATAAAAATATTTCTTGTCTAAGATCGTATTAAAAATATATAATTTGTCTAAAACTAGACTTGGTGGGCTAAATTTGGTATTTCAGATTTGGGATAATCCGAATTAAAAGTAGAAAAGTATAAAACAGTCTAGAAACGTCTAAATTGTTGATGTTCCTATTTTGATTTTGGTGTTCTATATTTCGAGCCGAATTCTAATTTGTCCAAAAAATACGAATTCAATCCGATAAAATATAGAAAACGATGTGGTTCAGTGCGAGATATCCATATGGCGTTTTCATCCTAGCTATGCTACCATCGCGGGGTGGGGGGGGGGGATGCTCAATACACCAATCTACTCGTCTTGCGCAAGGCATCACATTAATGCAACGGAGACGTTGGGACTATTGGTGAAATGGGGATTAGCGACAATTTTCCACCAATTTTGCCGAGGTTTTGGGGGTGTGGCACAACCCCTAATATTTGCCGAGAGTGTCAATGAACAGATGTCTAATAAATAACATGAACACATATTGTTATGTTGTTATCGACGAATATATATGTACATGTAGAGTCTTATTTACAACCTCAGAACTAAAACAAAAAAAAACCTTCATCTTGTTTCAATTTTTCATCAAAACAATAATCATAAGCAATTAATCTGGGGCGTACAACTTTGTTATTATGTGATCACTACTCAAGGAATGAAGTCGATTATTAGAAGCTTAGATTAGATCCACGGGTGGAGCTAGAGGCATCCATTAGGATCAACTCACACCAGTGATCTAAAAGTCTTAAACAAACTCCATAACAGCACTAGTGTGAAGCAGCTGATGACGACCCCTTATCATTGATATCCTAAGACCTTGCACCTTATTTTTTTTGACAATATAAGATCTTCCACGTTGATGCCGTTACGTTATTAGAGGTGCCTGCCTTTCAGGCTTTCATGATGACCTCATCATGGCTCAAAATATCAAGACCTTTAATTCGAATTGATTTGGTGATTAATGACGACGTGATGCTCTGAATCGGACGTCCGGGGCCTAGAATTATTTTTGAACAAGTAAACCCTTGCACCTCATTTATTCGTAACAACACGGGCATACAAATACAAATAAGCTCCCATACCAACACAATTAAGGCATCCCAGTGCCCTGCTGCACAACCTGAAGCATCAATACCATGGATATATTTCCTCTGATAAGATGCTTATGCTTTGAATGGTTTGCATGCGTTTGTCCCCGTTTCGTCCGTGCAAGCTCTCGGCGTCGGCGGAGTCCAATGTCCAAGTCTCTAACCCATGCACGGCCGCACGGCACGGGTACGGGTGTCCGACCTACTCCGGACACCTGGATGGCTGGAATGCTGGATGGTCGCGGACGCCAAAACCCCAAGCCCGCACCCATCAAACCTGACGTGCGCCCGCGACTGCTCGCCGCCTCAACCACCAGCCGCCACGACCGCACCATTTCTTTCCGTTTCCCTCACCCATGGCCGCCATCTACCAGTCAGCATTTTATATGCACAAATCCGCGCGCGCGTGCCAGCGACTTCGTCCAAGAAACGCAGCCCGAGAGGCGAGAGAGCCCGCCCGGACACCGACCACCGCCAGGCGCCAGATGACGCCGCCGCCTCGCCACCGCGCGGCGTCGCCGCCTCTCGCCGTGCTCATGCTGCTTTGGCTACTGCTGCTGCTGCTCGACGCCGCTCCCGCCGCAGCGCAGCAGCAGAGCCCGTCGCGGGACAAGGACAACGGTGGCGGCGCCGGTCCAGGAGGAGGAGGAGGAAGCATGCCGGGCCAGTCGACCAGCTTCAGCGCTCCCATGGTCGTGCTGCTGGTGGCGCTCATCGCGGCCTTCTTCTTCGTCGGCTTCTTCTCGGTGTACATGCGGCGGTGCGGGCGGGGCGCCTCGGACGGCCCCCGAATCCCGGCCGCCGCGCTGCTCGTCCTGTCGCGGCAGGAGCAGGAGCGGAACCAGCAGCGGCAGCGCGGGCTCGACCCCGCCGTGGTCGCGTCGTTCCCGACCATGAGGTACGCCGACGCCAAGGCGCTCCGGGTCGGCGACGGCAAGGACGCCGCGCTCGAGTGCGCGGTGTGCCTCAGCGAGTTCGAGGACGACGAGGAGCTCCGGCTGCTGCCCAGCTGCAGCCACGCCTTCCACCCGGACTGCATCGGCGAGTGGCTCGCCGGCCACGTCACGTGCCCCGTCTGCCGGTGCAACCTCGATCCCGAGGCGGAGCCTGCCGCTGCTGAGGACGCGACGGGGGAGGCGCAGCAAGAGGAGGGTCAGGTGGCCATCGAGGTGAGCCACGATGGCACCGAGGAGCAGGAAGAGGACAGGAGGCGGGAGGAGGCGATGGAGCTGGAGCGGATCGGGAGCCTGCGCCGCGCGGTGCGGTCCCGGTCGGGTCGGCCAGCGGCCGCGCCGCCCGTCCCGCGGTCGCACTCGACGGGCCACTCCCTCGCCACGCGCCTTGACGGCGACGACCTTGAGCGGTTCACGCTTCGGCTGCCGGAGCACGTGTGCAGGGAGATGGTCGCCGTGGCCGGCGAGGAGAGCCTGCGCCGCACGGGGCCGCGTGGTGAGCGTGACCCCCGCGGCGGCAACAGCAGGAGCGCGCGGATCGGGAGGTCGGACCGGTGGCCGTCGTTCATCACCCGGACGTTCTCGTCGCGGGTCCCGTTCTGGTCCGCGTCGAGGAGGGCGCCGCCCGACCTGGAGGCGGCGGCCACGGCAGCGGGAACGACGACGACGGGGGGAGCGGCCGCGAGGAGCAGGCGTGACAAGACGGGTGGCGCCGCGTCGGACGGCTCGGTGACCCCGGCTAAAGGCAGCGTGCGCTTTGACTGCCTCGGCGTTGCCCCCGCCGTGACGGGCGCCAGAGTCGGCGCCGCGTCCGGTGACAGCGAGACGGAGGACGACGACAACGAGGAGAAGGCGATCGCCCCGCAGCGGCAGGGTTGAGCGCGTGCGCCGGGATTCGCGCGCTCGCATGTGCTGCTCGCCTACTCACACCATTCGTCCGTTGAAACGGCAACGGCCGGCAGCCATGTCGCACGGACACTGCACGTGGTCTGGTGGCGTATCAATGCGCCGGCCGGCGAGAAGAATTGGGACGAGATCACGAGACGCTGCGGCATGTCTGGAGAGTGATCTGCAGGCGTATCCACAATGCATCGCCATGTGATCCGCGAGACGAAGCAGGTCGCACGACGCACGCAAATGGGGAACGCGGCGCTGAAGCGGTGATTCCCTTCATATGCAAATGGTTTCTTTTTCCAATCTTTGTCTTGGCGTCGTCTAGTACTTCTTTTGAACAAAAAGGAGTTCTTGATTCCATTTCTTTTGCTGGCGTTGAAGAATTGAAGGTGTAAGATACTAGTACCTAGTATTTAAATAGATTCAGAAAAAAAATTGAGATAGCCTTGACTGATTATTGTGTCTGTTCGTCCACACTGCACATTTTTTATCGAGTACTCTTGTTTATTCTACTAATCTACTCCGGACGAATATGGCTGGTTTTTGACGTTCTCCTAGAGACCAAACAGAGCACTGTCGCCTCAAACATACAAACTCCTGTGAAAATAATCAAATTCATATGAAATTTAAGCCTGTGTTCAAAATAGTTTTTCCCCCCATAGCACGAGAGACTAGGTCCCGTTTGTGGCGTGACGGAGGACTGTGCATACTCCAAGTCAAACGGTACGGCACTACCGGTGCAACGGAGCTTAATCAATTCCTGTGTGTCCAGCTGCGTCTGGTCTACATTGTCCGTTGACGTCCATCTTCCAGACGCTCGGCTGCTCGCTATTAGCAGACGAGCGTCACACGCTGGGGGGAAGAAACTGACCCCTGAGATCGAGAGCTCCCACCGTTTGTAAACAACCCGGGCCCGCAGTTTTGAAAACGGTGAGTCGGTGATCCTTCTAGTAGATTGGCACTCGTACCTCTCGCTGACCTGGACTCGTCAGTTGGCGATGCATCGTAATTCAGGCCATGTTTAGATTTCTCCAAAAAGTTATAATTTTTTCACTCTTTCTTCATTACATCAATATTTAGCTGCTTACATAGAGCATTAAATATAGATAAAAAAATAACTAATTACACAGTTTAGTTAAAAATCACGAGATAAATCTTTTGAGCCTAGTTGGTCCACGATCGGACAATATTTATCAAATAAGACGAAAGTGGTACTATTCATCGGGTTTATTTTTTCCCACGATCTAAACAAGGCCCCAATTCTGTAGCCGCCACATAGCATTATCAGACTACAGTCACACTTCATGGGATTTTTAAACTGCTTTTCCAACCTCTGATTTAATTTGCAGAGACGCATACTGGTACTCTAGTACTCTTTCACCTGACACTGGACAAAGAGTACTGCATATACACTGATACATCTCGTCCAACTATCACAAGGTGCAGTCGAATTCTCACTTTGTAGCATCCAGCTTTGGCCACGGCCTCTTCAAAGCGTCAGCAGCAGCCAAGATCAATGCAGTTCTAAAGAATCTCTATCAACTAATAAAATTTCTCAACATGTGTTGTTTAGTCAATGAGACAGTGGCTGATTGCGAGGGACAAGGGCTGCTTGGTAGAAACAGCCAACAGTAGTACTAGTATAGTAGGTTGCCGTCGCTGACGCATGGCCGGACTGTTTCTGTAGTACGACCCTGCACGAGTGGTAGCCTAGCAGCTACCAGACGTGATTTGCCGTTTTCTCAAAAAAAAAAAAATGACATGTGATTTGCCGCAAAATCCTTTGCCGTTTGGCAACTTTAGCCGTTTCTGATAAAAAAAAGAAGAGTTTCAAATGCAGAAAAGGGTCGAAAACTCTCGAGTCATGGCCCATGAAGCTGTGTTAAAAGGGAGGAAAAAGTCTAGTTTTGTCCTTCGACTGTCGCGAAAGTTTACTTTTGGTACCTCTTTAAAACCGAACAAAACACGTCCCTCAACTTTTGAAACAGTGCAAATTATGTCCTCCGGCGATTTTGAACAGTGGTTTTACTACAGTAACGAGGGTTTTGCTACGGTGTCGACGGTTTTGTTTTTCTATTTTGCTGAATGTT
The DNA here is from genome assembly GCA_023333625.1 of Bothriochloa decipiens. Lineage (NCBI taxonomy): Eukaryota > Viridiplantae > Streptophyta > Magnoliopsida > Poales > Poaceae > Bothriochloa > Bothriochloa decipiens. The sequence continues at coordinate 35,171,052 of CM041638.1, forward strand.
TGAAAAATCATAGTAAATCACATAAAAATCATAAAATAAAAAACCTAATTTTTTTTAAACTCCACATGAGTAGATCTATACAGCAAATATATAATATGGTATATTTTAGTATAAAGTTTTTCTATAAAGATTTTATCTTTTTTATTTTTATTTATTTTGGCTCAATCTTTGAAAAAATATAGTAAATCATAAAAAAATTATAAAATAGAAAATTCAATTTTGTTAGACTCCACATCAGCAGATCTACACGGTAAACATATAGTATGGTAAAATTTAGTCTAACAAAATGGTTATAGAAGCTGCAGCTATCAATTATTCTAATCAATTATAAAAAAGATAAAATCTTTATAGCAAAAACTTTATACTAAAGTATACCATATTATATATTCACTATATAGATCTACTCATGTGGAGTCTAACAAAATTAAATTTTCTATCTTATAATTTTTCTGTGATTTACTATGATTTTTTAAAGATTCAGCCGAAATAAATAAAAAATAGAAAAACAAAACCGCTGTCACTGTAATAAAACATTCAAACCCGTAGTCTAAAACCGTCGAAGGACGTAATCGCACTGTTTCGAAAGTTGAGGTTCCGTTTTGAAATCGGACCTTTTCCTTAAAGGGAGGAAGCAGAAGGCCCATCAGCTAGGCCAATGAGGCAGCCCGTTTCCCCTAAACCCTCCAGGTCCCAGAAGCCTAGTTTTCTTCCTTTCTTCTCCTCCAATCCACGATCCCCCTCTAATAAAAAAAATAAATAAAAAAATCCACGATCCCCTCCCATGCCGCCGCTCTTCCCTCGCCGTCGCCGGGGCTCCTCGACCCGGCACGCTTCCGGAACCATCTAGCAGCTCTTCCACGCCGCTCTGACTGTCCTCAGGTCTGTTTGGTCGCCAGATTCGCCAGCACAGTGAGGCGGTGGCCTCTCAGCTGACCGCTCCCGACGGCTGCAGTCTCCGCAGCCTGAGTCCACCTGTTTCCATTGGCTCATTGCGGCGGCGCCGCCCATGGGTTGGTTCGGGTGGCTCAGGCATGCGTCGACGTTGATTGCGGCCCGGTCAGGCAAGGTGAGACGAGCGAGCTCTCACTTGCTTCCCTCCCTGTCCATTTCCCCCTCCTGTTTGGGTTTTGGGGAATGCCAGACTGCCCCTTGTTCACTCTGTTTGGGGTTTTGCTTGCAGGTGGCCGTGCAGAGGTGCGCATGGATTCAGCCGAACACACGTAATCTCCGCTCCATTTTGTGTGTTTTGTTTGATCCCTTGCTGGTTTGGGTTCGAGAGAAGTTTTGCTCTTTGTGGTGACAACCTGCTATTAAAAAATTGAGATAATTTGGTGATTTCGTCTTCGTGGGCTTGGGGGGAAAACAGTATAGCCGATTACTGCTTAGAAACCGTTCATTCTTCAGGCTATTGTCTTGCTGGTCGTGTTTGTGCAGTGCATTTTCTCGTTCAATTGTTTTATTCTTGCAGGTTTTTTATTATTTGATTGATGAATAATTGTAGATTTATATTCAAACTACACTAGAAGAAAGAACTCTTAAAATTGCATCCCGATATGAATATAATATGAAGGGATAAACAAATTTTAGATTATGGGCATAACCGACACATTTCGAAGTTGGGAACAACTGCCCTGCCTTGTCACTGGATGTGTTTCTGTGTTTATTGTTGGAGAAGAATATTGTATGCTACAGATACAATATAATTCTTGAGTACATACATTACTGGCTACTCTCATATTTTTCTGTTCCTTACCCATGCTTGTTTCTGTTTTCTTTGGGAGAATTGCAGCTTGCAGCTCTACTGGCATCTATATTGGTGATAAGTTCTATGGTCGATTCATGTTGCCACCATTTGTATTGAGCCGGAGTTTTCACGCTACAGGTTATTATACTGGGTTTACACTTCACAATTACTTTTGCAATCACAAAGGGCGACTAAACATTAGTGGTTGCTTTTGCCAGGTCACCGTTGTTCGAGTCACAAGGACTACTACAAAATTCTTGGTGTTCCTAAGGATGCATCGCAGGATGACATCAAGAAGGCATTTCATTCTGTGAGTATCATTACAGTTCAGTTGATGTTGAGATATTCCAAGCTTGCTCATGATTGGACTATTTATTTAAGATGACCATTCTGTGAATCCTGCCAGCGACTGGAAACCTATTTTTGTTATTATTATACAAACTATGGATATTATATACTTATATGACCTTCATTCGTATATGCTTTAAGAATTTGAACAAACTGGAATTAGGATGAAAATTAGGCAGATATGTTGGTAAGCTTCACTTGTAAATAATAAGGTACAGTATAGAAATGATCAATCTTCAATATGCATGTTAGCAATATGTTCCGTATATTACCAAAAATACAAATGGTGTGATTCTAATGGTTTTGTTTGCTAATTGAATCATTTGCACTTCTGCTTCTAAATACTAAATTGTGTGTAGCTTGCTAAAAAGTATCATCCGGACACAAATAGGGGCAATACTGCTGCAAAAAGGATGTTTCAGGAAATAAGAGATGCATATGAGGCAAGTAAGTTACTGTAATTTGTGTTTTCCTGTTGATTTTTCATTGTTGCGCCAAAATTAACAGTATTGTTATGGTCCATTTGGACTCCAGACACTAAGGGATCCTTCAAAGAGACAGCAATATGACACGGTAAGTTGTCATAGTCTGGTTTCCCTTTTTTACACCTTTTTAAGTAATGACTTGGATTCTTCCAAGCCCTTTGATTGGAGTGATTTATTTTTTAATCTGGTACAAGTTTATTTTGTGTTGTAATATTGCAGCTATTTTCTAGAGGGTCAAGGGCAGAGTTTGATGGGTCCTATCATGACACATTCTCGGGATCCAACAATCGGAGACATGACCCTTTCACAGAATTCCACAGGCAGAATGATGGTCATTTCTCTAGTAAATTCTATAAAATATTTTCTGAGGTGGTTTCCTGTCCCTGCAAACACATTTTCTTCCATTTTTCATGTCAATGCTGACTGCAGAGCATGAAGTGATCCTTATTTTCCTGGTTTTCAGGTTTTCCAGGAAGACATAAACGCACAGGCAAATGATATTAAGGTTCATTCTTAGGCCTGTTCCTCTTTCATTTTGTGTTGTTTTCCTTTTGTCTTTTTTTTCTTGAACTTATTATTTTATATCTTAACTTAAGTAGGTCGAGTTGAATCTATCTTTTAGCGAAGCTGCCAATGGCTGCATAAAGCAAGTGTCCTATCATGCAAAAAATGTTTGTGATTCATGTGGTGAGCACACTTTTATGCTGGAAGTTATTGCCCAGGAGAATTTTTTTGTTGCACTTGGCTTTTGTATGTGTATCGTTAAATCAAAATTTAAACCTTTGTTTTCATGCAGTTACTGTTAGAGGCACTTATGCAGAAGTTATTTTCTGAAATGTGGAATGAGCTTTCAACTGTCTCGTACATTATGCTTTGACATTTTTTCCTAAACTTTTTGTTTATTGATTTGCGCATGTCATCTATCCAAATAGTTTGTCTGTTGAACAGACACCTACTTCAGAGACACCATTAGTTCAAATGCATCTAAAATTTAAGCTGATGGCAGGATAACTCTGTTGTTCATTTATTTATTTATTATTAGGATGCTATTTCTAGTACTATTTGTGGTTTTTGTTCCCGTCATAATCTTTTTGAATCAAGTTGTGGATGGTAGTTATTTGAATGAAGCATTCTTTAGAAAAGCTGTAGGAAGATCATGTTATGGTTACCAGGCTTCATTTGGACACTCCATAGTAACCAATCATAACCTTGTGACTTGTGATGCTAGCAAACTTAGGACACCTTGTGATTTAGGCCCCACAAGGTACTTCTATTACTTTACTAGATGGGACTTGAAAGACTAATATTTATGAATGATGACTTGCTGAAGTATGTATCATTAGAACTAATTAATTAATACTAAAAGTTTTCTTTGCAAAGCTGCCATCTTGCTTGTACATAAATTATCATTATCATTCTGCCCATATCCTCTTTCTTCTCTCACTAATACTGATTTTGTTTTACTGTTAGGTGGGAGAGGTCACTTGCCAAATGCAAAGATATATGTGTGTCCCTCGTGTAAAGGTTTGGGAAGAGTAAGTACATGCTGTTAGTTTCAAACTTGCCTTGCAGATACATATGGTACATTCATCTGCTTTGGAGTTTGGACATCACATGTTGGTTTATGCAGGTCACTATGTATCCATTCACATCCGTTTGTAGTTCTTGCAGAGGTGTCGGGAAAGTAGTAAAGGTAATGTTCCTGCAGGTACCATAAACATTCAGTGTGTTTTTCCCTGTCTCATGGATGATAGTTTTCCACAGGATTACTGCTTGACATGCCAAGGTTCAGGGGTGGTAGATGGTATGAAACATGTAAAATTGGATATTCCAGCAGGTACTTTGCACTCATCTTCAATTGCCTTTTTTTTCAGTTTGTTTCTTTTTCCAGACATGTGCACATGCTCATAAGTTTAGATTGTTTGGACTTTGAAGTTACTTTGTGCAATTGTCCTATCCTAATGGAATTGCAGAGAATCATATTTGCATTGGTTCTACTGGAAATTTCCACCACAACTTGTATGTAGTTGGGCTAACACTTATCTACCAAAATCTAGGTGCTTTTACGTACTATATACCCATTGGTGGCCTTTGTTGATCTTTTCACTCTATTAGAAAGGTTGCTTTATAGTTTCTGGGGCTGTTTCTCGTCTCTTTGCATGTACAGCTTCTCGCCTGAAGGAGTTATTAGTGTTGAAACTGATTCTCCCTCATCTCTATTCCTCAGCCCAATAGGGTATATGTGTTACATGTACATGGGCCTCATGGGCCTTAACTCTATACTCTAACACCCTCCGCAGTCTGGACTACCGGCGCAGCAGTGTCCAAGACTGGACAAGCAAGAAAGAAAGTAAATACAATCACATGACACCCCCCCCCCCCCGGCAGCCACAACTAGCCATTGATGATGTTGAGGCTGGAGCGGAACTCGGTGAAGGTCGAGGACGGGAGACCCTTGGTGAAGATGTCGGCGAACTGGGAGGTGGTCGGGACGTGAAGGACTCGAACAGCACCAATGGCAACCAAGTCCCGGACGAAGTGCAAGTCGATCTCCACGTGCTTGGTCCGCTGGTGCTGAACGGGGTTGTTGGAGAGGTACACGGCGCTGACGTTGTCGCAGTAGACAAGCGTGGCTTTGGCGAGGGGGCTGTGGAGCTCGGCAAGGAGCTGCCGGAGCCAGGAAGCCTCCACCACGCCGTTAGCGACAGCACGGTACTCGGCCTCGGCACTGGAGCAGGAGACCACCGGCTGGCGCTTGGACGACCAGGACACCAGGTTGCCGCCCAGGAAGACAGCGTAGCCGGAGGTGGAGCGGCGAGTGTCCGGACACCCGGCCCAGTCAGCGTCAGTGTAGACGACGAGCTCGGAGGAGGAAGACCGGTGAAGGAGCAAGCCGTAATCGACAGTGCCGCGGAGGTAGCGGAGGAGGCGCTTGAGAGCAGTGAGGTGGGGCTCTCGGGGATCATGCATGTGAAGGCAAATCTGCTGCACTGCATAGGTGATATCCGGTCGGGTGAAGGTAAGGTACTGAAGTGCACCTGCAAGACTCCAGTATGGTAGGGTCTGCCACTGAGTTGCCCTCGGCCTCTGACAGCTTGCCCTGTGTGTCAACTGGAGTGGAGCAGGGCTTGCAGTTAGTCATCCCAGCTCGCTCCAGGATATCAAGAGTACTGCCGCTGGTGAAGAAGAAGACCGGTGGGACGAGACTCAACAGTGACCCCGAGGAAGTGGTGGAGCACACCAAGATCCTTCACAGGAAACTCCTGCTGAAGAGAGCTGATGATGCGGTTGAGTAGTGACGAACTGGAGGCTGTGAGGACAATGTCATCAACGTAGAGCAGCAGGTAGGCAGTCTCAGCTCCACGGTGATAGATAAACAAAGACGTATCTGACTTGGCCTCCACAAAGCCCAGTGTCACCAGGAAGGCAGCAAACCGAGAGTGCCACGCCCGAGAGACCTGCTTGAGGCCGTAGAGAGACCTGTTGAGCCGACAGACCATGTCAGGACGAGAAGAGCCAACAAACCCCGCCGGCTGGCTGCAGTAAACTGTCTCAGTGAGAGTCCCGTGCAGAAAAGCATTCTTGACATCCAGCTGATGCACAGGCCAAGAGCGAGTGAGAGCACTGTGCGGACGGTAGCCGGCTTCACCACTGGGCTGAATGTCTCATCATAGTCGACGCCGGGGCGCTGAGTGAAACCCCGGAGAACCCAGCGAGCCTTGTACCTCTCAAGGGTACCATCAGCCCGCCGCTTGTGCGTCCAGATCCACTTGCCGGTGACAACATTGGAGCCGGACGGACGGGGCACCAGATCCCATGTCTGTTTGGCGAGGAGAGCCGCGTACTCCTCTTCCATCGCGCGGCGCCAGTGAGGGTCTGACAAGGCGTCGCGAACGGAAGAGGGTACAGGAGAGACCTGCGTGTCGCCGGGCATCGCCGCAAGAGCTCGGGACCGCAGGGTACCCGCCGCGTCACCATAGGGTGAACATGCCGCGGGTGGCGGTGAAGGAGCGGTGGGTGGTACACCGGCGGCAGGACACGGGCTGCCGGAGGCGGCGGCGGTGGTGTAGGCGTCGCCGGCGGAGAAGAGGACACCGATGGGGGAGGCGTCGCCGGCGGAGAAGAGGCCACCGGTGGTGACGGAGGCGCCGGGTCCGCCCGCGCACGGCGCTGGTAGACAAGCACCGGCTGAGCGAACCGCGCAGGGGGTGCAGGAACCGGCGTCCCCGGCCCCGTGTCAGGCGGAGGAGCAGGGGCCACACCGGAGGGCCCCGCCGGAGGTGTCGGAGTCGACGGCGGAGCCAGCGAGGGCGGCGCTGAAGAAGCCGGGGACGGCTGAGGCCGCGGCAAAACCGGCGCCTGCCGTCGCTGGTAGACGTGGCCGAAGCGCCCGGGAGGTCCCTGGCCCACGACCGGGACGGCGACGTTAGGAACGGCGGGAGGTGGCGAAGCCTCGCGGAGCGGAGGTGGGAGCTCCGGGGCTACCTCCGCCAGGCTGGGGTCGTCCAGGCCTGCCGGTGAGCCAGTGGAAGCCGGCGGAGACGAACCTGGCACACTAGGAGGGCGTGCCGGAGTCATACCTGCAGGGTACAGAGGAAACGGTGGCTGAACCACCGGGTCGGTGGGAAAAAGGGAGACCACCTCAGGGTCAGGAGAAGTAGAGGAAGTGGGGTTGGTGGCGAAAGGGAACACCGACTCATCAAACACGACGTGGCGAGAGATGATGACGCAGCGAGAGGAGAGGTCAAAGCAGCGGTACCCCTTATGATCAGGGGAGTACCCAAGAAAGACACAAATGGTGGAACGGGGCGCGAGCTTGTGGGGAGAAGTGGAGGAGATGTTTGGGTAACACGCGCACCCAAAGACACGAAGGTGATCGTACCGAGGAGGGGTACCGAAGAGAGCATGGTGAGGGGTAGGGGCAGGGGAAGCAGTAGAGGGCAGGCGGTTGAGAAGATAGGTGGCAGTGTGGAGGCTCTCAGCCCAGAAGCGAGCAGGAAGAGAGGCCTGAAAGAGAAGGGTGCGCATGACATCGGTCGTGGTGCGAATCATACGCTCTGCCTTGCCGTTCTGAGCAGAGGTGTAGGGGCAAGACATGCGCAACTGAACGCCATGAGAGAGGAAGAAAGAACGAGAGGTGGCGTTGTCGAACTCACGACCGTTGTCACACTGGACGACCTTGATGGTGAGGCCGAACTGAGTGGACACCCAAGCAAAGAAGTGG
>CM041638.1:35183852-35224809 GCA_023333625.1 Bothriochloa decipiens
CTGGTGGAACCATACACGCGTGTACTGACACTGACAAAAACTACTAGGCACTTCATGTATCATCTTATCTGCTTCTTGTGTTGCTTGTTTATAACTGCATATATGCATGGAGCCTATTGCAGTTCAAATTTAAAATGCCTGGTAATAACTTGATCTTGTTTTTAAAGGTTGCATGTCTCCGTGCATGGTAATCTCTGTTTTGTGGAAACATATCTGCATAGTATTATTGGGTGAAGTTTAAAATAATATATCTATTCCCCACCATTTTTTCTTCGAGAAAATTCTTTCAATGCCAATGAAACCTATAACTATCTCATATGTTCCATTGAAAAATTTAGTGTCCCTTTATTGCCATCCATTTGGATTTGAAGAAATTTTCAATTGTCATCATTTTACCTAATTGACATTTGGTGAATTCATCCAGATACCCAAAGGAGTCCAACCAGGGCAAGTTGTAGTTTTGAGGGGGAAAGGTAACATATGAAATTTAAAAAATACCTTACCTGAGTTTTCCTAGTAAGTGCTGATGATCATAATTTCTATCAGGATTGCCAGATCCGTCAGGATACTTCGGGGACCAATATGTTCGATTCCGAATTCATTTCCCCTCGTAAGCTGACTATCCTTGTCACGATTTTTGCTGACATACTATATATTTTCTCCATATATATCAGATTGTTGGTGTTCCAGTTCATTTGGTCATCTGCCCTTGAAGTAAAAGTATATTGGGTTGGTAATTGATTGGTTGCCTGTTTTAGGTGGTAGCTCACATTTCTTTAAAAAGATCTTGTTATATTCTAAAGAACAAAAGTAATGATTAGTCATCCATGAAGCAGAAAAGAATGAAAGCTGTACAGATTTAGTGGATTCGCTGAACTGCCTGCACAGCCTGAAGTCAACCCAGTCTGAAGACAGATGGTTAAGCTGTTCAGTTGGGCTAGATTTAAATGATAAATGAAGAGTATCAGTATGAGATAATTCTAAATCGTCACAATTTAAATGCTTCAATAAATGGCATTGAAGCATATGCAGATCAGACACCTTTCCTCAAAGCTTGAACTATAAGCAATATTTAGAATACTTCTCCATCAGATTCATCATCTCTACTCTGGAAAATCGAGTTGGTTGTGATGGTGTGCCTGCCATTGTCATCATTTTATGCTACACTTTATTTCATTTCCCACGTTGCCAGTGAATAAAATAGGAGCAAACCACCATTCCATAGCCGTGGCAGGCTGTCTGCCACTCTGTTCCTTACTTGTTATCTCCAGGTCTGTTCTAGCAGTGCCATCCTCTGTGGCTTCACCCCCTTGTGGCTTGCCTTTGAATCTGTTAAATTCCCAATGTGACCTGTCCATACTTGTTGACCACCTGCTTGAGACACTGGTGTCTATGCTGTCCTTCTCCTTCCACTGGCGCCGTATCCCTCTGGTCTTCCTGTCAGCATGGCTTGCAGCGTTGCAATGCCTGTGTCCATTCTAGGCTATTTTGTTACTCACCAGTGCTTTGGGTGGGGAGACTGATAATTGGGCCTGGTGGTTCAAGGTGGTTAGCAGAGAAATTGGAACTCCAACATCCTGTCAGTGCATTTATGTGAGCTGGAGAGAAGCTGTGAAGGAACAAGCAGGGACTGGGTAAAGCTTGAGCGTTTTTTTTTCTTGTTTTTTCTAGGGAGAATTCTATGGTTTGGCTGTTATATCCTGAAGAATGTTATGAGGGGTGAGTGTCGACCCTGAAGAATGTTATGAGGGGTGCCTTGAGAACATTACATATAAAGTGTTATCTCTATTCCTTTTTGCTGCTATTGAAGTTTGTAGTGTAAAATGTAAAAAGGAACTTAACCAGAAGTAGTTTACGCAGTTGTGCAGGCTGCAACAACTCAATGTTATAGGTGGCTTTTGGTGAGATCTCTTTTTATCCACGGCAGTCTACAGGCATACAACTAGTTGGATTAGATTGTGCTCATTGCATCTTTGCTCTTGCACTCCTCTGTGTACGCTTGTCCTAATGGGCCTAGTAATAATAGAACAAAACTTGGTATTTGTATCACTTGTTACTATGCATATTATTTGTATTATTAGCAATTTCTTCATCAATATATCAGTTTTCAGCCTGGTTTATGCTAAGTAAACATTTGATCATTTGATGGCCTTTGTATTACTCATTTTCGTTCTTCTAATTCATTCTAAATGGAAGTGCTTGATTAATGGTCTTAATTTTGTTGCCGTTTTGTTTTTTTATGGTAAAAGACTTGATCTTCAGTTTAATTCATAACACACATTTTATTCTGCAGGGTGGTTACTGATCATCAGCGCATGCTACTGGAAGAATTTGCAATAGAGGAAGCCACGAAAGAACAAAACACTTTTGTAGCAGGAAATTTGTAAGTTCAGGCAGATCCTCACAATTGCATGGTCACTTGCACACAACCAACACATGCATTTATTCTGACTGCACAATTCAGTTCACCATAGAACTGGAGTTGCCATTCTATGCTGTATTAGCTTTTTTATATTCAGTTTGACTCACAAACTTATTTATAATGCTAGCAGTATCCTCTGCAAAAATTGATAATCTCACTAGCTTAAGTTTGCCTTTCTTTGTGGTGCTATTCGTCCATTTGCATTGTTCTTCTACTACATCTGATATTTCAAATTGCCATTTATTATCTATTTTCATTTTGACTACCCAATCAAACATAAAGCACGTACTTACATCGAACTTCATTTCAAAAGAAGCAAAGTCCACTGGTGTCAGCTTACTGGTTGCCTTTTAAAAAATGAAAATCTGATCTTTGCGTTGCATTCTAGTATGTATCTTCTGGCAGTGATAAAGATGAAATTTTAAACAGGCTTTATCAGCAGCTATCTACTGGTTGATACTTACAGGTGGCGGCTAGTTGCAGAAAATATGACAAGGCATAATGTCATGATCGGAATCGGCATCCTCCTACTGATTCACCTGATGCTGAGCAAGGCTATGGGCTAAGGCTTTGGACCCAGCTCACTTGTGCTGGGCCAGTGGGGCAATATCAAACACTATAAATTCTCCGAAGATAACAAAGAGTTGCAAGTCTGTAAAGATTTTTTTGCACCCACTAGAGATCACAATTTTGAAGAAGGCGTTGGTTAGAACTTAGAAAGTTGCTGCTTCCTATGGTAAAATATTACAATAATTCTGGACTATATGAAGCTGACAATTGAGTTGTCTAAAGTTGTTTGTTTCTCTATCGGTGCAAATGTAATGTGGATGCTCTACAGTTGGAATTGTTCAACGTGCTGGGTGAAATTGAATGTATCTTTCGAATTCACGCATCCTTATCTTGGATCATATCACCTTTTTTCTACATCCATGGTCCCGTTCCCACTGCCACCCGCCAGGTTTTGTATGTGGTTATGGTGCCTACCTGGCTGGCAATTGTTGTGACCAAAGCTGCTCAGTTCAGGTTTCTCGAAGGCGATGCCTTTTTTTTTGGCCAACAGTGCTCACACATTGTTTGAAAATTTTTTATCGGAAGTACTTGTTTTCAAAAAATGGTAGTTAAATTTTTATGTCGGAGATTTCTGTTTTGAAGTGAAAATTGATTGTGTTAAAATTGTCCGTAGCCTAATGTTTTGGTTTGAGCTTACCAATTCCCTAAGCAACACAATGGATCGAACCCTGGTGCCACGCTCTGATGACAGGTGTAGCGATGTGGCTGTCTACTCACGGAGTAGTTGGCCACATCCATTGGCCTCATCTGATGACAAACCCTATTTCCTGTTTGTTGGCCTAATTTGTTTTTCTCCTGAACAATATCGGTTGGTGACGACCTTTTTACCATGTCATGGCGGTTTTCACAAGTGAAATATTGAATACCATCCAAACCCAAACGCGATTTCGCTGACATGGCATATTACATAACAGTAGAAAAAAGTCAACATTCATCCTAACAGGTATTGTTATGACTATATACTCCTCTGTCCCAATTTAAAGGACGCTTTAGCCGGTTGCCAGGTGCAGCAAATAAACAAATAAACGAGCAGTTAGCACATGCACCTGGACACTGTCTATGACTAAATGCATGTATGGTCACCGTGAATCTGGACAAATGACTGAGGTGCTAGAACGTCTATTAAATTGGGACGGATGGAGTAAGTTCGACTATAAAACCCAATATTATAGCTCTTAAAATATCTAATTATATTCAAATGAGCCTAAATGGTCGACTTTTTTGATGCTGTCCTAACACACTGGCCTTAGTATCAATGCTTCTACCCAGACTCATTTGTTCCCTTCCTCTCCTTATTCTTTACAGGCTCCTCATGTTCGGACCGAACTAGCCGAAGCACGATTTCATTGGCAATCACTTATCATCACCCCTCCTTTGATAGCATGTTCGGTCCTTCAGTTTTGACAGCCATAGGAGAAAACATGGTGTGTGAGCTCAATGCCAAGGAGTTCTAGGAGGTGGAACAGGACGTACGACGTAGGAGGTCACGCGCAGCTCATCGAGCAGCGAGGCAACCTAGAAAGAGGAAGAGAGGCAGCGGATGGGCCAACATGCAAGCATGGATACTCAGAACAATGTGACAGGAGGAAGTGTCAAAACAACTGAACAAAACAATCAGCGGGGGCGATTGGTTAGTATTGATAGTATATCATAATCTCATATGCAGAAAATATTGATAGTATTCATATCACATGCTAGCAAAAAACAAAAAATTTAGATCAATTCATGCAATCCATTGAACCTTTAAACCAAATGGAACCACCCGCGGCCCTGAAATTCCCAAGCTTAGTACAGACCATGATACCAGCGTTGGCGACCACGGTCATGGCTACAAGCCTACAAGCGGCTCTAGACTTACTGCCAGCCAAGCTTCCATATATGTGAATGCAGAGAAACATTTAAAATCCTGGTTCCCTTTGTCACTCGACAAAAAAGTAATGCATCACCAACCGTTTGTTCTCCTTGGTTCCCTCCATCTTTTCTAGGCCCTTGATAATCAAGTTCCCACACTAGTTCTGTCACATTTAAATGTTTGGCATGCATTCAAAATGGACAGTGGCAGTGTTTTTCCATATATATCTCATGATTACAAAATTGACAGGAATAACAGACATATCTGACGCATATGCAAGCTAGTGAGTGTACCGTGTCAAAAGCTTCAGCTAAAAGGATCTGAAACAGGAGACACTCAGAAGCTAAGGAATCCCAGCGACCCAGCCTGAACTCAGAGCTGTGGAAACTGATGTAACTGGAAAGAACATCACTGGGTGTCTTCACGGTTGCAACTCACGAGCACTAGTCAAGGCTTCTTGAAGACTGGCTGCAGCCTTTTCGTACATTAGAAAACCCATGAACCAGAACTCATGGCCTTCAACGGAAACGACCTGAATATACTTCTCAGCAGGATTTACTTTGCTTATTGAAGGATTAGCTGCTCTTAGCTGATGAAGAGGAATAACCACCTGTTTTTTGGAAAGTGAAGACAACATTTTTAATGAATGTTTAATTGAAGTCCTAACATCAAAATGGATAAAGCAACAGCTGGGACAAAACATCCAAGTTAGGTGTGACAAATTGGCATGCATCTTCTTAAGTGACAATCAGTGCTTCAGCATTCAACCTAGTTTCATCCAGGGACAGGGAAAGCATCATTATTAGAGTTAGACCATGTCCTCAGTAGAGAGATGGTAACATAAGCCTTGTGACTTTGTGAGCATAGAATCAACTTGTAGTTTCCAGTGCTTATTTAATTATTCAAACTAAAATTTCACAAATGTGTAATGCTTGCAAACTAACCAGACTGCCATTGTCTCCTTTTTTTGTTTACATAATTTAATATATATTTCTTCAGAATGGAATGGAAGTGAAGTGCAAACTATAACAATGATGAATTATAGAAATTGAACCAGTCAACAATATGACAAACAGATGTGAAGATTGATTTCAATAGCGATAACTCGATGCTAAGAAGGGAGTAACCCTTACCTTGTAGTAACTCCATTCAGTTTTATTTCCAGCTTTGTACGACAGAGGATTGTCACTGCAGAAAGCAATCTTCGCTGTAGAAATATACATGACTCCCATTACAGGACCTGCTGATGTTGAGAGATAGCATGCATAGCATATTTTCAACTGCTCATCTGGAAGAACTTCAAAGGTTTGCTTAAATATTTTTTCATAGCCTCCTTCTGCTAAAACTTTAGTCCCTTGTGCGAGGCGTCCCATAGCAGCTTCAGTAATACTAGGTCCAGTCTTGACTGTTAAGGCAAATGTCATATTGTCAGGCGAAGGGGAAACCATGTTAATATATGGAAGATTTTAAGTTTATTTACCACGACTTCAATTACATTTGAAGGTTAATACCGGATCTTGCAGGTTCGCTATCAATTATCAGCCAAATGTCTCACTTCATATCGAAAGTTTTACTGGTTTGAAGTAAATAAGGTGGATGGCTACAGTACCTACTCACACCAGTTAGGACCTTCAGTTGGAACAATAGCCAAATTCTTGGAAGATCTATATCACAGCCTATGATCTACAAGTATAGTCAGTTTTAATTATTTGAAGTTTGATCATGGAAGTCCCATTGAAGCACATCACAATGTGGGGGACTCCCTGGCTTTGTCTTAAGAGGCATTGTGCTTCAAACTTGGGTTGGATGGGAGTTCCAAAGGCTACCAGAGTTCAACGTTCTAACCGGTTGATTGCAAGAAACTTGGCCATCACAAAGTTCTATGAAAATAGGTATTTAGCCAAAAGTCCTAATCAATTGATACCTAAAAGGTAATGGCAAATCTTACTGTTGTAAGATATGTTCAAGGATGTTTTCTTTTATTCCTGCAAGGGATTTGGTCAAAGTGCAAGCAAAGACAAGTTTACACATGCACTTGCGAACGCTCAGTCAGTAGAGACACCATCCAGTTAATTTAGAAAACAAGCACGTGAATCAGTTGAACTGAAGATGAAAAATATTTTTCTTCTCTCCCACAAATGATTCAGAAGACTATATGCTATGACTATGAATGTCGAAGAAAGATCAACAGGATTATCAGTAGAATTACAAGTTCTTTGGTAACAGGGCTTTAAGAATTGTTTTAAAACGAAGTAACATTATGAAGATTCTTAGCCAACAAGGCATAAAGCATATGGAAAGCTAAACCAAAATGTTCCTGTATGCTTCTTTTATTGGGCCAAATGTTCAGATATCCTGCTTCCCCAGCTCTACAATCCCCACCATAATGTTCAAAAGGTGCCTAGCCACAGCTTCCACTTTACATCTGCAACTTTATATATGGGCGATTCTTTCCTTTGATACTTAAAAAGCTAGCGCCCTACCAATCCGTGCAGCTCAAGGAATGAATCGCACAAAGAAACGAACACATTGGACTCTTCGAATGGAAAAAAGAGGGAAAGACCCTAGTATCACTTAGCAGGGGGTGCTGACTGCTGAGATCTTACAGTGTTGCCACGTGTCGCGGCTGAGGCTCTCGACCATCTTGGTGGTGTCCCCCCACGACTTCCCCCACCTCGACAGCGTCTCCTTCATCGCCTCCACGGCGCCTGATAACAATGGGCCAATCACACAGTGAAATCAGAAACAAAAAATCTCCTCCAGGTCAAAGAGCAATACAGTCTACAGCCGCAAGCAAAGCTACTGTAGGTGCGAGGCGTGGAGCTAGCGGGGGGGTTTCTTTTTACCCTTAGACGAGGAGGATGCGGGCCCGTGGGACACGTACTGGCTGGACTCCGCGGCGGCGGCGGCGTGCACGTGCGTCGGCGAGTCGGACGTGAGCTTCTCGCTCCAGGTGACCGTCTTGGGCTGCGGCGCGGGCGGCGGGGGCGGTGGGGCCGGCGGATCGACCGTATCAGCCGCCGGCGCCGGCGGGGGCGGGGAGGGATCGGATGCGGGGACAGCCGCGCTGGCGGTGGTGTCGGCCGGCGCGGTGGAGGCGGAGGGCGAGGCAGCGGCGTCGACGGCGACGGCGACGGCGGGGTGCATCTCGGCGGGCGGCGGCTGCATCTGAGGGATGGTGGGCGCGGTGGTGGTGGGGTCCGAGGAAACGGAAGGAAGCGGGGTAGGAGTGGGGTGGGGGTGGTGGGGAAATGGGGTTCCGCGTCGCAGAAGAGAGCGTGCGTGGGTGGCGACTAGTGGTGTGGTTGGGGGTCAACACGTTTCAGTTCCTTGTTGCAGCAAAGTCGCAGCTCCCACGCGGCGCTGCATTTACAACGGGCAACTGCGATCCGATTCGCTTCCGTTCCATCGAATACGGTGGGTTCTAGAAGCAGGCGGTGTCTGGGCTCGTTGGGGGCCGTGTGCCCCAAGGATCAAATGGGCCAGAGCCCATAATATCGGTCTGGCCATTATTGAATTTTTTTATTTTAATTTTTTTAAATTTTTTTATAATTTTAATTTTTTGTTTCGAAATATGACAGAACTAGTCGCCCACAGTGAGCGCTTTTTAAAAAACGCCCACTGTATGGGCGTTATATGTGACGTGGCACAGGGACCGGCCCGCCTGCAAAAGTGCGCGCTGTTTTGCGGGCGGGCCTCGGAGCAGCCAAAAAACACCCACTGTGTGGGCGTTTTTTACGCGCCAGGGGGCCGCCTGTAAAACAGCGCGCACTTTTGCAGGCGGCCCCCTCGCCACCAAGGTCATGACAAGGTAAAGTGCGCGCTGTTTTGCAGGCGGCCCCCTGGCGCGTAAAAAACGCCCACACAGTAGGCGTTTTTTGGTTGCTTCGAGGCTCGCCCGCAAAACAGCACGCACTTTTGCAGGCGGCCCCCTCGCCACCAAAAGACGCCCACACAGTGGGCATTTTTTGGGCGCCAGTGGGCCGCCCGCAAAAGCCGGCACCGGCGACGGCCGGTCCTGTGCCACGTCACATATAACGCCCACACAGTGGGCGTTTTTTAAAAAACGTCCACTATGGGCGACTAGTTCTGTCATATTTTGAAACAAAAAATTAGAATTATAATTTTTTTTAAAAAAAATTAAAAATAAAAAAAGTTCGGCCATTATTAGATAGACAGAGAATAAAAAGGCCCATTGTCTGCTCGTGTGCTCAGACCCGTAGACATACTCATAAAGATAAAATTTATATACGTATGTTTATAAAGATGAGTGTGCATACGTGTTATAAATGTCTGCGTTGTACTGTGTAATTTTTTAAAAAATATTTATAGAAAATATATACAAATAAATTTATAAATAATATATACAAATAAATTTATAAATAATATCCAAATATTTTTAAAGTTACGTAGTTGAAAATGCTAAAATGTTGTTTGATTTAAGAAGTTTGTTTTAGCTTCAAAAAAAATATGACCATAGCTCCATATTTTCCCAATCACTATCTATGCTCTGGGGTCTAGTTTGGAGTTATTTGAATCTTTTAGCAAACCTGGAAGCTGCACCAGCTAGTAGGAAACCGTAGTACCAAATCGTGACGAAGTCGGGACATCCCAAATCAGACATTGCAACATCGAAGATGGAGAGAGGCCATTGCTTCTCTGAACTTTTCTTGTGTCCTTAGTGTACACTCGTGTATGTGAGCATCTACATATGTAATGGAGTCTCATAAATAAAATAAGTTATAGGGAGGACAAATTGTTGATGGTAACCATCGCATGTAAGTAACAAAACTAACCCGAGATGATGATTTAATATTGTATTTGGATTGCTACCACTTTTTATAGGACAATGTTATTGTGCTACGGGTCATGCGACTTCTTTCTCCTCCCGATGCTCCCTCCCGGCGCCACTCCTCCTCCATCCCCTCCCCCGCCCTCCATCGTCGACGGCCAACGGCTCCGGCCACCTCCCTACACTGCCCACCTCCCTCCCCCACTCCTTGACCTACCCTCCCCTAACTTAGGGAAGCCGTTGACAAGCTCCGTCTTTGTCCTTTCCCTTGTCCCTACCATCGGCGGCCAGCTACGAGCCACATTGCCACACTACCCTCAACTCACCTTGCCCCTCGACCGACGAGCCCTAATTCCCATAGGGTAGGGTGAGCCCACCGCAATGCCCTAGCCGCTGGGGCCGCCCAACCGACTTCTTCCGCCACCATCATTGTTCATGGCCGCCTCCCCAAAAACCCCTTGTAGAGGGGCAAGGGAATAGATCCCTAACCTTGACAGAACACGTACCCTAACGCCATCACCGTCTTCTTCCTCTCCGGCAGGCGTGGTAAGGTGGGAGAGGATGGGCCGACCTGTGTCGCAACGTCCGTGCTTCGTCGCGATAGTCACATTTTTTGAGGAAAAAAAGGTGGCATGCTTTAGATGGGCAAGTTCACGGCTCGCTAAGATGACTATTTGAAAATAATAGAGTATTGAAACACGCTACACCTCCGAATCACAAAGTCAAAACAATCGATTTGCTCAAAAAAAAAAGTCAAAACAATTGAAAGACGAAATCAAGTACTATGTATATGGACAAGGGCATGCCCTTAAACTGCAGAACTACGGGCGTAATAAAAACTGAAAGAAAAAAACCCGTGAATTATCAAGACCAATTTACCAAAACAAACCAGAGAGCTTTACAGAATTTCAGCCAGACATTTGACCCAAGATCATATAAACAACAAATTCGCATGCGTCACCTTTCATAGAGCGCTCAATGTTTCTTCCCCTCCTTCACCTTAGCCATGTACTGATCAAGTTCGACGAAGGGATCATCGGCTTCTCCACACTCCTCAGGTACATCGAACTCAACCGGCCTGTCTCTCTTGCCGACAGCCAGCCGTTCCGGAGCGCCAGAGAACACCTTGTCAGGTTTGAACATGCCCGTTTCGATGTGCTCATCCGCACCGCCGTATATATCAGAGTCGCCGTGCTTGTTTGGCCTGTAGAGCATCGACAGCGCCGGCGGCTGCACGGCGAAGAGCCTCCCCAAGTAGACGTTGTACTGGTCATCCGCGGCGAACCTGGAGTCCATCCCCGCGTCCTGGTTGAACAGCCGCTCGTCGTAGGCGAGCTCACCAGCGCCGGCGCCGGCGCCTCCGGTGCTAGCCATGCCCAGGGCAATCCTCTCGCTGACGTCCCGGTCCCTGTCTCTCGTGATCCGGCTCTTCTTGCCGCCGCTTGACGACGACGCCTCCCGCCGCCTCTCGCACTCCCTCTGGCGCCGCCGCTCCTCGCGAACCATGTCGCGCTGCATCCTCTGCTCGCTCAACTCCGCATCCACTGGCGGCGCCGCCGCAGCAGCGCCGGACGTCCACGCCGCGCGGGCCCGGTTCGCCATCTCGCGCAGTTTTTGCTCCTGCTGCTCGTCCGCCTTCATCTCTAGCGCCTTCACCACTTTGGCGCGCGTGCCCATGGCCTCCCTGGCCTTGTGCTCCGCGACGCACAGCGCCTCCGAGAGGCTGGCGAAGCCGTTGCTGACCTGGACGTCCTGCATCCGCCGGCCGTCCGCCGCCACCAGCTTGTCTAGCGGGATGCAGTACCCGCCGGCGTTCTTCCAGTCGGAAACTCTGGGCGCGATCTTCCAGTCCGCCATGTCCTCCCGCGACGCGGTACGCGGCGGCGAGTGCATCGCGGTGACCGGCGGCGACCCGGCCCGGCGCGGCACCCGCCTGCGCCGGTGCTTGGGCGGCAGGACCGGGTCCTCCTGCGCGTGCTCCACCCTCACGATCCGCTCCTCCGCGCCCGAGTTGAACGCCGCCGACTGCCGCGCCGGCCTGTACTTGACTAGCGTTGGATCGACGCTCGCTGGCTCCACGTGCACGGCGGAGAGGCGAGCGTCAACGATGGCCTGCAGCGCGGCCCGCGTCCTGGCGGTGGTAGCCTCCACCTCGTCCTCGTAATCGGCGGCGGCGTCCTGATCGTGATCGGGCGCTGGAGCGATCCTGGGGACGAGGTCGGCGTGGCTGGAGTAGACGATCTTGGTGGCGTTCTCGCCGTGCCGGACGACCGCATCGAACGCGACGCGGCCGCACGCGTCGACGGTCACGGCCAGCACGTCGCTGGATCCCATCGCCGTCTCGCGGAGGCCCATGAAGAGCGGGTACTGCGCGACGTGCACCTCGGGGAAGGCGCCGCCGGCGCCGAAGTCCTCCTGCCGCCTGGGCACGAAGCCGGCGCGCCTGCCGTAGGGCGGCACGAGTTTCGCAAGCATGGTAGTCACGGGATCTCTCGCGACGTCGCAGCCGTACATGGTCGCGGCTAGGGCTACTGATTTTTGCCGTGACACGGACGCGGTGCTTCGATATATATAGAGGAGGGAGTTACCGACTCGGGAGGCAATGCTACACACGAATCGGAGTCGGCACGGAGCGTTCCACCGTGCACCGACGTAGCCACGTAGGCCGACCAGAGTCTCGGATCCATGGACCGGAGCGAATGCCCAACGCGTGAGGCTGCCCACCCTTGTTCCCTAGTCATGGAAAGAAAAGTACTTTCTATTTTTCTCTCCCTGACCTATGGTCGTATTTTAGGTTTTCTCCTCAAATTTTAAAACCGGTCAAATTGCCTCTCTTATATTTCTCAAAACCTCTTATGTTACCTCCCAGCCCGGCTAGATGTGGTTTTCAAGGTCATTTAATTAGTCATAGTAAATACTAAATATATGCCAAGCTTTTTAAATCACGGAAAATATCTTTTAACTTTTGAGAAAAATCCTAGCGATATATTGGGATACGATGAATCCAAATAAAATATTTATACCTCATAAAAAATGCATCTAAAAGCTTTAAAAAGCTATAATTAAATTTAGAAAATAGGAAATATATCCATAAGTTCCCAAAAACTTTCTACAATGAAAACATGCATTAGATGCATTCGACATCAGTCTATGTTCATTTATGTTGGTTCAAACTAATTTATTTATTATGGAATGTTTTTAAAACATCTTTAGTTGTTGATCCGAATGTTTTGAAATTTTTCTAGATTCTCTAGATATTTTCACTTTGTAGTGCTATTTTTTGGAGACCTCGAAATACATTTTCATGATTTATAAATATATTATTGAGTTTCTCGTTTCCCAATCTATCTCTAGGTTTTATCTCAAAATTTTTAGAGGCTTGGAGATATTTTTCTTTATTTAAAAATAGTATTAAAGTATTTACTAGATTTTTAATTAAAATGGTTAAAAAACATGTGAAAATGACTTATAACCGAAGTAGAGGGGTAACTTAAACGGTTTTGTTTGTTGATATACTGAAAGGGAATGATATGTTTTTTTACTTTCTTTTTTTAGATAATGATGTTTTTTTTACTTGCTAAAACAGTAGTTCATTCACAATAAATTCAGTGTACCTACGGTACAAGAGCTGCTGCATGTCTTTGTTCTTTCTCCGGAGCCGTAATCATCAGCAGCAGTACTTCAGTAGGCCCTATGCCGTATCATTGTACACGGTGCCACTGCACAGGTCGTTAGCCTGCATACACAAGCACAATGCGTCTACCTGTCTTTGGTTTGGTTACCAATTACCATTGTCTCCTATCGTCTTCTCGAGCGATGCAGCAACCTGTGTGTTAAAAGTTACTGCCTTATTGCAGCTGAAGGCACCCCCAAACTACTGCAGAGAGAGAACCTGAATTTCTTGTCTTCCGCAGCACAAGACAAAGACCCTTCTTGCTCTGCCTGGTCCCAGGCCGGTTGGATAAAACCTTAGCAGACCAAAGAATAATGTTACTTTGACAGATCAGAGTTTTGGATCCAGAACAGAGTTTTGGATCCAACCTTATTAATCTGTCTGTAGATGTCACTGTGTTTTGTCTTTGACTGTGGCATGTTGTTTGTACTCAAGCTGACAAGCAGTGTCATCAGGTGGCAGTCCACAGTAACAGAGCTGTGGAACCAAGTGAGTACACTAGGCCAGTAGTTGACATGTTTGAGCTGTAGTTTTGCATGGAGAGATAAACTGGTGGGTGGTTGGCAACCATGGAGGAATTACAGATGAGATGAGGTAGCAGAACTGACCGGGTTCTGCATCCAGTAGTCTAACCGCTTTCTACTGCAAATTTGGTTTTGGCATATTGTCGCCACATGACCACAAGTATCATGATGTGGAAATCTATGTGCTTCCAACTTCTCCAACGAATGTTTGATCGGTTCATATAAAAATAGATTTGGCTCTGAATTCTTAATTGTAGTAGATTCTCTAGAGCTCAAACTCTTAAGAAAACGTTTGCCTTCTTCTTAACCGTAGTAGATTCTCTGGAGGAGCTCAAGCTCTTTTGAAAAACGTTTGGTTGAATAGTTAGTTTCTCAGTGGCAATGTGGACAATTTTGAGGCATGAAATGCTTAAAGGTGGAGCATAATCCAAGGAAGCCATCTTTTTTTTTCGGCCCGATCTGGTACAAAAACGGCTCTAATTCTATATGTTTTTTTTTGTGGAATACTTTTATTTTTGATCATTTGATATAGCTTCATCAAGAGCAACTAAATTGTGTATCTAACTGACAATCCATTTGCATATTCATATTACTTGCAATGAAATCAACAAACAAGATTTTACTCAGCTATATTTTAGCATATACAAGAAACAAAGAAAATGTGAGGCCCGCCTGTGTTGTGTGGAACTAAAAAGATTGGTGACAACCCATTTCACCGTCCTTTTTTTTGCTTTAACCCACGAGGCCACGATTTGGTACGACGAGATTTCTTCCCCGATCCGCGGGACCAAACTTTATTTTCCCTCTTTACCATCGTATATAAGTAGTATCACGAGCCATGATCATCGAGTACACGTACGTACCCAGTACTCCGGGACCAGGGAACCCAACAGGTTTCCTTTGCCTCCTTGGCCCCAACGTCTCAAGATCTGTCATTTGCTACCATTATTAGCTCTGTCCCAGAAGGGTGGCCCTGGTGTAAGCGGTAGAGCTTTATCGCCTGTGACCAAGAGGTTTAGGGTTCAAGTCTCAGCCTCTGCACATTTATACAGGGACGGCTGCTGGCTATTTTTTCTTCTCTAGACCCCGCAGTGCGGAAGCCTACGACACTGGGTACGTCCTTTTATTAGCTCTGTCCTAGAGATCTGCAGATTTGGTCCTTTCAGAGTTTGCGACCCTTGCCTGTAGTCTCTTTGCATTTGAACGAAAAAAAAAGGCTTCCTGTACCCGGATAAGGCAACCTGTAAATCCATTACGAGACACACCGTTTCAATTTCATGCATGTGCGAATGTGCCGATCGAGATCAGGCTCGGCGGCGCATACCAGACTTGTAGAGACATATAACCATGGCAGCATGCCTAGAAAATGCACTATTAAAAATGTAAACAACTCTAGACATTTCTTAAGGAAATGCAAAAACACCTTTCCTCTTCCAACAATCTGTTCTATTTCCTTCTAGTTTCAATTCAGTACCCAAATCAAAGCATCCCTCCTGCAAGGTTCTCAGAAAGCATATAAGGGAGCATGAATACACGATGCAACAAAAGAACTATCTCATCTCTACAAGTCTACAATACACAAGTCCAAGGCTCAATTCCACTATCACCTAAAACCAATCCAGCAATAACCATCACTATCGCCCAAAACTCATAAGTTCTAAGCCCATTGCAAGTCAAATGGCTCTTACCATTTCAGAGGCAAACATGGTTATATTTTCTTTTGATTCTTTTAATACTCTGAACTACTTGGGCACACCAAAATTATTCTGAGTGATTGACATGCTTCAAGGCTTCAAAAAGCAGAAACCTGACAGAGAAAATAGGACCAATCATCTGCAAATCCTCCTCCTTTTGCGTGCTGATGAACTCTCATTGCATACTGTAGCTCCAGCACTTATGTCCTCACTTTGGCTTTCACATGCAACTACACCCAGCACACCTGTGGGGCTGTGATGAACTGAAGAGCCAACTGACCTGATAATAATGTCTCCCATAACAATCTTGTCTTGAACCATTTCATAGCATCCTAATACTCTTTCCTACAATGTATTTGAGTGTACATAAACAAATTTAGCAAGTACCAAAGTATTGATTGCTATAAACCAAGGCATAAGCTAACTGCTTTAATAAGGTACTGAGTTTCTATAATCCAATTCATTTCTGGAATCTGGATTGCGGTGATGTGTATGCATTACCTTTCTTAATTCTTTGCGACAAGTTGCCACGCTCTCAAGTACTGAACTGTCATGTTTCCCCAATGCCACAAGAGCTATACTTGCAGCAATCTCTGATGGTCTGAAAACCAAGAACTCGGCAACTGTAGACCAAAATCCCCATCTTTAGGAATCGATCATCACATTCTACTGGTTGAGTGCAGAAAGGGTACACACACTTGTACTTAGAATCATACCTTTAGATGTGCTCAAGATAAGTTCAACCGCGTGAGAAAGTACGATTCCGGACACGACATCGCCATCACTGAATTTGTGAAGATAGTAGTCAATAAATGAGCAAGGAGTCACAGCTTGCATCCTCCAACTTAAGGTTTTGAGCACTAAACTCTCCATCCTGTGTACGGTATTAGGCTCAAACACATACTCCGCATCCACCACCTATTAAACCATTGGCTTCAACTACTTAGAAATACATGTTTCGCACAATATGCACAGATCTAGCTTCATGAAGTGTGAACTTGCCTGCAAGTCTAAGGGGTTGAAGACAATTGTTTCCTCCATTTTTGCAGCCAAGGACAGGCAAGCCACTGTTAAGAGTTGTGTCATCCAATCTTTTTCTAGCTGCAATAAAACAGCAGTTGCACCATGACTTGGTATTCATCTCGGTACAATGAAGAAACCCAGACAGCAAGAAATGCATATGAGGCACGAAGCTGAGGAAGTCCTTACAGCATTCTGGTACACAGAGAGAAATCGGTCCATGTAGTTCACTGACAAGACCACAGTCAAAGGCCCCAAGTTGTAATACTCATGGACCTGTACATCACTCGTTGCAAACAACGGATTCGATTAATCACCAAGCTGAAATTAATACGACGAAGAGCAGATAATAAATCAGGAACATGAGGACCACAAAAGGCGAGAAAGATAACATTTTTACCAAGATTCTCCACAGCACAGCTCATCCTGAACACACAGGTCAGTGAAAGAATCAGGAGAGAAACTCACCTTCCAAATCCAATCAATAGCGGAGTTCCTGATGGCCACCAAATCTGACCCGCCCGGCTGCAGCTGCAGCAGCCACTCAGCGTAGCCCTCCATGGGCAGGTGATCCTCCTCCCTCCGCAGGAACGCTTCAATGCAGCTCTCTGACTGCAAGGGGAAGTCAATCGACAAGGTCCCTGAAGGAGCGTTGGCATGACGCGGCGGCGATAGAAGAACACACGAAATCCCTTCTCTTTCCTCCTCCTCAAGGTCGAAAATGGTGGCACTGTCCTCTGAACAGAGGAGAACGGATGTAGCAAAGTCGAATCTTGGTGTCATTGTAGTACTTCCAAGAACGACACGCTATTAGGCACAAGCAGAATGCAGCAGGATTGGTTGGGAACCTTGCACAAGGAATCTCTCTATTAGCTTCTGTTATTCGTAGACGAGGGCAAGAAGACGATGGGGAAGGACAGAAGGGGACTGGACCAGGGAGGACCGGAGGAGGCTACTGTATGGAGACTGGGAGAGAGGCGGGTTTTATTAGACCTGAGCATTTCACTGGCTCACGGTAGGGGAAAAAACCTTACCCATGGTTCGGCTCACGGTTCTGTTGCTCACCGTTTATCCCCTGTTAACATCACACCTTCATAATCGATCATGTAGAGAGGGACATTCATATGTGTTCATAACTCAATTTTTAACTGCTAATTAAACAAAGGTTCATTCAATCATTCTCATTCACCACTATTTAAGGCATGCATCCTTAATCCACTCTGCCATCTACAAGTCCATTCTAAATTGCACTTCGTTTAACTTTTTTGACATCAAGATTGACCACTCGTCTTATTCAAAAATTTATCTCAAATATTATTTCTTTTATTGTAGTTTACATTACTAACAAAGGATCTTTAAGAATGATTTAAATTTAACTATATTTACATATTTTTTTAATAAAACGAATGGTCAAAGTTGGAGTCAGAAAAGTCAAATGACCTATAATTTAAAACGAAGAGAGTATCTATAAGGTAGCACTTTTGTTCATCATCAGCAGCAGCAGTAAATTGTATTATCTAGCTCCCTACCATGCCAACGGCAGGCCACATAGTGTACACGATATTGTGAAACCTCAGCTGTGTGACAGCACGTACAAAGGTCAAAGTCCAAGTGGAAGGACAGAGATAATGGTTGCACGTCAATAGCAGCCAACACTAACATAGAGTCTGCTGGTCTGATGGTGTGGTGATACACTCGGACTCGCGATACCGCCCATAATTGTATGGCCAAAGGGGTAAAAAAACATAATGCACATTATCAGAAAATGTCTCGAACCACACAACCTATAGTCTTGTCTTTTATCTTCTCGATCGACTTTTCAACATACATCGATCAATCACCAAGTATTAAAGCTTGGGGCCAAGCATGTAATCATTCACATTGTGACTAACTCAATTGTGTTTAATACTGCACACATTAACCTCATAATTGTGTTTATCAATCACCAAACCCGAATAATCACTACAATGGGGCCTAGATGCATTCACCTATGATTTAAATGGGATCAAATACACATTTCATGGACACATTATGCCATCCAAGAAATGACCAACAACCAATGTTTCAACACAAGTATTCTGGTGAACTTGTGGGATTCTTAAATCTTATTTGTTGTTCTTAAATCTAATTTATTATTTTGTTAGTATAATATGTAGTCTTCTTGATGTGTTATTATTTTTAAACAAGAAAAATGCACCTCAATGTAACTGGACATTACATCAGTAGGGCCTGTTGACTTTTTAAGTCCTTTCTTTGAAATAAAACACATTTCAATGTAACTTGCTATTCTGTTAGTAGTGCTTTATTTGGCCCGATGCAGCTATAGGCACCATATTGTTTAGCTCTCAAATCTCATCCACTATTGAAAATATTCCACGTCTTCCCAATATAATGGTAGAAAAACTTATTTTCTGTGCTATACTGATGATCATTTGATTGAGGTCCATATATTATTGTTGTTGTGTTTGTTATTCTCAATGAAGAAAATCCATTTTTTCTATAACCATCTAACAAAATAAAGAGAAGATACATGTGTTCTATGTGTTTCTGCATGTGTTACACTTGTCATTGATGCTGGATGAATGAAGCCAAATTCCATAAGTAGGTAGATAAATTCAAACATGGGAATATAATTCTTAAATTTCCTCCAATTTTCCATGTTTGTTTTGACTTACCTACATATGACATGTCGCTTACTTTGCCCACTATCAGTGGCAAGTGGTACACATACAAAAACACACATGACACTATAAATAAAACTGATTTTGTTCATCATGAATAATAAACACACAACAATAATGTCTGAATCTCAATCAAACAATCACCATAACGACCCAGAAGGTAAGTTAGCAGCGGTTGAGATTTCAAAACTAAACAATATTTTGTAGTAGTTAAATTGAACAAGATAAAGAGACGTAGACAAAAGAATGGCTTAGGTAAAGAAGACTTTTTAAAAAAGGTTTGAGACGACGGGAGCCGCTTTCAATAAAATAATTATTTAGAATGAGGTACCTTTTTCTTTAAAAAAGGATTTGAAAATAAAGCCCACATGTTTACAACACTACCGGTGCATTGGCTCTTGTTCATTTTCCTGGACAAAGAAGCCTCCCATGATCTGTTTATCTACTCCCATCTAGATTAGAGGTTTGAAGTTTGATACAAAAATCATTAAAGTTAGTAGTATGATCTTTGTTTCTTTGGTAGTCAAAACCAAAGGTAGAATGGGATGCAAAACCACTAAGACCATAATTTGTAGTAGCCGTGATCGAAATGGGATGCAACTAAAGAAAACAATATGTAGTTTGCAAGTTGTGCAGGCAAGAATAGAATCATGAAGAAATTATTGCGTGTCACATGAAAGGTGGATAGTTTCTTGAAGTCAAAGTAAAAAAAAAATGTAATATATATGTTACAAGTCTTCAACATAGAATAAGATGCTTTTGGAAAGATCATGACAATGCAAATAGTTAGATTGGTGACAGAGCATTTGTATCAAAATTTTCTTGTATAATTCTAGTAGATACATATTCATAATTGGTAATTATCAAACTCATAAACTTTTAGTAGTACTAAATGATAGCAAAGAAGCGCACCTGATGAAGAATACACAATCCCAAAAGATCACCGTGACGTGCATCATGCGCCAACCTCTGTCGCAAAACTCTAGGATCTTCAACAACGCGAAGGAGGACATGGATCAGTCCACATGCATCACAGAGTTCTTTGCGGTTACCATGGGAGACCGGTATTTGACTACTACTACATGCGACGACCTAATATCCTCGACACATTAGCAGCCTTGGATTGACTACTTATAACCCCTGACCAAATTCTTATGTCAATACCATTAGTTCGAGGGCACATGTCACCTCACTGCAACCACTGAATGTTAGCCGCATGGCATGGTGCCTTCGGATTGATGATATTGACCTAGGAACTCCACCAGAGAGCTAGCGTAGTGAACAAAAATCCAAGGATGCAAATGACGACAACAAGCAGATCTTTACCTTCCTCTGTTTCTTTTCGGCCGACTGAGCGACATACCTTTTAATGGGCTCCATGGTTTTCGCCGGTGATCATCTTTGAGTTGGTGGCATGGCAAGTCGCATGCCCACATTATGCACACAAGGACCCTTGTTGGGACGGTGTGCACATCTGATGCTTCCGTTCCTGCATGATGATTTTATATTATAGAAAATGGGTAGCTAACATTAACCAAATACGAAGTAGGTCACTGTCGAAAAGCTTCAAACAAATATATTAATTATTAACGGCCTAGCAATGTCTCCAAGGTGTTCCAAAAAAAAAATGGTCCGTGTGAAGGATATGTAAGATGTATGCATATATGTGACTTAACTTTTGTACATAATACAAAAAGGGATCAAGGCTGCTTAACTAAAAATCATACATGTGGCCTCAACCCACATAATAAGTGTCTATGACTCTAATTCTTCTTGTGTGACTCCTCTGATAGCAACCTTGCTCCCTACTTCTTTTCAATAAAGGTCGCCTCTAATCCATGGCTAACCATGAAAAGTATATTGGTTGAACTCTGCTTACTTTCAATGGTTCTTTGGACTAACACAAACAAAAAAAACAGTGTACTAACCTTAATAAAATAACATCTCAAACGAAGATATGAACACTACTACATTATTTTTTTCGACAGGCAGTCAAAATCTCTTTACCTAGGCAGGAAGTCCACCTGCAACCAAAGGTTTTTGTTAAATTCCTTTAACCAAGGCGGACAAAAGAACCGCCTCCAAAAATATATTTTCGGTGACAGACACATTACAACGTCTGCCTACAAAAATAAAAAGCTCTAGGTTCTGGACCCAGCACCAGCTTCGGGAGCTTCTGGAGCCGTCGTTGCTGAGATCCTCAGATCCACACATGCCACCTACTGCTCTCCATGCTCCCATCGTGGCGTCCCCTAGATCTACCTGATCTAGAGCCCTACCCCCCACAAATTTGCAAAAGGGGGAGGGGAGAGTGAGAGAGATGAAGAGGGGAGGAGAAGAGAGGGAGATGGAGGGTTGTACCTATCTTGCCGCCACTGCCTTCCACCGGATCTAGCCACCTTTCATCGGATCTGATCGCATCGAAGCCGCAAGCCGCAGAATGCTAGTCATCAGAGAAGCAAGCCCGCAGGATGCCCGGTGCCAGCCACGACCATAGGTTGTGCCCGACCACACGCACTGAAGGACGACCAGCGCATCGCCACCAGCGCTAGAGGAGGGACCGTGCATCCTACATAGGAAGGTAGGGCCCAAAGAGGAGTGGAGAGGGAGTTGTGGTTGCTCTGAGGTCTAAACAAAATGGAGAGGCGTAGCACGTAGAAAGACAGTGGCGGCTGCTGCTCTGCTCTAGGAGTCGCGAGAGCAAGGGAGAATGGAAAGGATTCATGAGTGCAAGAGAGCAGTGGAGAGAGGGTTACCTTTTATAGTTAGGGTTTGAAGTGAGCTCCCGATGGGCCTCATGCCTTTTAATTGAGACAGGCCTTCTAAGAGGTCTGGCTCTAAAAATGGATCCAATTTTGGAGGCGAACCTCTTAGGAGACCCCATCTCCAAAAATTGATTTTTGGAGGCAGACATTTTCCATAATTCAATTTTACGCGACAAGCAATTTTGACTGTAAATCGATTTTACGAGACAAGAATCTAGACCGCTTCTATAAGTTAAATGTCCGCCTCTATAAATGCATTTTGCAAGATGGTTAAATGTGACGGCATCCGTAATAAAAATGTCCGCCTCTGAAAATCAAAAAGCATTTTATGAGATGGTTGGATTCTGCGACCTCCCCTTTTAATGTTTGGGCAGTGTCTTGCAAAATATTTTTGTAGTGGAATGTAAGGTTCACAAACCAACCTAATCATTTTGTTATAGTTGTGCTATTTCAGTTAATCTTGCCGCTCACAATAATCAACTGTTTTGATTGAGAACCCTTAACCTCTAGTGCCCATATTCATCATAAGATAAATATATAGGAAAAAGATACCTCTTGTGCCATGGTGATAATTTGTTGGCTTGAACTCCATCCATGACTATCGCTATTGTTCTCTTCATAATCAAAACCCATTTATTTATAGGCATCCACTAGAACGAGAAGTTACATGTGTCTTAAGAAATTTTTACATGTCCGCTACGTGTCATTTGGTTGTGAATGAAGGAAGCCACTTGTCATGAGAAGGTAGACAAAAGAAAATAAGCATCTTAAGGAATCTCTGCATGTCCACCACGTGTTATTTGGTTGCAAATGAAATAAATCCACTTCTCGTTGGGACGGTGGACAATAGAGAACAAGCATCTTAAAAATCTTTGTATGTATGTCACGTGTCATTTGGTTGTGAATGAAAGGAAGCCATTTTTAGTGAGAGAGTGGATAGAAGAAAACAAACAAACATCATAAGGAACCTTTTGCATGTCCACCACGTGCCATTTTACTATGAATGAAAGGAAGCCAGTTGTTATGAGATACAAAAGGAAACATGGAAGAGTAATTATGAAATTTAGTACCTATAATTAGGTCCTAGAAAGAATGAATATTAACGATAGCCAAAATAATTTGGCAAAATTAAAAGTAGAACCTAAAGTAACTTTGAATTACAGATACTATTTTGCTACATTAATGTTACACAGTCTAGCTAGTGGAATGTGATGGTAATTTCAGAGATTTGCACTCATTCTCACGTGAATTCAGAATCCGGATCTATCCTTTTCTCTACCCTTCTTTTCTAGACATTTTTATGCTCTCCCCAACATAAAAAGAAAATATCAATGCAATGGCAACAGTTTAAATTTGTGGTTTAGAGTCCGGACCTCTTCCCAGGTGATTTCAAAGTCTGGATTTACCCTTCTTTTCTAGACATTTTCATACTCTTCCTACACACAACATAAGAAAATATATATCAATGCGACCAAATGCTAGGCCTCGCTAGGCAGCTTTGTTAATAAACAGGGAAGCTAGATACTAATCTGCTCCTACTAAAGTATTAAACTGAATGCATAAGAGATGATGTGATGGATCAACAGCTCCTGATGTCATCGCATGAACCGCATGCACATGCACCTGCAGCCACAGCAGAACCTGCACGGCAAGTCGCAAGTCTATCTGCACCTATACTGTGCCGCATGCACCGCTGCCAGCACCTGCATCACGATCCCCTCCGTTCACATCAAGACAAACGCCCACGAGAGATCGAGTGACACGGTCAAATTTCACCCGAGCCCCATACACATTTATTAGCGTTTAGGTTAGAGGAGATAAAATTACCCCTATAATTAGAACATATCCGAATACACATAGCCAAAAGGTTTCGTGAAGGATTGGGCAAACCTGTTCGGTGCTCGTCGCCAATGAAGGGCCCGTCCAAGTCCAGCACACCTGGCGGCGGCGGTGCGGACTGTATGCTTGGGTACCGCAGCGCTGCAAGCGGGACAGGCAAGGAGGCTGCGTGACAGTGGGAAAAGATTTTCTTTTTTCATTTCTATTTTCAGGAGCAGTCGGCATGCGTGGGCGGGTAACCGGAGAGGAGGTGAGAAAAAATAATGGAGACTAATTTGAATGGTAGGAATATAAATAAATTTTACATCTTACGGTGCGACCCACTTATCAGAAATTAAGGAGGCTCAATGTCTCTTAGATCAAGATTCTAAGGAGGCTCAATGTCTCTTAGATCAAGATTCTAAGTTATATCTAACGGTTAAAACGTAGGGTGAGTAGGAATTCCAGGTAACGGCTATTTATCAATTTCTTCGTTTTTTATATCTTTATTTATATGATTATTATTATTATTACTATTATATTAGGTACGATTTGTAACAATTTCTTATGGCCGTCAAATGTCCACGTATCTTGCAACTTATAGCCTGTTGGTGGATTTTTTGGCTTGGCCTGGCCCAACGTATCCAGCAGGCTAGGCCCGTGTCAAGACAGTGGCCCAAAAACAGTAAACAGAGATCGGCATCTTCAACCTCCAGTTCATCGCTTCTTCCCCAGTCCTCACACGACCTGAGCGGGTAGTCGCGCTGGCGGCGGCTATCTGGGGCGGCCGCCCCACCTCGCTGTTACGGTAGGGCCCCCCCGCTGGACCCGACCTGCCCCAGCCCCAGCTCCTCGCCGCGAATGCCGAGACGGCGGAAACCGACCACGCTTCCACCCGCCGCCGCCGCCGATTGACAATGAAACCCCCACCCGCAATACCCTGGATCTCCCCGCTGCAGTATCGAAGCCCCGCCCGCGGCGCGCCGCCCTCGCCACCGCCTCCCCCGCCTCCACCCGCTCCCACCCGTCCGCCGCGGTACCTCCACCACCCGGAACTCGCGCGCCTCATCGCGTCCTCCCCGTCCGCGCAGCGCGCGCTCGACCTCTTCAACGCGGCCTCCTCCCAGCGCGGCTTCTCCCACACGCCGGCCACCTTCGCGGCGCTCCTCGTCCGCCTCGCGCGCGCGCGGCTCCCGCGTGCCGCCGCCGCCGTTCTCCGCCGCACCGCCTCCGAGCCCTGCCGGTTCCAGGAGCCGCAGTTCCTGCCGCTCGTCCGCCTCCTCCCGCCCGACCACGCGCTCGCGCTCCTCCGCTTCCTGCCCGCGCTGCTCCGCACCAGCCGCGTCTCGCACAAGGCGCTCGCCGTCTGCCTCGACCGCCTCGTCTCCTCCCGCGGCTGCCACGGCGTCCTCGACGAGCTCCTAGCCGACCTGCGTGACCCTCGGAACAAGTACCTTCCAAGGCCTAACACATGCGTCTACAACATCCTCATCAAGCACTATGTCAAGAATGGCGAATTGGAGACCGCCTTCAAAGTGCTCGACGAAATGCGCGAGTACACCTGCGCAGACGTGAAGCCGAACTTGGTCACCTATTCAACACTGATCGGTGGGCTCTGCCGTGGAGCTAAGATGATGGAAGCGTTTGAGCTATTCGAGGAGATGATCGAGAAGGACCGCATTGTGCCGGATCAGCTGCTGTACAATGTGATCATCCATGGGTTCTGTAGACTGGGACAGGTGGATAAGGCTCGTTCAATATTTGGATTTATGAAGAAGAACGATTGTGAGCCCAATGCCTTCAATTATGCTACGCTGATTAATGGGCACTGTAAGAAAGCAGACATTGAGGCAGCGAGATCGGTGTTTGAGGAGATGAGGAATGCTGGCGTGGAGCCAGATGCTGTGAGCTACACTGCACTGATCGGCTGCCTCTGCAGACATGGAAGTGTGGATGAGGGGATCAATCTTGTTTTGGAGATGAAGCAGAAGGGGTGTAGGGCTGATGTCGTCACATACAATCTGGTGATTGAGGGTCTGTGTAAAGATGGGCGGACAGCGGAAGCGATGGACCTGCTTGAGAGCGTGCCGCTGGAAGGAGTTAAGTTGAATGTTGCGAGCTATCGGATCTTGATGAACTGCTTGTGCTCCCGTGGGGAGATGGACAAGGCAGTTGGCTTGCTGGGATTGATGCTTGGACGAGGGTTTCGACCTCACTATGCAGCGTCAAACAATCTGTTGATTGGTCTATGTGATGCAGGGCGTATAGCAGATGCTACAATGGCATTGTATGGTTTATCTGATTCAGGCTTCATGCCAGAGGCCAGATGTTGGGAGAGGCTTGTTGAGACTGTGTGCCGGGAGAGAAAGCAAAGGAGATCCACTGAGCTACTAGATGTCTTGGTTGGTGTAGGTTGAGGTCCTGTGGACAGGAACTCACAGCAGCGTATCTCTCCCCATTTGCACTACAGGATTGAATTGATGTTTTAGCAACAATGGAGAGAAGACAGCAACCAACAAGGGCAGAGGGCCTGACACAAACTTCTCTTTCAGAACAAGCTACTACATCCAGAAGATAACCATAAAGGCAGAATGCCCGCAGACTTATTCATCATGCTCCAAAGAGTTGTCATTGGAGAGGTAGTCCAGGATGAGGGAGGGCGTAGACACTTGGAGGCGTGGCCTTTGGCTCTGGGAAACAGACTTTCCACTGGGGCCGATGATCTTCAGCAGACCACCCACCCACCCTTTTTTTTTTTTTTTTTTGCTACAAAAAGCTTCATCAGGGCTGGGGATGGAGCCGGTTTGGACTGAAACCACAACCATCAAAGGAGTCCTACTTCTTTTGACAGTTAAAAATATTTCCCCCATATTTTATACTACTATATGGACCTAGTGCTAACTGTAATTGACTCCTTTTTTGAAGTAACACAGGCGTGGTCCATGATTGCTTCTTGGTTTAAAATTTTAAATACAAGTTGTGGTTCAAGCTTTGTTAGTTTCTGGTGTAATGTGTCACTAAAGACAGCCGCTGTAATGTTTATAAATCTAGGCATGTAGTTTTTTTTTTTTTGTGTGACTTCTAAGCATGTAGCTTAGTGCAGCAACTGTAGTACTGTACTTGTAGTTCCTCAATTCAAATTAAACCAGTTAACGGGTAATAACGATTCTTGCTTGACACCTCACAAATAAAGACATCGACTAATTTATTCAACCAACCTGTAAATCCACCAATTAATTAACAATAACTTACAAGCACGAGCAACAATTGGAAAGGAGGAATCAGAAGGTGGCATGCAGAGAACGGAGACGAAAGACGACACCACACATCGGTGTGTGGATCGATCGGTCGATCGATGGGACAGCAACAACGACTAACGCCGGCGGCGGCGGCGGGGTCAGTCGTCGCGGCAGGCAGAGCTCTTGGGCTTGACGACGAACTTCATGTTCCCCATGGTGCAGTGGATCCCGCCGCGCTCGCCGCACACGAAGTAGTGCTGCTTGCGCTTCTTGAGCACGAACTCGAAGCCGGCGCCGGCGCCCTGCATGACGTTGGCCACCAGCTTGGCCGTCTTGAGGTTGCACGACTGGTAGTCCGCGGCGTTGCGCATCAGGTAGACGCTGTGCGCGTGCACCGTCGCGTTCGGCGGGTCGTACATGAACACTGCAGGGGATCGACCGTAATTCAATTCGTATCCATGTGTTCAATTCATAACTTACAAACAAGACTGATGATGTTCACACAAAAAAAAGTCTGATGATATATGTATATGTACCCAGGGTGTCGTTCTGGAAGAAGGGTCCCTTCCTGATGACCCAGTCCGTGTAGTTGTACCCCCACGTCCACTGCGCCGCGTCGCCGACGATGAACCGCTCGGCGCGGGACGTCTCGGGCACGAGCACCACCAGCAGCGCGACCACGGCCACGCCCACGAGCGCTGCGCTGCTCCTCCTCGCCTCCATGATCTATATCTCAGTTCTGAGCTCTATGTCACGCGCACGAACGTACTGCAGGCACACCCAGTTCTTAGCAGCTGTTACCAACACTAGTTATTAGCCTGCTGATTGGACGCTTTGCTCGGTTTGTTTTTGGCTGGCACATGACATGGCGCAACGCCGAGCAGGTATATATAGCAGGGGGCCCGGAGTCAGGACGCGCGCATCGTAATGATGCCGCAAAGTTGACCGCTCTCCGTGGCCGGGCAGAGCTCGCCGGCCGTTTTGGGGCCGAGACACGGCCGGGACCCGGGAGAGACCTGGAAAAAGGCGACGTGCCAACAGGCCAAGTCGTCGTTGGTTCCGGATCACACGATCGCCCCGGCGACGTAGTTTTCGGTTAAAGCAGCACCCGCACTTGGCGTGAACACACAAGACCTGGGCGGCCATTTGCTGCGCTTGCATTATGTTTGTGCGCCATTAGCGAGCGTGCTTAGTGGCCGTGTTCGCTGGGCCGCCCGCCCGGGGGTTGGTGGAAGGTGGAATTCGGCATCATCTACTAGTAGCTAGCTACTACTACGCTTAATTTGTCGTCGCCTTTTCGTATGTTCTGTGTTCCCTTGGTGCGGGTCCTTGGCATCATTACTGTAGAGGATAATGGCGGTGCAAGATGATTAGGCCGGCCGGCCGATTGCGGTCGTATGTGATTAACTGGAAGCAACATACATTACATGTATAGTCGTCGTCGTCCATGCATGCTTCATGATCACGTCATGCTGAGAGTGCTACTTAGTAATTCTTTTCCGTAATTAATTCAGTAATTTCAGTAATTAGTCGTCCGACCGCCGTCAGACGCTTAAAGGGTCAGCTTGTGGTCAAGAATTATTCGTCGTCGTCGACGTCATCAATACGGGATCTGACCATTTGTTGGCACTTGTTGGAGCTGTGCCCGAAAATCGCTTACCTTTGAATCTTCAGTGTGCTCCGTCCTCAGATATGTTTAGCTTTGGGATCCAGACACGGATTTTTTTTTTTATTCTTCGGTCTGTAACGCGTGCACGTTCGAACAATCACAGAGTTAAGCGAGATCACAGATGCTTGCTTGCTTCTAGCGTCGCGAAAACTGCCGGAACAACAGCGCGCGCTCCCAGCGTCACGCCACCGTCACCTATCTAGCCTCCTCTCCGTCTGTATTCCGCAGCACAGCAGCGCGTGCTAGTGTACGGCATCATGATCATCGAGTGAGCTGTTGTATTCGAGTGTTCTTGGACCGTTTCACATGCGAGATCGAGGTCACGGCCTGCTTACACCCACATGAAACTGCCCTGCCCTGCACTGCACTAGGCACTGTATTCAGTTCGCGTAGGTGATGCCGTCCACACAAGCGCGTTTCGGTGGTGCAGTACGTGGCTTGCAAGACAAGGCTGAAATGTGCCGAGGAGCTCAATGATCTCGTGGCGTGTCCCTGACTCCATAATAACATGTGGGTATATACAACGAGTCTTCGGGACCGGCCTTTCGTTGCATAGAGGGCACACCACCACCCGGCCGCTGTATTTCAGCCTTCAGGCCGGCTGGCCACCACTTCGTTTACTTGCTTGTGGTACTGGCGCATGCTGCCCCATATATGACGACGAGGAATGATTAGGATGATACGTGAAAATAATCCAAGGGACCAAAAGTCACTAAGATCATCCCTTACATTACAGTATATGCAAATACATACAGACGGGTGTAGTAAGAAGGTATGTGTTGGGAAACAACTTTGACACAGAAACGACTCGTCCACACTTTTGAGTAAAAGTAAACTTTTTGGTCATAAAATATTGAGAGAGATGAAAACCAACGAAGATGATATGATAACTTCGCATAACTTATTTTGGGCTTCGTCCAGTAACATCTTTTCCAGGTTGAGGAGCAAAGGCGACTTCGCGAGGGGTTCGGCGAAGCTGACGTGTCGACTCCGCCGAGAACCTGGCTCGACCCTTTGCTGAGTCCGAGAATTATGTCAAAACCAAGACGGATGAAAAGAGGCAGATAGGAGAGGCGAAGTGTGTTTTGACACTTCGCTCAACATCTTTTAGCCAAATGTATATGAAATTTATAGTTGATTTTGTAATTCATGTGTGACCGCGAAGTCGGGGGTCCCTATAAATACCCTCCGAGGTGTAAAATTATGATTCAGAATGAAATACAATTGCGATCAGCATATTGTTTTCACCTCGTACATGTTTGTGTGATTTATCACCCAACATCTGGCGCCGTCCGTCTGTGTGATCGAAAATACCCACGACCAACACTCGGACACAAAATGGGAGACCCAGTAAAAAGACAGCTCCGGCTGAAGACAATACAATTCAAGACAAAGACCCAGTCTTAGAAGATGAAACAGAAACCGAAAACAGACGCATACAAGAAGATAAAGAGACTCAGAACGAAGAACGAAGACTAAAGGAATCGAAGATCAACTCATCATCAAAAAGAAGCAGCTAGAAGAGGCAAGAACGAAAACAAGGGAGAAGTCCCTAAGACACAAATTGTAGAAGCAGAGGCTGAAATAAGAAAACTCAATGAAGAAATCAAGAACGAAAGCGAAGTCATGATTTAAGATCCAAATTCAGCAAGCAAAAACTCCCAAAACAAGGAACATCAGAATCAAATCGCAACAATTGACACAGATTCGCTACTATCAATCGATATCCAGCTAGCAAAGTGGCCATCATGTTTCAAATTCAACATCATACCAACTTACAATGGTATGTCAGACCCAAAACAATTTCTAATAAGTTTTGAAGCAGCAGTCGCATCAAGCGGAGGAGACGCAAACACATTGGCGAAATCACTTATTATGGCAGTAAGAGGACCAACACAACACTGGTACTCATCACTAAAAAAAACAATCAAATCCTGGGATCAACTTCGCACAACTTTGCTCCTCGACTTTCAAGGTTTACAGAGAATTGAACTCACAAGTGATGATCTATTCAACATCAAGCAACAACCAAAAGAACCATTGAGCCAATATTATAAGAGATTCGTACAAGCAAAAGCACAAATACCAAACATTCCAGACGAAGTCGTCATCATCGCAGCAATCAAAGGTCTATGAGCAGGCTAACTTTCTTCACATTTTAAAAGAGAAAGACCAACCACAGTGAAAAAATTATATGAAGAAATGAGAAAGTATTGTGAATCCGACAAAGACTATAGAAAGAGAATAGAAGAAGAGCATGGAGACAGAAACATGTCAAGGCCGAATAACAATTTACAGCATACATGAACAACAAATGCTGAGCGAAGACCATTTTAGAGGGTAAATCACATCAATAATTCAGGCGAAGTCAACAATCAAGGACAAAACTCGAACAATCAAAGAAATTTCCAAGGCAACAGGAATTACAAAGAAAACTTCTAACAACGGGCAAATTACAACAATCAAGGCATGGGCTTTGAAAGGAAAATCTTGAAGCCTAAAGAAATGTACTGCATCATACATGGCGAAGGGGCCGGCCACACGTTGAAAATGTGCCCAAGAGTAAAGAAAAGCATTGAAGAAATACAGGAAGAAAACAGGGCAACTTCGCAAATAAAGCTGTAAATCATCTAGCTCCCCAAAGGATAAATTACATGCCAATCACTTACCCTCAGCAGATATTGCCACCACCTCCGCCCATTTACAATTGCCAACCCCTAACAATATATCTGCAAAACCAATGGGGTTAAAGTCAGCAACAAAGTTTCCATCCAGAAAACTCAGTGACAAATAGCAATCATCAAAATGAACATATCAACAATCCTTCTGCGGCATCAACAGCCAATGGAAATACAATCATTCCAAGCAAAGGCAGAATCATGACAATTTCTGGAGGGAATAGCATGGAACTCGACACAAGGAACGAAAGAAGAAACTATTTTAGGAGAGTAAATTCAATCGCAATTCAAGGTCCATTCAAGAAAACATTGAAGGATGGGAAGTTTCAAATATTACCCTCACATGGATGCAATGGTAATAGAAGCAAACATCGAAGGATGGGTAGTTTCAAAGATTCTAGTAGATGCTGGTAGCTCCGCTGACATCATATTCACATCAACTCTAGATGCAATGAAAATTGACAGGAACAATTTGGTAAGAGCAGAACAGCCACTAGTCGACTTCGGTGGAAAGAGAATAAACTCAGTTGGCAGAATAATCTTACCAGTATCTTTCAGAACAGTGAACAACGCAAGAATAGAACAAATCGCATTTGACGTAGTCAAAATGCACAGCCAATACAACGCAATTTTTGAAAGAGGAAGCCTAAATGCTTTTGAGGCAATAATCAGCCACTCATACTTGTGTATGAAAATGCTAGCAATCAAGGGCATCATAACCGTCTTCGGTGATCAAACTGAGGCAAGAAACATAGAAAGAGACTCAAGCCCAGCTTTGAAAAATATTCACGTCATAGAAGAAGAGGAAGAAGACGAGCTTGAAACAGGAAATGCTAAACCGCAGGAAAAAGCAAAGCCCTACAAAGACACAAAAAGAGTACCACTTGACCCAATGGTGCCAGAAAGACAAGTTATAATTGGCACAAACTTATCAAAAGATGAGAAGATAAGATAATCTAAGTACTGCGAAGCAACAAGGACATCTTCGCCTGGTCCGCTCAAGACCTCGGAGGGGTAAGGAGAGATGTCATAGAACACATGTTAAACATCGACCCAAACTTTAGGCCAACAAAGCAAAAGCTCAGAAAGTTATCCGAAGATAGAACCCAAGCTGTAAAAGCCGAAGTGCAAAGACTTCTATTTACAAAAGTCATAAGAGAAGTATAATTCACAACTTGGCTTGCAAATATAGTCATGG
This sequence comes from Bothriochloa decipiens, assembly GCA_023333625.1. NCBI lineage: Eukaryota > Viridiplantae > Streptophyta > Magnoliopsida > Poales > Poaceae > Bothriochloa > Bothriochloa decipiens. Next base: position 35,216,448 of record CM041638.1, read on the forward strand.
TGCATAAAAAGAATAAGAAATAGAGAATGTGTATAGACTTCACAAATCTTAATAAGGCATGTCCAAAAAATAACTTTCCACTACCAAGAATAGACACTCTGGTAGACCAAGCAGCGAGAAGTGAAATGCTCAGTTTTCTTGACTGTTATTCAGGCTATCACCAAATTTGGATGAAAAAAAAGATGAAGAATTCATAAGTTTCATAACTCCATTTGGAACTTATTGCTTTCAAAGAATGGCAGAGGAACTTCGCAATGCAGGCACAACTTTTATCAGAATGACATCTACTGTCCTTAAAGATCAAATACCAATAAAGTTGCTTGCATATGTCGACGACTTGGTAGTAAAAAGCAAGAAAAGAGAAGACCACATCGAAGACCTACAAGAAACCTTTTCAAACTTTAGAAAAGCAAATCTAAACTTGAACCCAGAAAAATATACATTTGGAGTTCAGACAGGAAAAATTCTAGGCTGCATCGTCTCTGCAAAAGGCATCAACCCAAACCCAGAGAAGGTGAAGGAAATATTAAACATGAAAGTCCCAAGAAACATCAAAGACATCCAAAAGTTGACAGGAAGATTAGCCTTGCCAAAAAGATTCATATCAAAATCAGCAAAGCACAGTCTCCCAATATTTTAAGCTGTAAAAGGGAAAAAGAAAAATTTCAAATGGGGTCAAGTACAACAAGAAGCTTTTGAAGAAATAAAGAAGCATCTATCAAACCCTGCAACTCTAGCAACACCTGACCCACAAGAAGATTTGCTACTATACATATCAGCAAATGAAAGCACAGTCAGTGCAGTTCTAATACAAGAAGAAGAGAATGACCACTCAAAAAGATAAGTTTCAGTATACTTCGTATCATAAGCTTTGTCAGGGTCAAAGATTTTCTACTCAGAAATTAAGAAAATTGCATACGCAGTACTTATGGCATCAAGAAAGCTGAAGCATTAATTTCAGGCTCATAAAATCAGAATACCAATAAATCAATCGCTCAAAGAAATATTACAAGGTTGCAAATTCTCTGGAAGATTTGGAAAATGGGCAACTGAACTATCATAATACTTTATCTAATTTAAAAAAAGAACAGCACTAAAATCTCAAGTATAGCTGACTTCGTAGCGGATTGGACCCCATCAAAGTTCAATTAAGAAGAAATGGAACAACCAGAATGGACAATTTACTATGATGGTGCTTGGGGCTTCGCTGGTGCAGGTGCAGCAGTAATTATAACCTTAGCTTCCGGAGTCAAACTAAAATACGCAGCAAGACTATAATTCCAATGCACAAATAATATCACAGAATATGAAGCAGTCCTGCTAGGGCTCCGCAAGGCAAAAATAATGGGAATTTAAAAGTTAATAATCAAGACATATTCTCAAGTTGTAGCAAGGCATATTGAGAAAAATTACAAGGCAAGAGACCCAGAGCTAGCAAAGTACCTCCAACTCCTGAGAGACCAAGAAAAGCACTTTGTTGGATTCACAGTGAAGAACATATCAAGGAATGACAACACAGATGCAGACAAAATTACAAAAGCTGCTGCACAAAAGTCAGAGTTATCACCAGAAGTATTCTTTCAAACTATCACCAAGCCTCAACGAAGACAAAAATAGAACAACCAAAAGAAATACATATCATCGAAAGCGAAGACTGGAGAGCACCCATCATGGCATTCTTAAGAGGATTTTATGAGCCAGAAAGCGAAGTCGATGAAATAAGAATGAAGCAAAAGACAAGAAGCTACAAAATCATCAACGAAGAATTATACAAGGAAGGAATTTGCCAACCATTGCTGAAATGCATATCAAGAGAAGATGGGCAAAACTTATTGAAGGAAATACATGAAGGAATCTATGGGTGCCACGCAGGGGCTAGATCAATAGTCAGAAAAGCTTTCAGACAAGGGTTCTATTGGCCAACTGCCCAAAATAACAATAAAGAAATAATTCAAACCTGTCACAACTGTCAAATGGCAGGAAGCAAAGTCAATGCACCAGAAACAAACTTACAGCGAATTGAACCAACTTAGCCACTTGCAAGATGGGGCATTGACATAATTGGAAAGTTACCTCCAGCTCAAGGCAACTATCAATACGCAGTGGTAGTAGTTGAATATTTCACCAAGTGGATTGAGGCGAAGCCAATCACAAACATGTCTTCTCATACAATGAAAAAGTTCCTATAGAAATAAATTATATGCAGATTTATAGTTCCAAGATAAATCACAGTAGATAATGGAACCCAATTTGATAGCAAAGACTTCAGAAAATACTGCCACTCAATGGAAATCAAACTTTGTTTTGCATCTGTAAGGCATCCACAATCAAATGGAGCAGTGAAAAGGGCAAATGGGATAATCTGCACAGGAATCTCAAAATGCCTAACAAATTTAAGAAAAGGCAAATGGGTAGATAAACTGCCAAGAGTAATCTATTCTCACAATACATCAAAGCCAAGGCCAACAGATTTTTCTCTATTCAAACTATTATACGGAGACAAAGCAATGACTCCTGAAGAAATAAAGTTTGGAGGACCAAGAACAAACGTACATTTGATCACAGAAGAGGATCAAGCAACAAGCAAAGATTTACTTGAAGAAGAAAGAAATGAAGCACTTAATAATATCAAGAAGTACCAACTTGAAACAAAAAAGTGGTACAATAAGAAAGTCAAGCAAAGAGAGTTAGCACCAGGAGATTTTGTCCTCAAGAGAAAAAGAAATGAAGACACAGTGAGAAAATTTCAGCAAAAATGGGAAGGACCTTTCATCATCACGGAACAAAAAAGGAAGGTGCATATCATCTAGCAAATCTAAAAGGTGAAGAACTCAATCACACTTGGAATATAGAAGCACTTCGTAAATATTATCCATAGTCAAAATAGAAGAGTAGTTTACTTTTCAGCAAAATAGAAGTAGAAGTTTCAATACAAGCAAGTCTACAATTCAAAATGTAATTGAGCTGCATTCTTTTTCTACTCAGGAAAAATCCTTCACATGGTGAGTGGTTTTTTAACGAAGCAAACTCTTTGTAAATATCATGAAGTATAAATGAGAAAGTAGTTTTCCAGAGAATTTCTTTGCATTGTCTTAATTAAAAAACACACAAAGCACCAAAGAGTGTATCCAAAATATACTCTCACATCGGCACAAACCTCACAAAATGTAAGTTGGCATCAATATTTTACTAAATCTAAAAAATGCTAACTTATCCAACTAAACCAAGTAATATTCAAATTTCACAACTAAGTTTCACTAAGGTGAAAACTTTTTAAGCTTCTAAGCGAAGTTTACGCGTCTACTTCGAGCAAAAAATGAAGGGACGACATTTCAAATTTACTAAGGCAATTTTTTCAACTAAGTTTCACTAAGGTGAAAACTTTTTAAGCTTCTAAGCGAAGTTTACGCGTCTACTTCGAGCGAAAAAGAAGGGACAACATTTCAAATTTGCTAAAGTAAAAATTTTTCCAGCTAAGTGTCACCAAGGTCAAAAATTTTCAACTTTCCAAACGAAGTATATGTAACAAACTCGCAAAAAACAATTGAAGCATTCACGAATATTTATTCAAAATCACACATGTATTTATTCACTAGTACAAGCGAAGCCAAACATATACACTTCGTAGAATAACAAAATATTTACATTACAACTTATTTGAAATACAAATCATGGGTTTACAAAATTAATCATCTTGAGAGCTAATCACTTCTGCAGCATCACCAAGTATATCACTAACAAATTCATTAATAATCTCGTCAGCTTCATGGTGCAAAAAATCTTCCCCAACATATGTAGGAGAAGTACTAGATCCTGACGACTATAAATAAAATAAAAGTCATTATAGTAATTCGGTAATAAAACAAATATGAAAACTTGTCCACTTTACCTGAGCGAATTCTGTGAAATTAAACACCCGACAATTGGGAGGTCTGATACTACGATATCGCTTATTCACATCTACAAAAGTTTTGTAAGATGGAGTTCCCAAAACTCTAAGCAAAAAGAACACAAAGGAAAAGACTTACGAGTAAGAAAATCATCGACGTCATAACCACCACGCTTTGTACAAAAATCATAAAACTCAGACGGCTCAAAACTGAAATCATTTTTACACATCATCAGTGGAGTAACATCTTCAACATCCTGCACAGGCTTAGCGCGAGGAACCAGGATGGACAATAGTTAAACTTAAATGACTTCAAAATTTACATCTTACAAGGACAATAACTTAAAGCCAACATGTTTCAACCTCAACCTCGCGAAAAAAAGAAAAACTAAAAGGCTAAGCATGGCCACCACTAACATTACTTGATCCAGCACCACTCTGACTCTTGGCCCTCGTCTCTCTCTTCGCATCCTCCTCTGCCCTCTTTTGAGCAGCTTCTGCCTCCTTCACAATTTGCTAACAAGCGAACAAAAAAGTTAGACAAAAAACAGGGGCACAAATAACAACACAATAGAGTATCACAAAAGATAACTCACCTTCTACAACTTCTCTCTCGCCTTATCAAAACAATGAGCTCGGCCACCAGACCTCCAATGCTGCTCAAGAAACTTATTACACAACACTTGAGTAGCTTTGTTAACATTTGCCAAGCTATCAACAGCAGGAAATTTATACTTCTCATCACACAACTGATCAAACAAAGGGTCCTGACTCTGCCTCATCAAATGAAAGAGAGCGCGAGTAGAGTAAAAGACTCCAATGTCAACTGTAGTTTCCATGACCTGAGACAAATCCTCATATTGGCGGAAAAGCCAACTGAAAAAACTATCACGATCACCAAGTTTCCAGCATTTGTCCCTAGTTTTAGCTCCAAACTTGTCATAACATTCAAAGCAGAGCTCCCAAATGCGGTTACAATTATCAAAGAAAGATTTGTCTTGCTCTTTAATTCTTCTCTCCATACTCCTCATGCTTTCTTTCATCTTTTCATTGTCCTCTACAACTTTCTTCAAATCTTCATCTTTCTCCTCAACACGGGCAAGAGCACCGATAAGCTTACCTTCTAAAATATTATGAGCATCCACTTCCTTGGACCTCTCCTCTTTTTTAGCAAGCTATTTCTTCAGACTCTCAATCTCAGCCTGATAATTCCTTTCACATATAGAAAAATCTTTCTCCTTATCCTCCAACCCCATCCTCAAACCCCTCATCAAAAGAGAGCCCTTGTACATCATGGACAAGCCAGCATCAGTAACTTTGAGAAGAGGTTTCTTAGAAATCTCAAGTTCTGCATCAGGAACAGTATAAGCCTCATCAATACACTTGGAAAGTTGAATTTTAGAAGTCCGAGGCATAACTCGCAGTTTGTCAACTCCAATGCCAACAAATTTGAATGAATCTAGTCCAATACTTCGCTCCTGGCAAAACTCTAAAGAATGCTTCAAAGCATCAGAAACCTCCCCCTCACCACTTGTGCTAGCAGGCACAACAGGAGTTGCAGGATCCTGCAAAACATTCTTCATTTTCCCAAGGTCCACATTCTTACAAGGAGAAGTCGGTGCATGAGGAAAAATAGTCTCTGAAAATAAATAAAAATCATCAGAAAAGGACAACATAAAAAGAAGAATACAAAACTGCAATACTCACCAGTAGAAACGCAATCTCCCAATGCACAATTAACTTTTTGCCCAGTCTCAACATTGATAGTGGAACTAGACAAACGAGCCAAGCGATCACCATTGGCTTCATCATCAAAAACCTCTTCATCATACTATCATCAAGATTCAGAGTATAAAATCTAGAACCGCCAACTTTCTTTGTCACATTCATAAGATCAACTTCGCCAACATTAGCGCCTACAGTTTCTTCAATTGAAGTCATTTTTTCAACAACAATCTCTGCAACATTTTGACATTCAGAACCATGAGATCCGAAGTCTGGAATCTCAGAGTCAAATCTTGGTGAAGTCGATTCAGCAGTTCTTTGAGAATCTTTAATTTGAGTTTCTTTTTCAGAAACCAAATTCATCTCAGCACCAGCTTCGCCAGGATTACCAACAGAACTATCACGAGCATGCAAACTCTTTAAAGTATCATTTAACACTGTAAGTAATGGTGGAGTTAAGCCACTAGAGGAAAAAATCGTACCAATTTTTCTCACCTCATCTTCAACATGTTGAGGCACAGAAACACTAGCATCAACAACATCCTTAGCAACCTCACCACCATCTTCACCAGCACCACCCAAACCAGAAATCAAGTTTCCTTCAACATCCAAACTTTGCTCCAACACAGCATCAATTTCATCAGCATCAAGTAAAACGCAGGGCTTTGATTCTTCTTGCTCTTTTTTTTGTGACAACTTTAGCAACACTTCCAGTAGTTTTACGTTTATTCTTTCCCTTAATCTGAGCAACAGTTTCTTTCTTTTGGCCTTGTTTCTTCTCTCGACTATAAGCAGGAGGAGGCCTCTCTTGATATTCAACCTTTGCAACCTCAAAAACTCTGTTCAATCGCTTGTACTCAAGACCTATAATCTTGTCAATATTATCCTTCTCACTCTTCACATACCTACAAAGAAAATCATTAGCCCTGTTTTCTACAGACTTAACAAATTCCTCATCCGAAGCAAACACCCTCAGGCGACAAAAATCACTATCCGGATACTTATAATTGACACCATGAATTTTTTAGGATAAAAACGCAAGAAAGACCAACCCTTCTTCAATGGCCAAATCCTAGCAGCAGCATATTCCTCGATAATATCACGAGCACACTGCAACAAAGCCGTTGCCTTAAAGGCCTTTACTGTAGTCTTCGAAATCATAGTAGGAGGAAATGAAGGAGTGCAAACAAATCTATTAATGACATTTTTGCAGCCAAAGGATACTTCTTCACCATCTTCTTAGTAGCAGGGTCCCTTTCTTCAACCATCGATACCTTATGATAAAACCAATACCTAGACCATTCACTGACTCCCCACTTGTTTTTTGTAGCAGGAGAAATCTGAATAGCATTATGAGTTGTTTTAAAGCTACAACAAGCAAAATGCTTGGTGATCAAACGACCATCGAGCATAAAAGTCTTATACTGAGTATGCATTTCGAACAACTCGCAAAAAGCAACAATATCATTGTTAGCTTCCAAAGATCTCACTGCCCAAATGAACTAAGCCAACCTAACAATTTCATTGGGTGTCAAATGATGCATCTGAATATTAAAGGCTTTCAGCACATTTTCAAGAAAGTCTCGATATGGAAAGCGAAGCCCAGCAGTAAAAGATCCCTATAAACTATACATTCATGAGGGTGTGGTTGAGGATTAGTCTCATCAGGATCAGGAACCCTCACAAGGTCACGATCAACAATCCGCAATCTCATCATTTCATCAAGGCAACTCTGATCAAACAAGGTTCTCCCAAAAGTCAGAGTGTAACCTTCATCATCTTTCACCAAATCTTCAACAGAAGCATCAATATTATCCAAATTTTCTTCATCATACTCAGCTTGGGATCTATCGTCATCAGCCTTCGAACTCTCTTGAGATTGAATTTGATCATGACGATCCGACGAAGACATCTATAAAGATTAAGATCAGAAGTAACATTCCAAATACAAACTACCTTAAGATAACAAAATCACAAATAACAAACCTCGCCGAAGTCGTGGAACAACCTTTGCCGCAGAAAGCAAGTGAAGACAAGCACAAGAACAAAAATTCAAGAACTAGGGCAAAAATGGAAAATTTTTGACTTCGCGATTCAAAGAAAATTTCGTCAGAGTTTCCCTTTCTCCGAAAACGACAGCTCCAGGGAGGGGGGCACCGCTATATATAGACAACCCCGGTCAAAACCCAACGGACGCCAAGTATATAGTCAAACTAGCCGTTGCAATTTCAAATTTCGACAATCAAACGGCCAACTCCAAAGTTCGGACGACGTTTCAAAGGCCAAAGTTTGAACAAACTTCGCGAGATTCAGACCTTTGGAGTAGGCCTTCGCCCGCGAGGGGCTGCTGTTGGGGAACAACTTTGACACAGAAACGACTCGTCCAAACTTTTGAGTAAAAGTAAACTTTTTGGTCATAAAATATTGAGAGAGATGAAAACCAGCGAAGATGATGTGACAACTTCGCATATCTTATTTCGGGCTTCGCCCAGTAACTGTCACCTCTTCCAGGTTGAGGAGCAAAGGCGACTTCGTGAGGGGTTTGGCGAAGCTGACGTGTCGACTCCGCCGAGAATCTGGCTCGACCCTTCGCTAAGTCCGAGAATTTTGTCAATACCAAGACGGATGAAAAGAGGCAGATAGGAGAGGCGAAGTGTGTTTTGACACTTCGCTCAGCATCTTTTAGCCAAATGTATAGGAAATTTATAGTTGATTTTGTAATTCATGTGTGACCGCGAAGTCGGGGGG
>CM041638.1:35240713-35252879 GCA_023333625.1 Bothriochloa decipiens
CCGCCGCCGCCGCCGCCTCGGGTGCCTGTTCCGCGCCGCCGCCCTCCATTGCGATCGCCCGCAAAGTCCCCGAGACCAAACCCTAACCGCCGAGTAGGCCTGGTGGAACCTTCTCGAGGCGAAGGCGAAGTGGTGTGGAGGTGGTGGCGGCCTTCGTCGATTACCTTGGGGTAGCGAGAGCAGGCGTGGGGTTGCGGCGGGGTGGGTGCGGACGGCGAAGGGTTTTTATGGTCAGATTTTCTAAAATCTTGGAGGACCGTTTGGCTTTGACCTGCGCGGTTTCAGGTTTTACGCCGTGCGAAATTACGTGCGTTTGCACACAGAATCGTTTCCGTGCCAATCAGCATATACTATATAGTTGAAACGTTTTTAGCATAATTTTTTTGAATTTGGTTTTTAGCATAATTGGTTCTAAGTGATTATCGTTTTTCTTCATTTCATATCATATACAAAGGGGAGTCATAAAAACTGTGACACAGACTAAATAATAAACAAACTATTGGGACAGGATTGCATCCGAAGCATCACATTATCTTTTTGACACGTTAGCATCCTACTGTAAACATAAAAACAATCTAGATTTGGGACAGGATTGCCTCCGAAGCACAACAGTCGCTATGGTATTTCTGTGCCTCATAGATGGGGTCACCGGGTCACTAACGTTGACATGTCTACGTTGGCCCCTGCCCGTTCGTGATTCGAGAAGCACATCTACGCGCACTGGTTCAACCCTTTCCCTGCCGGTTGTCGAAAGGAAAAAAAAAAAGAAAAAAAGAAAAAAAAACATTTCCCTGCCTGAGCATATCGGGTCGAAGGGCTGCAGACCTGCAGCGCGCCGCGGCCAGCGGCGCGCGGCCGGCGCAGGACATCATAAAGAAAAGGGTCGTTGGACCACTGCCCGGTCAGAAGCCCTCGAGCGTCGTGCTTCATATACCATGGCCTTGTTTAGACGGTCGGCTCCTAATTTAAGCATTTAACACCATATAAAAAGAAGATTTTTTGTCACATTAAAATATCGGTAAATGCATAGAGTACTGAATATAGATGAAATCAAAAACTAATTATACAGTTTTGTTGTACTTTTCGAGACGAACATTTTGAGTCTAAGTCAAAATTTAGATAATTTTTACCAGATACAAACAAAATGCTACGTTGGCGTATTTATGGATTTTTGCCAACTTTGCGTGTGCCAATTCAAGATCTAAACATGGCCTAGGCTCAACGTTGCACGGTAAACCCTCGACCCTTTTCTACTTACGAAATACAAAATCGGACACCAAAAACGAACATGAACTTTCGAAATTTTAAAAGATGGAATTACCGCAGCGGGCACATTAGAACGTCCGTTGCGGTAAAGAATTTTGAAAAAATAAAAAAACAAATAACCCAAGACAGGGCCGTCGAGCCCATCCAGGGCCGCAGCGCCGGCGCCGGATCCACGCCATGGATGTCGTCGCCGCCCTCGCCGGGGTCCGATCTGCCCTCGCCTGGGCCGGATCCGGAGTCGCCGTTGCCCGGTTTGGCCTCGCCGGGGCCGGATCCAGCCTCCCACTGTGAGCCCGCCGCCGTTGGAGGGAGCTCGCCGCCGCCGCCGCTCCTCGCGCCGCATTCGGCAGCCCTCCACCGGATCTAGACCATCGCCGGAGCCATGTCCTCCACCGGATCTGAACCGTCGCCGTCGCCGGAGCCATGCCTCCACCAGATCTGGACCGCCGCCGTCGTCGGGCTGTGATGAAGAGATGTCACACTCCACTTTTAACGATAAAAGTAGAATACATAAATAGCCTTATATGCGCCCCAGGAACAGTCACACATATAGGATGACAAATTACAAAGAGTATCATCACCTTGTTTATTACATAGCGTACCAATATTTATTACAGAGTATTACGCATAAACAATAAATAACTAAGATATCTTTATTGCGGAAGCTCCACACAGGGACACGTCAACTGGTGAACACCAAGCCTAGTACTCATAACGATAGCTTTCATTCCAACCTTCATCTGTTACCCATCCGGAATTTTCTAAAATTGAAAGTAAAGCAAGCGTAAGTACACAACCGTACTCAACAAGCATAACATGGGTTAATGAGGCTCAAATAAGCTGACACTGTTTGACTGCATTTAGCTTTTATAACTTAGTCATATTAAAGCATAGCATCAAGGTAGTGATAATTCCCATATTCTCATGATCAAAATAACATTAACCAGTGTGTAGCAACAACGACATTAAGATACACACATTAACAATTTGAGAATCATTATCTTTTGTAAATGTGTCAAGGCCGCCCTAACCGAAGGGCACGGACAATATATTGATTTAAACTCTGATCAGAGGTGTACACTTTCACTGTGAGTCATGTTTTGCAACTGAGTAGACTTATAACTTTCAAACCACCATAAAACATATGAAGCCTCCTATAGGTTCTCCTAACCAATCAGGTATACGGAAATACGTTGTGTGTAGAAACCCCCCTTCCAATATGGCACAATCCTTCCCGGCTATACTCATAAGGACAGAGGCAGTCCTATACCCCAACTTCTAGACCACTAACCAGCTAGAAAAGGGCCTACAAGTGACTAGAGCTAGAGTCATATAGCCCTCACAGCTGTACGGATTCTCCATGATAAATCACTTACAGACAAGAGTCCATGTTTGTTAAAAGTCATCATTTTTGTTAATAGCATAACACACATCAAGTTATAAGATCATGACCATTAGAGCACTAGCATCATAACTACCCAATGCAACCCAAAAGGTTCAAGGAATCAGGATATCAAAGCTAGTTATAATTTCTAGGTCATCAAACGGACACATGCATATGAATTGTTATTTATAGTGAATAGGTAACAAGGATGATTCATGCTATACTTGCCTTGATTCACAAAGTCCTGCTGATCCTTAAAGTAGCCTTGCTCAGCAAAAACCTCACCGTCTGAACTCGACATAATAGTCAACACCAGACAATCTAATCGAGCATACATACACGAAGCAAACAAAGAATTATTAAAGGAACAGTACATCAATCACATCAAAATAGAATAAAATGTTTATAAAACTATTCTACTCGCTTCTACGATCACACAGACATCAAGTTCACCAAAAACGGAGTTATAACGGCGAAGATATGAATTTTCAAAGATTTCCTATAGATAAATAAATATTTTAAATATAAACTAAAAATATAAAGTTTCCAAAATACTTCAAAAGTAGCACTACTGTGTAGATTATGAAATTATGAATCTAACAAAATTTGAACGAACCAAATCGGAGTTAAAACATGAAAATATAAGCCTTTAAAGATAATGGCAAAACTGTAAATAGATGAACACGTATTCTGAAACTGAAAAGGAAAATTCGTTTTCCAGAGAAGAAAACGTATTCTGGAAGCTGTTACAAGGAAAATACGCCTTCCAGTGGGCAAAGCGTATTATGGATCTGTTAAACAGAAGTTACGTTTTCCAGTAGAGAAAACGTATTCTGGTGAAAGCGCCAAGGGCTCTTAACAGAATACACCAAAACCCAGGGGGTTTTTGGCAAATCTGCCAGCCAAAGGGGTACGGGCTGTTTCTGGCCGCCCGATTCAAAACCGACGGCACAGATTTAAAATGGGCGGGCGGGCGACGGCGTCGGCCGGAGAAGAAACCCGACCGCGGCGGCGGCCATGGCCGGCGACGAGGGAGTTCGCCGGCGTAACTCCACCCGGCGTTTTCGGCTACCATTTGACACGGGAACGATACCAATGGAATGAGGACCTCGTGCCGCGCTCACCTGTGAGGTTAATGGAAGCCGAGGGGTGTTGGGGACGGCGAGCGGCTCGGAGAGGCGGACGACGGCGATCTGCATATGGCAACAACTCGATTTAGGTCAAATTGGACCGAGAAGAAGACACCATTGTGCTCCAGAGTTCGAGAGGAAGCTTGCCAACTAGTCAATGACGAGGATGAGCCGTCGATGGTGGGGAATTTTGAGCTTTGGCGGCCAGCGGCAATGGCGGCTAGGGTTCCACGCGGCCGCTCGATGAAACCAGACGAAGGCGGCGCTGAGTAGGGTTGGGGGTAGGGTTCACGGACGCGGCTTAACTCCTTAAATAACCTAAAGGCGGGGCCATGCGATCGAGTGACGTCGGCACAGTGGTGGCGCGGGTCGGACTCGGCTCTCGACTCATGTCTCGGTCAGAGATGGAAGAAAGCGATGCGGGCCCCATGCGTCAGTGACAGGAGGGAGCGGCGCGTGCGCGGAGCGGCGCTAACGCCCTGATGGGCCGCGCGCGGTGAGGGAACGGGCCGCCGGTTGCTGCACGGGCCAAAATGGCAGGAAGGTGAGGGGGAGAGAAAGAAAATGGTTTTCATTTATTTAAACCCTTTTCAAATATATTTTCAATTTGATTTTGAAATTCAAATCAACTTCAAACACCACAACATGAAAATATGCACCAGCATGAATGCTCAAGCATGTTTCTACCATGTTTCAACTCCCTTTTCATAAAAATATTTATTTTGCCCATTTATTTAATCACCATAAAATTATTTTGCCATTTTTTGAAAATTTAAGAAAAACTAGGGTGTTACAATTCTACCGCCCTTAAGAGAATCTCGTCCTCGAGATTGGATGTTGCTTACTCAAACAACTGCGGGTAAGCTGCCTTTAATACATCCTCTGTTTCCCAAGTTACCTCAGCCTCTGAGTAACGATACCACTGCACCTTGCACATCTTGATAACCCGGCTACGGATAATCTTTTCTGTTGTATCTAAGATCCTTACAGGAAACTCTTCATACGTAAGATCATCCTTAACATTAAGTTCCTCCAAAGGCAAGTGCTCCCTCTCAGGTACAGACAAACACTTCTTAAGTTGCGACACATGGAACACATCATGCACACCAGCAAACTCTCTGGCAACTCCAACTGATAAGCCACTTCACCACGTCTCTTTAAAACTTTGAAAGGACCAACATACCTTGGTGCTAGTTTCCCTTTTTGGTTAAACCGCTTCACACTTCTCATAGGAGACACCTTCAAGTACACGTAATCACCTTCCTTGAATATCAATTCCCTTCTCTGGGTATCTGCATAACTCTTCTGATGAGATTGTGCTATCCTCAGATTCTCCCTAATAACTCGTTCCTGTTCTTCTGCGGTTCTCAGAACATCTGTCCCAAACAATTGACTTTCCCTAGTCTGATTCCAAAACAACGGTATCCTGCACTTACGCCCATACAAGGCTTCAAATGGTGTCATCTTGAGACTCTGTTGATAACTGTTTTTGTATGAGAACTCTGCATAACACAAATTCTTATCCCAACTTGTACATACTGCAATGCACAAGCTCTCAGCATGTCCTCCAAAATCTGATTAATCCTCTCAGTTTGTCCATTAGTTTGTGGGTGATATGCTGTACTAAAGTTCAACTTTGTTCCCAACGAACTATGCACTGCCTCCCAAAAATGAGATGTGAATTGAGTACCTCTATCAGACATGATCTTCTTTGGAACACCATGCAAACACATGATCCTTTCCAGGTATAGTGTAGCCAACTAAGGTCCTGTATAGGTGGTCTTCACTGGCAAAATGTGAGCGACCTTAGTCAGTCGATCAATTATTATCCAGATGGAATCATAACCACTCTTAGTTTGAGGTAAACCTGTTATAAAGTCCATACTGACCTCTTCCCACTTCCATTCAGGTATCTTCATTGGCTGCAATTAACCAGCTAGTCTTTGATGTTCTGCTTTCACACGTTGACAAGTATCACATAAAGCGACGTACTCTGCCACGTCCTTCTTCAAACCAATCCACCATTACTTTTCCTTGAGATCCATGTACATCTTAGTACTTCTAGGATGGATAGAATAAGCTGACTCATGTGCCTCCCGCAGAATTGTCTGACGAAGAGCTTTGACCTCCGGAACACATATCCGGTTACCATACCATAGGGTACCCTCTTCATCAATGTGGAATCCAGATGCTTTTCCTTCTGCTAACTTTGTGGCTATATACTTTAGATCCTCATCTTCCAACTGACCCATGCAAATCTCCATGACATTAGTAACAAGGGTGAGGTTCAAATGAGCAAACTCTGCACACAACTCATCAGCTTCAGGTGTCGTCCGAAGCTCATTAACATGCTTCTTTCTACTAAGTGCATCGGCCACGACATTTGCCTTCCCGGGTGTGGCAGAACCTCCTAAATCATATGGCCCACACGCATGATTATTATCTAAACAAACTCTAAATAACCAAGTCTGTCGGGTAAATCTCGAATCATCCACGATTCTCCAAGCAGGATCAATCGTTATAAAGAGACATTGCAGTATTACAACAGTTTGATATAAATAATATGCATTGAAGTTAAAGTCTCTGGTATTCCAGTGACCTAGATCCCAACTGGGTATAAAAATGGATTCGAATCGCCGTTGCTTCTTGAAGAAGAAGACTCGATCGGTGTTCATATGATTAAGGTTTAATAATGAAGTTGGTTGGTAATTGGAGCTAGATCCAAGCAAACTTTTCTTTCTGTTAAGCCTTTCCGCAAAATTTCTTATCTCTTACAAGCCTTACCTTGTCCCTCTAGCCTGCATTTCTTGAGTATTCACCGCTCTTTTTCATCGGGTCAGTCTTGTTGAGTACTTTTGTACTCAGGGTTTATTGAACCCTTGTTGCAGGTGAGCATCATGGGCAGGAATGCTTCGCATCCTGCTGCATAACAGTCGTCGAGGAAAGCGACGATGAGTAAGATGTTTAGCTCTTGGGCAGAGCTTGTCGTTTGGTATTGTAATAAAGTTATCTACTGCTACCCCGCTACTATTATGGTTTGTACAATCTAAACTTATGGTTGTAAATATTTGAAACTCAAAGGTTTGTAAACTTATGTTATTGTAAGTCTTCCCAAATGTACAGCTTTGACTTTCTGACAAGTATCACACTGAGCCACATACTTAGCAATTTCTATCTTCATCTTGGTCCACCAAAATTTCTGTTTCAAATCATGATACATCTTATTACTTCCTGGATGAATAGAAAACTTTGAAAGATGTGCTTCATCAAGGATCTTTTGTCATAACTCAGGATCTTTTGGTATGACCAGACGATTCTTATACCATAAGACATCTGCTTCATCAATTGTGAGACAAGAAATCTTCTTCTAACTTTCCTTTTAATGTGTTTAATGCCTTTATTACTCCTCTGTGCAGCAATAATTTGATCTCTGAGGGTTGTCTCAACAGCAATGTTAGACAAACTTCCTTGTTGCACCATCTCTATACCCAACTTTTCTATGTCATGACATATAGAGATATCCAAGGGCTTCACTGTTAAACAATGACAATGACTTTTGCGACTAAGTGCATCAGCAACTACATTTGCTTTACCAGGATGGTAATATATTTCCAAGTCATAATCATTGATTAGTTCTAACCACCTTCTTTGCCTCATATTCAACTCATCATGAGTAAATATGTATTTCAAACTCTTGTGATCACTGTAAATATTACATTTATTACCCCACAGATAATGTCGCCATATTTTTAATGCATGGTCAACAGCTGCTAATTCCAAATCATGTGTTGGATAATGCTCCTCATGTTTCTTCAACTGTCGAGAAGCATAAGCAATAACTCTCCCCTCTTGCATCAACACACATCTAATACCAATACCAGAAGCATCACAATAAACATCAAACGGCTTCTCAATGTTTGGCTGTGCCAAGATAGGGGTAGTAGTCATCAATTTCTTTAATTTCTAAAATGCCTCTTCACAGCAGGTGACCAAACAAACTTAACATCATTTTTCAACAACTCAGTTATGGGCTTTGATATCTTTGAAAAATCAGGTATGAAATGACGGTAATAACCCGCCATTCTCAGAAAACTTCAAACTTGATGCACCGTCTTTGGTGGTTCCCAATCAAGTATATCTTGTACTTTACTAGGATCAACGACAACACCCTTGTCTGATAAAACATGTCCAAGAAATTTCACTTCCTTTAACCAAAACTCACATTTGCTAAACTTGGCATACAGTTGATGTTCTCTTAAACGCTGCAGAATAATTCTAAGGTGTTCGGCATGTTCTTCTTCATTTTTGGAACATATCAATATGTCATCAATAAAGACAACCACAAACTTATCAAGTTTTGGCATGAACACTGAGTTCATCAAATACATGAAATAGGCCGGTGCATTGGTAAGGCCAAAAGACATAACCAAATATTCATACAGACCATACCAAGTGGTAAAAGCAGTCTTTGGAATATCTTCTGGGCGAATCTTGATTTGATGATACCCAGATCGAAGATCAATCTTAGAGAACACCTTTGCTTCTGCCAATTGATCAAAAAGCAGATCAATGCGGGGTAGAGGATACTTCTTCTTGATTGTTACCTCATTCAAGGGACGATAATCCACACATAACCTCAAACTTTGATCTTTCTTTTTCACAAAGAGAGCAGGACATCCCCAAGGTGACGAGCTAGGTTGAATAAAACCTTTATCTCATAGCCCTTGCAATTGAGTTTTGAGTTCTGCTAACTCAGGTGGTGCCATTCGGTAAGCTCTTCTGGATATTAGAGCAGTACCAGGCTTCAAATCAATTCTAAACTCCACCTTCCTATCAGGAGGTAAACCCGGTAACTCATCGGGAAATACATCAGAAAACTCACAAACCACTGGTATATCTTCAATCTCTTTTACTGAAGTTACACATACCTTTTGAATAGTCCTCTTAAGTGTTGGAAGTTGGATAAGAAGTGGAGTTTTGCAATTGGGTATGTTCAATCTCACAATTCTATTTAGGATGTCTATCACAGCACCATGCCGTTTCATCCAATTCATACCTAGGATCACATCTATATCTTGATCCTTTAATATTATCATATCAGTGGGAAAAATGTACCCACCCAAACTTACTGGCACATCATGTACTATTTCTTCAGTACACATACGCCCCCCAGGCGATTGTATAAAGAACTGTTCTTTTGTCCCCATTATTGGAATTTCATGTATCTTAACAAATGTACCATTAATGAATGTATGAGATGCACTAGAATCGAATAGCAGAATTGCAGGATGATCAGCAACAGGAAACGTACCCATCATGGCGGGCTCTCCTTCTGGGATTTCCCCAACTTGAGTGTAGAACACTCTACCAGACTTTGTAAAATCAGAATAAGGGTCGATAGAAAGAATCATAGATAAGGAATAAGCAATTTGGACCCAAAATAATCAAGTTAAAAAATTGTTTGACTCAAAACTTTTGAAGTCAGCAGGAGAACTTCAACCATTACCCATTCTAGCTTGGAAATGGGAAGATATCAATATGGATTTTATAGTGGGTCTACCCAGAACAACCAAAGGTTTTGATTCAATTTGGGTTATAGTGGATCGACTCACAAAAATGGCACATTTTCTTCCAGTTCAAAGTACAAATTCAGCTTCGCAATATGCCAAGTTGTATTTTGAGCGTATCATAAGTCTTCATGGAGTACCAAAGACCGTTGTTTCTGATAGAGGCCCGCAGTTTGTCTCCCAGTTTTGGAAGCAGTTACACAAGTCTTTAGGTACTGACCTTTTGCATAGTACAGCCTACCATCCCCAAATAGGAGGTCAGACTGAAAGAGTAAATCAAATACTTGAAGATATGTTGAGGGCATGTGTTCTTAATTTTTCAGAGAAATGGGATGAGTGTTTGCCATTAGCAGAGTTCTCTTACAACAATAGTTATCAAGAAAGCATAAAAATGGCACCATTTGAAGCATTATATGGTCGCAGATGTAGAACTCCGTTAGTTGGTCTGAACCAGGAGAAAGAAGGTTCTTCAGAGTTGATCTTGTAAAAGAAACTGAAGCAAAAGTTAAGCAGATACAATAGAATATAAAGGAGGCACAATCTCGGCAAAAAAGTTATGCGGACCAAAGGCGTCGACCATTGTGGTTCAATAAGGGAGATCACGTGTATCTAAAGGTGTCACCCATGAAAGGAGTTACCCGATTTGGAGTCAAGGGTAAATTAGCACCTCGATACATTGGACCATTTCCAATTATAGAAAGATGTGGACAATCAGCATATCGTCTGCAATTACCTGAACAATTGTCGGCGGTACACAATGTGTTCCATGTGTCCCAACTCAAGAAGTGTCTCCATTTACCAGATAAAGTTGTTGATGTTGAAGGTATTGAACTTGAACCTGACTTGACTTACTCCGAGTATCCAATTCGAGTTTTGGATCGAAAAGACCGTGTTACTTGAAGTAGGACAATCAAATGGTACAAGATACAATGGGATCAACATTCAGAAGAAGAAGCTACCTGGGAATCAGAAGATTTCCTGTTGGAGAACTTCCCAGAATTTTATGCTTCTATCTAAGTGATAATTCCTTCTACAAATTGTAACTTCTCTATGTGAGTGGTACAATTCCTTTCCCTTATAAATTTAGTTGAAGTGTGTTTTCCTGACACATTTCCTTTTTCATTACTTC
Organism: Bothriochloa decipiens; assembly: GCA_023333625.1. Classification (NCBI taxonomy): domain Eukaryota; kingdom Viridiplantae; phylum Streptophyta; class Magnoliopsida; order Poales; family Poaceae; genus Bothriochloa; species Bothriochloa decipiens. The sequence continues at coordinate 35,251,190 of CM041638.1, forward strand.
ACTCAAGGCTTTAAATCTCGGGACGAGATTTCTTTAAGGAGGAAGGGCTGTAACACCTCTGGTGCTATATTAACTAAAACATGCCATGTCATCATATGCATTGCAAAGCATTCATGTTTAAGTCAACCTTAATATGCATTAACTAAAACAAGTTTATATTTCATAGGTTGATTGTGTTTCTAGAATGTTTTGTCACATGAAATAATAAAACCCTACTTTTGAATATCATCGCAAATACTTGGGTTATATTCTATGTACTTGAGGTGTAAACCGTGTTTACACTAGTGTCAAGCATAGTGTATAAACCTAAGTCCAACCCTAAAAATTTGTTTCCATATTGGAAGTTGAATTTGGGTTTCAAAGCTTATTCCCAAGCCTTGCAATTCAAATTAAAATTCAAATTGGAAAGCTATAAAGTGTTTTACGAAAGTCAATTTGGACAACCAAGGGTGTCATTGGGTCAATGACCTAAAAATTTCCTTGGATGATGTTTGTGATCACTAATGACCAACCAAATAAGTTAGAAACCAAATCGAGTTTGCCAAACGGGTTTGCCTGAGTGCCCTGCGTACGCCCAATTGCTCACCGTCGACGGAAACCGCTCCGGTGAGCGTCGCCGCCGCGCCCGAGCTCCGCTGCGCCGCCATGGCCGCCGGCGTGGGTGCCGCCACCGCTCCGCCGCGCCGTTAGCTACCTCAATCGGCTCCCCATGCCAAGCTGAGCCCAATGGTTCAAGTCCGGTCGCCGGAGACCTCGCCGACGACGAGTAATCGCCGGTCAACCGTCGGCAGACCATCGGTCAGCGCGGGAGTACAGTGCCGATTTTTCTTTTTCTATTTTCAGAAAATGATTTAAATGCTATATCGGATGTGGTGATATATGGCTGCGGTTGTTATCCCGGTATATCGGATCATCTGGGGTGCATCGGAGTTAAAGTCTTCGGTATTCCAGTGACCTAGGTCCCAGCTGGGTATGAAAATGGAATCGAATCGCCGTTGCTTCTCGGAGAAGAAGAATCGATCGGTGTTCATCATCGTAGTAACAACTTGAACAATGATTAAGGTTTAATAATGAAGTTGGTTGGTAATTGGAGCTAGATCCAAGCAAACTTTTCTTTCTGCTAAGCCTTTCCGCAAAATTTCTTATCTCTTACAAGCCTTACCTTGTCCCTCTAGCCTGCATTTCTTGAGTCTTCACCCCTCTTTTTCGTCGGATCAGTTTTGTTGAGTACTTTTGTACTCAGGGTTTGTTGAACCCTTATTACAGGTGAGCATCATGGGCAGGAATGCTTCGCATCCTGCTGCATGACAGTCATCGAGGAAAGTGACGACGAGTAAGATGTTTAGCTCTTAGGCAGAGCTTGTCGTTTGGTATTGTAATAAAGTTATCTACTGCTACCCCACTACTATTATGGTTTGTACAATCTAAACTTATGGTTGTAAATATTTGAACCTCAAAGGTTTGTAAACTTATGTTATTGTAAGTCTTCCGCTATTTGACTCCGATGTATATTATTTATATCAAACTGTTGTAATACTGCAATGTCTCTTTATAACGATTGATCCTGCTCGGAGAATCATGGATGATTCAGGATTTACCTGACTGACTTTTTAAGTCGTATGGAACACAGTCATAGTTATTTGGAGCCAGTTTAGACAATAATCATGCGTGTGGGCCATATGATTTAGGA
>CM041638.1:35266619-35314119 GCA_023333625.1 Bothriochloa decipiens
AGGTGGCAAATCTTGAGGACTCATCATACCCCATCCATCCTCCATTCTGTGGTCAGCGCTTGTCAAATAGCGAAACTCATCATCTCGCATATTCCCAAAGCGATGGCCACGGAGAGCAATCCAGGCTGTAAAAGCAGCACCCTCAATGCCATCCTCTTGAGTTGGGCTAGGACCAAGATGCTCATAAATCATCTCTATGTTGTAGGAGTTCTGCATCCCTCCAGGGGAACATATAGCCATATTTGTCTCCCAGTAAGTACCTTTCAACGGATGGATGTGTTGGAAACAAGTGTACCGCACGGTGGGGTCCCAATCAGCATAATAGTCATGAAGAAGCTTCATGAGTCGTATATGCGATCTGGTGTGGCACTCCGGTATGCGAGAGATATTCACAGTCCATCCCATAGGAGCATGCGGTCCACCTCCTCCAGCAGAACCACCAGCAGACGGCGGTGGGGATTGACCACCTTCTTGAGCTACTTCCTCTTCTTCTTTAGAAGCTTCCATTGGTTCTTCTTCTTCATCTTGAGGTGTTGTAGGCACCGGGGTTGGTGATGGCAGAATAGCTAACCTAGTCTCCAGGTGGTTGAACAGATCATGATACGCAGCAGCAGTCATGCGGCGAGTATAAGGAGGCATCTACAAGATTTAGACATGAGTTAGAGTGGAGTCAAGATTTTCTCAATAGAGTAAGTATAAGAGCATAAAAATTGAGAAAATAACAAGGATAAAGTTAAGAAGCATGAAACTAGTGAAGCAAAGGAGACTAAGAATGACCATTCTATCTAGGCTTGCGTCCTACAGTCAACACGGCTCTAATACCAACTTGTCACACTCCACTTTTAAGGATAAAAGTAGAATGCATAAATAGCCTTATATGCGCCCTAGGAAAAGTCGCACATATAGGATGACAAATTACAAAGAGTATCATCACCCTGTTTATTACAAAGCGTATCAATATTTATTACAGAGTATTGCGCATAAACAATAAATAACTAAGATATCTTTATTACGGAAGCTCCACACAGGGACACGTCAACTGGTGAACACCAAGCCTAGTACTCATCACGATAGCTTTCATTCCAACCTTCATCTGTTACCCATCCGGGATTTTCCAAAATTGAAAGTAAAGCAAGCATAAGTACACAACCGTACTCAACAAGCATAACATGGGTTAATGAGGCTCAAATAAGCTGACACTGTTTGACTGCATTTAACTTTTATAACTTAGTCATATTAAAGCATAGCATCAAGGTAGTGATAATTCCCATATTCTTATGATCAAAATAACATTAACCAGTATGTAGCAACAACGACATTAAGATGCACACATTAACAATTTGAGAACCATTATCTTTTATAAATGTGTCAAGGCCGCCCTAACCGAAGGGCACGGACAATATATTGATTTAAACTCTGATCAGAGGTGTACACTTTCACTGTGAGTCATGTTTTGCAACTGAGTAGACTTATAACTTCCAAACCACCACAAAAAATATAAAGCCTCCTATAGGTTCTCCTAACCAATCAGATATACGAAAATACGTTGTGTGTAGAAACCCTCCTCCAATATGGCACAATCCTTCCCGGCTATACTCATAAGGACAGAGGCAGTCCTATACCCCAACTTTCAGACCACTAACCAGCTAGAAAAGGGCCTACAAGTGACTAGAGCCAGAGCCATATAGCCCTCATAGCTGTACGGATTCTCCATGATAAATCACTTACAGACAAGAGTCCATGTTTGTTAAAAGTCATCATTTTTTGTTAATAGCATAACACACATCAAGTTATAAGATCATGACCATTAGAGCACTAGCATCATAACTACCCAATGCAACCCAAAAGGTTCAAGGAATCAGGATATCAAAGCTAGTTATAATTTCTAGGTCATCAAACGGACACATGCATATGAATTGTTATTTATAGTGAATAGGTAACAAGGATGATTCATGCTATACTTGCCTTGATTCACAAAGTCCTGCTGATCCTCAAAGTAGCCTTGCTCAGCAAAAACCTCACCGTCTGAACTTGACATAATAGTCAACACCAGACAATCTAATCGAGCATACATACATGAAGCAAACAAAGAATTATTAAAGGAATAGTACATCAATCACATCAAAATAGAATAAAATGTTTATAAAACTATTCTACTCGCTTCTACGATCACACAGACATCAAGTTCACCAAAAACGGAGTTATAACAGCGAAGATATGAATTTTCAAAGATTTCCTATAGATAAATAAATATTTTAAATATAAACTAAAAATATAAAGTTTCCAAAATACTTCAAAAGTAGCACTACTGTGTAGATTATGAAATTATGAATCTAACAAAATTTGAACGAACCAAATCGGAGTTAAAACATGAAAATATAAGCCTTTAAAGATAATGGCAAAACTATAAATAGATGAACACGTATTCTGAAACTGAAAAGGAAAAATTCATTTTTCAGAGAAGAAAACGTATTCTGGAAGCTGTTACAAGAAAAATACGCCTTCCAGTGGGCAAAGCGTATTATGGATCTGTTAAACAGAAGTTACGTTTTCCAGTAGAGAAAACGTATTCTGGTGAAAGCACCAAGGGCTCTTAACAGAATACACCAAAACCCAGGGGGTTTTTGGCAAATCTGCCAGCCGAAGGGGTACGGGCTATTTCTGGCCGCCCGATTCAAAACCGACGGCACAGATTTAAAATGGGCGGGCGGGCGACGGCGTCGGCCGGAGAAGAAACCCGACCGCGGTGGCGGCCATGGCCGGCGGCGAGGGATTTCGCCGGCGTAACTCCACCCGGCGTTTCCGGCTACCATTTGACACGGGAACGATACCAATGGAACGAGGACCTCGTGCCGCGCTCACCTGTGAGGTTAATGAAAGCTGAGGGGTGTCGGGGGCGGTGAGCGGCTCCGAGAGGCGGACAGCGGCGATCTGCATGCGGCAACAACTCGATTTAGGTCAAATTGGACCGAGAAGAAGACACCATCGTGCTCCAGAGTTTGAGAGGAAGCTTGCCAACTAGTCAATGACGAGGATGAGCCGTCGATGGCGGGGAATTTTGAGCTTTGGCGGCCAGCGGCAATGGCGGCTAGGGTTCCACGCGGCGGCTCGATGAAACCAGACGAAGGCGGCGCTGACTAGGGTTGGGGGTAGGGTTCGTAGACGCGGCTTAACACCTTAAATAACCCGAAGGCGGGGCCATGCGACCGAGCGGCGTCGGCATGGAGGTGGCGCGGGTCGGACTCGGCTCCCGACTCGTGTCTCGGTCGGAGATGGAAGAAAGCGACGCGGGCCCCATGCGTTAGTGACAGGAGGGAGCGGCGCGTGCGTAGAGCGGCGCTGACGCCTTGATGGGCCGCGGCCTCGTCCCAATAAGAAGGATGGCACGCGCGCAGGAGCGGACGTGGCTGTCACGGGCTTCTGGCCAATTGGCCCAAGAAGAAGAAGGAACGGGCCACGCGCGGTGAGGGAACGGGCCGCCGGTTGCTGCGCGGGCCAAAATGGCAGGAAGGTGAGGGGGAGAGAAAGAAAATGGTTTTCATTTATTTAAACCCTTTTCAAATATATTTTCAATTTGATTTTGAAATTCAAATCAAATTCAAACACCACAACATGAAAATATGCACCAGCATTAATGCTCAAGCATGTTTCTACCATGTTTCAACTCCCTTTTCATAAAAATATTTATTTTACCTATTTATTTAATCACCATAAAATCATTTTGCCATTTTTTGAAAATTTAAGAAAAACTAGTGTCAGTGTTTTGACCCTCGAGGGGTTAACACCAACGAGTAATATTGTAATCGCGTGCTCCCTAATCCGGTGAGTGATGCAAGAAGGACACAATGATTTATCCTGGTTCGGGCAAAGAAGGCCCTACGTCCAGCGGGGGGAGGATAGTTCATGTTATCTTGCACCGAAGTGCTAGTACAGGGGAAAATACAAGCAGATGTGAGGAGTGTGAGGTGGGGCTTTGGCGGTCGGACGCCTAGCTCTCGACCCTACACAAGCTCACGGTGTCGTTCTGTGATCTAAAGACTTAGCGTTTCTATCTCTCGATCCCTCTTTCGTAGGTCCTGGCGCCTCCTTTTATAGATGAAGGAGGGGCACAGGGGTACACATATTTCGAGTCTGCACAGCTAATGATGTACGACGTTTAGGCCGATCACGTCGGTGCCGCTGTAGCGATGTCCGTCGGTATGGGAGGTCCTGCTCTCGTCGCGTCGGGAGTTGTTGAGTCCTGCTCGAGGGTTTGCTTGTTGATGTCGAGGGGCGACGGTCAAGGGTCTTGGCCGGAGTCGGGAGGGTCGTGCCGAGGAGGTCGAGCCTCACTGGATAAGGCCGAATCCTGGAAAACGCGGAAAACATGTTAGTTTATACGTCTCAAGGCGGTGCTGGTCGTGGCACAGTGCTCGGTATGGCACAACAGCGTAGTATGACTTGCGGGATTCCGGGGTATGGGCGGTAAAAGCAGATTTGAACGCCACGCCTGCAACTGTTATCGTAACTGTGGCCATGCGGTTTAGGCGTGGGTAGATAGATCGCATTAAATGCGCTCGGATCCGTACGGGAGAGTCGGTAGCCGAGGGGTGCGCTGTCCTCGAGGACCACCCATTCGCCCGAACGAAGTTCCGTATTCGGGGGCAGGCTCGTTCGGTGGATGAAGTTACATCCTCGAGGGTGGGCTCGTTCGCCGGGCGGAGTTCTGTCTTCGAGGGGTCGCCCGGATTATACCCTCGAGTGTACAGTACCGGTCCGTTCTGTAGCCTCTCGGGTGTACAGTACTAGTCCGTTCGGTAACCTCTCGGGCAGGCTCCGGCTTTGGGCCGTTGTTGTTCGTTCGTGGGTCAGCCCGATGCGTCACAGCCTGCGGGCCTTCGTACGTTAGCACGGGAGGTTACCGGAGGGGTTGAGTTGCCGATTTTGCGGGGTTTAGTTCGGTAAACCAAGGGTTTGGGGTACCCATTTCCTAGGTATCGACAGTAGCCCCCGAGCCCCTGTGCGAGTGATGATACTCGGGCAGGGGGTCAGGAATTAGAAATGGGATGTGATTCGGATTTTTCATGGGGGGCACACGAGCGACCCCCGCGGGGGTAGCCCCCGAGGCCTCGTAGGATTCAAAAGACTCCTGTGAGGGCTTTATTTATTTTTAGTTAAAGGGTGCTTGTCCAGTCGGGTACAGGCCTGAACTGGAGTCATAGCGTTTTACTGAGGGGAGCCCCCAGGGGATTTTTGACCCTCTTTCGTCGAGGGGCACCGGGCACAGGCGAGCCCCCGAGCCTCGTGCGGCTAGGGCATTGCTGGCCTCGGCATTCTTCTCATGAGTCCTTTCGATCGGACGTGAGGCGAGAAGCATCGGACTACCCCCGATAGGGCGAGCCGCGAAGTTCTCAGTGAGCTGGTAACGGGAAAATCCAAGCGAGAGCCCGTTCCTCATTCGATAGAGGTCGGCAGGAGGCCCGGAGGCGGTCTCATTAAAGAAAAACGCAATGGTCCTACGGATACTGATTCCATTCGATAGGTCTCGGCGGCTCGATGCCTCCCTTCGGGGGGATTCCATAAAGTCCATAGCGTTTCGCCTTGGATGCGTCCAAAGGGGTCTCGAGAGTTCGTTCTCGAGCAGGGCCTCGTGTTGGCTCCCCCTTGGTCACCCCTGACTCGAGTGCTCGAGGGCGGCTGTCGAACCCTGTTCGTGGGGTCAGCCTTCGCTCCTTCAAGGCTTAGGGCCGGATCCTGATTTTTTGGTGCTCAAGGGCGGCCGTTGAGCCCTCACTCGAGGACCGGCCTTCGTTCCCTTAAGACTTTGAGGTAGGGTCAGAGCCCGTCCTTTTTCGATGCTCAAGGGCGGCCGTTAAACCCTCACTCGAGGACCGGCCTTCGCTCCCTCGAGAGTTCGAGGCGGGGCCAGAGCCCGTTCTTTTTTGGTGCTCAAGGGCGGCCGTTAAGCCCTCACTCGAGGACCGGCCTTCGCTCCCTCGAGGCTTTGAGGTGGGGCCAGAGCCCGTTCTTTTTTGGTGCTCAAGGGCGGCCGTTAAGCCCTCACTCGAGGACCGGCCTTCGCTCCCTCGAGGCTTTGAGGTGGGGCCAGAGCCCGTTTTACCTTTTTGTAGAAAACTCCGTTAGCGAGCGACAGTTGTTTTTTCTTACCGTTGGGCACGCCTTTTGAGGAGAAGGGCTTAGCGATGCAATCGTGGCGGGGCCGAGCAACGGCTCTTTGCCAGAGATGTGACGCGTGCGTCCGGTCGAGGATCGAGGAGGGAACGGTCAGGTAAGCGCATTAATTGCGGGGAGTTACCTTTTCCCTGCCGCCGGACTCCGCCCGTTGCTCTTCCCGAGTATAAAAACGGAGGGGGACAAGTGTTCGCTCCTACCTTTGCCATTCTGCCGAGCTCCTGCTTTCCTGCGCGTGTGAGGATAAAAACTTAGAGCGAGAAGTCGCGATTGGGAACCTTCCTAGTCGACCGTCCGCCGAGGAGATTCGTGCTGTCGTCGCCGCTGCTGCGCCCATCGAGCAGATCTGTGCTGCCGCTGCCGCTGTCGCCATGGCCCCCGTCCTCCAGCCCGCTGAGCCCTAGCGCCCGTCGACCGTGACACGGCAAAGGCTGATGGAGCTGGTGAGGGAGGGATTTCTCCGCCCCATCACCGATTCGAATCGGCCGGAGTGGATTGCGCCGCCCAGAGACCACCAAGAGCCAAACCCGCCGGAGGGCTACGTGGTGAGCTTCCTCAAGTACCATCGGCATGGGTTCGGTGTGCCCCTGAGCGAGTTCATGCGGGGGTTGACGAACTTCTACGACGTCGAGCTCCACCATTTCTCCCCAAGGCCATCTCCAACGCCGCCATCTTCGCGGCCGTCTGTGAGGGCTACCTCGGGATGGCGCCACATTGGGAGCTATGGCTCCACCTTTAGAAGGGGGAGTGGTTCACCTCCCCCGTGTCGCACGGAGTAAGGCGAATCGTCAGAGCGGGGTGCCTCAACTTCGCGTTGAAGACCGGGAGGTCGGAGGAGCCACGCGAGTACATCCCCACTGGGTTGACGTCCAACCACTCCCGGTGGGACGAGCAGTGGTTCTACCTTCGCAACGACGGCGGCTATCTCTCGCCGTACACCGGGCGGCTCATCACCGAGCGTCCATTCAACTGGCCGCACAGTGTCGCGGGAGATCTTTAGCGTCGACTTCATCCCCTCGTCGTCGCGATGAGGACCCTTCGAGAGGCGGGCCTAATGGCGGGTGTGGTGGTCTCGGCCTTCCACAGTCGACGGGTGCTCCCTCTGATGGAGCGCCCGTTGCGGTTGGACGAGATGCTCCCCTCGACGGCACCCGAGGTTCTCAAGAGGTGCCGGATGTTCGGCGAGATCCCATCCACCTCGGAAGTCGTCGCGCGGGTAAAGAGCATGGTCTCTGGCTCGTTCAGGGTGGAAGACGTCAACCGCCTCCCCATGCGGCCGGAGGAGGGTTACCTCGACCTGGTGTGTGCCTCGACCCATGCCTTCCTTCGTTTATCCCCTCTCCCCCCTTTTTCTCTTGTCCCTGTGACTAAACGTCTTTGTGTAGGGGAGAATCGACTACCAGAGATCGAGGCCCCTGCTGAGGGAGGATGCTCCCGACCGTCAGGTAAGACGCTTCACCGCCCAACAAGAGAAGCGGAGTAAGGACGAGGAGGCGAAGAAGAAATCAAAAAAGCTCCGGGAGCGCGAGAGACTTGCGAAGCGCCGCGCTGAGCAGAGGCGCGACGGGCTCCCGAAGGAGGAGTCTCCCTCGTCCGAGGGAGATGAAGATGATGATGACAGTGATGACATCGAGGGAGTAGAGGGGTGCCTTGAGCACATGCTGTCGCGTTCCTCCCATGCTGAACGCCCCTTCGTGCAGGAGGAGGTGGCGGAGCAGCGCGCCCCCCAGCCGGTGGCGTCGGCTTCGGAGCGTCGGCGCGGAAAAAGGGGGCCGAGGCCTCGCCTCGAGGGGGTTCACCCTCCTCGCGACGTACTCGAGGCGAGACCCTGCCCACTTCGATCCGAGAAACCCGGTCCCGGTCGTCGGCGCGGGCGGAGCAGAGCCGTGCCCAGGAGGCCCCATCGAGGCAGGGAGGCGCGGCGACCCCACCGACGACCCCAAGCAGCCTTAGCCCCGGGAAGAGCTCGGCTTCGGGAGGGGCCTCGAAACCTGCTGGCGGTTTGAGGGGGACCCGAAAGGCTTCCATCCCCTTTGGGTAAATGTCGTTGTTTCACTTTCTTTTCGTTACATCTTGTTTGTGCCATTTAATAGACTTTTTGCCGTTCTGCTTCCTATACAAGCCCAAATGCCGAATCGAGGAGGCCTCTCTTGCGCCGGCTAAGCGGCTCAAGATGGATGTAGCCGCAAAGATGGAGGCCCCGGTCACAGGTGCAACTTCGAGGCCCTTGGCTTCGTGGGCAGCCAAGTGGTTGTCCTCAGCCCTCGGTGCTATGGCGCGCGGTAGGCTAACGGGTTCCACTCTTGTTGCAGGGTCGAGCGTCTCGGGGGCCGCGACGGGTGGCGACTCCGAGCCAGGGAGGACACGTGAGGGAGGGAGCGCCTCCTTGACGTCATCGCCTGCGGCCCTCGAGCTCGGCCCGGCACCAGGGGGTGGTGGCCCGACGCCGGGAGCTTCCACTCCTTGCGGGCCGGAGGCCTCGATCCCCGCACCCAAGGCGGGAGCCCCCGAGGGCCACGAGCCGGGAGAGGAGGTAGTCGTCGTGGACCTCGAGGGTGAGGAGACCACGGCCCTCCCCCTCGATGGGAGAGCGGAGGCCCTGGCCGACGGGGCTACGCGAGCTCGAGGCCTGGAGGGAGCAGGAGCAGGGGGACCTGCAAGAAGCGGAGCTGCCATGGCCGCAGTAGGAGGAGGAGAAGGAGCCGTCGGAGCGGTGGGAGGAGGAGGAAACTGGGGGCCAGCCCCAGCGTCAACTGGCGCAGCAGACGCCGCCGGGGGACACGGCGCTGCTGGACCCGCCGGAGCAGCAACCGCCTGAGACGTCGGAGGCGGAGGAGACTTCCGGACTGCCCAAGCAATGGGTGTCCGTGATTACCCTGGACGAGCTGCTGGCCGAAGGAGAAATGGTGTCGAAGGCGTCGATGGTCCCGCGGGCGCAACCAGAGGAGGCCTCGGCACCGAGCCCGGCGGCGGACGCATCGATGGTGGTCCTGCCGGTGCCACAAGTCGTGGTGTTGGGGGAGACGACGACCTCGACCCTTCCGCTGGGCCCGGAGGCGCCAGAAGCGGCGTCGAGCCAGCCGCTACAACTGTCGACGGAGCGGCCGGAGAAGAAGGCGGCTTCTGGACTGCTGAGGAGGTCGTCTTCCGACCCCAGGCTGGGGAGTGCCGGCGCCGTGTCGGAGTTCAGCGGCCCGATGGAGTTGGCCGTGCGTTACGGCGCCCCACACGACGTGGTGGACGAGATCGAGTCCTTGGCGCGAACCAAGGTCAAGACGGTCCTTCCATGTTGGGGCAAGGAGCGCATCATACTCCGGGAACCTGGCGACTCCAGCGCTCCGGGGATCGAGATGAACGACCCGGCGGAGGTCAAGTGCTTGGAGGAGGCCGAGCGGTCCCGGGCGTGGCTGCGGCACTTGCTGAAGTTGGGCGTCGAGCTCGCGGAAGGCCTCGACCGGAACCTTGCGGTGAGTCACTGTGTTAGGCCATACGTAGTTTTTTAAGTTCTTTCGTATGGGATGTCGTAACCCTCAATTTCCTGTCCCCAGGAGGCGTGGAGGCGTTCTTACTCCAAGTCTGACTTCCTCCATGAAACGCACAACAGCCGGGAGGAAGTGCTTTGCCAACTCGAGGCCGGTCGCTCAGCGCAGGGCAGGGTGGCCGAGATCGAGGAGGAGCTAAAACGGACCAGGAAGGAGGCCGCCAAAGCCAGAGAGGAGGCCACCCGAGCGAAGGAGGACTCCGATGCCGCTCGAGGGGAAGCCGCCCACCTCAAGGAGGAGCTCAAGCGTGCAAGGGAGGAGGCTGACACGGCAAAGGCCGAATCGGAGAAGGCCAGGGGCGAGAGCATCCGAGCCCAGGAGCGCGTCGAGCTACTCGTGGCGGAGGCTTAGAGCTCCGTGGAGCGCATCCGCTCGCTCGAGGCCAATTTTGCCGAAGTCTCCGCGGTGCGCAACGCCCTCTCCGCCTTGGTCTGGGAGGAGAAGAACCGAGCCGCTGGCCTGGAAACCCAGCTCGGGGCAATGAAGGCCACCCTCCAGGAGAAGGAGCAGGCCATCATCCTGGCTGGTGGTGCCCTTGAGACCCTCCGCTTCGAGAAGACGGAGGTGACCCGGGCCTTCAAGGAGGCCCAGCGGGAGCGGGACGAGGCTCGGGGTGAGCGTGACGCCGTGCTGGGGGATTGCAACGCCCTCGAGACTCGCTCTGCTGGTAAGTTCCTTAAAAGGCTTTTGATCTTTTTTTCTTCCCGTATGGTTTTGTCTTATTCTTGCTTTGTGTTTCAGGCCTCGAGTCTGAGCTGCTCGCTACCCAGACCGCTGCCAAGGCGCTGCAGGAGAGCCTTGCGGTGGAGGAGGCGCTTCTCGGCCGGCTCCGGGTTGCCCTCGACGGGCTCTGCGCCTCCTGAGAGGTCAGGCCTGTCGAGGGTACTAAAGAAGACATCCCGGGCGTCGGGCTCGTCGACCGGATCTACTACCTCGACGCCACCCTTCGAGATCGCGTGCGAGAGGCGCTTCACACCGGCGTGAAGCGGGCCCTTGCAGTGGTCTCTTCCGGCTTCGTCTTTGACATGAATGTCGTGGCCCAAGGCTTCATTCCGGATATCTCGAAGACCAATGCCGAGAATGAGGAGTGATGCCGAGGGCTCATCAATGACGCCGAGAGGCCGAGAGGAGCGCTGGCGAAGCTGTTCAAGGACGAAGTCCTCCCCCCTGCGGATGGAGGGTACCACGTCGAGGAGGGCGGCGACGGAGCGGGCCTGTAGGGCAAGGCTGGGCGAAGGTGCCCATGTAATGAATTAGTTTTTGTAACTTATATTCAATGTGGCTTTGAAAGCCCTTTTTGAACATTAATGCATTTATCGTAATGCGATTTGTCATTTTACTTTCGAGCTTTTTCTGCTTTCTTTTCACCTAGACTTTGCTTTTTTGACTAAGTTTTCGACGCATGCTCGTATCCCTCGAGGGGGGAGCGAGTGGAGGTACCGTAGCCTGGAGGCGTAGGAGAGCTCCCGGCTCGATAGCCCTCGACCCTCTAGGGAGTTCAAAGCATTTTCTACTTAGTCACGAAGCGTATCGAGGCGTGAGAAAGAAGAAGCGCTCGAGTTCGATCGCCTGACTCTTGCTTTCCGACTGAGCATTCGACGCAAGCTCGTATCCCTCGAGGGGGAGCGAGTGGAGGTACCGTAGCCCGGAGGCGTAGGAGAGCTCCGGCTTGACAGCCCTCGACCCCTAGGGAGTTCGAGGCGTTTTTCAACCTAGTTGCGAAGCGAAAAGGAGGCGTGCCAAAAAGTCGTTCGTATTTTTAGGAACTTAGGGGGTCCCCCCCCCGTTAGCCCCCAAGGGAGGCTCGACTCTGGCGAGACAGGGTCGAGGCTTCCTATTGCATGTACAATAACAAGTTTGAACTTAAAATCGAAAGTACTCCTTATATTTGTCATGCGGAAATATACAAAACATGCGAGAATGTACAAGGGCACTGGTGCCCTAAGGGTAGAAACGACGTAGCTGTTCGATGTTCCATGCGTTGGTGAGGATTTCGCCTTTGTCGTTAGCGAGCTTGTACATCCCAGGCTTTAGCACCTCAGCTACGGTGTATGGGCCTTCCCATGGCGGGGTCAGCTTGTGACGTCCCTTGTTGTTCTGTCGTCGACGTAGGACGAGGTCTCTAACCTGGAAGCCCCTCGGGCGCACGTGCTTGTCGTGGTAGCATCGAAGTTTTTGCTGATACCTCACGGAGTGAATTAGAGCCATGTCTCGAGCCTCCTCGAGCTGGTCGACGGCGTTTGCGAGGGCTTCTTCGTTGCTTTGCTCGTTGTACGCCCTTAGTTGAGGGGATCCATATTCGAGGTCAGTGGGGAGGACGGCCTCGGACCCATAGACCAAGAAGAATGGAGTGAAGCCCGTGGCTCGACTAGGCGTTGTCCTTAAGCTCCATAGGACCGACGGTAGCTCCGCGGCCCATTTTTTTCCGTGCTTACTGAGGCGGTTGAGGATCCTTGGCTTGAGGCCCTGCAAAATCTTGCCATTGGCGCGCTTGACCTAGCCGTTAGTTCGAGGGTGTGCAACTGCGGACCAATTCACACGGATGTGATGGCGATCGCAGAAGTCCAAGAACTTCTTGCCAGTGAACTGTGTGCCGTTGTCAGTGATGATGACGTTTGGGACCCCGAAGCGATGGATGATGTCAGTGAAGAACTCAACTGCCCGTTCGGAGCAGATGTTACTAATGGGCCAGGCCTCGATCCACTTGGTAAACTTGTCGATGGCAACGAGGAGGTGCGTGTACCCTTTGGTTGTCCTCTTGAGAGGCCCCACAAGATCGAGCCCCCAGACCGCGAATGGCCAGGTGATGGGGATCATTTGTAGGGCGTGAGCTGGGAGGTGCGTCTGCTTGGCGTAAAATTGACACCCTTTGCACGAACGGACAATGTTTGTAGCGTTGAAAACGGCGGTCGGTCAGTAGAAACCCTGTCGAAAAGCATTGCCTACGAGGGTCCTTGGTGCTGCGTGATGGCCGTAGGCCCCCGAGTGTATGTCCTCGAGGAGCCTCCTGCCTTCCTCGATGGTAATGCAGCGCTGAAGGACGCCTGAGGGGCTTCGCCTGTAGAGTTCTTTGCCGTCACCGTATATGACGTAGGACTTGGCCCGTCACACGATCCGTCGAGCTTCAGTCCGGTCCTCCGGAAGCTCTCCCCGAATGAGGCAGTCAAGTAAAGGGGCTCGCCAATCCGGTGGCGGGTTCGACGGAGGAGGGGTCTCCTGGATCTCCATAACCTGGGCCCCGGTCGAGGGGGCCCCGGTCGACGTCGTGGGGTGGAGCTTCGAGGGCATAGTGCAAGCCCCCGAGCCTAAATCGACGGAGGGCTCGAAGAGGTCCCTCGAGAACACGTCCGGAAGGACTGTTCCTCGAGTCGATGCAATTTTTGCGAGCTCATCCGCGGCTTCGTTGTATCATCGAGCGATATGACTAAGCTCGAGGCCGTGGAACTTGTCTTCCAACTTGCGCACTTCGTTGCAGTATGCTTCCATCTTGGCGTCATGGCAGCTCGAGGCCTTCATCACTTGGTCGATGATTAGCTGCGAGTCGCCTCGAACGTCAAGGCGTCGGACCCCGAGTTCAAGGGCGATTCGTAACCCAGCGACAAGTGCTTTGTACTCCGCGACATTGTTAGAAGCGGTAAAGTGGATGCGAATGATGTAGCGCATGTGGACTCCAAGGGGTGAAATGAAGAGCAAGCCCGCGCCTGCTCCTGTCTTCATGAGCGACCCGTCGAAGTACATTGTCCACAGCTCGGCTTGGATTTGGACGGGCGGCAACTGAGTGTCGGTCCACTCGGCGACGAAATCCGCCAGCACTTGAGACTTGATGGCCTTCCGTGGTGCATAGGTGATGGTCTCGCCCATGAGCTCGACCGACCACTTAGCGATCCTTCCAGCGGCCTCCCGGTTATGGATGATCTCCCCCAAGGGGAACGAGGATACCACAGTAACCGGGTGGCTGAGGAAGTAGTGCTGGAGCTTGCGACGCGTAAGGACGATGGCGTAGAGCAGCTTCTGCACTTGTGGGTAGCAGATTTTTGTTTCCGAAAGCACTTCGCTGACGAAGTAAACCGGCCGCTGGACGGGCAAAGCGCGCCCTTCCTCTTGCCTCTCGACCACTATGGCCGCGCTGACCACCTGAGTGGTTGCGGCGACATAGAGGAGGAGGGGCTCAGGTGGTTCAGTCGACGTCACTGGTCGAGGAGGGACGAGAATCGGAGTGGATGTTAGCTTGGCTTTGAGTTTGTCGAGGGCCTCCTCGGCCTCCGCGGTCCACGTGAGTCGCTTGGATTTTTTCAAGAGGCGATACAGAGGCATGGCCTTCTCTCCTAAACGTGAGATGAAGCGGCTGAGGGCCGCGAGGCAGCCCGTGACCCTCTGCACGCCCTTGAGATCCCGAATCGGCCCCATTCGCGTGATGGCCGCCACCTTCTCGGGGTTGGCCTCGATCCTGCGCTGGGAGACGATGTACCCGAGGAGCATGCCTCAAGGCACTCCGAAGACACATTTCTCGGGGTTGAGTCTTATGTTTTTGGCTCGAAGGCACCCAAACGCGATTTCGAGGTCTCGGATGAGGTTGTCCGCTCTTTTGGACTTGACCACGATGTCGTCGACGTAGGCCTCGACCATGTCGCCTATGTGTTCGTCGAAGACGTGGAGCATGCACCGCTGATACGTCGCCCCGGCGTTTTGAAGGCCGAAGGGCATGGTGATGTAGCAGTACATGCCAAAAGGTGTGATGAAGGAAGTTGCGAGTTGGTCGGACTCTTTCATCTTGATTTGGTGGTAGCCGGAATAAGCATCGAGGAACGAGAGGGTTTCACATCCCACGGTAGAGTCAACGATTTGATCAATGCGCGGTAAAGGAAACGGAACTTTGGGACATGCTTTGTTTAAACTAGTATAGTCAATACACATCCGCATTTTTCCATTCTTTTTCTTAACTAACACGGGATTAGCTAACCATTCGGGGTGATGGACCTCCTTGATGAATCCAGCCGCCAAAAGCTTGTGTACCTCCTCGCCGATGATCCTGTGCTTCTCCTCGTCGAAGCGGCGCAGGCGTTGTTTCACCGGTCTGGACCCGGCCCGGATCTCCAAGGCGTGCTCGGCGACTTCCCTCGGTATGCCCGGCATATCCGAAGGGTTCCAGGCGAACATATCGGCGTTCGCGTGGAGAAAGTCGACGAGCACGGCTTCCTATTTGTCCTCGAGGTCGGCGCTGATCGTTAGCACCTTCTCGCAGGGGCATCTCGGGTCAAGGGGGACTTTCTTGGTGTCCTGTGCTGGCTCGAAGTTGCCGGCGTGTCGCTTGGGGTCTGGCATCTTGTCGGCGAGGTGCTCGAGGGTCGCGGCTATCATGGCATTTTGCTCAACGGCCTCCCCATATTTGACGCATTCAACATCGCAGTCGTACGCGTGCTCATAGGAGGAGGCGACAGTGATGACGCCTTTGGGTCCTAGCATCTTGAGCTTGAGGTAGGTGTAGTTCGGGATCGCCATGAATTGCGCGTAGCCCGGTCGGCCGATGATAGCGTGATATGTTCTGTGAAACCCGACCACCTCGAAGGTGAGGGTCTCTTTCCTGAAGTTGGCAGGGGTGCCAAAACAGACAGGAAGGTCGATACGGCCGACGGGGAAAGCCTTCTTCCCTGGCACGATGCCATGGAACCCCCCGGCACTGGGTCGGAGTTGGTGCCTCCTGATTCCCAGGAGGTCGAGGGTCTCGAGGTAGATGACGTTTAGGCTGCTGCCGCCGTCCATGAGGACCTTCGAGAGGCGGGTGTTGATGATGATTGGGTCGACGACGAGCGGATAGGCCCCGGGGTTGGGGACTCGATCCGGATGGTCATCGCGGTCGAAAGTGATGGGCGCATCAAACCAGTCGAGGTAGTGAGGGGTCGCGACACGAGCGGAGAAGACCTCTCGACGCTCCCGCTTACGCTGTCGCGGCGTGAGCTGGGTCGAGAGGCCCCCGTAGATCATGTAGCAGTCATAGACTTCGGGGAATTTTCCGTCTTCTCCGTTGTCTCCCTCACCGCCGCCTTGGTCTTTTTTGTCGTCTCCTTTCTTCACGCCTACTTGCTCGAAGTGCCTTCGAAGCATGCGGCAGTCCTTAAGCTTGTGCTTCGCCCCGTCCTTGTGATAAGGGCAGGGCTCCTCGAGCATCTTGTCAAAGATGGCACCCTCAGGGGGGCCTCAAGGTCTTTGGTGTTCGGTTGCAGCGACGAGATCGTCTTCTGCAGCCTCACGCTTGCCTTGCTGATTTTTCTTCTTCTTGTTATTTCTCTTCAGCCCTTTGCTCGAGCCTCCGGCGTTGTCGGCTACCGGCGTTTTTCCTTTGTCCTTCCCGTCGCTGAAGAAGACGCCGACGGCCTCTTCGCCAGCCGCGTAGTTGGCGACCACATCCATGAGCTCGTCGACGGTGTTGGGGAGGTTACGCCCTAACTCGCGAACTAGGTCCTTGCAGGTTGTACCCGCAACAAACGCTAGAATGACGTCGAGATCGGAGATGTGGGGCAGCTCGGTGCGGAGCTTGGAGAACCGTCGAGCAAAGTCGCGGAGAGACTCCCCTGGTTTCTGCTTGCAGTTGCGCAGTTCCCAGGAGTTCCCGAGACGCATGTAGGTACCTTTGAAGTTCCCCTCGAAGATCCGGACAAGGTCGGTCCAGCCGCGAATCTGGTCAGGGGGAAGCTCCTCGAGCCACCTACGCGCGGTGTCGGACAGGAACAGGGGTAGGTGACGTATGATGGCGTGATCGTCACGCCCCCCTGACAGGCCAGCCGAAAGTCGGCTAGCTAAAGTTCGGGATTGGTTTCGCCGTTGTATTTGACGATGCTCGTGGGGGGTCGAAACTTGTCGGGCAGCTGGGCGCAGCGGATCGCCCTGTTGGTCCTCGTCGCTGTCGTAACGCCCTCCACGATGGGCGCTGTACCCTCGAGCCTCGGCATCCCCGTGCTTGCGTCGATGGTTCTCGACAATGTCGAGGCGTGCGTCAGGGGAACGCGGTCGTCGTTGATACGTTCTCGGGCCGGCTTCCTGTTCTGTCAGGGGGCCGCCCCTGGTCAACCGAGCCCTCCCTTTCGGGCCGGGAGGGCTCGACCCGAGGTTCGGAGGCAGCCCCTCGATGCCTCGAGGCTGAGCTCTCGGCTTGCTAGACAGCAGCAACTTGGAGGAGATCCTCGACCTCGCACTGTATCCGCCGAGCTTGCGAGTTGGATGGCGCGGGCATATTGCGAAGAAGCATAGCCGCCGCGACAATGTTCTGGCTTGCTCGGGGATAACGATTGGTGGGTTGCTCGGGTGCTCCTGCTCCGATGATCTGCCGGTTGACATCCCGGGCCCTGGCTCGGGCTCTACCGCCGGGCGGTCGCCGCTCTTGCTCGAGGGTCAGTTCAAGTAGGCGCAAGCGTTCCTGCTCGTCGGTGAGCTTCGCCTGCAACTCCTGAATCTATGCCAGCTGTGCAACCTGCTCGCCAGGACGGGGGCACGCTTCTCGGGGTGCGTCTGGTTGTTGGTCTGCTTTTGGGGGAGCGTCTCCCGCAACGGCAGTAGCTGCCGCGGCCGCTGGATCAACGGTTTCCTGATCAGAGTCAACACCACCATCGATGTGGAGGCACTAGCGGGTTGGATCCCAATGATCAGAGTCAGAGTCGGGGTCGCCACAGTAGAAGACGGGGAATTGCCCCCGCGCCTTCTCCTGCAGCTGCCGTCGGAGTGTGCCGACGGTGTACCTCCGGGGGCCGGGCGCTCTCACGAAGGCCAAACCCTCGGAGGCCGGTGTGACAGTTCCTACGTCCGTCATTGCACGGAGAAGGGCGCCTGGGCGGTCCTCCAACATGCTCATGTTGGAGTGGGTCGCTGTCGAGGTCACCGTCGTGGGATTGTTAAAGTCGAGCGAGGGCCGCCGACGACGCTCGAACAGCTCGTGCGGGAGCGGGCTCGATCGAGTGGGGGCTTCGTCGCGCTTCCTCGACGAGCGCGCTGCGAAAGTGGAGTTGGGGCTGCGGTGGGATCTTGCCGGTTTGTCCTCTGCCTCTGAATTCGGGTCAGATACTCCCTCAACCAGAGGTTCCTCATCTCCGGTCAGGGGCGAGAAGAAAGCGGCGGGAACCCTCCCCGACTTAGGTTGATGGCGATGACGGTGCCGACCGTGCCTCCTTCTGGATGTGGAAGCATGGTCGTGAGATTGGCGAGCGGCCCCCCAAGAGCGTGGGGGCGTACCGCGACCTCCGTTCGGGTCACTGATTGAGAGCAGGGTCATGTCGTAGCCCTGGTTGAGGGTCATGAACTCCAGGCTCCCAAACCAGATCACCGTAGCATGCGGAAGTGGTGAAACAAAGTCGCCCATCCAGAAAAATGGCGGGAAATCGTTAGTGACACGCGGCTCCCCTACCTGGTGTGCCAACTGTCGGTGTTTTGACCCTCGAGGGGTTAACACCAACGAGTAATATTGTAATCGCATGCTCCCTAATCCGGTGGGTGATGCAAGAAGGACACAATGATTTATCCTGGTTCGGGCAAAGAAGGCCGTATGTCTAGCGGGGGGAGGATAGTTCGTGTTATCTTGCACCGAAGTGCTAGTACAGGGGAAAATACAAGTAGATGTGAGGAGTGTGAGGTGGGGCTTTCGCGGTCGGACGCCTAGCTCTCGACCCTACACAAGCTCACGATGTTGTTCTGTGATCTAAAGACTTAGCGTTTCTATCTCTCGATCCCTCTTTTGTAGGTCCTGGCGCCTCCTTTTATAGATGAAGGAGGGGCACAGGGGTACACGTATTTTGAGTCTGCACAGCTAATGATGTACGACGTTGAAGCTGATCACGTCGGTGCCGCTGTAGCGATGTCCGTCGGTATGGGAGGTCCTGCTCCCATCGCGTCGGGAGTTGTTGAGTCCTGCTCGAGGGTTTGCTTGTTGATGTCGAGGGGCGACGGTCAAGGGTCTTGGCTGGAGTCGGGGGGGTCGTGCCGAGGAGGTCGAGCCTCGCTGGATAAGGCCGAATCCCGGAAAACGCGGAAAACATGTTAGTTTATACGTCTCGAGGCGGTGCTGGTCGTGGCATAGTGCTCGGTATGGCACAACAGCGTAGTATGACTTGCGGGATTCCGGGGTATGGGCGGTAAAAGCAGATTTGACCGCCACGCCTGCAACTGTTACCGTAACGATGGCCATGCAGTTTAGGCGTGGGTAGATAGATCGCATTAAATGCGCTCAGATCCGTACGGGAGAGTCGGTAGCCGAGGGGTGCGCTGTCCTCGAGGACCACCCATTCACCCGAACGAAGTTCCGTATTCGGGGGCAGGCTCGTTCGGTGGATGAAGTTACGTCCTCGAGGGTGGGCTCGTTCGCCGGGCGGAGTTCTGTCTTCGAGGGGTCGCCCGGATTGTACCCTCGAGTGTACAGTACCGGTCCGTTCTGTAGCCTCTCGGGTGTACAGTACTAGTCCGTTCGGTAACCTATCGGGCAAGCTCCGGCTTTGGGCCGTTGTTGTTCGTTCGTGGGTCAGCCCGATGCGTCACAGCCTGCGGGCCTTCGTACGTTAGCGCGGGAGGTTACCGGAGGGGTTGAGTTGCCGATTTTGCGGGGTTTAGTTCGGTAAACCAAGGGTTTGGGGTACCCATTTCCTGGGTATCGACAACTAGGGTGTTACAAGAGAGAGTGAGAGGATGTGCGAGGAGAGAGAGAGTAAGTGAGAGAGGAGGAGGTGCCAGTACCTCACGCCTCGCGCCGCCGCGGTCGCCCGGCCTCACGCCTCGCGGCCGCGGTCGCCCGGCCTCACGCCTCGCGTCGAACACCGCCGCTCGCGTCGAGCCCACGCACCTCGTGCTGCCGTCGAGCCTCCTATGAGGACGGAGGAGAGGGGCCGGTGTGGGGAGAGGGAGGAGGAGCTATGGCGAGCTTGGAGGGGGACCGAGGGGAGGAGGGGCGAGGAGAGACGCCGTTGTGTCGGCCTCGGTGGAGAGGAGTGGAGGCGCGTCGCGGTCTCAGTGGAGAGAAGTGGAGGCACGGTGGAGAGAAGGGAGGAAGAGGGGGGCCGGTGGGGAGACTGAAGGGAAACCCTAACTGCCAGATTTATATGAATGCGCCTATCGGGCCTCTCCGTGAGCCTTTTGGGCCGCGCGATTTTCTGTGACGGGCTATTTAGGTTGTCCGCTGCGGTAAATCGATTTACCGCAGTAGGTAAAAATGACCGTCACGATAAATAAAAATTGCCCGCTGCAGTAAATCGTATGATTTACCGCAGCGGGCAAAAAAAAATTGCCCGCCACGGATATAAACAGTGCAACATCACGGTTAATCAATTCTGTAGCAGTGCATTAGCCTCGACAGAAGTGTCCAGCAAATGCAGCTCACCACCGCGCCGCACCACTGCGCTGCACCAGCGTGCCGCCGTGACGCCGATTATCTTAACGTCATCGCTGCGCCTCCGATCGAGTCTCTCCACGCCACGCTGCCACACTGGTGCATGTGGTGGATCGCCTGGATACGATGACGATGACGTCCAGTACGTGCGTGGTGCGAACTGGACACACCAAATTCTAGCGACGGAGATGAGAAGTCCGTGGCCGACGCAAAGAAATTGCAACAAACAACATGTTCAATCTATAGTGATCCTCCAAATCAACTTATGTAGGCAATGAAAATTTGACGCACTCGCAAGGCCCGTGTTTGCTAGGGTGGCTGTGACCGGCTTGGTCCCGCAGCTATAGATTAAAAAGTTTGACTAATTATAGATTAAAAAGTATAAATATTTATGATGTCAAATTAATATTATGAGATTGTTTATAAAATCTATTTTCATAACAAATTGATTTAGTGTCATAAATGTGAAAATAATTTAGTAAAAATTTGGTTAAATCTGAACCATTTTAACCGGCACGTAATACGTTGTTGCATTAGTATGTATATTTGATTCCTAACTACTTACTCCATTCTAAATTGATTGGTATACGTGTCATAAGTTTGACTTAATTTTTAAAAAATATATGTAATATTTATGTCTCTAAATAAATTTATTAAAAACTAGATTTAAAGATATTTCTAATGATACTACTTATGTATTATAAATATTAATATTTTTTAATATAAAATTATTGACAGTTTTTTTAAATATAAACGGACATTTTAGAACGAAGGCAGTACTCGCCAACTACCCTTCGCACACACGCCCAAAGGCATGGCTTGCACATGCTCTAAACATACTGTAGGCACGAATCGTGAGCCACGACGACGGACCGACCGCACGATCCATCGCTGTCCTATCACCTGGGAGAGCGAGCAAGCGCAGCGGCGGTGGGGACCGCGTCGGCAGGCAGTGCCCCGTAGCGCGGCCTCGGACTGGACGTCCTGATGCTCAACACCGGCCTAGCCTATCGAATCACCGGACCGTGGGACGAAGGAACAGTCCAGCATCACGCTGTCACGCCCATTGGCCTCCAATACGCTGAACATTTCAGCTGTGCTGTCTCTGGATTCATGTCCGGTCCGGTCTCCAGGGCCGCGGCCCGCAGCGGCCAGTCCATACATACTCTCCGTGTCCGACTGCACGAGTATGGCCGTACGGGTATGGCTCGGGACGGATGGACGATGGATCAGATCCAGCAGGCTCGAGGGCATGGTGGCCATTGGCATGGGTGCGGTGCAATTGCGATGTCTGCTCTGCTCTGACCGCTCGCGTTCGGACCAGACGGACCGATTCGGTTGGTTTCACCGGCCGGTCTGTCGACTGACCAGGTCCAATGGACCAGTGGGCCCGGTCGCCATTAAGCATCTGCAGAGGGGGACAAGGGGTAGACGGACGGTTCAGAGACTCGTCGGATCCATCGTGCAGTGCGGGAGTACGCACGCGCAGGTCGTACACCACGCAGCCGTGCTCTGGCCGGACGACGCGACGCGCACGGCGCACACGACGAGCGCACCGGGCCCCCGATTCGATGGCGTACTACAGCGTAGCCGAGAAATTTTTTTATTAATAAACTTATTTTTAAAAAAAATTACAAAATTAGTCTCCGTTTTTAAAAAATTACAGGAATAGGCCACTAGTCGCCCGTTGAAAGGGCGACGTGAGAGAATCGCCCGTTCAAAGGGCGACCAGGCCCACGTCGCCCGTTAAAAGGGCGACCAGGCCCACGTCACCCGTTCAAAGGGCGACCAGGCCCACGTCGCCCGACCAAAGGGCGACCAGGCTAGTCGCCCAGGCAAAGGGCGACCGGATGTTCGTCCCGCCGACGGGCGATCTGGTTTTTGGGATTTTTTTAAAATAATATTTATTTATTTGGAAATTTTAGAAAAAATTTTGGATTTTTTTAAAATAATATTTATTTATTCGGAAATTTCAGAAAAAATATCGAAGTCGGAGAAATAGCAAAAATAATACGCAATCATGCAATGGGCGTGCGAAAACGTCGTTGTCGTGTGCTCGCCCAAGCTTAATAGATGAAAAAAATACAACAGTGAAACATTAATTAAGTTCTAAAAACTAAAATAGTATCAGTACAATATCATAGAAAACAACATCGGCGGCAAATCATACAAAACTAATATCGTCCACGCTTAGGTGCAACACCCCTAATCGTGCCAGGCTTTGGTGCTTTGCGGCCCGCTCGCACATGGCCGGCTGAGTAAGTAAGCGGCGAAGGAGGAACTATAACACGTGCAGGACGGCCTCCAGCAGCAGCTGGTGTCGCGTACTCGTCCTGTGAGGGCTGTGTCTGTGGTGGTGCTTCACGTAACTGCGATAACGCAAGTACGTCCGCCGGCTCCTGCTCCAGGTAACTATTAAGGTCGAAGGGTGACGGGGATCGTTGACGAAAAGTGTCAGCGTGCTCAGAGATGTCCGATCCCTCGTAATCGTAACAGGTCGTCCCTAAACATATAAGACCAACGTTATGATAACGCTGATGGTAAAACTAATATATAACGTGTCGAACTCTTAAAAGTAGGTCATACCTGGAACCATGGGTACAGCATGTGAAGAGAAACCTCCGAAATCGAACTGATGCCGCGAACCGTCAAAATGCATACCTGACCATGCAG
The DNA here is from genome assembly GCA_023333625.1 of Bothriochloa decipiens. Taxonomy (NCBI): domain Eukaryota; kingdom Viridiplantae; phylum Streptophyta; class Magnoliopsida; order Poales; family Poaceae; genus Bothriochloa; species Bothriochloa decipiens. The sequence continues at coordinate 35,289,366 of CM041638.1, forward strand.
AGTGAATGTAATGTTACGAATAAAGCAGTATTAGATAATATAATTAAATTTCACAACTATATCGTACATGTAGGCATGTGAGCAGGCTGCGAAGATGATCCAATGATATCGAACTCCGGACGCCAACCGACAGAGTACGTAGGTGGACCTGAATAATGAAACTTATAAGTAACGAACAAGTTACCATTACTACATACGAAGAAAATATAAGTTACTCACCTGTTTGGTACGTAGGCCGCGGAGGTAGTGGCGCCGTCGGTCCGTCAGGCCTGTGTGTCACGTGTGAACGTCGAGGGACAACATCCGGCTGTCGCCCGCAGGGCCGGCACGATGTCAACTTGACAACGTTTGCACCAGAGTCGTACATCCTCTGGACAGCAGCGGTAAGCTCGTGGCTGGTCATCTGAATGCCCTCCCTCAACCGGTGCAAGAGCGATCCACCATCCACAGTGATACGGTGAGCCATGTCGTCCTATTAACAAAACGAGAACATTGAAGTAATTACGATAAGAAAAATATTAAACGAAGTGGGTTGAAGTTCATAAAGATCGTACCGCCAACGACATCGCCTGATCTCTGTGCACAGGGTACGTGTCCGTCAACCTAGGGACGTGGGTCCGTGGCTCCGCTGGTGTATACATGACTCTGATCCGGGTGCGAGGAATATACCAACGTAAGTAGTCCCTGTAAGCCTCCAAGGAAAACAGTCTGGGCTCGTAGGTCACATCATGTAGTGCGTTGGCCCACTCGTCGACCCACGGCTGTATACGGGAGGACCAAGTAACGCCTGCCGGTAGACCCCTCCGCACATAACTATGGATTTCAAAACGTATTAATTATCTTTCTGTATATATTAAATACTCAATCTGAACGAATTAATTATCTTATACTTACCTGTGCACAAAAAGAGGAACAATATGGGCAACCGGGAGTGGGAACGTCTGGTTACGACCAAACTGTCGCATCACTCTGTGAGGAGCGTAGTCCTCGACAAAGATGTCAAAAACGACAGCCTTACGTGTCAGCCAGTACTCCTGATCCCTCGTGCAGAACGACGACAACCCATTAGGCGCTCGTACGACAATCTCCTCCATGCTGTAAGGTGTCCAGCGGACATCGTCTGGCCTAATCCGGTCGAACGCCGCCATGTACTCAGGATAGGCTCTGTGAACCTGAATGTTTGCCCAAGTAGGCTGTATAGAAAATAATAGTAAGGTGCAATTTATTCGAAAATAAATAGAAACAGGTTCAACCGCGATATAGAAGACTTACCCGCCGCCGGACCCACAACGAACCCATCGTAGGGTCGTCCTCCTCCGTCTCCCGGTACAACGCTGCTCCGTAAGTCGAGAAATCCATGACTGGTCGTCCAATACTAAACTGCTCGTACGACCAGAGTTAAAGTAATAGTGGACAACCAGAGAGGATAGCTGACGGGTCGGTCTTTGTGCACGCATCACAAAGACCTCGGTACGTGGCTACCAAGATAGCAGACGCCCAACTGTACTGCGACACAGCGTCGAGCGGTGCGTCCGCTATCTCGCGCGCGAAGTGAATCAAGTGCTTCGCGACAGAGTTCCCATGCGACGATGTGAACATTATCCAACCAAACAACCACAACAGATAGGCCTCCAAGTGCCTCAACACAGTGGCCTCATCCGCCGCAGGGTGGATATACTCGGCCTGAATTAGAAAACAGAAGTTCAAATTTCATTTAACATACACATGAATATTTGATGTTAATGAACTATATCACAGTGTTATCTATTTACCTGAAACTGCAAGAGCCAGGTCTTCGTAGGCCCATGATGCTGGTTTTTAGCAAGAGTTTGATACTCTGGAGCGTCTGGTCGACGCACAACACCCTCAAAATGGACTAGAAGGTCCTCACGCCAAGTGGCCTCCATGTCTGGACGGCTAACGGCCTGCCCAGCAGTGGTGACACCAAGTAAGTAGGAGACGTCCTCGAGTGTGGGAGTCATCTCCCCGCAAGGAAAGTGGAACGTGTGCGTCTCAGGCCTTCAGCGGTCCACCAATGCCGCAAGTAAGGAACGGTCAAAGTTAAACCGTGTCACCGCATCGGCCGGGGCCTCAACAGCACTAGCCTGCACAAGCCTACACAGAGGCAGTAGACCAGCTGCTCGTAGCCTGTAGCATATACAACATTTATATATAAATATATATTACCAAATCGTCTGTATGAGTAAAACAAATAAGTGAACGTGTTATCGTGCATACCTCGGTATCCATCGCTCGTCCAACCGCCACAACTCCTGAGGTACCCTAGGCCGTAGAACAGGTAGCTCAGCAGCTGTCACAGCACTCAAGTAGGACCGGTGGCGCTGGTCCAACTGTGTGTCCAATAACTCCAAGTGTCCCTCATCCATCGTCATAACTAAAATATCTTAATAATGTAAAAAAATAATGCACAAATATAATTAATACTATGACACAACAAATCGAAAAAATGCAGACATACTATTATTTTTAAAGAGCATTTTCGCCTTGATTCTGCAATCCACGACGTGCACGAGGGCGACGGCCGTCTTGCGAATTCCCTGAAGGTCCTACTTCTGCAGCTCCCTCTGTGGTGGTTGCACGCGTGCACTTTTTATAAGTATGTCCTGTGCCATTGCACTTGGTGCACCGATGCTCCAGTCTTCCCACTTCTGACTCATCCATATCATTTCTAATGCGACGTGTCTTACGACGACTAGGCTTCTGTCTTAATTTGTCCTTATCGGGCCCCCACAGGTAGTTACTGCCAGGATTGTTTGTAAAACTACCAAATATTGCGAAACCATAAATCTCTGCATTCTAGGTTGTCATGACTACCTTCTTCGTAAAATAATGTGAGACATACGGCTTCGGGGACAAATTAATAAGTGAACAAGCTGCTATAACATGTGAGCACGGCCTGTGTAGAAGTTTCGGTTTCATGCACGAACAACTGCATGAGTTATAACGAATAACACACTCTTGTGCAATTCTCTCTCGATTGCCACCACGATGGCTCCGATCCCTACACAGAACTTCAAAGCGATTCTCTGCTGTGCCCATAGGACGTGCACGATGCAAGCTTGCCTTCTCCACCTTTTTTTCATGTAATTTGTCATGAATGTTGAAAAAATCAATGTATTATCTGCCATCGCATTAAAAGCAACCATATATCTTTCACGGAAGTACTTGCACGTTCCATGCAAAATACCCTCTACGATTGCTACAAGAGGTAATCCTCTCATGCCTCGAATGACCCAATTGTACACCTCCGCCAAATTTGTTGTCATTATTCCAAACCTCGCCCCATCTGTGTCATATAATAATGACCACTTCTCCTTTGGCTCGTACTCAATCCAATCTGAGAAGCACCTGATTGATGACCCTGACCTCCGAACCACGTTCCTCAAGGCATCCGTTGGGAGGCCTGAAAGAGGAACAGACATATCATTCGGGTCTTGATTCGTACGAGTCGCTAACTCTTCTGTTTGCTATGTTGTTAATTCATCAAGATGTGTCCACATTGCATTGAATTTTATTTGTTGGTTCTGATTATACAACCTCTTAAACATATTCATAAGGTGTTTATTTTTGAAATGACTGAAAAAATTTGCACCCAAGTGCCTCATGCACCATCTTGATTGTATGTCCCACCATCGAGGAGGAAGATCACGCTCCACTGAACCATATTGCATATCCGTTATCGCCTTCAACAAACCGGCATGTCGGTCATGTATGACATAAACATTAGGTCACCCTTGCACCACTGCTAACTTCACACGCTCCAGAAACCAATACCAACTATCTGTGTTCTCACTTTCCACAAAAGCAAAAGCAACTGGTAGTACTTGATTATTCCCATCAATACCAATAGCAGTTAGAATCTGACCTTTATACTTTCCTGTTAGAAATGTACCATCCATGTATAAAATAGGTCTGCAATGACGAAATGCCATTATACATTGACCTAGTGCAAAAAAGGCTCGACGAAGTATTAACTTTCCGGCCTCTTTTGGATCAGACACATCCATGATATGATAATATGTACCAATATTTCTTTGTCTGACGGTTTCTAACAATCTTGGTAGGTTCTCATAAGATGCTTCGTACGAACCAAATCTCTTCTCAATGACCTTCTGTTTCGCTCGCCACGCCTTCGAATAACTGATGGTGTATTTAAAATCTTCCTCTATAGTAGTCACTATAGATTTCGGCTCATATCTTAAATTATCAACAATTCAATTATACATGTACTCTGCAATGAACCTCGATGTAAGAGCAGTATTGGACTTCTCTAATTCTTGTAACTCACATGTATGTTCTGTTACTATAGAGCACTTCCAAATTGTACTCCATTTTTGCTCATAAGCATGTACCCTAAATGGACAGTCCGAAAACACACATTTAACATCATATACTTTCTTGTTGGACTTAACAACTACAAAAGACCGCTTCATTGACAGAGACCAGTACTTCACGGCACTCATCACTTCATCTTTGCCTTTGTACATAGCTCCCTCTACTAGTTCATTCTCATGATATTCCCACGGCACAAAATTTCCTTCGTTGATCATCAAATTCTTGGAACTGTTACTCTTCCACTCCAGTGGGACAGGAATTTCATTCTCATCTTCAGATGAGTCAGTTTCAGATATATTCTCATTCTCCATATCTTCCATCGCCATCTCTTGAACTATATGCTCTATGCGCTCTCCTTCATCCGCTTCACCCGTCGGTACTATAGATGACAGGTGATGATCACCCTCTTCATTATCTTCCTCATTATCATTGTGATTGTCATGGCTCGGACCTCCTTCTTCTTCTACACCGTGTACCTCATGAACCTCCTTTGTATATGCCTAAGCAAGAAGGACTAGAGGCTATCCACGTTCTACAGCTTTGTTGACATATTTTCTCCATGTTGATGTTGCATTAAGAGGTACTAACTCCCAAAAAGTGTCCTTCCGAGCACGACTAACGATACCCATGACCTTAACGTCATGTTGATTGCTGTCAAGCCCAAATATTCGCATCAACCAATTCTGCACACCAATAATTGTTCTCTCATTTGCCCTAGACACCCATCTACTTACTGAGGCAAATCCTGACAGATCAACCCCGTGTACACCTTGAATAATTTCTCCTTCTCCATAATAAATTTGAAATCCTAACTTCTCCGACATCTGTGTAATCTAAAAATTTCAACTAAAATACCTTTTCAGTAATATATTACTAATATTATTTCAACTATAACTATTTAATTTAACAATATATATATAATAAGAATATAAATAATACTACAGAAATATAATATTAATCGCTCAACTGCTCATTACATTATCTAACAATTAATATAACACACATTAAATAATTATATATAAAATTATTTTTTTACTTACCGAAAATTTTCCTCTTCCTCTCTTCTCCTTCTTCCTCTTCTTCTTCTCTTCTCTTCTCTTCTCTTCTCTTCTCTTCTTTTCTCCTTCTCTTCTTCAACTCTCGGCTGGCTTTCTCCTTCTCTTCTTCAACTCTCCGCGCCAGCCGGCAGCTGGCTTATATAAAGCCGCCACGTCGCCCCCTGTTCGGGCGACAGGGGACAAAGTCGCCCCCTGGTCGGGCGACGTGGGGCCCGCCACGCCACGTCGCCCATTTAGCGGGCGAGCAGGGCCAAGTCGCCCCCTGGTCGGGCGACATGGGGCCCGCCGCGACACGTGGGGGACACGTCGCCCATCGGCCGGGCGACGAGCTCCACGTCGCCCATCGGCCGGGCGACGAGCTCCACGTCGCCTGTTGGTCGGACGACATGGCCCAGGTAGCCCGCCAGTCAGGCGACAAGGCCCATCTTCGCCCTTCCAACGGGCGACTGGTGGCCTATTCCTGCAAATTTTTTAAAACGGAGACTAATTTTGTAATTTTTTTAAAAAATACCTTTATTAATAAAAAAATTCGCGTAGCCGAGGCCGCCCGGCAAGCATCACTTCTAAAGTGGCCCATATGGTTTACGGCCCACTATTACGTACAGGCCTAGAGGCATTTTTTTCTTCTTTTGGTCACGTCATATTTAATTTGGCCCAGCAGAGAATCGACCCATGAGTTGTTTTTTCATTGGTTTTCTCTTTCCGTTTTTGTTTCATCTTTTCCCGTCATCAGTTCACTGCACGTGTATATACACAATTTATACTTTTCTGTTTCAGTTTGTCCAAAAGTTTCTTAAGTTATTTTTACCATAGTCAGTAAGGCAAATCTCAGCCTATTTTGAGATTTTTCAATAATATAGACCTATTTAAATTACCGGAAAAGTTACAAAAAGTCTAGAACATTCCCTTGTAAAGCTTTGATCAAAGTTCTCATGAAACTAAAACACATCTCTCGTTAAACCGGATATTGTCAAAGCCTTCACATTGTATCCAAGAAATCACAAATTTCTTTGCATTACAAAGGTTGGACATGATTCTTTAAAGGTGGGTTAGTTTTGACTCCGAACTAGGACCCAATCTCAAACCAACTTGGGTCTGCTCAATATGATTCGTCAACCATGAGTTGAATTAGTGTGGGCCGTTAATACTTCATGTATCTCTGAACAGATAGATTCTTAGAGTTTTTCTTAAGTTATATATTTTAGCTTTTGATTTATGACATCAAAGTAATGTATCATTAGATATATTGTATAATATATTTTTGAAGTTAGTCAAATTTATGATAATTTGACTTGCACAGATTTTAGAAGTTAAATTATTTATGTTTAGAGGGAGTGGAACAAGCAAAAATGCCAGCTCGTTTATGACTCGAGGCAGCTTGACATGCTTGCAAGACATGCCAACGATAGCATCTTTTTTTCAGAATTACAGAGTACAACGCAGACGCTCATAACACGTACGTACACTCACCCCTATGAACATACGTACGTAAATCCTACCCCTACCCCTATGAGCACCTTCGAAGGACTGAGTACCCGGCAGATCTAGAGATTTCTATCGACGGGAACATCGCTTATCACTTAATGCATAACGCCGGTAAATCCTAGAAAAAACCCAGAAAAAGGTGCGAGCAACAGGATTTGAACCCTAGTGGATAGCGTCCCACCGGCCGTCCTACCATTGGACTACAAGCCAATTCGCTAACGATAGCATCCCTTGTTTGCACGAATGCACGTAAACTCTTGCTCAATGAACCACACTGAGCAACCCTTCTAGATTCTTGAGATAAAATTTCATAGCTACTGATCGACATGTACTAAGTTAAAATGGATTAGGGCGAAACTTAGTTTATTTATCAAATATTTTTTCTCGAAACACGAGTCGTGCTTCATTATATTAAGAAGAAAATTAATTAAAAATTAGTTGTTTTCATGAGCACCCCAAAATAAAACCATAATGTTAGCACGTGCATTATACTAGTATGGATTAAGGTACATTGTGAATCCAAACAAGCCCTAGGAGATATACAATAGATCTTGTAGGTCTAATAGACCCCTCTTCGACTCTGGCCTACTGGTTTAGTTGAAGAAGTTGTTTTTAAATAAAAAAGAAGCCAAAGCTGTTTTGGATGAGCTTTCATGGCTCCTTCAAAATGGCTTCGACTTCTTTGAAGAAGCCTTTGGACCCTCTTCTTTATTATATTAGGGGAGATAATCTAAAAACACTTCTGCAAAATTACAGAAAAGCACCATTGCAAGATTATCCAAAATTGGGATTCTCTTCTTCCTTTAGGGAGATTAGGCAGCTTTTAGAAATCCTCTTAAAAATTCTAAGAAGAGCAAAAGAAAGAGAAAAAACTGCTACTGCATCTGAATTTCATAAAGGCTAGTTTTTAGGTATAGGAGATTGGCTACTCATTGACACATACTAATTAAACCACCAACAATCTTAGTGCGGATTCTGATAAAGAAAAAACAATCTTAGTGTAAAATAAATCATTAGGGTCTTGTCATGTGTGTTGGAGTACATTAGACAAAAAGTAATTTAATTTTCACTCTAATCTAATCCAACAAGTGGATTGAGGTCGATACAATGCCTAAGAGATATAGTCCAATAGATCTCTTACCTTACTTCCATTCTAGAATATTGAAAAGCACTATTGTAAAATTATCTAATATTTTTGTTCTCTTCTTTCTTTAGGAAGATTAAAAGAAAAATTAATGTCGTCTTAGTGTTACAGAAATCATTAGGGGCTTATCACATGGATTAGAGCCACCCTAATCCGCTTCAACATGTGGATTGAGGCGAGTGCATCCAAATAAGATCTAGAGAATATGCAAAATAAGAACAAGTCACATGGATTAGAGCCACCCTAATCCTCTTAAAAACTATTTGCCTTGTTTGGATCCCTTAAGTTTTTAAGAATTCTAGTTTTTGAAAACTAGGTGGGGTCTAAATAGGCTAGTTTTGCCAGATTCTTACTATGACAGAACCGACCAATTTATTAGAGCATAAGCACATAATTCGCTATTAGGACGGAAAACTACATGATTGAGACCTAATAAACCCGGTAGTTATACCGAAATCTCGAAGGATTTCAAACATTTCCAGCACGACCAATATCGTAATGAGTTTAGCGTTCACCATTCACAACGTACATAGTTCGCACAAACTTTAAACATCGGAGTTCGAAATCAGTTATTACAAACCAAGTTCAAATTTCAAAATAAAGCGGAAGCGGTTTAGTTCAAATCCACACACACACTTAGTTCAATTACAGTGCCAGGTTCTTGATTGACATCCAACAAAAGCATTAAGTAGAGAAGAGTGACCATGCCCAAAGTCTAGTCATCTCCCAAGGCGGGATAGAAGCAGTATTGACAATATCCATAAAACATCTCACCATCTGCAAAAACATGAGAAATAAAACCCTGAGTACGAGAATGTACTCAGCTAGACTTATCCGTCATAAACTAAAAATAAATTGACTCCAAGAAGTATACAAGGCTGTATAAGTAGGATAGCTGACTCATCAGTTGCGGAAAAGCTTGCATTAAAGAAACAATTAATAAGAACCTTCTAGCAATGTATTTTAATCTGATTAACCTTATCATGCTACATTAGCACCTGTACTAAACAAGCATGGTAATAATTATTTAACAAGAATAGTAACCAATTCCAGTTGAGTATCTTTCAATCTCAAAAGCTCAACCATCTCATCTCTTGTTCAAGTTCTTACTACGATGCTGCTGCTCAAGTCAAGTGTTCACTGTCCAGGAACGATGACGATTATAATCGATTACTAACCAGCTGGCGGGTATTCCTCACACAAACCACACTCACCAGCCACGGTGAGCTACAGATCACCGACATTCAATTCGGGAAAAGCGCGGGATCAACAGGTACCATCGTATCCAGGAACAGCCCGGCTGCCTTATTCAGGGCGACCCTGACCTCGGACTTACTCTTCGCGTAACCCGTGGTCCCCCATCTTCACCAATACGATGCATACAATAGGTCGACTCCCGGCCCAAATTAAAATTAGGCTTCGCGTTCGGAACGACTTATCCTTTCAGCTAAATGTGAGGCATAAATTCAATATGACTTGAGGACGTACAACGGACGGGGTCCTAGTTCGACACAGACGGGATAACCTCACCGAACCTCCAGTTCAGTCTCAACACCAATCCCGCCCGGTCTCGATTTATTATCTCCACATGGTTATCCAAGATAACAATGTATTCAACCATTCCAAGTCACCACCTATAACTCACGGATGATAGGAAATCACCCGATTTCTACCGATCTAGTTAAGCAGGGCTAAGCAGATAATCGCACCTGAACCTAACAGGGTTGAAGGATATACAGTGGCAAGGAATATAAATAATGCAGCAACGGTATAAAACAACGCCTATTACTTAATGCATCAAACAAGTAAAGGACTCAAGTTAGATATTTTGCAAACCACAGGGAGAATGCTCCTGGGTTTGCCTTTCAGGAACGAGCTTGGCTGGTGGTCGGGACACTCGGAAAGATCAACTTCGGGATCCTCTTCTGCTGCTACTTCCCGCACCAACGCTTCCTGCTAGCCTTCCTCTCCTTGTACTCCGGGAACTACCGTTTCGAGCTCTGACGATCCTGTATGATGCATAGTGCGTATGAATACCATGTATACATAGAAATACAATGCTGATGCTGATAGTGAATGAATGCTCAGCTAAGATAAATGATATAATTTTGAAACATATAAGATAAGCACATGTCGTCTGCATTCTCTTCTACCGACAAATCTTAAACAAGCCTCGCATTATCATTTACTTACACATTAAAAGGAATTATAAACGACTATTGTTTTTCACACTACCCTCTACTGAACCAAACCAAAACAGATCACACACATCACAAATATCATAAAAAGCATTTTTACACATATGAAATGATAGCTTTAAAGCATTATTACTTATTAAAAGCAATCAGGGTAGAACTACAATATGACTTTAGACTATTCAAAAAATTCTATAAAAATTACAAGAGCTTAAGCATGTCTAATGTAGACTACCATAAAAATTTTAGGTCAAAATAGTAAGTAATTTATCCTACATAAAAATGACAAGGCAGCACAATTCACCGGGCATAAAATACTTTGTACATAAAAATATGTCAAACAACAGATCTTAGAATATCATTAGCTCTAGATTGACATAAAAACATCCTCCAAAAAGTTTCATACACAAATCCCTTATATATTATTTATTATGAATTATTTATCGTCTAATGGAAATAGGCACCATAACTAGACAGAGCAAACTTTCCACAGGACATAGCCTCACCACATTTTTCACAGATAGAGCATGACATAATAAGACTAACAAACTTGGTCTCATATTTTTCTGAACAATAGAGAATTACTTATGCATTTTCTAAGATAAAAGCAATTAATAGGGATAAATAAATCTATACAGAAAAGTATCACAAAATCCACATTTCATATTTTTCATGCATAGATCTTCTCATAAGAAAAATACTGCAAGTTGAACCAACTCATTTGGATGAAAAATGAAGAAGTTATGAATTTTTAAAGATTTAATCAAAATCTGGAATCAGTTCTGAAAAAGAAAAAGAAAAAACACTTTTGCACCGGAGACCTTGAGTTAACCAGAAATTCACTAAGCCCGATAAAGAAATATCCTGTGTCTGGCAGATTTGCACTAAGCACCCTGACTTTGACTAAATTCAAGGACGAGGTCCTTGCACAGGGGAGAGGCAACCCGACGGCGTCGGCGCGGCGTCGCCGGCCGTTGCCGCGGCTCCCCGACCAAATTGACTCGAGGGAAAGCTAGAGCGGTTCAGGGCGAGTCGATTGAGGATAAAAGCGCGGCCAGAGCGAGGCCGTGGCGGCTTGGCCACGTGCGCAGGCGGACGACGGCTTCCCGTCGACGGCGCAGCCGAAAATCCGACGAGGACCGACCCGCATTGACTTCATGGACTCGGGCTACAGCACCTACGCATCAAGACGCACCTAATGCTCGAGACAGGGAGAGAAAATGTCGACCGAATCGACCGGGACACGGTGGCGGCGGTCACCGGCTCGCCGGCCGCGGGGAAGAAGCTCGCGATTGGGGGTCTTACCCTCGGCGAGGCTGGCTTCTGGCAGGCGCACGAGCACGAGCAAGACGGGGGGAGCCTGGTGGCGTGCTCGGAGAAGAAAATGAGCGGCGAAGGTGGCTCGGCGAAGGCAGCGCAGTCGGCGGCGGCGACGGTGAGCTCGCGGAGCCGGGGAAGAAGGCAGGGAGCAAGGGAAAAGAGTAGGAGACAGGATGGAGGGAGCAATCCGCACTCGTTTTAACGCGGTCGGGACGGTCGCGGCGTCCCCGGACCGCCGGTGGACGCGAGCCACGTGGAGCGCGTGGGCTGGGCGCGATGTGCGGTGGCCGGCCATTTTCCTGACGGCTTTGACCAACTGTCACTGAAATGCTATTTTCATGATCTCTAATACAAACTTTTCTGCCCTATAACTCCCAAACCAAGCTGAATTAGCCAAAACTTATATTAAAGAAAATGTAGCTCTTGGAGAGTAGAACATTTCATCTATACAAAGTATGGCCAGATTCTGCATAGATTTTTAAATACAAAAATCCAAAGAAAATACCCCTTAAATCCCTAAAAATAGAAAAATAGCCCCCAAATCTGCCCTTTTTCAATATTTTTGAACATCTTCCAGGCATTTTCATGAAAAGTGGTAATAACAACTTTTGTTTCTCATGAAATTCTCTACAAACTTTATTTAGGGTGCACACACATGCAAGCACTCTAGCTACCACTTTCAAATCAGTCAAACAAAACTACTTTCATGGTCCACCTTGGTCAACCATGACAACGAAGCTTAATTAACCAAAACCATGAACATAAACCTAGGTTCATTTGGTGTCCTAATCATGTCTAGGTTACTTTAGAGGTCATCAAACACCAAATACTCATACCACTTATCCAAGTCATGTGAAATACAAGCATAATTTAAATAATTCAAACATCCACATAAAATAACAATTGCTCTTTTCATCGATGCTATGCATAATGATGCTTATGCTTAAGAATACAAGCGATTATGCATGCTTAACACCAGAGTGTTACACTTACTCCCTCTGTCCTAGAATAGAATGCATTTTGGATTTGGTGTCCTGGAATAAGATGCATTTTGACTTTGGGAGGTATCCGTAAATAGAGTATATTTTAAAAACAAGAAGATAATATTTACTTAAATAAGAGCACATAATTATTTTTTTATAAGGAAGGCAACTTATGTACTTGTCATATTTTGTACAAGGACTAAGAGTTCACCATTTAATTTTATCTTAAAATAGCTACAATGCACTGTAGTTTAGGGCTAAGGGAGTAAAAACTAAGAAGCTATTGATACACAACTTTTGCTAGTTTCTTGTGACCCTATTAGCAGTAATAACTAAAGTTAGATTCTTAAAACTAGGGGTTCCTAACACCCCACCAGTTTTTTTTTATCAGAACACGGATTTTACAAACTTGAAGCAAAAACTTATTTTTAAGAATCTAAAACTCATCCCAACAGGCCCTAAGTAGAGAAAATGAGACAAACAACCTGCTGCTGCACCTGAAATTCACAAATGCCGCTAGTTTTTAGGTACATTGGGCAGAAGATTTGCTGAAGCTTCCTTAATAAGCTCCACATTGGGCAGAAGATTTGCTGAAGCTTCCTTAATAAGCTCTAGACCATAGGTTTCATATAATGGTTAAGTGCATAATACACAATCAATGTAGCACCAGCAACGAAACAATTAATACAGATGTTTAGAACGAAGACAACGAATACACCTTTACAACTTCAGCGTTAGTTACTTCGAACTAGACATGCACAAGGATAGCAGATCTGGTTAAACCAATCTCACGCATGGGACTATCCCAGTCTCTCTTCTTCGGAGCACAGATGCCCGCCCGCTCATGCAGATAACAATATGCGATGATCCTCCCTTTCAAGGCAACCTGCATGGTCAAAGAGTTCATAGTTGTAGCGCGTACCCTTTTGAATTTAAGAATTCAATTGGTACAAAGAAAACCATGCATCTACTGTTTCCTGCGATAACTTCAGTATATATAATGTTTCCTGCGATAACTTCAGTATATATAATGTTTCCTGCGATATATATACTGTTTCCTGCGATAATTTCAGTATATATAATGACTCCGATCAAGTAATAACACCTTAAAATATGTAGCAAGGTATCGAAACTTCAAATACCTTCAAGGAGGTAATAAAACAAGTGTTTCTTAATTGCTTATTCAAAGTATAAATGCTTTGGAGTACACTCACGATAACTTCAAGGATATATCAGAACCATCATCATTGTCTAGTGAGCTTCCTGAATGCAATGCAGTCATTACAGATTCAGACGACTGTCCATCTTCAGTGAGCACGTTTTCTGTACCAGCAACAGCCACCACTCTGCCAGCCGTTAGCACCTGAGGCATCTGCATGCAAGAATAATAGAGGAATTATAAACATGCTCTTTGCTTCCAGGGAATACACCGGATGTCCGGACACTACATAGAGAAATGTGATTTGTTACTTGTTCTTTTAGAGTTACTTGTTCTTTTAGACGTCTGTTCTCATCTTCCAGCTGTGTACCCTACAAGAAATAGATAACAGAATTACATGATTAAATCGCCCATTCATTTAAATGTATTTGGTTCTATTTATGCACATAAGGGTGCTTCATGTCATCAAGAATCAGTGTGAATCAACATGGCATCATAGACTAGCTGCAAAATCATAAAGGATCTGAGATTTGACATCATTGTCATCATAGTCCTAGTTATTTGTGAATTGGTGGCAGCCACATTCTGATGGGCCACGTGCTCCAAAGTGCACCATGGTCAAATCACTTGTTTAAATCATGCATGGTAACAGCTTCTAAAGGCAATGCCCAGAGGGCGTCTCCATAGTGGGCAAAGTGTTCTTTTTTAAAAAATAAAAATAAACTGTGCTATCGATTATTCTTAAGAGATTATTGGCACATGACCTACCACCCATGTCAACTGAATTGAATTGTACATTTTCCATAGGCTGAAATCAGTGCTATATATGCATAAGCAAACACCTTTCTTTTTGGTCTACCTTTTTTTTTTTACTACCATTTCAGTTAGCAACCCTCTTTGTGTGGTTCCACTAGAAATGATCAGCTCATCTGACAGAGATCACTTAGAACATGCGATAATCTAAGCTGATAGCCAGAGAGAGCTCGTCTATTTATTTATTTATTTGATATAGAGATTGAGCTCGTCTAATAAGCTAATCACCAGAGTATCTGGCAGCCATCTAAAGGCTTGATTCAAGCTAGCCCTTTAAACTGACTAGGCCATCATTTAAGGATCTTGGTTAGAATTGGAACTCATAAAACTCAAGATGAGATTTTCCATATAAAATATGGGAAAAGGAAACAATTTGAGATCATTCATCTTTTGAAACAACATACTATATCATGGGCCTAGGAATAGGTGGCATATTTCCCAAGATTCTTCTACTTCAATTTTGATACAAATTTTTTTGTAAAAATAACATATAGATGAAATGGAAAGATATCAAATAAGCAATTTAATTGAACTAAATGCCACTAGCTTGCTACTACATTTATCTGGTATAAAATTCACAAAAAGTAATCAGGTTTTATAATCATTTCTCACCTTCTGCTGTAATTCGCTGATTTGTTGCATGAATAGCTGGTCCTGAAGGAGATATGCATTGTATGAAAAAACAGTTATACACAAACTCAAACAAGAATCTGAAGGATGTCAAATAAGAATCTGAAGGATGTAGAACTCCTTGAGCAATCACCCTACCTTTGTACTAAGTACTCTATGCAGTCCTCCTTCAAGTTTCCTTTCCATTTGGTGCAATTCCTCTACACTCAATCCCTCAAGGTCTTCACCTCTCATCTGTCTACAGTATCCAACAGTAAATTGTCATTAGCTAGCTTGAAGGGTCCCTTTTCTCTGAAACAAAATTTCTTTGAATCATCACATAATCAATATGGAACAAAACATAACCTAAGATTATGAGTTGCTTCTGCAAGTTGCTCGTTCAAACCAGTGTACTTGCTCTGCTCTACCTGATAGTTTATAAGGGAAAATAGGATTAGTATATAAGTTTAATCAAGCATTAACTATACATATACATACATACTTTTAATTGTTGTGATAGTAGTGCATGCAAACTACACTTGGAGAATAAGAAGTCCCAGACCGATTAACACTAAGATTGTAAGGAATGCTACATGGTACTATATATGGCGAAACACTTATTAGATCACCAAGGTCTATCTAGACATATCACGTTGCAGCAAAAAAAAAAGTTAACTTGATAAATTTATCAGTCAATTCCTTCTGTCCAGAAGGCACAGATTGATTTTTCTACAGATGGTTATATAAAGTAGTGTAGACACTAATATCACTCAAGAACAATTGATAAAACAGAAAAGAGTAATTTGCAATCTTTATTTCAATGTATCTCCCTTATTCAATGTACTTGACCAATGATACTTTTTATACTAAGATCTATGAACGTTTGCATCAGCTAAGAATTGGCCTAAGATGCATGATTTAATCACAAGGCACTACAAAAAGGTAGTTCATATTAATTAGATCGTTTGTACAATAAAAATGTAGTTGTTGTATGTGGACCTACTATAGACTTCCCCTAGAACCTTTTTTTTACATATGTCCTTCTCTGTCAAAACGTTTTACACTATTAGCCTACTAGTAAGAAAATATCGAGGAAAGAAAGAAAAATATCGCTAACATAACATACATTCAAATCAATAGGAGGCTGCTGAAGTGATTTCCCCAGATGCTTAGAATTTGTAGTGTACTTGTCAATGATATCATTCATACTGTTCACAAAAGCAAAAGCAAACGGTAAATAATGAAACATATAAAGGTAGCTTAAAATGGCAAAGATGACATGAAGTTTGAAAACACAGCAGTATAGCAATGTCAGCATCTTCAGGGAGTCAGAGTGAAATGCAGAAGTTTAAATGTTAACAATTCAGTTCCAGTATGAATTGAGAAAAGCATTCCATGTTACAACCAGAAGGTTCGTACTATGCTTGTTAGAGGCATTTGTAGTGTCATTGCAGTAGCCTCTGTCTAGTCTTTTAGTATTACGTTTCTCACATACAGTGTTGGACACGGCAATGTATAGATGAAGTGACATGAGTGCATGCATTAATTATCAATCTAAAAGCACATAAGGTAGAACAGCTAGAAAATCAGATTTTTCACTCAAACACGCAAGAGATCTTCAAGTCTTTGTATTAAAAGAGAGAAAATGAATCGGGTACAAGATTGTTTCCTAAGTGGAAAGATCACCCACACACACACACACAGGCACCCAGAAGTAAGCTAGCAAGGCTAATGTGCCACACAAACGGAAATAGATGATCAAACTCAAACAATCATTATATTATGATCTAACCCAACCAAAAAGCATTGAGTGGCGAGCCCCTTTGTGCCTGTTAGATGCCAGATTAGCCTCAACATGTAGTGAACCTTACTTCATATGGTAGATAGGGATGATAATGGCACCAGTTGTTGCCTGACTGCCCAAGCATAGGTGAGACTTAGAGGATAGATGAGACTTAGAGATAACTGATTCTTCATTGCTTGGTATATATAGAGGAGCTCAGCCCCTAGGCGCACAGCCCCTGGCTCCTTGTTTCTCTCCCCCATAATTAACTCTCATTAACTCTATTCTCTTCCCCAGAACACTAATTGTTATTGACCACAGCTGCATGCACCTCTATTGCCGCAGCCATGACTACAATTCCCAACCATCTATTAACTGCAATTGACCACAGCTGCATGCCCCTCCCTCTGGTGACCATGCAGCCACCGGCTGCCCTTCATGACACAACAACTCACAGAACAACCTAAACCCATGGCGCCCCTCCATTGAACGTGCAGTTCTTGCAGTTTCTAGAGCCACAAGCTCCAAGTGAAACCATGAAATAATTGAACCCTTGTCATAGAGATTTGCACTAGTGTACTCACCAACATGCCTTATTATGCCATCCACACTAGCAAACATCGAGGCATCTTGATGACTTGATCAGATGCTAGGTTTCAGAGCCCAAAAACATATATCGCATGCTTTGTAGCATATTCCATTTCATGTGAAACACAAATAGATAAATTTCAAACAAACACTTATGTTGTTAACTAAGAGCATCTCCAAGAGTCTTTTAAAAATTACTCTCTACATCATCATTTGGAGAGTAATTTGAGGAAATATCGCTTTTTATATATCTTTGTACCCACCAACAGCTTTTCTATGTATATCCTGTGCGCTCTTTAGAGAGCCATACTCACTCTTTATCTTTGGCTGGCGAGAAATCTGGAATAGATGATGTCTATATTTGGAGATCCAATTAAAGAGGCGGTTGGAGGGTACTTTTTTCACCAAAATATCCACTTTTATAAATTAGAGAGAATATAAAGAATCTCTTGGGGGTTGCTAACATTTTCTTCACTTCCCCCTAGCCATAGAAACAAGAAATTTTGAATAAAGCAAGTGAAATATTCTGAATAATTTTGAGTTAATGGATTGGTCACTGAATAACAAAAAGAACTAACTTCTGTGGTTGAGTTTTAGTAACATGTGTGTACGTATACTATCAAACTTGATGAAACAGCCTCTTACTGTCTTATTGAATTTTTCAAGGAAATAAGTAGCATTCTAATCTCCTAGTATCCCTTGAATTTATCAAGAAATTAAGTAGCATATTTGAATCCCTTAATAACATTCTAATTGGCATATGCTCTAGGGAGAACACAGAAATTGTTTTGCATATAATGTGCTGCAGGTGGTTTCTTTTAAAGTTTGTTAAGCCAGTCTCAATAAGGGAGTTTCATAGCGTTGTTTGCAAAAATGTCAAATCAAATAAAGTGCAATGAATGAATGAAAAAAACACTCTCAATATAAAGTTTCATTCTAAAGTTCCATAAACATTTAATTCCATGACTCACGGTAACTGAGCCGAGGGGATCGGAGTTTCACCCATAAAACACATATCTTCGCACTCTTCTTAAATAAGGTGCCACATCATAAAAAATACCTACGTGGTAGCTTATTAAATGCAGATGAGACTAGGATGAAACTCCCACATCTTAGAAATATATAGAAAATAGTATCTATGCTTGTATATTCAATGCTTAATCTGATGATACTTATTATACACCATAAATATAGTATATTTTTTATATATATTTGGTTGAACTTGGAAATGTTTGACTCCTCATGAACTAAGATGCGCGTTTATTTTGAGATGGGAGGGAGCATAAAAGATCTGCCAGACAAAAAAATTAATTCTACATGACAATATATTTCTCTTACCCTTTTCCCTTTCGTCCGAGTTTCATCTGAGTTTTATTTGGTATTAAATAAGTTTTCACATAAACATTTTTATGACATGATAGTGTATTTAAGAAGAGATAGAAGAAATGAGACGAAACTCTCTTAACACGATTACCAACTATGTATGAGTTATACAACAACAACAACATAGTCTTTTTTCCCAAGAAAGTTGGGGTAGGCTAGAGATGAAACCCAGAAGAGAGAAGACACAGAGTAACACATAAAAGTCATGGTTCAGGCACGTAGATGGCTAGTCTCCAAGCGCTCCTATCCATAGCTAAATCCTTGGAGATATCCCACTCCTTAAGGTCTCTCTCCTTAAGGTCTCTCTCAACCGACTCGTCCCAAGTCAGTTTAGGTCGACCTCTGCCATTCTTTACATTGCCGTCCCGCTTTAGAACCCCACTACGCACCGGCGCCTCAGGAGACCTTCGTTGAACATGTCCAAACCATCTCAACCGATGTTGAATCAACTTCTCCTCAATTGGTGCTACCCCAACCCTATCCCGAATATCGTCGTTCCGGACTCCATCTCTCCTAGTGTGCCCACAAACCCAACGCAACATACGCATCTCTGCTACACTCAGTTGTTGGACATGTCACCTTTTTGTAGGCCAACATTCCGCACCGTATAACATCGCTGGACGAATCGCCGTCCTATAGAACTTACCTTTTAGCTTCTGAGGCACCCTTTTGTCACAGAGGACGCCAGAAACTTAACGCCATTTCAACCAACCGGCTGAAATTCTATGTCTAACATCCT
Source organism: Bothriochloa decipiens (assembly GCA_023333625.1). Lineage (NCBI taxonomy): Eukaryota > Viridiplantae > Streptophyta > Magnoliopsida > Poales > Poaceae > Bothriochloa > Bothriochloa decipiens. The sequence goes on from CM041638.1 coordinate 35,308,981, forward strand.
CATCAATGTCTCCATCCTTTTGTAGCATTGATCCTAGATACCGAAAGGTATCTTTCTTGGCCACCACTTGCCCATCAAGACTAACGTCTCCCTCCTCGTTACTAGTCATGCCGAAATCGCATCTCATGTACTCGGTCTTGGTCCTACTAAGTTTGAAACCTTTCGACTCTAACGTGTGCCTCCATAATTCTAACTTCCTATTAACCCCTGCTCTACTCTCGTCAACTAGCACCACATCATCAGCAAAGAGCATACACCAAGGCATATCCCCTTGTATGTCTCTTGTGACCTCATCCATCACCAAAGCAAAAAGATAAGGGCTCAATGCGGACGCTTGATGTAGTCCTATCTTAATTGGAAAGTCACTAGTGTCGCCATCACATGTTCGAACACACGTCACCGCATCCCCGTCATATCATTGATGAGGGTAATGTACTTAGTTGAGAAATTAAATAATGCTACGAAACTCTAGAATAAAACTTTACATTGAAAATGGGAGTTTCTCTAAGTTTCATTATCTTCAAAACGACACAATGAAACTATCCATAAAGACCGGCCTAACCAAGATTCTTCATGTCCTTAAAAGAGCATATTAGTTATAAGCACATCATTGGGTGGTACACCTCGAAACAAAAGTGTAACAACCCAAAAATTCGAACTACAAAATTTTTTCGACAAAACCTTGAGAGTTGTGGTGCGACAGGTCATCATCTACCCCTTACATATGCATCAACCCTAGCATGTCATGCATGGCATTCATATGTTCCAAATTAATTAACATCTCATAACAATGCTCTATGATCACATGTTACATTTTAATGTTTCAATAGTTCAATCATCATGTTGTATTAAAAGAGTGAGTTGGATTTTTATTTGGTTTATGTGTTGATTATTAAAAATGACAACATAATATTTATTTTCATAAATAAATATTAAGGGCATAATACCCTAGCATTATTTGGGCTAGGTATGCTCACTATTCTGTTGCACAAAATGAGCACACCACATATATATATATAAGTATATATAAAAATATATTTGAAAATGAAAAAGGATAAGAAAAGGAAAAAGAAAAGGAGGAGACCGACCAGAGCAGCCCCGTCGACCCGGCCTGCGCGCTCGCCTGCGCTCGCCGCTCGACCCCGCGCTGCGTGGCCCAACCAGGCCGACGGCCCAGCAAGAGCCGCGCGCGTCCGCGCGCCGCACCGAGCCTCTGTTGCCGATGAGTCGCTGACGATGGGGCCCCGAAGTGGGACCCACGTGTCATCGCGCCCGCTGAGGTCACCCGACCGGCCGCGCGTGCTCGCGTCAGCACTGTTCCCCGGCGTCGCTCCTAAGCAACCTCCCTCGACCGCTCGATCCAGTGTCGCCCCGCATCGACGCGCGCCCGCAAGCCACCTGGACCGACCAGCCCGCGTAAAGTTCCCACGGCCGCAGGCAACATTCTCCGCGCGCGCGCGCACCTGCGCTGTCGCCGCAGTGGAACGCTGCCGCCGTAAAGACCTCGACACCCAGCGCTACCTAGCCCCCTCTCGCTGTTCTCTGGACCCAGATCGAGCCTCAGCTGCTGACATGGACATCCCTTGGCCGCTCGATCAAGCAGAGCCGTGATCGACCGTCCGTCGGCTACCTACCACCGCGTCCGCCCTATAAAGCAAGCACCCCGGCACCCTAGGGTTCCCAGGCCACCGCCACCGCTCTGGTGGAGCCCAATTCCACCTTGCCAGCCTCGATTGGAGAAGAGCTGAAGGAAGGAGGAAGAAAGGAGTCGGGGAAGAAGAAGAAGCCGCCGCCGGAGTTGGGGAGGAAGACCGTCGACTCGGAGCCGCCGCTGCTGCTTCGAGAGCAGGAAGGAGGAGCAGTACCGCGAGCCGGAGCCGCTTGGACTTGTACCGCACCTCCATCCTCTTCGACCGTCGGTGAGCACCGCCACCGCCGTCCTCTCGAACCCTCCGCCGTGCTGTTGGCCATGGCGCTCCGCCGTGAGCGCGTAGGCCCAGGTCACTACCGACCTCACTGGACACACCCGCACACACACACGAGACTAGCCGAGCCTCTTGGACCACGGCATCGGGAGGATGCCGAAACGGAAGCCGCCCAGTTCATCGCCGCGCGCCAAGCAACGCCGTGGCGAGATCACCCAGTCGCCTTTCTGTTGAGCCTCGACCTCCGTTGTTTCCGGATCCGCGCTCGCCTTGATGAGACGGACCCCGTGCACACCCTAGCTCCGCGTTTGCCTCGCCAGAGCACCGACCCGAACCACCTTGTCGTCGACGTGTCAGTACGTTGCCGCTCCAGAACGCCGCCGTTCACCGTCGTTTCCTGCCACCATCGACCACCCTCGAGGAGCAGGAAGAAGCCGGGAAGCTCCGCCGTGACGAGCTGCATCGAGTGGGCAAGATGGAGACCGTAGACCCTCTCGGAGTTCCGTTGCCGTGCACCGAGGACCTGTCGAAGCTCCGCCGTGGGAGTTGCTGCCCGCGCGGACTCCGCCGTGTGTTTTGGTCACCGCCGGCACCTCGAGCAGGTGTTGCGTGACTCCAACCGTCCATCTACACCACCAATTGGAGCAGGAGTGACTCGGTGTGAAGTGTACATCGAGCGCCGTCGCCGTCGAGCCGCCGTCCGCCGTAGAGCTCGTCACCGGAAGCAAAGCTGCCGCCCTGAAGCCCGTCAACGTGACCGTCGTGAAGTCCCGAAACCGACAGGCGGGTTAATGGCGCTAGAGATCCTTTGTGGCACCAGGAATCGAGGGTCTCCCCGCCGCCGATCGTCGAGGAAGAACTCCGCGTTCGAGCCGATCTCGTCCGAGACAGATCACGCGCTCGAACCGACCCTCGAGTTTGACACCTCGAGCACCGACCCTCGAGTTCGACCCTTCGACAACCGAACCTCGAGTTTGACCCTTCGACAAACCGACCCTCGAGTTTGACACCTCGAGCACCGTCACCCTCGAGCGCTGTTCGACGTAAGGCACGTCGCCGGGACCAAGCCCCCGACTTGATGACCCCCTTCGTGTTCGCCTTGGCGACCCGAGGACGATGCACGGGTTAGCGAAGTCCTGGAGCAGCCCCTCGCCGGATGTTTAACCTCGCTGTCACCGGCCGAGCACCGTTGTGGAAGCAGAGCAGTTTTCCGTCTTCGACCATGTCCTCGAGAGTATACCCCTCGAGACAGTATCCCTCGAGACCGTATCCTCAAGAGCATATCCCTCAAGACCGTAACCCCTCGAGAGTATACCCCTCGAGACAGTATCCCTCGAGACCGTATCCTCGAGACCGTATCCTCGAGAGCATACCCCTCGAGACCGTAACCCCGAGACCGTAACCCCTCGAGAGCATACCCCCTCGAGACCTAATCCTCGAGACCGTAACCCCTCGAGACGCTATCCCTCGAGACCGTACCCCTCGAGCCCTTTTTCTTTTCAGAAAATGGTTAAATCTTTGAAAATTCATAACTAATTCATACGAGCTCAGAAAATTATGATCCACATATCCAAATTTTCTATAAATCGAGCCTTATCTATCTAGACTATGTTTGAGTGTATTTGGATCTTCTATTTTGCATTCGTTCTTTATGCTAATCTATAGGGGTCGCTTCCGCGACCGTTAAATCTCGTTACAGGCTCGAGCGAGGACAAGCTTGACGACAGTGACTACCAGGAGAAGTCCGACAGCTACGTCAGTGAAGGTGCCACACACCATCCAACCTCGTAGATCCCATTACGCATGGCAATTATAGTATGGCTAGTGCTTTAAATTCATGTTGCTATAATGCTATGCCTGTGCTAGGACTGCATGATAGAGTATTTATTTGAAGAGCCCTACCTTGTTGTAAACTATCACCTGCTTACCCGCTGTTATGATAGCCACCTGCTTATCTGCTATACTTATAATTTCTATACTTCACTCGCTTACATTTTGATGCGACGTGATGAACCCGGGGAAGGCCTGGAGGGTGCCAGGCTGGATGTGTGAGTTGATGTTTCAGATGAGCATGTGAGCTGATGATGTTATATCCGGGTTTGGGGTGGAGCTTACGGCAGGGAGTAGGGTGAGGGTTGAGTCGATCGAGCCGGGATCTACGACGAGCTTTTGGAGCAAGTCTTGCCAGGGAATGGTTCTGGACATTCCCATGAGAGGAGCCTGTGGCGGGCTAACTGAGATGTGATGGTGGTCCTTGGGTGTGATCCTCGGAAAGGTGGAGCCCGGGATAAAGGTGCCGTGGTAGCACGTTAAAGATAAACCCTGATGAAGATATCCCGGTTTGGTCAAATCTAGGAACTGTTGCGCTGGTATCCGGACCTAGGAATCTCTTTCTTTCCACTCGCTCTCCATGGGGGGGGAGACGGCCGAACCGCTGGATAGGTCGATGCCACTACTGCTAGGCGAGAAGTGATAGGAAGGTATATGCATGGGATGGAGCTAACACCCTACCGAGACGATCATGGCACCCCCTTCGGGAGTGGGTACATGGCATGGCATCCTCTTCGGGAGCGGATACATGCTCTCTTCACAGTTCCAGTGATCCAGTGCTGGATGGTAGAGTGGCATCGCCTATGGCAGTAGGCGCCCGGAATCTGCCTAGGTGCGCGCGTGCATCGATGATGGTTATCTGGTGGATTAGTGAAACCTCTGCAGAGTGTATGGTTGATCGATCGATACATATGCCGAATCTTCGGCTATGGACCTTTCCTATGTTTCGCATGCACCGGACTAGTGAGTGGAGTGTTCTACCTTCCTCTGAGTGTGTTTTCCGGCCGTGAGCCAGTTTGAGGGCTGCGGGCCGCTGAGGCAAGCCAAGAGGGAGTTGGCTTGTCGACCAGAGTCTGAGAGGGTGTTAGAGACGAGATGAGATGATGCTACAGATATGGATGGGGATAGATGAAGGGAATGGGTTTGTGTTTAAAACTTGTTTATTATACTTTTGTTTTATATACTTGAACATTGCATAGGAAAACCCAGCCTTTATAGGTTCCTTTTGAGATACCCTTATTTTTGCACCCACTTCCACAAAGCAATGCATAGGGTGGGAGTGTGGCCAGTACAAATCGTACTGAAAATTTGGTTTCAGGTTTAAGGAGTGAGTACTCATCTGGAGAGTACAGCGATTGAGGGTTTCGTGCCTACGCTCAAGTTG
>CM041638.1:35319119-35378120 GCA_023333625.1 Bothriochloa decipiens
TTTATTTTGAATTATTTTCTTATTGAAAGATGTGTGGGCAGCGTGACTTGTCCCGTGGTCATGGTCGTGAATAGGAAATGTCGACCCGAAACAAATATGATTTTTTTGCACGTCATGGCCTAAAAATGTTCGGGGTCTAGAAGGTGGTAGTGTAACGAATAGACCGAGGAGGAGGATAGACGAAGGTAGTACCTAGAGGATTAGGTGTGAGGAACATATGAAGAGAATGCCGGTAAGTAGGTGTGAGGGATGGACGGATGGGAGATATAAGAGTGAGGAATAGACGGATAAGAGGATGAGAGACGAAGGGATAGATAAAAAGAAAAATTTTCCCCTTTAAAAAGTATTTATTAGGTGATAGACATGAACATGTTGCAAAAAGAATTCTACACGTTTATGGAGACCGCTTGAGTTTAAAATGAGTATTTTGCGTTGTCCTAAATTGAGTATTTTTCTTTGTCCTTAAATACTTCCCTGTCCTGAAATACTAGGCATATTGCTTTGTCTAAAGTTAAATTATTCTAAGTTTGACCAAATTTATAGAAAAGACAATAATATTTATGATATTAAATGACTATAATTAGGTTTATTATATAATATATTTTCATAATTTACTTATTCGATATGCTAGATGATAATATTTTTATTTTTTTTATTTTTTTCTTAGGTCAAAAAAGATGATAATATTTTTAGTATAAATTTGATTAAACTTAAATTAAATTAACTTAGGATAAATCATATATTACATGACAAAGGGAGTAGTCACGTGCCAAGGATGAAAGTTTCCCATATATAGTGCAACTCAACAACCTCTCCTACTCAACTTTCCATGGAAACTCAGCGCCTTCCCAGGGAGGAACGAGATCGTCTACATTTGTTCTCTGCAGTCGTTCTCGGCAGTCTTATCTGAAACGTCTGATTCCCTATTCAACCATGGTCCTAGAACCCAATCTCACACGCATGTATCAGGCCCATATCAGCCCAATTACCAGTGTTCCCTGGTTCAGACTCCGCCGTCCTCTTCCTCTCGGCCAAGCGCTCCCCAAATCATCGTCGTCCTCTTCTTCTCTGAACGTGACTCGGTGTTCCTCTTCCAGCTCCCATGGAGGCTCGGCCGGCGTCCCCTCGGAGGCTCGCCGACGCTCTCCAACACCACCGTGCCCCAATCCACATGCATCCATCTGCCATGCCTCCTCCCCGCCTCCTGCCCCCCGATCCTCCTCCTCCTCGTCGCCCCTTCGGCCGCGCCACAGCCTGCGCCGGGATCGGCAGCGGAGGCACAGGAGGACGACCTGTGATGCCTCCAGGGCGTTAAGCACGACCTCTCCGACCCCAACGACAGCCTCACCGACTGAGATGTCAAGAACACCTCGGGGGGGTGGGGGAGGGGGCGTCTGCAACTGCAACGGCATCGACTGCTGGAACATGCAGGAGTCCCGCGTACTCTCGCTCTCACTCTCCGGATTCGGCCTCGTCGGCTCCATCCCCTCCTTGCTCCAGTACTGCCGCGCCACCGTGCCTCCCTGATCCAGCAACATGGTCAGGCCCATCAGTGGACTATCAAAGAGTAGTGATGGAAGGATACTGTAAGGGCGTGTTTGGTTGGTTTCCCAACCCAGCCTGTGTAACACTCTGGTGTTAAGCATGCATAATCATTTGCATTCTTAAGCATAAGCATCATTACGCATGGCATTAATGAAAAGGTTGATTGTCATTTCATGTATCATGCTTGATTATTCAAACTATGCTTGTCTTTCACATAAATTGAATAAGTGGTATGAGTGTTTGGTGTTTATTTATCTCTAAGGTAACCTAGACATGATTAGGACACCAAATGAACCTAGGTTTATGTTCATGGTTTTGGCTAATTAAGCTTTGTTGTCATGGTTGACCAAGGTGGACCATGAAAGTAGTTTTGTTTGACTGAATTGAAAGTGATAGCTAGAGTGCTTGCATGTGTGTGCACCCTAAATGAAGTTTGTAGAGAATTTCATATGGAACAAAAGTTTTTTTTACCACTTTTCATGAAAATGCTTGGAAGGTATTCAAAAATGTTGAAAAGGGCAGAATTGGGGGCTGATTTTCCATTTTGGGAATTTTTAAAAGGTATTTTATTTGGATTTTTGTATTTCAAAATCTAGGCAGAATCTGGTAAAACTTCTTTAAGATGAAATGTCTACTCTTCAAAAGCTACATTTTATCTATTTTGAGTTTTTGCTAATTCGGCTTAGTTTAAGAGTTATTAAGCAGCAAAGTTTGTTTTAAATTAGAGAAAACTGTATTTCGGTGACGGTTGTTTCCTGGCCGTCAGGGAAATCCCCGACCAGGAACGCGCCATGGCCGCCCGCGGCAGCATGCGTCGGCCACGTGGCGCCCAGGCTCTGCCAAGGCCGGGCTGTTTCGGCCGCGTGGGCGTCGTCTGAACCGCGCCCGCTCCTTCACTCTCCCGCGCCCTCACTCTCTCCCGCATCCCCGCTCATTTTCCCTCTCTGCTCGCCGCCGCGTCGCCCGAGCTCGCCTCGCCGCCATCCAGAAATCCGCCGCTGTCAGCCGCGCATCCTCTCAATTGACCCCGCAATCGAACGCGCTCGAGTCCGCTCCCTCATCCTCCACCCTCGTCTCGGCCTATTGCTTCGAGGTATACCCGAATCGTCTCATCTTCTCCCCGTCCGCCATGGCCGCACCTCGGCTTCACCGTGGTCCCACCGCTCTGGCCATCCTCTCTCGCCATTAGGGTGCGCATCAGAAGCATCGTGGTGGGTAGCTGCTAGGACGATAGTCAATGGCGTCGATTAGGGTTTCGTGGGGTCGGATTTCGTCGAGCCGCCGAGCGGAGTGCCGCCGCTCCGCCGTGCTCGTGCTCCGACCGCCTCAAGCCGCTCCCTCCCATCTTTAGTACCCTTGATCGATGCGCGCTGTTCTCCTCTCTCTTCCCTATCGGTTGGTGTCGCCGGAGCGCCGCCGGGACGGCCGGCTGAGCGTCGCCGCCGACGAGGACCGTCGGTCTAGAATGAGGGAAAACCTAGGGTTCTTCGTGCATAACAGCCAGACTCAGAGATTTACCTATTAGGGCTTGGTGGATTTCTGGAAACCTCAGGGTCCCCGGTGTAAAGTGTTTTTCCTTTTTCTTTTCCAGAAATGATTTCAGATTTCTGTTTGAACTTTGAAAATTCATAACTTGCTCATTTTTCATCCAAATGAGTTGGTTCAACTTACAGTATTTTTCTTATGAGATGATCTATGCATGAAAAATATGAAATGTGGAATTTGTGATACTTTTTTGTATAGTTTTATTTATCTCTATTAATTGCTTTTATATTAGGAAATGCATAAGTAATTCTCTGTTGCTCAGAAAAATGTGAGACCAAGTTTGTTAGTCTTCTTATGTCATGCTCTATCTGTGAAAATGTTATGAGGTTATGTCATGTGGAAAGTTTGATCTGTCTAGTTATGGTGCCTATTTTCATGTGATGATAAATAATTCATAATAAATAATATATAAGGAATTTGTGCATGAAACTTTTTGGAGAGTGTTTTTATGTCAATCTAGAGCTAATTATATTCTGAGATCTGTTGTTTGATATACTTTTATGTACAAAGTATTTTATGCCCCTGAAATTATGCTGCCTTGTTATTTTTGTGCAGGATAAAGTACTTACTGTTTTGACTTGAAATTTTTATGGTAGTCTTTATTTGGTATGATTAAGCTCCTGTAATTTTTACAGAATTTTCTGAATAGTCTAAAGTCATGTTGTAGTTATACCCTGATTCTTTTAATTATAAATAATGCTTTAGAGTTATCATTTCATGTATGTAAAAATGCTTTTTATGCTATTCATGATATGTATGATCTGCTATTGGTTTTGGTTCAGTAGAGTGTAGTGTGCGAAACAATGATTGTTTATAATTTCTTATAGTGTGCGAGTAAATTGTAATGCGAGGCTTATTTGAAAAATTATCGGTAGAAGAGAATGCAGATGACATGTGTTTATCATACATGCTTTCAAATATCATATCATTCATCTTAGCTGAGCATTCATTTACCATCAGCATCAGCATTGTATTTATATGTATGCACGGTATTCATACGCACTATGCATCATACAGGATCGTCAGAGCTCGAAACGGTAGTTCCCGGAGTACCAGGAGAGGAAGGCCAGCAGGAAGCTTTGGTGCGGGAAGCAGCAGCAGAAGAGGATCCCAAAGTTGATCTTCCAGAGTGTCCCGACCACCTGCCAAGCTCTTTCCTAAAAGACAAGCCCCGGAACATTCTCCCTGTGGTTTGCAAAATATCTAACTTGAGTCCTTTACTTGTTTGCTGCATTAAGTTATAGGCGTTGTTTTATACCGTTGCTGCATTACTTATATTCCTTGCCACTGTTTATACTTTAACCCTGTTAGGTTCAGGTATGATTATTTGCTTAGCCCTGCTTAACTAGATCGGTAGAAGTCGGGTGATTTCCTGTCATCCGCGAGTTATAGGTTATAACTCGGAATGGTTGAATACATTGTTATCTTAGATAACCATGTGGAGATAATAAATCGAGACCGGGCGGGATTGGAGTTGAGAATAAACTGGAGGTTCAATGTGGTTTATCCCGTTTGTGTCGAACTAGGACCCCGTCCGTTGTACGTCCTCAAGTCATATTGAATTTATGCCTCATATTTAGCTGGAAGGATAAGTCGTTCCGACCGCGAAGCCTAATTTTGATTTGGGCCGGGAGTCGACCTGATGTACGCATCGCATTGGTGAAGATGGGGGACCACGGGTTACGCGGTTGTAAGGCCTGAATATAGCATGGTGCACCCTGCTGGCAGCCGGACGGTGCCCAGATGCGATGGTACCTGTTGATCTCGTGCTTTTCCCGAATTGGATGTCGGTGACCTGTAGCTCACCGTGGCTGGTGAGTGTGGTTTGTGTGAGGAATACCCGCCAGCTGGTTAGTAATCGATTATAATCGCCATCGTTCCTGGACAGTGAACACTTGACTTGAGCAGCGGCATCGTAGTAAGAACTTGAACAAGAGATGAGATGGTTGAGCTGTTGAGATTGAAAGATACTCAACCGGAATTGGTTACTTTCTGTTGAATAATTATTACCATGCTTGTTTAGTACAGGTGCTAATGTAGCATGATAAGATTAATCAGATTAAAATACATTGCTAGAAGGTTCTTATTAATTGTTCCTTAATGCAAGCTTTTCCGCAATTCAATGAGTCAGCTATCCTACTTATATAGCCTTGCATACTCCTTGGAGTCACTTTATTTTAGTTTATGACGGGTAAGTCTAGCTGAGTATATTCTCGTACTCAGGGTTTTATTTCTCATGTTTTTGCAGATGGTGAGATGTTCTATGGCTATTGTCAGAACTGCTTCTATTCCGCTTTGAGAAATGATTAGACCTTGGGCATGGTCACTCTTCTCTACTTAATGCTTTTGCTGGATGTTGATCAAGGGACTGGCACTGTATTTGAACTAAGCGCGTGTGTGTATTTGAACTAAATCGCTTCCGCTTTATTTTGAATTTGAACTTGGTTTGTAATAACTTTATTTACTCCGATGATTTAAACTATGTGCGAACTATGTACCTGTGAATGGAATCGCTAAACTATTACGATCTTGGTCGTGCCGAAAAAGTTTGAAATCCTTCGAGATTTCGGTATGACTACCGGGTTTATTAGGTCTCAATCATGTAGTTTGCCGTCCTAATGGTGAATTATGTGCTTGTGCTCTAATAAATTGGTCGGTTCTGTCACAGCCTGGCTCGCATGAGCCAGCCAGGCCCCCTCCAGCCAGGCTAAGATCATGCAAGAGGCTCTTGTTTGGTTTGTTGCATGAGTTGAGCCAGCCTGGGTGGAGATGGTGTTCGGTTGGTTTCAGTTGCATCAAATTCAAATCCCATTGCTGCAGCAACCTTGTTTGGTGGCTGCACAGAACTAGATTCAGTCACTACTTGGTTTGAGTGGTGAGGTTACCACTACAAGTTCAACAATGCCTCAGATTGAAAAGTAGTTCTAAATGAGCTTCCAAACTAGAAAACCTATTATTAGAGCCACGACTAGCACTATTACAACTGTAATAAAAATTGGATAGTGCCAAATAGCGATCTGATGATGTGCAACTGTTTGGAGAAGTGGCGGCTGAAGTGGTTGCAGAAGCTCATCATGTCCATGACCATAGAATGCATGCAAAGCTTCATTTTCTGTGTTATATTTTTTGTAGCAATTCCCAGGGAACCCATGCACTTGAGCATGTGCTTCGGCCCAATTGGAGTACACTTCAGGTACTTTCCCACAATGGACAACATACCATGCCGTAACTGCTAAAAAATATTGCAAGAGCCTTAAGAAAACATCATTGGCATAAGACATGTGCTCAGCAAAAACAACATCATCATTGGCATGAGGCAATGTGCTCAGCATAAATAACAACATCATTGCATGAGGCAAATGTGCTCAGCATAAATAACAACATTATTGGCATGAGGCAAATGTGCTTAGCATAAATAACAACATCATTGGCATGAGGCAATGTAATCAGCATAAATAATTCATCACAGGCATTTGGCACAAGTAATAGCTTAGGACAGATAAATAACATCATTGGAATAAGGCTTATGTCCAGAATGGATGCAGAACAACATCACTGGCATAGGCAAATGTTGAAATCATAGGCAACAGGCAAATGTTCCAATCATCAGCACATGCATAAGTTCACATCAATGCCGACCCAAGCACACACAAATGCATCAACTACGGTTGATCAGCTAAGGATGCAGGAGATCTATACTCACTAACTATATGTTAGTGTAACTAAAGTAAGTAGAGTTAGGTCATCTGCACAAAAGAAGGGTTAACCCACTGTACAACAACCATCCACCAGGTAGAGGAAGTTTTGCACAAAAGAAACCTCCACTGCACAACAGGAGCATCCACCATGAGAGGACTAGGCACTGCACTAGGCTGACCAAGGTAACCACCAGTGCAAGGAAGATAGCTCACAAAAGAATGATCAACCACCAGCAACCATCACACTGAGATGCAGTAGTGTTTGGCCAAGAAATTCCTCAGCCACAGCACACGATGAGCATCAGACATGCCCACAAATGTAGATGCCCATAAACACACATCAGGGAATCCTCAGTGAATCCTAGGATAAACAACACAGCAATATAGAGCCCAGGGTGGGAATCCTCAACCTTGGTTTCACGAATAGCACTTGCCACATCCTTTACAGCATCTGACATTCTAGAAAACAGAACCACATCATCCTCTAACAGCAAGGATCTATTTTTCTTTGAACCAGCCCCTCCAATCTTGCCCTCTGTTGTATCAGTTGGCACCCTAGGCTTGACCTCATTAGATGCTCCAGTCATCATGGAGCTTTCAGCAAAGTCTGAAGGTGAACCAAGTGGCTCATTTGACCCCATGGCAAACTTGCTAGTTGCCTGACCATTGGCAAAAATGATCATCATCTCCTTGTAGTACAGAATGGGCTTGTTTAGGTACTCAACATCTTTGGGGTGTGTCTGAAAACACAGCAAACTCATAATTAGAACAATGAAATAGTTATTTATCATGACATGCTGACAATGTATAAGTTGATCTCTTACCTTGGTATGCCCAGTGTAGTGCTCCTCCTCAAGTCTGATCATTGAGTGCTCCTCATCCCATAGAGATCCACTGAGCTCTCTTAGCTTGGTAACCTTCACAAACCTCTGCCTCCACTTTCTAAGGTGATTGTACACCTAGGTACTAGTGACCTCATTGCCACAGAACTCTTGAAGAGCCTTAGCAACCTTGTTAAGGTGGATTTCATTGAAGCCCTTGTCTGTTCTCACACCAGTAGAGATCAGCTTGCATATTTTCCTCAGCATAAACCCAAACATAGCATCAATCCACCTAAGCATCCTCCTCTGCTGTGCAACAGCTCCAGCCGCTGGTTGAGCAGCAGCAACCCCACCAGCAGCCCCACCAGCAGCACCAGCAGCCCCAATAGCAGCCCTAACAGCCACACCAGCAGCCCCAGCACCCCCAGCAACAGCCCCAGCATCCCCAACAGGCACACCAGCAGCTCCAAGCATAGCACCAAAAGAAGGTTGGTCACCAGGTCCAAGGAACATAAGGTCATTAGCCATGTACTCCTCAACCATTTCCTAGTACATTTGTGCCACACCCGACTCAGATAGATGCATCACATCACATGTATAATGAAAACAGCCTCATAGCACAAGCCCTCATGCCTCAGAATGAAAATGTATAATAAAAACAGCCTCATAGCACAAGCCCTCATGCCTCAGAATGAAAATGTATAATAAAAACAGCTCATAGCACAAGCCTCATGCCTCAGAATGAAAATGTATAATAAAAACAGCCTCATAGCACAAGCCCTCATGCCTTAGAATGAAAATGTATAATAAAACAGCATCATAGCACATGTCTTAGGCCTTTGTTCATGGCGTCGCCGTGGCCGCCGCGCCATACCAGCCTGCCTCCGCCGCCAGCTTGCCCCCAATGCTCGAAACTTCACCGTCGTTGTGTCACCTATCCGTGCGTCGCCGCTGGCTTATAAATAGCAAGCCAGCCACCACTTTTCTTCTTCTTTTCCTCCTATCTGCCATTGCCGTCGTCCTCCATCTGCCGGCGAAGCTCGTCATCGTTCTTCTAGCTCTCGCCGTTCCATATTGCCAGCAGCTCCGCCACATCCTTGCGCTCAGTTTGAGCCTGCTTACGCCAGCTCTCGCCATCGGAGTAGCCCATACGCCATCGTCTTCCTCGCGACCGGCACCCGTGCCGTCGCGAGCTCTTTTGCCGACGACCGTCGCCACCGTTGAGTATTTTTTTCCATATTCTATATCTTCGTGATCGCCATGATCTCCTCCATCTCATGTGCACCTTTGTCGGCCCGCTAGTGCACAGGAACCGCCGTGATGCCGACCTCGCCGCCGGAGCGCGCCGCCACCATCACTGCCGCCGTCTGTAGCTTGACTCAGCCCACCTTCCAGCCAACCAACGCGCGCACCGTGCCCGTGGTGAGCTCCTGCGACTGTCCCTGCCCTCAGCTTCAACTCTACCATGCCATAGGCGCCGGCGTACGTACTCGCCGCCGGTGCTCTGCTTCGCCTGCTGCCGCTTGCATGGCCGCTTTAGCTAGGAGCCACGAACGGCCCCATTTTCTAGTCCTTCGCATTCGCGTTGATGTCCTGAGTGTGCTCGTGTGCTTGCTCTCTCCAGAGAAGCCTCCGGTGGGCTTTGCCACCGTGTCCGCGCCTCGCCGTGCCGCCATGGCCGCCAGCGAGGTAGCTCTGCTGCTCCGCTCAGCCGACTAGCTAGCTTATCTTGCTCGCGTCGTCGAGGTGATCGTGTAAAGCCAAGCCCCGTGGCCGGAGACCTCACCGCCGGTGAGAAATCGTTGGTCAACGACATCGGCAGGCGTGGTCAGCGCGGGAACACTGTTCTTTTTTATTTTTCTATTTTCAGAAAATATTTTAAATGCTATTTTCTTTAGAAATTCATAGTAATTCATGTATAGCTCCAAAAATTTTGAAAATTTTTGTGTATGCTCTTTATGATGTCCTCTAACTAGAAAAAATATAAAATGCCAATTTTGAGTACTTTTTGCATATGTTAAAATTAGCTCTTTTAATTAAAAAATCTTTCTTCAATGATTTTTATAAATAAAATAATTAGCTTTTATTTCTAAAAATTATTTTATCATCTAATTAGATCAAGATCTTTTCAAAATAAAATTTTATGCTTAATTAGACAACTTTAATTTTATGACTTATTTTTATGCTTTTAAATAATTAATTTACCCTTTTAATCCTGTTTAATCATTATAGGGTTGTTTGATTTTGGGATTGATTAATGACCTTGAGTCATTAACTTTAATGACCCTTGGTACTTTAATTATTTGTTTGAGCTTTCCTTAGTCATGTCATTAGAGCTTAATCAATGTTATTTTATGTGTTTTATGAACTTCAATAATGACATAGTTAACCTTAATGAACTTAGTAAGTTTTGTTGGCTTGCAACTTTATCGTGAAAGAAAGTTATACTTAAGTCTTTAATCTGGTTATGCATTCATCACGCGTCATATTTATTATTCCATCATGTTGAAACATATCATGATATCGTGTAGCTTCCGTTAACGGAGAGTTTAACGTTGTCAAACCAGATCCCAAGGAAGAGCAGAATCAAGAGTTGGGTGTTGATCCAGAGCCAGAGACTGTCTAGCCCGAGCACCAAGGCAAGCCCCGGATGCATTTAAACCCTATCCTTGTTTTATAAAGTTTTTATCACTTCAGTTATGAAATGCTGCATTAGGGAATAAGAGTTGAGTAAAAATCTACCAGATGCATTACCTGTCTTACTTCCTTATTACCTTGTTACCTGTTCATTTAGAAAATGCATAGTAACACTTAGCCCTACTTAATTAGCTAGGTTTTCAAAAAGTAAAAGAATGAAAAAGATGAGATTGGCTTCACCTGATGGAATCATGATGAAAGTTAATAAATTGAGTCCGGACGGCTAACTTGCATTGGGAAAGGAGTCCCTATGTAGTGTTTCTGTCTGTTGATGCCCTAGGTCCTGTCCACTGGTGAATTAGTGATATCGAGACTAGAAAATCCACATACAATGGTGTGGTATACCGTGGATTTGAGTCCCATGTATATCGGTACACTGTGGGTCAGAGGTTCCATGTGTACCATGTGGTTGATATATGGCTGTGGTTGATATCCCGGTATATCATGTGATCTGATATGCTTAGGAGTTAAAGTCTCCTATATATCAGTGATCTAGGTCCCAGCTGGGTAAAAATTGATTCGAATCGTCATTGCTTCTCGGAGAAGAAGACTCGATCGGTGTTCATCATCGTAGTAACAACTTGAATGATGATAAGGTATCAAAATGGAGTTGGTTGATAAGCTTGAGCTAGAGCAATATATCTTTTTTCTATTATAACTCATGAGGAGTTAAAACTTGATCCCCAAGAGCTTTTCTGCAAAAGTACTTCTCTTGCAAGCCTTACCTTGTCCCTCTAGCCTACATTTCTGAGTCTTCACCCCTCTTTTTCGTCGGGTCAGTCTTGTTGAGTACTTTTATACTCAGGGTTTGTTGAACCCCTGTTGCAGGTGAGCCCCATGGGCAGGTCTGCTTTGCATCCTGCTGCATGACTGTCGTTGCGGAGAGTGACGACGAGTAGGATGTTTGGCTCTCGGGCAGAGCGTATTGTCTAGGTATTGTAAATAAGTTATCTATCGCTACTCCACTACTACTATGGTTTGTAATAACTAAACTTATGGTTTATAAAATTTGAACTAAATGATTTGTAAACCTATGTTATTGTAATCCTTCCGCTCTTTTACTCTGATGTATATTATTTTGTAAATGTCTCTTTGTAATGATTAATCCTGCTCGGAGAATCGTGGATGCTTCGGGGATTCACCCGACAGACCTTTTAAGTATTATGGAACACATGCATGGCTATCAGAGGTCTGTTAAGACAATGATTGGTGCATGTGGGCCATATTATTTAGGAGGTTCTGCCACATCCAAGAGAACTCATCAGGAATTATCTCATCTACCCCAAAGCTAAGGATCCAATTATGCAGAATACAACAAGCAATCACTAACTTAACTTGTGTCTTCAAGGGATGAAATGGTTTGTTGGTGTCTATGATGTGAAAACGGCCCTTTAAAGCCCTAAAAGCTCTTTCAACACTCACTCTTAGGCTGCAATGTCTCAAGTTAAACAACTCTTTGGGGGTTGGTTGGGTAGTTTCTATTACCATACTCCTTCAAATGATACCTAACCCCACGATAAGGAGGAAGAAATCTAGGACGACAACCATAACCAGCATCAACTAACCAGAATGTGCCTAAAACAAATATGGGTATATGTTAGGTCTCATGGTTGTGCATTTCCAAGTTACAATTAACAAATTTTTTAGTTATAGTTACCTGGTTCAACCCTTAAACCATCAGGTCTCTCTAAGGCATCAGCAAGAACAGTGGCATCATGTGCTGATCCTTCCCAACCAGCCAACACATAGGTAAATTTCAAGTCAAAGCTAACAGCAGCAAGCGCATTTTGTGTTGGGCCATTCTTCCTTCCTCTAAAGGCAGCTTGAATCTTAGCTGGGACTTTTGCATAGACATGAGTCCCATCAATTTCCCCATGACAATCCTACATGTCACCCAACATAATACGGTTACATCATATGCACCCCACCATGCAATAATATTCCTCAAACTAAGTCATAAGTTTTTACCTTAAGATATGGATACCATCTGTGGCTGTTGCTAATCTTAAGGGGTGTCTCATTAGATGGAGGTCTAATCATCTCTGACCTTAGCTGTACAATAGCATACATGACCTCTTTGAAGTGGCGGTGGACTGTCTCTACAGACCTCCTCTAGTTTTGGTGTACAACTCTAAAGCGTTGATTATGGCCAACAATATGCAGAAACATTGCTACTTGCTCTTCTACACAACTATTTATGTTGTCTTTCAGTAAACTCCTTTGCCTAAACAGGTTGCAGAGCCTAAAAAAAGGGGGCTCTTCTCATACGAAGTATGTTTACACACTCTACATCATTGTAGTTGTAAATCAAGTTCAAATTCCTTTGGCGCTCCTCATCCCTCACACTCATAGGTGCACAGGTGATCCTAGGTCGTGCATTATGGTGTGCTCTTATCCTAGCTAGGAGTGCATACATAGCCGTGATCAGGGCAACAACCTTGGCAAAAAGAAGACGCCTCCTCTGTTGCAAGTCCATCTATACATTTCAACAAATTTATAGGCTAAAGTTACTACCATGACAGCAAAACCATGCAGCATTTGGTACAGCGAAAGAAAAAAATAATATCAATGTAATGGACATATGCTCAAGATCTGGACAGAAACATCATGGACATGGACAATTGCTCAGATTTAATTAACAGTGGTCATCATCGACTAGGACATATGCTAAGAGGAAATTTGCAATCATCATAGGCTATGACATGAGCTCAGGATTAAACTTGCCATCATCACACAAAGAACAACAATCATCATCACAGAGAGCATAGGAATAGGGGGATACAAGGAGGTGATGACAAGTATCTTATACCGATCGAGAACTTGCAGCAAACCAAAGCAAAATCACAGCAAGAAACGAGGGAAACAAGATCTGCAAGCCTGCACACAAAACAAACATAGTATGCATAAAGATTACATGACTATTGCATGAATATATCGGAATAAAAAAACCAGGAACTTTGGTTCATACCTCAAGAACAGCCAAGATCACAGATCTAGTGTGCCTGCATCAAGAACAATCAAGAACACATGAACTAGGGTTTCGGAATTGAGAAGAATAGGGGAAAATAGAAGGGGAAAAACACTTGCCTTGCCTGCTCAAATCCACAACACCTGCAAAACAAGAAGAAGAAGGAAGATTTGGATGAGAGAGCTGCAGATCGACAAGTACAACTACCGAATCGGGGAGTGACAAGTGAAGAAACGAGGAGGAGCACCTACCGACGGCGGCGGAGGAGAGTGACAAGTGAAGAACCAAGGAGGTGCCGGGGAAGGGGTTATATAGCGCGGTGAATGGCGGGAAAGGGGAGGTAACCCTAGCGACTTCCCGCCATCTCTCCGCGGACGAGACCCGAGCTCACGCGCGTGTGCCATGGCATCGCGGGAGCCAAGCTCCGAAGGAACGGCCGAATCAGGCGTTTCTTCAGCGCTTGGCTGAGGGGGAGGGAGTGCACGCGGAGGGCCAGGCCGAGTCGGGCGAACGGGAACCAAACAGGCGTTGCCTGCATCCCGAGAGCCTGGTTCCCTTATATGCAGGGAACCAAACATGCCCTAACTGTTATCAGTTTTGTATAGGAAACCTCTTCTGTAAATTGTTCAAGTGCTAGAAGCTGTAAATATCGTCATTGTGTTGTAAATTGATTTGGAATTCTATTGTGAATGCAATGCACAGAAGATATCACTGGTTAATGCAATTTCATATGGCTGCACAAAAGATGTTGCTGGTTACTGCAATTTCATTGAGGTGGACAAAATGAGGCATGTTACTGCAAGCTCCATTGGGTAATTACACTTGAACCGCTTAACCAAAAGTACTAGTAGAATTATCTGTCATTGCAGGACACTTGCTACTAGAATTCATCAATAACACCAGCTGTCATTGCCCCCTGAAAAAATAGAAGAGAAATAGTTCAACATAATGACCATGTCTGATTCAGAGAAAAAATGTATTACTTTTTATGACCGTGTATTACCTCCAATAGTTGAGAGAAATTATTGATGACTGTGTATGATTCAGAGATCTCTTCCTGAGGTAAAAATGGATGGTTCAGGCATGCATTCTGTAGTGTTGCGCCATCATCGACTAAGACTTCTGTAGTTTGTTGCTCCTGATCAGAAACAAGAGAATCAAACAGTTATAACTGAAACTTTTTTTAGCAAATACAGTTAGACATATTTGTGTTGTCAGATACCTTTGAACATTTTTGTTTTTTATTGTCAAAAACCTTCGGATTCTTTTCTTTTTTTCTTGTCGCAAACCTTTGGATTCTTTTCTTTTTTTCTTGTCACAAACCTTCGGGCCCAATTCCTGCATCGTCAACAGTCTCAATTTTAAAACCCTATAACTCTGAAATTTTTTTTAAGGACACCATCAAGTGTGAGGTTTGTTGCAGGTGAAGGCTATGATTGTGTTCCAAAATCAGATCAGTCACTTTATAATTTCTCTTCTTCCGGTCCATTACAAGACCTATGCGTACTGGACAATCAGTTTTAGTTTCAGCTCTTGGACACTTTATGAGATGATCCCTTTTATCTGGCACTCTATGACCTTCATTTGCACAAACATATCTGCATCCCTTCTTCCGGTCCATTACAAGACCTATGCGTACTGGACAATCAATTCTAATTTCAGCTCTTGACACTTTGTGAGATAATCCCTTTTATCTGGCACTCTATGACCTTCATTTGCACAAACATATATGCAAGATCCAACTTTTTCATCGGATTTTCTTTTGTTTGCATACTTTTTTCTAACCTCAATGCCTTTTTGACCTCCAAAGGTAGCCCAAAACGTTCAGGCATCTTAATTGGTTTTGAATTCCATGCCACTTTGAGATAACAAACTAGGAATCAAACTCTCCCTACAAAAAAAATTGATTTGGTGCTAAACTGAGCAGTTAAAAGAAGACTGTGCTCGTACGAATCAATAATCTAACTGATGATGCAAATAAACAATCATAATATCACACACCTATTTTCCGCCATCTGGAATATGCAGGTTTCGTTTCAACACATCCAGGGATGGCAACGATGACTAGATTAGAACAATGAAAAAAAAATCTGTAGAGAGGAAGATCCAGTACTAGATTAGAACAATTAAAAAAATCTGTAGGGAAGATCCAGCAGAATTCTCCGCCAAATGATCCTAGCAGCCAGCTGCATGGCACGAGCAAGAAGAAGATCGCCGCCTCCGTCCTCTCGGCTCCAGCCTGCCTCCGTCCTGGGAACCGCGCCAAAAGAACAGCGTCCGCGCCTAAACGCAACAAGTGTCGCGCCAAAAGCAGGAACCCGGCCGCTGCCTTTTACGCTTAACAGGCCGTTATTAGGCTGCAACTCGTGCGAACGAGCAAAAGTGCCTGGGCGCTCAGCTGCTCCGTTGGATGAAGTGAGCGGCCACGATCAGTCACTGCCGAGAGCTGTCGTCGAGAGTAAATTCAGAGGATCTAATTCCCCCAGGGAAGTATCTTGGTCTATATATTTGCATACAGGAAAACTTACAAAGAATAGATGTTTATAACCTCTAGCTGACAAACTGGGGGAGCCGTCTCCTGCGTTCGAAGGGGAAAATGGTTTCGCTTCGTAGACAGGAAACTTTGGTCAGATGGTTATGTTAAAAGTGGCCATTTAATTAAAATTTGAATGAATTCGTACTAGGAGTTTCCTATAGCGAGAAGAGGTGACAGAGGAGGGTCACTCTCACTCGCTAGTCAACTGTCGCCGACCACCTGCCTCCCAATTAAAAGACACTGGATATGGTTTAAATGGTCTGCAAGACTGTTGGTTGTCGTTTAAATGGAAACACAAGGACTAAATTGAATATGGATGTGCTTTTCTGACATTGCTGATCAAGACTTGTTCAATGCTCTGCCGAGGTCACTATTGGCAATGGAAAAATGGCACTCTCTGGACTGTGAAAATGCGAGGCTACTGAAAAATACTCGCAGCTGAGAAAGTAATGCAGAACAAAACAAATGGGAAGCCACATGTTGAAAAGAAAGTGGATCCGGAAAAGATCCGCTAGAATAAATTTAAGATTATTCGAGAATCCGTCGACCTAAAGGATAGCTGATGGTGAATGCACCACCAAGAGCGTGTATTAATAAATCCAATGCAAAGGGAGTTTTTCCAAGATCAAGATCTTACTGATATGGAAAGTCAATTAAGGCAGAATGAGATTGCCGCTTTTCGCTTTGACGTTTCTACACCAGAAAATACACAGGGAAACTGGAAAATACTCAGTGCAAACAACCTTTATGGCTGATTTGACGCTAGTTCTTCGTCTAGAACACCCACAAAGACCATAATCTCTCTCTATACTCGTGATGCTCTTCTTCAACAATTCCATTCCCTTGAGAATACTCCGCCAAGCCGCCAAGGCCATTGGAAGATGATGGGCTGCCTCCTCCTTCCTAATCCAACCTAGGCTTCTTGCGCAGATGAGCTCCAGTAGCTCCATACCTATGGACCCTAGCCAACCACAGCATAATGTTTCAACTGGGCCGAGCCCAACGTTCCGCTTGGGTGGGTCTGTCTCTGTCTCTTCGACGAGATATTTTTTTCCCTCTTTTCTTTTTTTTTTTTTGAAACTTCTTTGCTTTTCTCCTGTAGTTTCCTTCAGGGAAGCGTGCTATCTATCAGGAGCTGCTAAGGACAAACCTAGACTCTGTAGTCTGCAGACAACTTCAATACTTGCCGGGAAGCGCAAACAAGTTGGCATTGTCTGTCCTGCACAACAAGTTCATCGCCTTTTTAGAGCGTGGACATTTAACAGGTACAACGAAACTGGAATTGTTCTCTACCAATTTCAGCATTTAGCGCTATGTAAAAAGAAGATTCTCCATAATATCAAAATACCAGCACATATATGAAATACCAAATATAGATGAAATCAAAAACTAATTACACAGTTTAGTTATACTTTACAAGATGAACGTTTTGAGCCTAATTAAACGTTTGAACAATTATTTATAAATACAAACAAAATACTACAGTGCGCTATAGAAATTCTAGCACCTCTCAGTTCCAGGATCTAAACACAAAATGCAGACTACGGATTCAAAGGCAGATGATAAAATTGTACATAACCTTAGGACATCACAAGTGAGGTCCTAATCAGATTTGCATCCATGATACAATTGAGCATAACCTTAGGACATCAGAAGTGAGGTCCGGACTTGATAAATCTACATAAATATATTAGTCACTAATGCATGAGTTGCCCAGTCATGCAGATTTGCACAAAGGTAAAACCATAGCCACCTCATAAGTCGTAATAGCAGTGGAAACATGTCAAAACAACAGTAGATATGACCGGATCAAGTGACACTGGCCAGTCTACAAGATTACAAGCCCAGAGCAAATGACACTGGTCAATCTGCAAGATTCAACCTAGTAACTCAGAGAAATATCCCTGCCACGAGGTTAGTTCTGTCTTTCGCCCATAAATAACCAGCAAGAATGAATTTATAAAGTCCACGTCTGCAACTTCAAAACATACAGGCAGTTGTCGAGTCAGCAGATTTAAGCTACAAATCTCTCACTGGAATCTTGGTCTTTTAGAAGGACCTTGATCAATGATAGGATCAAGTTGAGGTGGTGCCTCTGATGCTGCCACATCATCTGATCCTTTCTCTTGTTCTGCTGATGGTGGGATGTAGCCCTCGGGATAAGGTGGAGGGGGAGGAGCAGCCCCTATCTGAAAAAGAAAATGTGTTAGTTTTTTTTTTAAAAAAAATAGAATTAACCAACAAAGGAAGACACACTGCAGGTCAACGGGATCAACAGTCACAAGTCAGCAGAGGATTAATTTAGTCCCTGATGCACATAACATGTTAAGTTAGCCAGCGTAGAGAGAAAAGATCATATTACCTTCCGTTTCAAGGATGACAGGATATGATCAATTCGTTTGAGTTCCTTTAGGTCGATTGCTTCCTTTTGGGTCTTCGATTCAGAAGCTACTGCATCAGACTCAGTTTCCACTGCAATGTACAGACAGATATTCCCAGTGTCACCTTTTTTTTCTGAGTACGAAGAAGAACAGAGAACACAGATGCCACTACCTCATGGCTGAAGCAACATGTGATTTTTGAATACACACAGTAACTATTTTCATGCATGTGATCTTTTATGCAACTATCACCATCAAGCATTACCAAAGGATCGAGATAAAAATAAACTTTCCATCAAAACCAAGTTGCATCTACTATTCTGTTACTGTTCTGAGCTCCAGTGGCCAAGCCACGAGGAATTATTTAAACTAGGTGAATTCCCCGCGCGTTGCTGCGAGAATTTGATATTATGATTTAGATGATAGCTTAAAGTTATTTTAATTAACATATTTGGAGATCAATGTCCAACGGAGGCCACCTGAGGCGCCGGTGCGTAGTGGGGTTGTAAAGCGGGTCGATAATATAAAGAACGGTAGAGGTCGACATAAATTGACTTGGAACGAGCCGGTTAAGAGAGACCTTAAGGAGTAAAATATCCCTAAGGATTTAGCTATGGATATGAGCGCTTGGAGACTAGCAATTAACGTGCCTGAACCGTAATCCTTTTTTCTTGTATCCTCTATGTGTCCTTTGTTTCCTGGTCTCTTTTGGGTTTCATCTCTAGCCTACCCCAACTTGCTTGGGACAAAAGGCTATGTTGTTGTTGTTGTTGTATATTTGGAGATCAATGGAGAAAAGATGTGAATGAGAAATTCCTAATGAAATATAAGTCAATTTGTGAATGCTGTGACCAAATCCATCCTGATGGGGATAGATATAATCTTGGGCTTCGGAATGCATGTTGCTTTAGTAGAAAAGGCAAAAAAGATACTTTCTATATCCTATAAGACCATGTACAGCGCGAGGCGCTTAGTGGCTGATATAGGCCGGTATTGGCCGTTTCTTCGCAAACGATAGAATCTTGCATGCAGGCATGCAGCAAGGCGGGCGCTTATGGACGGCCGCGACGCCTCGCGGAGCAGCGGCGCCTGGACAGGCTCTCGTGGGATCTTGTGGAGGCGGGTGCCCTTAACTGCCGGCCTACCATATGAAACGCTCTGTTAAGCGTCGTAAAATATCCTTTCCATTGCAGATTAAGATTGTTTGAGGCGCTTATTTCTCTCCCTCCTTTTATTAATGACCCCATAAGTGCCTATGCATTGAACATGGCCTAATTCATCTTATATCATTTTGTCACAAAGATAACATATATGCCCTTGAACCCAATGCCTCGCTATCATCCGAATGGCCTGGATTCATGATTAAAAAAGGGGAATAATGCCAGATGTACTCAACATCCGTGAAGAGTTATTAAAAAAAACATCCGTGAACAGTTATAAAGGGGGAAAATCTGCTGGTGGCCAACATCGACCCAGCACGAGAGCCTTATCCTATCACCTCTGTCGTACGTTGTCGTACGTGCTCCGTCTACGTTGCTGCGGCTTCTCCAAGCGCAAGCGGGCTCTCCTTCGCTTCCTTCGTACCCCACCATCTCGGTGGATTGGAGGAGGCAGTGCAGCCAGACGCAGGCGCAGGCAGTCAGCGTAGATGCAATGCAAGCAGCCAAGCGGAGTGACCAGCGCCGCGGATGCAAAGAGGGACAGTGTGGAGGCACAGAGGATCTGCATCGAGATGGAGTAGCCAGCATGGCAGCATGCAGGGCCATGGCAGTGGAGGTCTCCTCTCTCTTGCCATCGGCGTCGAGGAGCACGGTGGAGGAGGAAAGAAAGGAATAGGCAGGCTATTTAAATAGGAAGGCAACTCGATGGTTCAATTCCTTCTGAGTGCGTTTGCAGTGGTGGCCGAGAAATTGCTGTGGAAATTAATTGGTATGGTATGCAATCACTATCCACTCACGAGGAGTCAAAGAGACGATGGCGGACATGCGTAGGGCGGCTTGAATGGAGGCAGATGACTTGGCGCTATGAAAAGCTAGAGAAATCCCCTAGTGGGCATTAGCTTTATAGGAGTTTAGGATGAATGAATAAGCTAAGCAATAATCAGGCAACAAGAACAAAGTTAATAGTTCAGAGACTAAACACTTCTTGGAAAACCGTAAATTATATGCGCGCTTTTGTACCAACAGAGGTCAAGTATAGCAATCTACTACCACAGATTCAAAAACCTGTATCAAACTATCAAAATACTCACAAGAAGAAGAACAAGGACAAGTTATACCATGACACATAAAAGGACAACAAATGTTTGCCCCAAGCAATTTAGGGCTCTGCAATGAACCCATGATCCATGTGCTGCTAATATATGCATAGGTTGCTGCTAGTTTCTAAGCACGCCACCCAAAAAAAAGAATGGAACTAAGCCACTACTATCCAAGTGTTCACAGCCAGTAGATGCATACTGCCGGCATTCACTGTGGTGTGCCCATTATTCTATCCAGCGATAACAAGAATTACAGAATTGCTGATTCATGTACCAGAATGTTTGTGTAAAGTTGATGAGTTTAGGGAGTTTAAGTGGTATTGTCAAATCAAACATAGAAATTAATACACAACAGCCAAAATAAATCAAGGAAAGGGAAAATAAAACACACTTGACTCAGTAACAAGGAGTTCACAGGTTCCTATGATGAGTTAGCTGGTGTCATTCTAGTTAGTGGTGACAACACAGTGAGCCCTGCTCTAGTCATGCTAGCAAGTTAGCTGACCCTGTTCTTTTGTTTCAGATCCTGTGTGGCCTTTTAGTCTTGTAGTTCAAGTCTAAATGTTACCTATGGCGATCTCGCACAGCTCTTGCTGGAGTTTTCATGTGGTATGCTGTGGTGGTAAACAGGTGGAACTTTGTGATTTTGTTGTGACTTAGGAATAAACTTCGGTCATGCCCCCCGTTGGAAAAAGAAAAGGAACTGACAAGTGATAGGCAACCTATTTCTTGTTGGGAAACGAGATTGTAAGGCATTATTACAAAGAGAATTAGACCAAGGGTTTAAATTTGGGCATCTGTAACTAATCTAAGTCTAACACTACCTTCTTCACAAATGAATTGAGCATGACAATTCTTTTGTAAGCAGTCTAATGATTTTGCAATTTTAATGAATTATTCTATAAATTAGAATATACGATGCTTTAAAGATCTAGTCACATGTTCCTACTCATAAAGATTATACAGTCCTCCACATGATAAATCCATCACACATTGGTGGTGCATGTTTAATTCAACAGATAAACTATTGAAAGCCATGGAGGATTAGACCAGTTGATTGTTTCACAGGAGAATCTAACAAGAAATTCAACAAAAAATTTGATCAAATATTTAACCTCGATGGAATTTAAGACATGAAATTCTTTAATCAGGACTCATGTAGCACCATGGGGATAATACACCTTACACTCAATCATGTGAGAAACAGGTAAACAGAAAACAAATGTACAAAACAGGTAGCACGCAAGGATCATACCGTTTCCAATCTTCTCCAACATTGAACATGCTATGGTAAAAGCTTTTGATATATGATGCATAGACCTGCTCTGCAATGTTACAAGAACAGTTTAAGTAAAACTCACTAGTCGCTACGACCAAAAATACACAATCACATTGTATGGCCCAACTAAAATGTCCAGACAATGAAAGGCTAAAGTAAAAAAAAAAAGTGTGCAGGACACTTTCATCGCATTGACAATCAGAAAAAAATGTACAGCCTAAGATCCCATTTGCAAAATATAAGGAAAAAAAAAAGAGGCGAGGATATACTATGCGTGAGGCGAAGACGTTGCAGAGCTGTGGCGCCTGGTAGATGGAGCCGTCAAGGATGTAGTAGGCGAGCATGGGGCTTGACTTCTCGGGGCTCTCCCGCTTCTGCTTCCGGATCACAAACAGGTGCGGCTCCATCACTTCGCTCAGCAGGTACTCCATCCCGGTCATCTTCCTGCGACCAACAACACCACACGGTTCGAATTACCAATACCAAACCAAAAATTCAGACGAATTGGTGGGAGATGGGGAGCAAGCTTGCTAGTGCTGTACGTCAGGTGCGACATGTCGAGGGGGTGGATTTGGCGCGAACGGAGGGACTCGTTGTTGCAGGTGATGTCGTAGAAGGGGGAGAGCGCGAAGTAGTCGAAGACGAGGTTGCGGTCCAGCGGGTAGGTGTCGAGCCACAGCTGGTCGCGGAAGCAGATCCCCGTCATGTCCGTGCCCGGCGGGGCCGGGAGCGCCATCGCGCCGTCGCGGCCCGGCGGGGGCAGCGGCGTTGCCGACATCGCCGTGCGGGAGGCGTTGTACTACGACTCTTCGACGAGCGAGTGACCTCAGCCCACAAATCGAACGGAAGAGTGGGACGGAGGCGGCGCTGCGGAAACGGCGAGGTCGTGTTTGGTTCCAGGGATGGGTTGAGACAAGTTGGATATCCCGCTTTGATAGGAGCCGGGAGCGGAGAGTGGAGAGGGCGGCAGAGCGGGAGGCGTGCAGCGGCAGGCCGAGGGCAGTGGCGCGGGGAGCTGAGGTGGTTCGTGTGGCGGCGTGGGGGGCGAGGGAGGGAAGACGGCGGCGCTGCAGTCCGATCCCGTCCCGCGATATGCGAGCGACTGGGAAGAGAAATAGAAGAAAAGAGGGAAAAAAATAATATTGACAGGTGGGTCCATATGCCATAGTCTCGTCCTACTTTTCATTGTTCCGGGTGTGTTTGGATTGAAGGTCGGAGTGGGTTGGAGTGGGTCGAACCAAGATTTTGAGATGTTTGGTTTGAGGATGTTTGGGTTGGCTTCGTCCCGCATAGGGAATATTCGCTCTTGATGCGGGTTCGATTGATTTCTCGAAATCGAGCGGACCGCCTCGACCCGCATCGACGTCGTCGTGACTCCGTTTCTCCCCTTCTATCTCCCTGGCTGGGGTGTGGCGAGCGAATGTGGGGTGCGGGGTGGGACCAGCGCTGGACACCCGAGAGGGGCGGCGCGAGACGTGGTGGCCGGGCGGCGCGGCCTGAGTACAACGATGTGACGACCGGATGCGAGATGCGGGGTTGGGCGCCGATGCAGGTCAAGGCAACGTGAGCCGATGCGACGGGCGGGGCAGGCTAGCCGCCGGTGCAGGGTAGGACGACGCGGTGGCCGGACCCCGCGACGGCTTGGCGAGCCGCCATTGCGGGGTGGGGCTGGTCGACGCGACGGGCAGGGCACGCTAGCCATCGGTGCGGTGGCTAGACTTGCGTGGCCTGGGTGACCCGCCGGTGCGGGGCGAGGCTAGCCGACGTGACGGGCGGGGAAGGTGACGCGGTGGTCAGACTCGCGCCCTGGTGAGCCGCCAGAGCGGGACGGGGCAGGCCGACGCCGCGGGCGAGGCGGGGTGGCCCGGTCGCTGCATGAGCGTGTCCTGGCTAGCCGCGGGTACGGCACCAGCCGCTAGGACGGGGTTGTGGAGCGGAGCAGTGCTCTGTCCCTCTCTAGGCAACGACGGGAGCTGGAATATGAAGATTGGAGATTTGTTGGAGTTCACTGACAGTTGGGCCCCACATCAATAGCAGTTAACAGTGTCAAACATGTCATCCATACTAACCCACAAACCAAATAGAAAATTGGAATGACTCCAACCCTCCGAGCAAACACGAGATGGCTTCAACCCAACCTATAAAACTGGATTCAATCTAACCCAACCTACTTGGCTCCAGAACCAACACATGCTAAACAAACACAAGGATAACCCTAACCTCATAAGAGCATCTCCATTCCAATAAAACCTTCCAATCTAAATTTTTAGACAATAATGGAGAAAATACATCTACAACAGTACTTTCATCGTTCCCTAAACAAACACAAGGATAACCCTAACCTCATAAAAGCATCTCCATTCCAATAAAACCTTCCAATCTAAATTTTATGACTAGAATGGAGAAAATAGGTCTATGACACTTTGCAATCTGACACCCTAATCTTTCCTCGCCAGTAAAAATAGACCAATTCAAGGGAACGTATTAGACCAGGTGCATGACCTTACTTCAGAAGGAGGAGAACCGTCTTTTTATGAACGCGGACTATAGGACTATTGAGACAGCCGCGTTGGAGGTATTTGCTAGACATGGCTGGCGATTTAGCAATAGAATCGCTCTTTAGTCATTTTTGAGATCTTTGTTGTCTTCATGACGCAAAATTTTGTGTTTGAGATTCCTTGAACTTTGATTTGCCGCTTGTAATAACGAACAACCATACTCATTAGTCGATGCAGAAATTGGAATATTAATATATTTCCTTTTCTTAAAAAATAGACCAATCGCGTAATATATGTGTTTCCCACGAACATATCCATACGTGAGAAAGAATAAATAGTAGAAAAGGGTTCCTGATGCAAACATATAAGAGACAAACATAATATAAAATGAAAAAAACAGAGGAAATATATGAAGAGTTATCTAGTCTTTTTTTTTTGAGAAAGAAGAGTTTTCTAGTCGATAACAAATGTTTTGACCACAGCAACCAAAAGGAGGTGTGCTCTTGGGTTCAAGTAATAGTTAGTGGATAAAGGTGCACGGTGCTTTTAAAGAAACTACTCTATGTGTTTCAATATATGATGTCTAGTCTAGTTTAAAAATGATTACATAGATTGATTCGAGATTATAACCACAAGTCGATGACGTCCTTTATGGGTGTGTGCGCTGGGGAAGTTGAAGCTTGAAGTAAAGAGAAGGGTTGCAGCTTGCGGCACAATGTGTAGAAAGCGGCTATTCTTCAGTCTGATTTCATCACATCAGATGATGAGGACTGATCACGATGCTGTAATATTTCTAAGGAACCAAAGACAAATAACATAATTCTTCTCGAGGTTAAAGTGGTTAGGCTCATGTTTGGCAAAAAAAAAAAAAGGCGGTTAGGCTCAAAAGGAATTGCATTGAAATAGCCAAAGAGAACACATAATTTCTATCACTACTTTTCCTCCGTGTTCGAGAAAAAAAATAGCCCATGAATTAGCTCAATTAGCTTGATGGGTACAAGCACCTGATCTACAAAATGAATGCTGTACATGAATTATTTCTGAGTAATCAATAAAAACACCACTTCTGAGCAGACCATTGCACGCGTGCATCCCTAGCACGCCACATCTGCTCCTGTTTTATATGTTTTTTCATATTGTTCACCAGTATATCCATATATTACTGATAAGAAGGTATGGGCATTTTAACCTGTAAAGTTTGTAAAAAAAATACTCCCTTCATTCCAAATTATAAGATAAAATATTTTGGGTTTTCTAGATACATAGATTTTATTACGTATTTCGATATCTTATAATTTGGAATGGAGGGAGTAGCTAGCAAAAATAGCACAAGTTCAACATCTTAAAAGCTTAATACAAATCTATAATGAACAGTGAAATGCGTGATTACTTTCTTAACCTGGAAAGTTCATCAAACTTACAGCACTGCAGACATTTATCATCTGCAGCTACAATTTACATTGATGCCTTGCACAAGCATAGCATTTCGGGTTGAGGCAGGCAAGGACCATCTCTTGCCAAAAGAATAGTGTTACAACATAGGTTTCCTCATAGTAAAAACAAAGACAGTTACAAGGGATGCCGTCAAATGGCATCCATATACAACATCAACATCATATATAAGTCTACACTAACACAGTAACACTAAGATGATCGTACATCTTTGAAAACACCACCTCTCTCCATCTCTGCGACAATCTCTTTCAAGGCCGTCACTTTGCTGGCTAAGGTTCTGTACAATCTTGAATACCTGGCCCTTGTACCATCTGCTGTTCGTGCCAAGGCAAGCAAGCTGACTGCCTCTGGCAATTGCTCAAACACACCTTTTATTTCCTCAAAACTCAAGTCCGCAAGAATTGTTGGTCTTGGAACAACACGGATCACCTCGCCACCTTTAGGCTCTTGGACTCGCAGATCAGCCTTAATAACCAGCTCACTGCTTGAATTTGCTCCGCACTTTATGATGAAAGGAGCAGTCGTTCCCGTGTTGAATTGCAGTACATTCCACTGTGAAACCTCGCCCTCTCCCAATGCTTTAGATTGCGGGGCAGGATCATCAGAGTCTTCTTCCAGTGACTGCACCAATTCATGGCAGCATTGTGTCAAAATAAGTTTTTTTTTGGAAACATGTCAAAATAAGATTGAACTGCACATTGTTTAAGAAAAGATAGTATGTAGACTCGGAATATAAATGCTTGGGACCTCGGATAAAGCTTCTGCACATATACAGCATTCATAATGGGGGATAAAGAGAAGGTGCTGCTTAATCTAATATTCACTAGAAATCTTTAGCCAGTTATAGTTGTAGTCTGTATGATGTATGTGACTGTTTCTTTAGGTGTAATGATGTTCCTTGGCTCTAAGGTGCTCACAAGACATGGGAATGAGGCAATCCCTTGAGCCATCTCTTGTATTCTCCAGCGTTTAGGTTGTGGCTAGGCGCGGAGGTTGGAGCTCCCTCCTTGACTGACGACTGGTACGAACTTGCTGAAAGCACGAGCGCATTCAAGTAATGCCCCTTGATTTCACCAGTTTCGGCTTGTGCTTTATAAATTGCTACTTTCACAGACTAGAGATTTCACAGTTTCGCAATTGTAACATAAATAAATATTGCATGCTGTTACAAACATTAATGAATAGGGTACTTGCTGCAAGATCCTGTCTCTCACAAAAAGTCATTTATCAAACTTCCAGATTCTGAAATGTAATTTCAAACTGGACACGGCTACCTAAATTATAAGTTATTCCGGCTTTTCTAGATACATTGATTTTCGTACGAACCTAGATACAGGATGTCTAGATACATAATAAAAGTTATGTATCTAGAAAAGCGACTTATAATTTGGAGTGAAGGGAGTAAAAGGAATCAGTATGCAAGTTGCTAGGGCTATACAGAAAGCATGACTGCCAAATTTTGATAATTGCAGGGCTATATATTTGCCAACATGCTGCCAAAGAACCAAAAAATTCTAGCAAATTGTGATGTACTCCGTATTAAGGTATACAGAAGGCGTCACTGTCAAATGTTGTGCATAAGTAGCAGAAATGCAGAATACATAGGTAATGTCAAATACTAGTTTCTGTTACAGTTAAAAAAGATAGTTATTGGTGAAGTGGATTTGATTGGGATAACAGAAAGACCCAGCTAGTCTCTAACTCTCCACACCCCTGAAGGCTCTGGCTACTTTTTAGGGTTCTGCTTGTTTGATCTGAACTGAACAAGGTTGTCAAGGTTGTCTCTTTTATAGAGATAACTTATCCGTAAGAAAATATCCTGTCCGAATCAAACCCAACTTTTTCCTAACAATCCATCAAATACAATATAATCCAGATAGTATTCACGCGCTACAGTGTCTGCCTGAACTGTAAACACTTAGAACTGGTCCCACCATCGCAATGGACATTTTATATGCAAAGTTGGGCAGAAGAGAAGAGTAAGTCAAATGAAAAGTCGAAGAAAGATAGGAATGCTTAAGCTCTACTTACAAATGAGATGATAATGGCAAAGAAGATATAGGAAAAACAAACTCATAAGGGAATAATCCCTTCATCATGTCATCATAATACTTTTGTAGCTTCCTTAATAAAATAGGGTGGCAGCTACTATAACTAAATAGCTATATGCATCGGTTGATGCAGAGGCAGGGATATTAATATATTCCCTTTTCTAAAAAAAGCTATTGTACCTAAACACTGATATTTCTTATTAATCCAGAGCAATGATTCCAAGGTACTATCTGCATACCTCAACAACTTTCCGTGCCTCCATGATCTGCTTCTGAGCACATGGATGATCTATATCAAGAAGAGAGGGCATCTGTGTCAAGAGGTCATCCAATGACTCTAGCAAAGCTTTCCTTTTTGATTTTCTCATAGGTCTTGTAGAGCTTTGTCTCATTACTTCCTGATGTCAAAGAATGAACAAGCACATCAAGTTAGTAAACATATCATAATAGCTAGATAACTATATCTGCATTATTGGCAAAGCATCAGACCTTGACTTGCTTCAAGATATTATCTAGAGATATGAGAGATGCTAATCGAGCATCCTCGGCAGCTGTAGGAGGATTTCGAATTGGTGAACCACCTTCTTCTTTTGTTAATAAGGCAGTGTCAGTTCGCATTTGTTGCATGATCTGATAATAGCATGGCATGATTGGGATCACTCAGGGACTGATGTTACAAGAAAAGAAAGCATCTAAAGAAACTTAAGATGTAGTAAGAATCATTTGGTTAACCAAACCACACTATGAAAAATGGACTGTCATGCAGTGATTCAGGTATGCACCTTTCGCCTTTTGTGATCCACAGACTCCAGAGCAGAACGGAGTTTACTGACATGTGCAGGATCATCAGCCTCCTCTGTTGCCAATGTGCCAGATATGTCCTGCAAAATTGTGAAGAATAAGGCAAAGAGCTTTAATAGATTTGGTCGACAGATGATGAGTCTCTAGGAAATGAAACCTTCAAGTGTTGTAGTTGTGATGTGTAAACACGCTTTGTGTATTCTGATAAAAGCTGGCCTAAAGCATCGGTGGTAGGGGGCCGCGCTGTACCAAGACCAGCCATCCATCCATCCATAATAGCAGTTGACAGCAGTTCAAGCTGTCCTGCAGCTCCTCCAGCAGCATCCACACCGGTTACAGATAGAAACTCAAAGTTTTCAGCAAGCCATGCACGAATTTGGCGCTGTAATTCACCAGCTGGCGTGTGAACAAAGAGAGCAGCTAAAGCCTTGTTTCCAATTGAAAAGGCCTTAGCTTCCTCAGTAATTTCTCGGAGCTTCCCCCCAGTCACATGTTGTCTCCAAGTCTCCTGCCCAATTATTGTGAAATTAGCACCAGAATGGTTCAGAAAGAAAAAACATGCCAGGTCATTCATATCAGACGGTGCAATCAATAGATTACCATAGAGCATACCATGTCCAAACTCAACGCATTAACTTCACTACAACTACCTACAATTAATATACTACATATGGTTACCTGGAAACAATTAAGCACAGGATCACATTAGAATAAATATGTACTACAAAGAACACAAATTTACCTCCTCAATACCACGAAGCTTCAGAACAATCGAGGAGAATTTTGATTTCTTTTCCTGTTTAATGTTCACCTTGAAACCATGCACATGTTCATCAACAAGCGCAGTTCGGGAACCATGATCATGGTGGTAACCAGGAGATCTGCCAGGACTACTTCCCCTACTAGAACTTCTACTTCGACTAGTATTTGATTTCTCCAAGAAACGCTCAACTGGAGAGACCTTTATGAAGCAAGGCAAGAGAGTATACTGTTAGGCTTAATGCAAAATGATAAGATGACTGCTTATATTTTCCCTTAAAAAAATAAATACAAATAGGATAAAAATCAAGATACCTTGATGGACTGTAGTTCTGGTGATTTAGCAAGCAAAGATCTAATGTACAATATCCTGACTCTTGAAACTAACATAGTATCCATAACTTTTCTTGGTTCCATCTTTCGAATGAATGAAAACACAGCATCACGGATTTCAGCAAGTATCTCATGCTCCCTAGATGCACCAGCTTTGATAACTGCAGCCAAGACCTGCACTCAAAAATTTCCACTATTGCTTGTGCTTGGAAATGATGAAAATTGTAAAAATAACATGTACAAGTTCCATACAATACTAGGAGCATAGCCCGCGCATTGCTGCAGGAACAACTGATTTGGAATAAGATTAAACTATTCATACAATTCTTAGGAAGGGATTAACTATTATAAACTAATGTTAGTGGATAGCATGGCAAGCTGATGTGGATAGCTAATAGTATGTTAGTTGATGATGTGTTGGATATTATAATTGCTTGTGCTAGTGAACTTATTGAAAGTGTCAGTGGGCTGCTGAGGTGGAGAGCTTGCATGTTGAGAGAAATAGGTAGTGGGGTTTATCTTTATAGGAGTGTTACATACCCGTGTATTGTAAGGAGAAAGAGAACAATTCAACCTAGAAAATCAACAACCCAAGGTATAGGAGATAAGGAGAACCCCTTAGCTCATGCCACACCTCAAAGCTGTGATTCCTCCCCAGCAAGAGACAAGACTACAAAAACAAGCTTGGAGAGCGTCATTAAAAACACAGTACCTTCCTGTATTTCCACAAAAGTCCAAGCACCCAAAGTGATGAGTGTGTCTATGCCTTGCTGGACCAGACTGCTCACAGCAGTCCCATACAATATAAGTGTGCAGAAGAAAAGGTCCAATGGTACATATCTACTCAGGGATGCAAGAGGGCCTCCGATATTCAGGATGAGCACTGTTGGTGGCTTACAAAATTTGGAATACTCGATTAAGTCAGCATATGTATAGATGCTATGTCTGTTGAGCCATGGGAGTAATCTGGAAATTTTCGGTGCCAGAGAAGTGAGTTTTTCCTTCAGTTGCGCACATAATAGATGTTGGACAGAGGATAGGCTACCTCCTTAGAGGATTGCCTCATCCAAATCAATGTCATTTCTATGATCATGGACTGTGTTGAAGCATTGCAACAATATTGTGTTCAATGGAGCTAAGCCTAGTGTAGAGCTTGTCCTCAGGTAGATTTTCGAGGTCATGGAAGCAGGGTTTGAACTCGGTGGTGACTCTGATCCTGGGAAAGTTGAAGCAGGGTTTGAGCTCACTGGTCACTCTGGGCGCATGAACCTGTGTGGAAGCACTGCAACAATAGTGTGTTCAATGGAGCTAAGCCCCAGTGTAGACCTTGCCCTCAGGCAGATTTAGGCTCACATCTGGAACCTAGCAGTAGGGGCATAGCTCATGTGAGGTGGCTGCCAATTAAGTAGTGGGTTAGCAGCTTGGTTAAGGTCGCTTTCTGTGCCAGGCACAAATGTAATTTCTGTACTGTTCTGAGAGTTGTGGGTGCATTTGAGTTTTGGTGCATTGTATTTCATAATGCAATGATACATAGCTCTCCTAGACCAAGAAAAAGAAATGTACAAGGGCAAGCGAGGATAATATATGGGAAGGAGCAAAACTAGCTTTAGTTGCCACGAATAATAAAAGGTATAGTAAATCAAGTAATAATATTATATGTTTGGGCGGTATTAGTTACCAGCATCAAAAGCTTATTAGCACCATCAGCTATTGCAGCAAATCCCTCAAACTGGTCAGGATCAAAATCCATGAGTGCAGACGTAAGGTACTCCCCAGCAGGTGTAGTTTTTGCTAGCTCATTGCTTGATTTCACAATAGCTCCACTGTTTCCAGTTTTATCCTGAGACACCGGTGATGCAAAGCCATCTGGTGAACGACTTTTGCTGCTGTCACTCCTGCAGATAGAGTGGTAAATTTGGACTCCATGTCTCAATGTTCTTTACACCAAGTATTATTGACTAATTGTAGGTGTAGCCACTTTTACCTGCCTATCTCCCTTCCCTGACCATTAGCTGGCTTGTTTGCTGAAGGGCTTGAAGCCTATGAAAGCAGTTAGTAGTTACCCATGAAAACCTTGTGGGAATTTTTTGGACAAAATTACTAATAGTTCACATAATTACATATGGTAAGAAGAAATTTTATCAATCAAAACATATTGTCTACTTTGAAATACACGATGGGATTTGGGAGTGGGAGAAAAAGAAGGCAATAACTAAAGCTCCCAAGCCAATGAAATATATCCATTCCAAGATGTAGATTGTTTTAGCTTTGTCCTAAGTCAAACTTCTCTAAATTTGACAAAGTTTATAGAAAAATGCACCAACATCTACAACATCAAATTAGTTTAATGAAACCCACAACTAAACTAGTAAGAAAAGTCTTGATCATGTATTTAATTGTATTGTACTCCCTCATTCCAAATTATAAGATGTTTTGGCTTTTCAAGATATATAGCTTTCGCTATACACTTAGACATACTATGTCTAGATACATAGCAAAAACAATGTATTTAGAAAAGTCAAAACATCTTATAATTTGGAACGGAGGGGGTACATATTAATATATTTTTCTATAGACTTGATCAAAGATAAGTTTAACTTAGGACAAAACTAAAACAACCTACATTTTGGAACGGAAGGAAACAGGGGTACACTCTAATAGGCAAACTAGGAGCATTTTTTTAATATATATGCACAGTTGTTTACTAAATCCATCAGGTTAAATGAAGAAAGAACATGACAGACACCTAGTCCTCATAAACTCAATTTGGGTAGATACTAGACAGTAGACACAATAAGCAACGAACGATATGGATCAAATCACTTTTTGTAAAGTCTCAACTATAGATTTTAGCTGAATTTTTGTTGTTTCCCATAATTAACAGTGAAAGTTGCCACAAGATGTCCTAAAAACATTGTAGACACAGCAAAATGTGACATGAATCTTTGGTCCTTTCCACATGCAGGAAGGCAGTCCCACAAAACAACACAATAATTGAAAAGGAACTAGTTCATAATAACACAGAGCACAACAAAAAAGGATAAAGAATACTTTGGGGGCAACCTGTGGAGCACTTCCTAATCCTGACTTCTCTGTAAGTCTGTCAAAAAGCTTCTCGTTCTCTTCATGTAATTTCTGTATTTGTTTTTGTAGCAAAGGAAGGAAAGGTTTGTGAAAATTAGATCAAACAAATGAGCTACAAAAGATATTTAGATCAAACTTTATGAAAACAAAGTTTCAACAGGAAGTCATGAAAACTTGAATTGTGTTGACTTAAAGAAAAGACAGATCATGCATCAACCGTCATGGTGGAGGCGTGGAGCACACAAGGATGGCAAGAATCTTCACAAGAATAGTGGCAGTATATGTAGCAAAAAATCAACTCCTAATCAGGTACCCATTCAAAGCTTTTAGAATATAGTTGAAGATGGCAAAATAAAAGTTAAAAACAGAGCAGTCAGAATTTAACAGGCAGGTCACACTTGCTCAATTTAGATATCAGGAGTATATTTTATTTAGGATGCTACCATAATTGAAAAGTTGTCCTAGTACTGAACATGCGATTTTTTCTGGTAAGTGGATACCCATAAGTTCAATGCACTGCCCCAATCAGTGAACTCATTCCCATCTGTTAGAGTGAAAATAATTTCCATTATTGGGCTAACCCTAGGGAGGGTAGCTATATAGACATACATGGGCCCATGGGCCTAAACCTCATATACTCCAACACCATCTGTCAAAAGTTCTACCATAAAATTATCATTTCAAACAACTGAAGACAAACAAATTTAGGTCACTGGTCACTCTAGGTTTAAATTCACTGGAACCAGAATGTACATTGTTTAAACTTTCAGCTAACTTATTTATTATAGTACATAATGCATTTCATGGGGAACCGGTGATACTTATAGCCATTAAAGGATCCATTGTATATCTACCTCAATAAGGGCATCCCTTTTTGCCAATTCCTCCTCAAGCCTTTTAGTCACTGAAGATGAGTCAGCAGTTGATTCTGTTATCTTTGGGGAAGAAATTACTGAAGCAGCTTCAGAACCAATAGTAGATCTAGCATCACTAGCATTGAGGGCCTCATTAAGCTGAGACTCAATGGACTTGAGTTTTGTCTGCAAATTATATAAAATAAAAAAATGGAAAGCATAAGGGAATATCATGGCATGGTTAAAGATATAAGCTTCAGACAACACACATAGTACAACAATTAGCAGAACCACAACCACTCGAGCAGATTCACAAAGAATATAAAACAGGGAGCTGCACCATACTAAACCAATTCCAAAGACTAAAAGTGTGTAGCATTAAGGGTGTAATCTCGATGTCTAGATCATAATGTAAAAACTGAACTTGACTAGCAGTTGATGATAAGTAAACATTGTTAATCTAGGCACTGAGATTACAATGGTTTATTGCCCAACTAGTAAATGTATGTAAGATCACTTGAGCGAAACATAACCTTAGCAGAGTTCAAAACTTGTGACTGGACACAGTAAGTTATTAACTTACAAATAGGTGACTTTGCCACGATGAAAACCAACAATTTCGAAGAGGCTCTCACAGCATTTTAAATGTGGCACACTGCATAGGTTACTTGAAAAGGGGGGTATATATTTTATGGCTCCATCCAGAAAAACCCCATCAGGACATGATGTTATCCTATCCCATGGTTGTCACTACAGAGCCAACCTTACTAAATTGTAATTAAACTGTGGTCCCCATTAATAAGTTGATTTGTGTAAACAGTAGTTGCTATCTCGTGGATTACCTAATATATATATTAACAATAATAAATTGAGCAGACCACATATAAACCACAAAACTAACATTAGCTTAGATATCATATTTCTGTATTAATAGACTGACAGTACAGTGGAGAAACTAAGAACCATAGTGCATGTTCACAACATCATCATGAAGAAAAATAGTAGCAAAAGCATACAATATTTATAAATAAGTGACAGGACAAAAGGATGGTAAAACAGCAGTAAAAAAAAGTAGGTATAGCCAAACATGACTCGATGAATATGCTTGTTAGGAAAAATATAGAGATGGATTAACATTTAACCTGTAGTGACTGAATTGTCAAATCTCGTTCTTGTATCTTTAGTTTTTGCTCTTGTTCAACTTTTGAAAGATGAGAAATCTGATCCCTTAGCTTGTTATTCTGCTCTTTCTCAAGCTTGTGCTTCTCAGCAAGCATTAAATTTTCAGACTGCAACCGATAACAAGACAACGAAAATGTCAAATATTTTCAATTTTTAAGACACAAGAAATGAATGGAATACTATATCAAGTTCTACAGCTATAGTTAAGTAAACTGCAACCAAGAGACAAAGCATCATATTACATAGACTTAATAGATGTATCATAACAGGTGTAAGACAAAAGAGGGAAGATGAAACAGATTGTGACCTTTTCGTCAGGGAATAGAAGACAAGCAATCTACTTAAATATACTTGACAATAACACAGTTATAGTAATCCACAGGATCCAACAAAAAGGCAAAATAAATAAGAACAGCTTGTTTAAAACTTTCCCTTAAAAATCTTCCTCATGTTCCTAAAGAACAAAGCAGTTCAACATGGATGTGACTGCTTGCCTGCATTAAGGCATATCCAGAGTCCAATGCAAGCTTCTGGTGTTTGGTTGCCCATACTGGATCTTGTGCAGGCTTACAAAATGCAAAGAGGTCTCCACCACTGCATTTTGGAGTACACCAAAATCAGCCGTGCTATCTTGAACCAGCAGCCAAGCCCACAAAAAGTCTGTGTCCCATTACCTCCTGTTGCTTGCCACCACTCCGTCACCACAATGGCGGCTCAGGCGTGGCTGTTGACAGAACAAGGTGGAGGAGCAGCAGACTGCAGCATTGAGAATGCTAGTGAACACGGCGGATGATGTTGGTCCCAACGTTGACAGCGCTGGCGCAAATCTCGCAGTTCATGTCTATCAGTACAGCATCCACTACACACCCCTCAGCATCTACCTCAGCAGCTATGAGCTACACATCAGGGGCCGAGGATGACAGTCAACTCGGGCACACGAAGGTGGGTGAGCATGGCCACAGCCAGCATGTACCGCACACTATGACCACCGCGCCTCCTGTTGTCACATCCAGTGAGGAGCAGGTCAATATTGAACTGCACAAGAACAGCTTTGAGCATGTGCTGGAACCTGCAGGATCTACGCTGCAACCGCTGCTTTACATGCTTGGATCTGATGCAGATACATGTTCTTGCTTGCAGTGGCCACGAGATCCGCGTGCCTCTCACTGCCCAACAGCAACGAATTGCAGCAAGAGGACCATCTTTCAAGCTCCCATGACTAGAAACACCAGTGAGCTGTAGATCAGTTTTGTGATCTGAACTTCGGTTTGGTGGATGTGTAGAACGATTTGTCCAAGCTGCTGCTTGTTTGTGCAGCCACGGAGCTTGCTTGACAGCTGGGGAGGCTTGTGTTGTGCTGTGTCCGTTTAAATTTGGACAATGTTTGTTGTGTGGAAGAGACTCAAGTAAAAGACAGAAGGGAGGCGGCTGGTGTCAATGAAGGACCAGCAAAGCGAAGGGAGCTAGTCAGCTAGCTGCTATGCCTGTGGGGTTCGGAAGAAGGAGATGATACATAATCTCACCACACGAATAAAGAAGTGGCCATATACAATACAAATCAGGCAGCCAAACAAAAACATATCTTATGCAATTTATCTAGAGCGCAATGCATTGTATTTATGCTGGCTTAGACTATTATGCATAAGGCCCAATCGCGCTGTTTGTTTGAGCTTTTGGCCACTTTTAGACTACTAACTTTAGGACATTCCAAAAGCCAAACAGCTCCCATTGAGCTTCTGGCTTTTGGCTTCCGGGAGCTTTTTGGCTATTGAAAGGTTCAAAAGCTGAGATCTAAAAGCTCCCAGGAAGCCCAAACAAACAGGTCTGCAGGAGGTAGGGGATGAGCAGATAAGGTTTGGGGGGACTTGGGTTTGGGCTGTGTACTATTTTATGGGCCTTTTCTGTTTTATGGGCCTTTTCTTGTGCACTGAAGTCCACTTATCTCCTTTTTCTTTTTCTTTTTTTAAACATATATATGTGTATATACTAACGCCTAGGAAAACGCCTAGAAACGCCTAGGCGCGATTAATCCCGCCTAGGCGCTAGGCTGAGGGTCAGCGCCTAGAATCCGTCTAGCGCCTAGCGAAACTTGGACAATAACCTATCTGTCTTGGGTACTAATTTAAGCTCTGTTTGTTTGATTGTAACAATTTGGCCTATGGATTGTTACAGTCTGGACCTGTTTGTTTCAGCTTGCAGATTGTAACAACATGCAAGCTGTGACCCACAATATGTAAACTAAAATAAGCAGGGTTTAACAAGATCAGAAGCAAACCCTGCAGATAATTAAAATCAACCTT
This sequence comes from Bothriochloa decipiens, assembly GCA_023333625.1. Lineage (NCBI taxonomy): Eukaryota > Viridiplantae > Streptophyta > Magnoliopsida > Poales > Poaceae > Bothriochloa > Bothriochloa decipiens. The sequence goes on from CM041638.1 coordinate 35,356,167, forward strand.
GAGATCAGCTTGTAGTGTAGATGAAACTCTCCAGGCTTTTTGAACTTCGTTGAACAGCAGTATGCACTGGTCGTTAGCCTCTTTTAGAGAACGTTTTAACCCAATAACTTCTTGGCGCAGGTCTAGAACCTCCTTTTCTTTGTCATGCAATTCTTTGCGTGAATCATTTGCCTGTAAATAAACTAGAAAAGTGGTTACAGGTAGTTCTACTACAATGCTGGCTTGGTGCCAACTTATTTTAATAACTCTAGGACCAAAAGATTGAGCTGCCTAACATGTATATTTATGTTAGTACAAATTATTTTAATAACTCTACCAACTAGAATGGATGTGTATGTAGCACTGAAATTAGCAAAACACAGCCACAAATAATTATATGCATCATATACAGTGCACCATTTTCTCCCAACAAAAGAAGAAAAGAAATGGGTAAAAGGCGGAGTGAGAAATTTTCTTCAACAGTGCATCTCCTATAAAGAATTTCTCATGGCCAGCACAACTCCCAGTGGCTCTCTTTTCCATCTCCCTTACCTTCTTCCTCCTCAACACTACCAACTCTTACTACAGCGCAACAATATGAGAACCCTAGAAGAAAATGTGGCATGAATCCAACTATTTCGCATGCATAGATGCACAAGAAAAAAAAACTTGGAACGATGTAGAGAATAGTAAAAAGATTCAAATCATACCACGTCTTTCCATTTCTTTATTGTGTCACGATTTCCAAGGCTCAGCTCAGCATTTCTTGCTCTTGCAGAAAAACTGAGTGTGGATAAAGTTCTTGACAAATTTGAAGCACTTGGACTTACATGCACGATCAGCAAGATCTTTGAGCTACTTCCTGCACCAACGAAGGTATGTTAAAACACAAGCACTGCCACAGGCTGAAGTTTAGGTTATGTCCCTGCTTCCCAGGGAGCAGATACCTCCCTGTAGGCAAAAGACTCCGTTTCTACAACACAGGTCCATTTCCTAAGGAGCTAAGACACATTGTTAAATAACTAAATAACCTCCAGTACTTAGCGTTCATTTTATTCCTTCCCGTTGTTTAGGTGGTGCACCTCCAATTCATTAAACAAAAATTCCTAACATATTAACAGCAGAAACACATCAAACAAAGTATTAGCCTCAGGATGGCGTTACCTAGAGAGTCAGCTAAGATTTGTGTGATTCTTGAATTCCCAGATAGAACAGGTTCCTTCCTTGCGCTTAAAGAGGCAAATGCATCACCCAACCTATGCAGACAATAAATGAGAGCAACTTTACGTATAAGGACATTAAAAAGGAAGGAACCATTGAAGGTAGTGTGCCATCTAACAAGGTCCCATTTTACTGGAATCAAACAGGCAATGATCATAAACAAACAGAAAAGGTAGAAATATGATCTCGAATCAAGCTACTTACGCAGAAAGTGACTTTGAGACATGCAAGAAATCTGTTACATTGTCCCGGTTGGCATCTTCTTCAAGCAAGCATTCACTTGCTGGCAAATCCACTAGAGAAAGCTTACTGTATAGATGCTCTCCCGTTACGTAGTTTCTGTAGTGTATGTGAATTGTAATGATCCTGAAAAAGAACAACAGATTCAAATTTAACTAGAAAGGTGATGGTGGATGAAACAGAGCATTACAAAACCAAAGCATTAATAGCCTATAATCAGATGCTGAGAACAAAAAAAGAAGTGCCTAGTGACTAACAAGGAAGCAGTAAAGAGCACCATTTTTATTTGGAAAACAGAATGTGTGCCACTTTAAATTAACCAGCAAACAAATGGAGCAAGCAGTCTATGCCACGAAAGAAAGATGGAGCTGGTAGTCTGCACCTGACTTACATGAATCATTATATTCAAGAGTTGAACAACTAAATTCCAAAACATGGAGATGCTTTTTAAAAAGTGATAGTGTTCCAGACAATGGCCAGGAGGTGGCACTGCTGCGACATTGAGCTGAGTTATTTGACCATGTAAACTAAACCTGTGTTGTATACCCTCCCCCATCACGTTCACATCAACTCTTGAAACCTGTATATGCTACACCATTTGCATACTAATACAAATGTTCAGGCTAGCATCTTGCCCGCTGTAGTTCTGGTAAAAAAGATTATAGCATTCTACAGAAACAAAACAGGAAATGTTTCACATACAGGTGAGAAACCATGGCCTTTGGTGAATTTACTGATCGGTTTTGAAGTGCTATCTTTAGTGCCGCGGAAAACGCTAGTGGATTTTCGACCTTCTCTTGGACAAGCTCCAAAAAGGATTCTTGCACACCCATTCGAACTTTTGGGACAGTGCTGCTAGATTCTGATAGCAAATCCCTAACCTGTGTTCGAAAGAACACACAAATTTATCTCCTTATTATACCATATACAGGGTAAGGTAACATGGAGCAACAAGTTTTCTTAACAGCATAAAGAAAATCAGTGACAAATGAGAGAGAGCTCAAAGGCACCTGATCATTGTAGAGCTCACAGGCAGTAAAATAGAAGTTAAAATGTGCTGTAGAAGTAGTATCTGAGTTTGAAAGGTCAAACAGTTCTTCAAAGCTCCGCAGATATAGACCACGATCGTGACTAGATCCTTCCTGGAAAGAGCACATGATTAAAAAAAAACAAGATGTTGCAAATATGTACTAAAAAACATGCCAGCAAAGAGCTCAGATATCATGTAAGAATATCAGTACTTTGTGTAAATGCTGACCTGGCTTCAAGATGATAGTGATAACCAAAGAGTAAAAATCAGATTTTACCAAACAAAGTAATTCTAAAACATTAGCATCACCTGTGAAAAGCTCTATGACATACTACATGTACCCACCAAACCAATATAAGAATGCCATGTCACAAATATTACTATGTTTCTTTATGTAAGCCAACGACACTCATGTTTCATCATTCTTACAGCTTTCTAGAGTATGTTTCTTTTGCGAGAATATGGATTACACAGCCAATCAATATATAGTATGTGATTGTTTGAACACAAGAAAATATACTTTGACCAATTGTATTTGTTTATGATAGTAAAGTGTTTGATTGCATCAGATTCCATAATTCTTGCTCTTTCATTAAAGCTCAGTTGGGCTCCAATTGTGGTTTCAATGATGTGCAGCCCTGTGCTATGAAGTGGTATTCAAGATAGTATTTATCATATGAAGAAATTAATATGGTGTTAAGAGACAATTTGCACATGACTTCATCTAAAATTGAAATGTCAAACAGTGGCACACGTGAGGGTGTCAAAGACTTGATGTATACCAGTGTATGTGTTTTTCCAGAACGGCTTTGACCATATGCAAATATGGAAATATTGTACCCATCCAGGGCAGATTGCACAAATGGTTGAACATCAAGGAAAAGTTCACCTGAAAGAAAAATTGGATGGCTAAAAAGTGTAAGAACAATATTCAATCAATATTCTGCACAGTAGCTCCTTTAAATCACATCCTAGAACCCCACTCCACCAGTCATACCTTGCCCAATGTGGGGTCCATATACCCTATCGAACTCATAATCCTTCTTAGGATTGGTTAAAGATTCATCTCCAGTGTTTACACGGATACTAAAATCATCTGGAAACTCTACTACTGATGGACCCTCGTCTTCAAATAATGGTCTACTACGACAAAACACTTTGACATTGCCTGCAAGATGGTAATTACTATGGACAATTAAAATATGCCATACATAAAAGATATTTGCAAGCCAGAAGCACAAGAACATCGTGCGGAGTACCTTTCAAGGTCAATAGGTCATTGAAAAGCCTTTTCTTCTCATGAATCAAAGGGGTGATTCTAGCTTCAGTCTCAAGGGAAGCTTGATCTATAGCAGAAAAAGGACAGAAAACTCAGAGGACAATGAAAAGATTAAATAGTATAAAACATAAGGATGATAAGTCAATGAGAGCATGGATTTGAGAACACAAGAGTTGGCATTTGCCAGGAAACACCCTTGGCACTTCTACAATTGATTGGTACACAAATAGGGAGAAGAGAACAAGGTATCACAGACACCAGCAAACCATATGATGTGCTGATCAACTAAACACGACTGGAGCATGTAACTTATTTGAAAAAACATACAAGCTCATTGTTACTGATCCGAGGAAGGAAAACAGTACGATGATTAACACCATCAAGACCAACCAAAGCAAGGCATAGAAGAAAAGAACAAAATTGAGTTCTATGATGATCAAGGGGGCTCCCTTACTCAATTTACTGAAAGACATGAAGAAGAGATGCTGAGCTTACCTAATTTTCGAGTTCTGTCGGCAAGAAATCCAAGATAGCGGGTGACACGGCCCAATTTTGCATTAGAATACTCAAGAAGGTCACTAGCTTCATGTCTGAGCTCCAAGCAGTCCTCTCTAGCAAGCTAAAAACGGAGTTTAAAAATGTCAGCTGGCAATAACTGAGTAGATGGCAACAAAGGGAGACAAGGAGCATGAAGTGGGTAAATAAACTATCATAGACAACAAATCTGATTTGATGTGATACTATCATGCCAAAACCGTGACTATATAAACATACTAAAAATGGATAAAGGGTAGGCCAGGCACTTCTGGGGATGCTCAATAACTCATTTGCACTCATTTGTTCCCAGTGATCAGCTAGTATATTACTTCTGACACTTGCACTAATTCAACAAAACATATTAAGGCCCATCACGCTAACAGCATCATCTGTACAACCACACGAAACTAGAGCACATGGGACTGGCAAACACATCCCTTAATCACCTGAATTTGTGTCAAACTAACACATTCTAATTTGGTTTTCCCACCCAACAAATTTCAAAACTCCCAGCATCTGTCTGCAACAGAACCACCATGCCCAAACAGATCGAGCAAAATGTTATCAAATCCAATCAAACCACCTCGGCCACCAATAATCCATACAATCTGTGTCAGTCAACTTGCGCTAATTCATAAACCCGTTAAGGGAGCTATACAAAGTCATCCCAATTTTCCCGCTCAACCTATGCAAAATGCTTCATCAATGGCGGGCATTCCAGCACCATACAAGCTACAATACCAGCTCGCAGCACCCCCGCGGACAAATCGAGCTAAAACCAGACACAACAAAAGCATCAACCGTTACCGAACCAGAACCTCAAGAGGCGAGACGAGCACCTGGACGCTGTCGGCGAGCTGGTCCAGCCGGTCGGCAACGGGCAGTGCGCCGGCCGACGCGCGGGGCGCCCCGGCGGCGGGGCGGATCACCATGGCCGTCGGCGGAGCCCGCGGCATCGCGGTCGGTGCCGACGCCGACGACGTCGTCGCCGCCGGCTGCGGCGGCTCGAACCCCGACACGTCCCAGGACCAGCTGCCGCGCGAGTCCGCCATTGGCGCCGCGGCGACCGGAAACCCTAGATCGCGACAGGAGAAGGAGCCGGGGTTTTGCAAGGAGGAGAGGCGGGAGGGAGGAGGTGGCTGGCGGCGGCGGCGGTGGTGGACGGAGGAGGGAGCCGCCCCACCTCTATCTATCGGTTCGAGGGGGGGAGGGCGAAGGACGGGGGCCAGAAATTTTTCCGCTTTCGCATTTCGAGTTGTTCCTCCTCCTTGGTCCGTTGGACCCTCATGTGGTGTGGTGGAGCCGTGGAAAGCTTTGGCATCGGTTTCTGTTCGTTTCTGGGTGTGGTTTGAAATCGACCGGCTCCACGGGCACGGGTGGGGAACAAGAAGAGTGAAGTCGTGAAGGGAGGGAGTAACTGCTGGGCGTACACGCGTTTCACTGCTAATAATCGTATAACTACTATAAATAAACGTGACCTTATTTATGCCCCTTGACAAACCAGACAAACTGTAATAAATGAAACATTTGACAAATTTATAAGTACTCGAGTTAGGTTTTTCCCGATATACTAGAGCGCAACACATACAACACCTTCGATTGAGCCGTCTATTTAGTAACAATTTTGTAGATGCATTCTTCGTTTATGTCTTATCATCTCATTCTACATCTATGAGACTGGTAGAACTAGAATTGTGTATGTTGTTCTCAGTTCTCAACCTAGGCTTGCAAATTTGTAGCTAGGTGTATAATTATGGTTTACCTTTTGTTCTAACACTTTTATAGACTAATTTTTGTTAGTTTATAAAAATTTAAATTAGTCTATTCACCCATCGAACCATCCAAAGATCCATTTAAGTTGGCGATCTTAACATTCACGTTTTACCTCAATTTCGTACACATATAGGACACGCTCTATGTTAATTTAGGTCATTCAGTTTGATCAAGGGTTTAGATGAGCCTCACATGGGTTCATAGCCCTGTGAAACTGGATTAACATGCACATAACTACAAAAAACCAACCCGTAGAAGTGTACCCAAGTCACATGAGTATCTGGTCTTCCATCCTCACAACTGAACAAAAGAACCATGGTCCACCATTCCTCGCAAGTCAGTATGCCCATCAAAGGTAGGAAGGGCTAGAGGTCTCGCAAGCAGGAGCACCTACTCAACTCGAACTCTTGGCCGCCTCAAAATAAACTTGTCACTACTGTAGCATAGGAAGGGGATCGAGTAGAGAGAATATTTTTTGTTCATGTTGAATGTGTTAGGAGAGAAATAGGCTCATTATAAAATGAGGCCTGGTCATTTGAGAAATGCTAGGTATTATTGGAGATGTTCTAATCTCGCGTTCACCTAACCTAAGGCCAAGTATGATTGCCACATGAAGTTTTACAAACAAAATTTAGGTCATAATTATTGCATAGTTTGACACATTGTGAACTTACAATTTGTGGCAAGCTATAACCGGGGTGGTGAATCAAACTATATCCTAAGAAACTATGCAAGGCTTCAACGATGTTCAATAAGAAATCGAACATTGACCTTTTATTTGTAACCTCTTATTAGGCCATTTTTTAATAAAACAGATCCAACAATTTTAATTATTTCTTACTCTTTTTGATGCGTCAGCCTGTATGGGGTAGCAAAATCACCCTTCGTGATGTGTATCAGGATGACATGGTATGTGGTGGGAGAGATCATGACAAGGTGTGTGATGGGAGAGATCTATCCACACCATTCCATGCGAAAACCTTTGTCTTAAAAATTCATAACCTTTCATGCCATATGAAAAGTATATGATTTTTTAATGGTAGGAGATTAGCTTTGGTAGGAGATTAGCTTTGTCACACGGGCCGAGGGACGTGCAAAAATTGAGTTACCTTAACGAAGTGAGTGTGATGTATTAAACTTTCATCACGTAGAGTATATATTGGCTTCTGAAAGGATCGAGATGGCCAAAAGAAGGAGGGGGAGGGTGAATTGGGCTATTCTAAAATTTTTTATAATAATTAAAATTTAAACTAGCCCATTTCACCCCTTGTGTCTAAAAATATTTCTATTTCTACCGCATAAAAATTTTTGCACCATAAGTTCCAATCCTACTCTAGTATAGCAATTCTAAGAATGTAAAGACATAAATTGAATTGCTTGAAAGTAAATGCTCAAAGTAAAGAGAGCAAGAAGAACGCTGCGATGTTTTTCCGAGGTATCGAAGAGTCGTCACTCCCCACTAGTCCTCGTTGGAGCACCCGCGCAAGGGTATAGCTCCCCCTTGATCCTCGCAAGGACCAAGTGCTCTCTATGGCTGATTCTTCGTCGCTCCGACGCGGTGAATCGCCGAGAACAGCTCATAACTTGGGTTGGGCCATCCACAAGCTTCGCCGGATGATCACCAAACTCCCAATCACCACCAAGCTGTCTAGGTGATGGCGATCACCAAGAGTAACAAGAACAAACTCTCACTTGACCTCGCAAAGCCTAACGAGAAGGTGGATGCACACTTGCTACTCTCGAATCACTCATGAGGGCTAGACCATGGATTCTCAAATCACTAGCACCTCACTTAGGGCTCTTGCACTCCCTTGCACTAAAAGATAGCCTCAGCTGAACCAAATAGGCAAGAGAAGTCATATGGAGGAGGTGGGGTTGTATTTATAGGGCCAAACCCGAAATCCAACCGTTACCTCCGACCTCACGAATTTTACATAGCGTCGGACGCCGCGTCCAACGCGTTGTAAGTTCAAAATCCAAACTAGCCGTTGCAAGCGTCGGACGTTGGACGCGTCCAACGCTTGGCTTTTCTCTCGGTGCTCACTGAGTAGCGTCCGTAGGGTGTTGGACGCATCCAACGCCCGCGTCCAACGCGTGCAAACCCAAGGTGACAGCACTGGACGCGTCCAACGCTATCCAACTGCCGCGTCCAATGCATTATACGAAGATCTTTCGACTTCCAATTCAAATCCTTTGCGAACGTTTTCGACTCCAATCGATATCTTAGGGCTTTCTCGCAACTTCCTAGCGCTAAGTTTTACAAGTGTGCACCACACCTAAACCTTTAGACTTAACTAGGTCAAGCTACCCGTTTGCACCCCCCTTAATAGTACAGCCAAAGGAAAAACAAAGTCCTATCGACTAATCCGTCGTCCTCCAACACCATCGACGAATTGATCTAATCATTCTAAACCTTGTCGTCCAACCTTTGAAAACCAAAACGAATTCCATCATCAGGGGGCATGAAAACCATATTGCCCGAGATCGCCATTACCATGACCTAACTTACCATTGTTTCTGCAAAACACATATTAATCATGATAATTACATTGTCATCAATCATCGAAACCCACGTCAAGGGGCCTAGATGCTTTCAGCTTCCACACGATCTATGTGCTATGCTAATGTAGCAACTTTGCCACGCCACACGACATGGCAAGGACGCAGGGTAAAAACAAAATATTACTTCTCTATTCTAAATTACAAGTCATTTTAATATTTTTGTTCATCCACGTTTAGAACGTCGGTCCAGGATTCAAATCCTAGCTCTCCACGCTAGCCTCCATGAAGGCCGTGCCCAAGGTGGCATTTTAAAAAAGCAAAATGGGTGACAAAAGTTAAAACGAGTTGTAATATGGAACAAAGTGTAGAACTAAAAAAAATAGAAGAGTTATTTTTAAAATAGGATTTCAAAATGGTTAAATTAAAATAAAAAATGCTATACAGGTGTGTGAATCTAAAATGGGTTTGCCATCCTGGTTGCCTGTCAGTTGCCTTTTACCGTTCACGCTAGTAGGCGCAGGTGCTTGGCCTGGCTGCCTGCTATGCGGTCATGCGGATGCTTTCACAATCCCATGCCCCGGCCGCCCTGCTCCGAGCGATCACTGCGTGCACCGGCTGTCGGGAAGCGCAAGCCCTACACTCAGTCGCTTGCAAGCTGGGCCTCGCCTCCGACATGGTCATTAGCACCGCCTTGCTGACCAGCTACGCGAAGCGGGGCCTCGTGGCTCCCGCCCAGAGGCTGTTCGACGAAATGCCGCGCAGGGACGTGATCGCCATCAACGCCATGCTAGCCGCCCTTGGTGCCGCCGGGAGGGTCACGGACGCCCGGGCTCTATTTGACGGAATGTCGGACACGACACCGGCCTCGTGGAACACCATGGTCACGTGCTACTGCAGGGCCGGCGATCTCACCTCGGCTAGGGACGTCTTCGAGGCCAGCTTCCGCGCCATGAGCAGCAGCGTCGTGTCGTGGAACGCGATGATCGACGGGTACTGCAAGGCCGGGCGGATGGGCGCAGCGCGAGAGCTGTTCGACCGTATGGGCTCCTCGCTGCGGGACGTCATCACCTGGAACACGATGATGGCCGGGTACTTGCGCGGAGGGGATCCAGTCTCTGCCATCGCCATGTTCCACCTTCTGATGCGCAGGCAGCGGGAGGGAGGGCAGAGGTTGAGACCCACGAGTGGCACCATGGCCACCGTGGTGACCGCGTGCGCGCAGGTCGGGGACTTGGCGCTGGGCCGGCAGATCCATCACCTCATCCAGCAGAAGGGGATACGGATCGACGCCGTGCTGAGCAACGCCCTCATGGACATGTACTTCAAGAGCGGGAGCATGGACTGCGCTCTCGACGTCTTCCGCGCCATGCCCCGCAGCCCCAACCTCTTCTGTTGGAACACGGTGATCTCAGGGCTCGGAATGAACGGCCGCGGCGAGGACGCCATAGCCGCGTTTCACGACATGGTCGAGGGAAGGGGAAGACTGAACGGGAACAGCGTCAGGCCGGACGGGGTGACGTTCGTGGCGCTCCTGTCGGCGTGCAGCCACTCCGGCCTGGTGCCCGAGGCCAGGAAGTTCTTCTCCGAGATGCTACCGGTGTACGGCCTGCCGCCCCAGCCCGAGCACTATGGCTGCATGGTGGACCTCCTGTGCCGCGCGGGTCACGCCGACGAGGCCGCGCGGCTCGTGCAGACGATGCCCGGCCGCCCCAACGCCAAGGTGCTCGGGAGCCTCCTGCTCGACCCCCGCGTCGCGGAGCAGCGGTGGCAGGAGGACGGTGTGAGGCTGAGCGAGTGGGCGGCGCGGCGGATATCGAAGCTGGACCTCCACGACGGCGCGGCGTACGGCCTGTCCAACGTGTACGCGTCTCTGCAGAGATGGGATCGCGTCGAGGAGCACCGGAGGCAAGTGAGGGCGGCCGTGAGACACGCCAAGCAGGGCGCCCCGCGCCGCAAGCGGCCTGGCCGGGCCTTGCTCTGATCTGGCTAGCTCTTTCATAAACTGGAGAACAACAGAACAGTCCTTGTCGTTGAAGTTGTAAATTCAGTTGAGTGACCTCACAAGTCACAAGAGACTTGGAAGCCGGGATATATAATACTGTACATCGTTGGACTGTACCGCACTGCAGGCAGGCCCGGTCGTGTCCTTTGTTCTGCACCCACGACCAGCCGGTTTGGATTGGCAGTAAAAGCAAGGCAAAATCAGCATGCAAATATTGACCAGATCAGTGGGAAGAGTCGGCTCAATATGATGCATGTGAATGTCTGTGCCTTACCAGTATATCTCAAAAACCATATGTCGTCACTGGTTTGCCAGATCCCCTGTCACACAATGTAAAGCGCGTTTCTTGTTTGAATCTGTGCCACCAATCAACTTGAACATTAAGCAGACAGCAGGCGTGCCTAGCTTATTGCACGCTTGAGATAACTCCTATACACAGAAATAAACACTAGTTGGACAAGGCAACCGGCACTAGCGGCCGGATCATCACTTTACCAGAAGCCGATTATCTTGACTCAGTTGACTAGCGCACATCCGTTCTCGTAGGCCAAAGGCATAGGCAGACAGGTGATGTACTTCATACTTGTATATATTGCAGGTTATCTGCCCTCACTTTATACTTGGTCATGTTTGGGTAGCTGTGAATTGTGATGGGTCATTGGATGAAGGCCGTGGTGAGCAGGAAGCAACCCGTTGCAGCAGTACGACGGCATCGGGTTCCCACATACCAAAGCACATGACGCTAGTACACGCACGGGTGTGAATTGCGAAGCACTCGTGCTCCCTGTAAGGCCTCGTTTAGATGTCCAAGTTCATCTCTAAATTTTATTATTAAATTTTTTTTTCATCATATCAAAATACCGACGTATGTATGAAGTACTAAATATAAATAAAATTAAAAACTAATTACACAGTTTAATTATACTTTACAAAATAAATATTTTAAATCTAATTAATTAATATTTAATAATTATTATCAAATAAAAAACTATAGTATACAATAGAAAAAAATATCAAGTTTAAATATCTAAACTTGAGCATCTAAACGAGGCCTAAATCCCCAGGCAGGCGGACGGGGTTGCGTTTTGTCGCTGACCCACACAACCACAGTGCTTTAGCAGCCTGCCAGCAGTGCGCTCGTTTTAGGATTGAGAGATTCCGCGTGGTATGCTCTGCCCCGGCGCGGGGGCAACTCGCAGCCGCACCTGGTCCCCGTCGTCGCCACGGGCGGCGATGTGCAAGCCCAGGGCCGGCTCCGACGCGATGGCGACGCAGCCCGCGGCCGCCCCTTCTTCCCGCCGCTCCTCCTCGACCGCCTCCGCCAAGCATCGCCCCGCTGCCGCGACTGGTGTCTCCTCTTCCTCCCCGTCCACGTCGTACTCCGGGGCAGGGCCGTCCGGCGCAGGCTCGGGCGCCGGGACGGGCACGGCCACGGGGACGGCCAGCACGCAGCGGCGCGGCGCCACCTCGTCGTCCTCCACCTCCTCCACGTCCTCCGGCCGCGCCTCCCTCGCCGCGGCGCGCGCCTCGCTGCCGGACCCGCCTGTCCTCTACCCGTTCCAGGAGCTCGCCGCCGCTACCAACAGCTTCCTCGCCAAGCGCGCAGGGGGCGCCGCTGCCTCCGCCTCCGCCGCCTACTGGCGCTGCTCCCTCCGCGGCCGCGACGCGGCCCTTTTCCAGCTCCAGAGCAGCCCCGGCGCTGCGGCCGTGGACGCCGCCGCGCTAGCGAGGATCGGCAGGTACCACCACACCAGCCTCGCGCGGCTGCTGGGCGCGTGTCCCGCGGGCGCCCACCTCTACCTCGCCTACGAGCTTCCCCCCGGCGCCGCCACGCTGGCGGCGTGCCTCCGCAGCCCGCGCAACCCGAGCTTCACGGCCCTCCGCACCTGGGTCTCCCGCGTCCAGGTCGCCGCCGACGTCGCGCAGGGGCTCGAGTACGTCCACCACCACGCGGGCGGCGTGCACGGCCGCGTCTCGGCGTCCGCCGTGATCGTGTCCGACCCGGGCCTCCGCGCGCGGCTCACCCACTTCGGCGCGGCCGAGCTCGCGGCCCCCGCCGACGCCCGTGAGGTCGGCGACTCCCCCTACGCGGCCCCGGGCGCGAGCGAGCCGTCGCGTGAGGCGGACGTGTACGCCTTCGGGGTGCTGCTGCTGGAGCTGCTCTCCGGGGAGGAGCCGGCGAGGTACCGCTTCGACAGGGGCACCAAGGAGTTCCAGCGGGTGTCGGTGCTCGATACGGCCGCTGCGGCGGCGGCGGAAGGCGGCGTGAGGAATTGGGTGGACAGGAGGCTGGGGGACTCGTTCCCAGTGTCGGCCGCGGAGAGGCTGGTTGAGGTGGCGCTCCGGTGTGCGGCGGGGGAGGATCGGCCGGACATGACGTGGGTCGCGGGGAAAGTGTCCAAGGTGTATCTCGAGTCCCGGGTGTGGGCGCAGAAGCTTCAAGTGCCCACCGAATTCTCCGTGTCGGTGGCGCCACGGTGAACCCAAGCGCAGGCACGCACCGACATCGCCGGCGGTGCTAATTGCGATTTTTTTTCGGTGGTGTAGATTGGTAGCAGTAGTGGTGGGGCTAGTGGCCTAGTGCGGTTGGGGAAGGTAGGCAAATCAAAATTTGTTGAGAAATATTGAAACTATTGTGACATTTCAGTTTTTTTTAACAAAATGTCGTCGTTTTGCTGTACAACATTAACGTCGGCCGCCCATAATTGAGTTTCTATCGCCACGCCGAAGACTTAGTGCGCGCTCTCTGTGTTCATACAGTTGGTACTTGTAACATGTATGTAGTAATTCGCAATAGAGCAAAGAAAAATACGTATAGTGTAAAAGCGACTGCACTACCGCCCGCCAGCTTTTGTATTTTCTATATTTTGTTTGTAGAGAAGAAAGCCAACAACAATATAAGCTGGGCTTTATGCCTTTTTGATGATCTATTAAAAAAGAAAACCAGATTATAGTGCCTGGTGGTGAGGTTTCGTATTCGGCCCATAGTTGCCATTTGTTTTGACCTAGGAACTAGAAGCCCAGCAGGCCGTTGGGCTGATTTCTGAATTCTGAGGCTGTGACGCGTATTTCGTGGAACCCTACGGAAGTGCAGGGCCGTTAGAAACCCGTTTGCACTGATGTCAGCAGGTGTAAGCAAATACGCACTGCCTCGCGTCACTGCTTCGGTCGGTGGATGCATCTCGGGATTTAGTGGGAAAAAAAAAGAATATTCTCCGCTGGCTGGGTCCGGCGTCATCAGTTACCATCAGCGATTCGATCACGCGGCTGGCGTTTGGCGTGATGGATACGCCTCATATGGCATATACCCACACTATCATAAGAGTCCTATTTTAAATTAATAATGAAAATATAGATATTTATAGGCGAAATAGCCATATTGGTTCTTGAAATTTCAACCAAAGCTCAAATTTATCCTTGAAGTATCAGAATGGCTAGTTTGGTCCTTGAATTTGCAATTTCAAGTTCAATGTCATCTTTAGTGTGACGCCGTCTGCCACAGTAGCTGACTCCGTCAGCACATTTGTATTGGGAGAAAAAAAGCCTGGCGAGTACGTGAATCTTCTTTCTATTGTAGTCTAGGCAAAACAAAAGGCACATTTTTTCCAAGATGTATGTCATTTATTGAAGCATCAGTAAAAGGCATCCTTGGATGTATTTTTTTAATACTTTGTCACGCCACTCCCACTCGTGTGACAGTATTATTTTTTCGTGTCTCCGGTATTGGCATGACAAGACTTAACAAAAATCATAACTCTTCGTTGGACGAAGATGGTTTTTTATATGACTATTATAAGTCTCGATGAGATCTACGTCTTTCTAGCTTACATAATACAAAATTTCAGCAACATAATATATTTTTTGTATCGTGTCAACAACTTTATAGTTGAGTTTTTACATCTAGGGTCGATAAAGTGCTCGAGAAAATATAAAGTTTCAGCAACAACATGTTAATCGTGCTCTAGGCTTGTTGCCTCATGATTTTTTTTTCAAGTGTCAAATGAAGATATTTTTTGTACTACAATTGTAGCTATCGATGTCTCCAATGTGAACAACTTTTTCTATGTCAGCTGACATTGAGACACGAGACATTTTATTTTTTATTTCAAAAATCCATACATGTGATTGTCCACAGGCCTACAAAGACTCGCAATGCAAAAGCACAAGGCACCCATGCATCAGTTTACATATTTATTTTCGCAACCTTTGTCGATCACCACGTATATCTCCCCATAGTCTGCCCGCATACAGAAGATACAACCGTGTCAAGCTTCGATTCATGGATGCAAGGTCTTCAATCACCTTTATTTGGTCTCCCAATCACTGTGCTAACGGTGTGAGCTACTGTAGTAGATGCCGTCAGACGAAGGATGAGACTGAACCAAAATTGCAAATTCAAAGACTAAGCTGGTTGTTTTGATAGTTGAGGGGCGAATTTGAGCTTTAGATGAAAGTTTAAGGATGAATATGGCTATTTTGCCATATTTATAATACTTAGTAAGTACCATTGAGTGATCATGAAAATTATTTCAATAATATAGCCCGCTCCATTGGCTCTCTCTCTCTTTTTTTGGGCGTAAGGTAGTTTTACCGATACCAAGGAACTCTATGGAAACATGTAGAAAATTAATGAAACATCAAGCTCTGAGCTAGTGCGGGGCTGGATCCAAGAAAATAATTTTCTTCAGATTATGAATACTCAATACAAATAAAAACATCTCTAAGAGCTTGACAAATGAACTATATTAGAGTTTTTTTTGCAAAGGAAATGAAATATCCCTCGAACAACTTGATAAAACATCTAGGAGTGGTTCAAAATAAAAATTTGCTAAATTTTCTCTCTAACTTGTACCTTTTTGTGCTCGATAGAAACTCCGTATTTGCTCTGGTTCTGAGTTTTCCTTGACTCCAACCCCCTCCGTGCCTTGTTCTGTTTTTTTATTTGATTGCAATTCATGGTGTTCCCAACTCCTAGCATCCTTGCCCAAGGTCTATGCCCATCCTTTTCAGGTGATAAAAGGGTAAGGTCATGTTTGGAATGGAGGATTTGCAAAGGAAAAAAAAAAGATAAAAGAATGGCTGCCGAAGTGCACCAGAGGTGTCATAGGGGCATTATCATCATTTTAGCTTTGCATTGGTTTTGGTGACCTAGACCTGAAGTTATTTTAAGACGGAGAAAATATGAAATACATGTGGAACATCCGAAGATGCTCTTTGTGCCTATTTGGTTGGGATCCAAAATTTTTTCTACCAAAACCAGGGCAAGCCAAAACTAGGGCAGTCAAATTTTTGTTGCCAAAATCTTGACAAAAATTTTGGTATAGCACTTGGTTGGATGCCAAAATTAAGGCTCGCCGATTTTTAGTTTTTATATAGTTTAAGAATTTTCTAAAGACTTATAAAATTTTGACTATAAAAGTTGATAACGCCAATTGTTGGATAATGAACCAATTGATCACATAAAATTCGCATGTCTTGGTTTTGGTTTGGCAAAAATTAGAACCAAACCAAGTAGGTCCTTTGTACTGGTGTCTACTGACTTCCAACTAATTTATACGAAGTGCTCAGAAATGATCAGCGCAGAAGATCCTAACTGTAATGTCACACGTGGTAGTAGCGTCACTACTTATCGTAGGTGACGTGCACTTTTCGCACAACAACTCGACCTGTGGTGTTGGAGCCGGAACACGGCCGGTTACAACGAACCTGCGTGGGAACAGGAGAAATCATTGGCGCATGGCCGCTACACGCTGGTGCTGCCACAACGGCCTGAACAAGTGGATGACGGAAAGGGTGACGCACGGAGGCACGGGAACATTCTACAAAGTCATAAACAAACGGCTGGCGGGCAGCAAAGCCAAGTAAGCACCAACACGTATATAAATACAGCGAGAAACAAAGCAAGCGAAGCAGAGCAGAAACAAAGCGAGCAAGCTAGAGCGGAGAGCTAGCAAGTGATCTGCGGTGTTGCCCTCCATCTGTAGCAGCAGTAGCATTAAGCCGGCGACGGAGAGCGAACAAAGCCGGCGACGGAGAGCGAACAGGCAGTCAAGATGGTGCAGCAAGCCGAGAACGAGGTGGTCCCGCTGCTGACTCCTTACAAGATGGGCCAATTCCAGCTCTCCCACCGGGTGGTGCTCGCGCCGCTGACGAGGTGCCGCTCCTACGGCAACGTGCCGCAGCCGCACGCCGCCGTGTACTACTCGCAGCGCGCCACCAAGGGCGGCCTGCTCATCGCGGAGGCCACGGGGGTGTCGGCCACCGCGCAGGGGTACCCGGAGACTCCTGGCATCTGGACGCAGGAGCAGGTCGAGGCGTGGAAGCCCATCGTCGACGCCGTCCACCGCAAAGGCGCCTTCTTCTTCTGCCAGATTTGGCATGTCGGCCGGGTCTCCAACAACGGTATGTTCCCGTCTAGCACGAGCGTAAATCTTTGTCAGCTCTAATTATACTATTACTTGATCAGCCACGAGCTGGATGTCTTGTTGGTTATACGTATACTGATTTTCTATTGAACCAATTCGCAGACTTTCAGCCCGACGGGCAAGCACCTATCTCGAGCACGGACAAGCAGATTTCCCCGGACGAGTCCGGAATGGTGTATTCGAAGCCGCGCCGGTTGGAGACCGAGGAGATCGCCGGGATCGTCGATGATTTCAGGCGGGCCGCGCGGAGCGCAATTGAAGCCGGCTTCGATGGTGTCGAGATCCACGGAGCCCATGGGTACCTTCTCGAGCAATTCATGAAGGATAGTTCTAATGACCGCACCGACCAGTACGGTGGCAGCTTGGAGAATCGGTGCCGCTTCGCCGTGGAGGTCATCGACGCCATTGTTCGTGAGGTGGGCGCAGACCGCGTGGGCATCAGGCTGTCACCCTTCGTTGACTTCATGGATTGCGTGGACTCCGATCCGGTGGCGCTTGGCCACTACATGATCCAGCAGCTCAACAAGTATGAGGGTTTCGTGTACTGCCACATGGTGGAACCTAGAATGGCTATTGTCGATGGCCGCAGGCAGATTCCTCACAGGCTCTTGCCATTCCGGAAAGCGTTTAATGGCACATTTATTGCCGCCGGCGGGTACGACCGGGAGGAAGGCAACAAGGTGGTCGCAGAAGGATATGCTGACCTTGTCGCATATGGAAGGCTCTTCTTGGCTAACCCGGACCTGCCTAAAAGGTTCGAGCTGAATGCGTCACTGAACAAGTACGACCGTTCTATCTTCTATACGCAAGATCCTGTTGTTGGCTACACGGATTACCCTTTCCTCGAAGACGGTGGCAATAATGATGAATCGATTGCTCAGGCTTAAACATGCAAAATTAATAATGTGCATGGTTCATCAAGTATGAGTTTGTCATTATTTCCACCATTCTTTGTTGACATTGTGTCAGAGTTATTACGTCATGTGTTGTTTCATTCTGAACTATGTGAGGTGCAATAAATGTATTCTCTATTTTTTTAGAGAAAGTATCTACAAATTTCTAGATCATCTGATTTGGAGACTTGTCCAAGGAGAATTGTTGTCACCTATATCTTTTCAAATTCCCTTCTTAGGCTGGCTAGAATGGAATTCTCATCTAGCAATTCACTGTACCGTGTGAGCTTATAGATTTTTATGAGCGATTCATTTTTTTGACAACATATGCAGCAATTCATTGAATCCTTGTTGAGTCAACATATTCAGTCAAAACTAGAATTCGTGAGGCTTTGTTTGCACTATAGAATTTTCAAAGGAATTGTAAAGGAATCAGATTCCTATAGTTTTAAACACTAAAGCAGCATTTGGAACAAAGGATTTTTAATTCCTTTCTAGAGGAATGGTTTTCGTGCTTGTACGTTTTGAGGGACCGAGAAAATCCACTGCTCCCTTGTGGTTTCAATTTCTTCACGAAGGCTGAGAGACTCATGATTATTGATGTTGCTGGTGCATTCTTTCCTGGAACGTTGAAAGTCTTTGCACTAGTCATTCACAACAAGCACTAGCATATGTTAAAGTTTTGTCAAACTTTCATGCCATTACTTATGTGTTTATTCCAAGCCGTTTAAAGAATCAACTATTTTCCCGCAATTGTCTTTGTCCTAGCCTTCTCTTGAACATTAAGAGAACTATATATTAAGGTCAACAATGCTAAACATTTGTATTGTGTTTTATACTAGTAGACCCTCCAAGATTGTGGGGTAACTTCATGATGATACCACCGGCTAGAAACTTGTCAAGCAGCTCACACAGGGAATGCTCGAGTTCTTTGCTAGTTCATTATCTCGTGCTTGTTCGACTAAAGAAATTAGAATGACCATCGATCATCTTGTAGTCATATAGCACTCACTAGTCACACTCCTTGCATTAGAAACACCAAATTTTCTCTCAAGCTTCTCACATTTCTTTCGCAGACAACACCGTGTTGACGTGCACAATGTTTTCACCTAAAACACTTGTTACGACCCGCAGTGTTTTCACCTAAAACACTTGTTACGACATCTCGAAACAAGTTATAGGTAACCTTGAAAACTTGCTCTTGTTCAGAAGTTCTCGGCCTTTCCTTATGCAATATATAAAGATGCTCATAGTTGTCAACCACACAAGACCATATATTAGTACTTCATTTGTAATTCATATCAAGCAACCAAAAAGGTGCCTATTATAGAGTATTTGGGTCGTTAGATATTTATAAGAGTATCCGGGCATAATTAAATCTAGGAAATTTGGAAAAAGTTCACGCATGACAAGTATGTACATGTGTGATCTACCCCGCTGACATCATATTGATCATATAAACAATTAGTTGGGTTGTAGCAACAACACCAGAGGCACTGACAGCATCGCTCCCACTAGGCATCATAGGGAGCTTACTGATGTCGCTCCCACTACGCGCTAAATAATGAACCTGAATATGTATGTATTTTTTATAGGTGTCCGGTACCTTTTTAAGTTTCACCTAATTTAGAGAACTGCTTGGACGAATCTACCAGTACTATGTTTATGTGAATGCAATAAGTGTTACTCTACTTATACATCTGTGGTTGTCGAACTCATAAACACACACAGGGATGATCGGCCAAGAAGATCGTACGCGTAAAATGTCACACGTCCTAATGGCGTCATCTCTTATGGCAGATGACACACACTTCTCGCACAGTTGCATCACAAGTCAAACAGCCCGGCTCCACGTGCGGTTGTTGTGCAGCCGAAACACGACCGGATACGACGAACCTGCGTGAGAAATGAAGGATCACACAAGGGCGGGGTACGACGAACCTGCGTGAGAAATGAAGGATCACACAAGGGCGCGTGCGTGTCGGCTGCTGCCGCCGCAGACGCAGACCTGAACTGAACGCCAAGTGGATGACTGGAAGGGTGACGCGTCGTAACGGAACGGGGCACGCATCGCAACGGTATGGGGCACGGGAACAATCTACACAGTCAGAAACAAACGGCCGCCGGCTGCCAGTCAAGCCAATACGTAACGTAAAGCATCAGCACGCCTGGAGCGACCACATCCACACGTATAAATACATACAGTGACACTATTCTAGGAGACGCACAAGAACCGAGCAAATACTAGCATAGCAGAGAGCTGCTAGCAAGTGATCACATTTACAGCAGCAGCAGCACGCCGGCGAGCACCGTGAGCGAACAAGCAGGCAAGATGGTGCAGCAAGCTGCCAATGCCAAGGAGGCGATCCCGCTGATGGCGCCTTACAAGATGGGCTAATTCCAGCTCTCCCACCGGGTGGTGCTCGCGCCGCTGACGAGAGGTGCCGCTCCTACGGCAACGTGCTGCAGCCGCACGCCTCCGTGTACTACGCGCAGCGCGCCACCAAGGGTGGCCTCCTCATCGCGGAGGCCACGGGGGTGTCGGCCACCGCGCAGGGGTACCCGGAGGCTCCGGGCATCTGGACGCAGGAGCAGGTCGAGGCGTGGAAGCCCATCGTCGATGCCAGATTTGGCATGTCGGCAGGGTCTCCAACACCGGTACGTATGTTTCCATGTAGCACGAACTCATGTCTTTATCAGCTGTGATTATATTAGTCCTTGATCAGGAGCTGGTTGTCTAGTTGGTTAGTGATTTTCCTTTTACCCAATTGGCAGAGTTCCAGCCTGACGGGCAGGCGCCTATCTCGAGCACGGACAAGCATATTTCGTCCCCGAACAAAGACCTGGGAACGGGGTTTTCGAAGCCGCGTCGGTTGCGGACTGATGAGATCCCCGGGATCATCGATGATTTCAGGCGAACTGCACGGAACGCAATTGGAGCCGGCTTCGATGGTGTTGAGATCCACGGCGCGCACGGATTCCTCCTCGAGCAGTTCATGACGGACAGCTCTAATGACCGCACAGATGAGTACGGTGGCAGCCTAGAGAACCGGTGCCGCTTTGCCGTGGAGGTCATAGACGCCATTGTCCAGGAGGTGGGCGCACACCGCGTGGGCATCAGGCTATCACCCTTTGCTGACTTCTTTGATTGCATGGATTCCGACCCGGTGGCACTTGGTCAATACATGATCCAGCAACTCAACAAGCACAAGAGTTTTCTCTATTGCCACATGGTGGAACCCCGAATGGCTCTTGTCGACGGTCGCAGGCAGATCCCTCATAGGCTCTCGCCTTTCCGGAAGGCGTTTAATGGCACGTTTATCGCCGCCTATGGGTATGATCGTGAGGAAGGCAACAAGGTAGTGGCAGAAGGCTATGCTGACCTCGTAGCATATGTAAGGCTCTTCTTAGCTAACCCGGACTTACCGAAGAGGTTTGAGCTAAATGCCCCGCTGAATAATTACGACCGCTCTACCTTGTACACCCAAGATCCTGTTGTTGGCTACATAGATTACCCTTTCCTCAAAGACGGTAGCAATAATGATGAGTCGAATACTCATGCTTAATCATGCATATAATCAATCTGATCACAACTAATAATGTGGATGGTTCATCAAGTATGAGTTCATCATATTTCCACAATTCTTTATTGACATTGTGGCAGAGTGATCACGTCATGTTGTTTCTATATGTGAGGTGAAATAAATGTACTTTCTCGAATTATTAGAAAAAATATCTACTATTTTCTAGATCATCTGATTTGGAGACTTGCCTAGGGATTGCCCAAGGAGAGTTTTTTGTCACCTTCATCTTTTACATAATTTCTTTTCTTTGGCAGCTATTCCCCCCTCCATAAAAGAGTGCAATTATCTATTTTGTGGAGTCAAAGAATTTTCGCTTTCACTAATTTTATATAAAAAAGTACAAATATTTATGATTCAAAATAAGTATCATAAGATTATTCATAAAATATTTGTTCATGGTAATTTTTAAGTTATAAATACTAATATTGTTTGCTATAAACTCGGTCAAAGTTGAGCTTGTCTGACCCATATAGATCCTATAATTACATT
>CM041638.1:35383120-35405333 GCA_023333625.1 Bothriochloa decipiens
TTTTTTGACAAATTTTCTCGCAGGTTCCTTGTAACCCGGTTGTGTTTAGGTTGCACAATAACCGCACGTGAAGTGCAAACCAGCCCAGGATTTCTTATTTTTCGTGTGGCTTCCCGTGAAGTGCTTCTCAAAACAAAAAATCTATGCAGGTACAAAAGGCCCCCTTGTCCACTAAAATAATCTTTTTAGTCCTCACACACGCCAATTGCCCAGGCCAACCCACTGTGGCCACAGATCTTGCCAATGGACATATAGTATCATATTACTCTTGCCTTTCGAAAAAAGTATCATATTACTGTTTGATTTCCTTGACTTGGCCATCATCAACCATATCATCAACATCAACACGGCCATTTAGATATTCCTTGAGAACCACCTCATCAGCATGGAGCCACATGAGGCAGCTCTATAACCTCAAGTTTTGTTGGTGTTTTGATCCCGGGGGTAAACACCAACGAGTAAATTCGTAATTGCGTGCTCCCTTAATCCAGTGGGTGATGTAAGAAGGACACGGCGATTTATCCTGGTTCGGGCAAAGAAGGCCCTACGTCCAGCGGGAGGGGGGGGGGGAGATAGTTCGTGTTATCTTGCACTGAAGTGCTAGTACAAGGGTGAATACAAGCAGGTGTGAGAAGTGTGAGCTGGAGTTCGAGCGTTTCAGGCGCTTAGCTCTCTACTTCACACTGTCTCACGGTGTTGTTCTGTGATCTAAAGCCTTAGCGTATGATGCTCTGGATCTCTCTCCTTAGCTAAAGTCCTGGCACCTCCTTTTATAGGCGAAGGAGGGGCACAGGAGTACATGTTTTTAGGGCTCACGTGGTTGGTGACGTATGACGTTGATGCCGATCATGTTGGTGCCGCTGTACAGGTGTACGTCGGCATGGGAGGTCCTGCAGCCGTCGCGTCAGAAGTTGTTAAAGTGTTGACCGGAGTTATTGAAGTCCCGCTCGAGGGTCAGCGTGACGGAGCCGAGGGGCGACGGTCAAGGCCTTAGGTCGAGTCGAGGGGGTCGAGTCGAGGGGGTCGAGGCCCATCGGATAAGGCCGAATCCCGGGAGATGCGGGGAATGTGTTGATTTTCGCGTCTCGAGGGGGTGCCGGACGGGACACAGTGCTCGGTATGGCGTATCAGTGAGGTACGATCCGCAGAATTCTGGGGTATGGGCGGTAAAAGCAGGATTCGACTGCCATACTCGCAACTGTTACTATAACTGCGACCATACGGTTAGGTGAGAGCAGGTAAAATGCATTGAATGCGTCTGGATCCGTACGGGGAGTAGGTAGCCGAGGGGTATACCGTACTCGAGGGCTGCCTATTCGCACGGGCAAAGTTCCGTCCTCGAGGGCGGGCTCGTTTGCTCGGGCAAAGTTACGTCCTCGAGGGTTAGCTCATTCGCTGGGCAAAGTTCCGTCCTCGAGGCCGGCCCGTTCGCTCGAGCGAAGTTCCGTCCTCGAGGGGTCGCCTGAATCGTACCCTCGAGCGTACAGTCTCGGTCCGCGTGGTAACCCGTCGAGCAGGCTGTGGTTTTGGCCTGTCGACACCCGTTCATGGGCCAGCCCAGTATGCCTTAGCTTGTGGGCTTTCGATCTATAGTGAAGGATGTCGATGGAGGGTTTGCGTTGCTGATTTTGGGGATTAGTCCGGTTAATCGAGGGTTTGGGGTACCCCTTTCCCAGGTACTCGACTGTAGCCCCTGAGCTCCTGCGCGAGTGCTGGCACTCGGGCAGGGGGTCAGGAGTTGGGAGTGAGGTGTGGCTCAGACTTTTCTATGGGGGGCGCGCAAGCGTCCCCCGCGGGGGTAGCCCCCGAGGCCTTGGAGGTATCGGAAGAATCCTTCGAGGGCTTTATTTATCTTTGGTCGAGGGGTGCTCGTCCAATTGGGTACGGACCTGAACTGGTGTCGTGGCGCTTTACCGAGGGGTATGTCGGAACGTCGAGCTCCTGAGGGGATTTTCGACCCTCTTTCGTCGAGGGGTGCCGGGCACAATCGAGCCCCCGAGCCTCGTGCGGCTGGGGCATTGCCGGCCTCGATGTTCATCTCATGAGTCCTTTCGATCGAACGTGAGGCGAGAAGCGTTGGACTACCCTCGATAGGGTGAGCCTCGAAGTTCTCAGTGAGCTGGTAACGGGAAAATCCAAGTGAGAGCCCGTTCCTCATTCGATGGAGGTCGGCTGGTGGCCCGGAGCGGTCTCATTAAAGCAAAACGCATGGACCTACGGATACCGATTCCATTCGATAGGTCTCGGCAGCTCGATGCCTCCCTTCGGGGGGATTCCATAAAAGTCCATAGCATTTTTCCTTGGATATGTCCAAAGGGGTCTCGAGAGTTCATTCTCGAGCGGGGCCTCGTGTTGGCTCCCCCTTGGTCACCCCTGACTCGGGTGCTCGAGGGCGGCTGTCGAACCCTGGTCGAGGGCCAGCCTTCGCTCCCTCGAGGCTTGTTGTGGGGCCGGAGCCCATTTACCTTCTCCTGGAGGAATCCATCGGTAAATAACGTTTATTTTTCTTACCGTTGGACGTGTCTTTTGAGGAGGAGGCTTATGCGGTGCAGTGGTGGAGATCGTGGCGGGCCCGGGCAATGGCCTATTGCCTGAGGTGTAACGCATGTATCCAGCTGAGAATCGAGGGGGAACGATTAGGTAAACGCATTAATTGCGGGGAGTTACCTTTTTCTGTCGCTGGATTCCGCCCGTTGCTCCTCCTGGGTATAAAACCAGGGGGACAGGCATTGTTCGCCCCTACCTCTGCCATCCTGCCTTCACCATCACTAGTGCTCTCGAGTTTCTGCTTTCCTGCGCACGAGGGTAGGAACTTAGAGCAAGAAGTCACGATTGGGAACCTTCCCAGTCGCCCGTCCGTCGAGGAGATTTGCGTTGTTGCCGCCGTCGCAACGTCCATCGAACAGATCCGTGCCACCGCCACTGCCATGGCCCCCATCCTCCAGCCTGCTGAACCCTGGCGCCCATCGACCGTAACATGGCAGAGGTTGATCGAGTTGGTGGGAGAAGGACTTCTCCGCCCTGTCACCGATCCGACTCGGCCAGAGTGGATTGCGCCGCCGAGGAGCCACCTGGAGCCAAACCCGCCGGAGGGCTACGTGGTGAGCTTCCTCAAGTACCACCGTCATGGGTTCGGAGCGCCCCCGAGCGAGTTTATGCGGGGGCTGACGAACTTCTACGGCGTCGAGCTCCAACACTTCTCCTCCAACGCCATCTCCAACCCCGCCATCTTCGCGGCCGTCTGCGAGGGTTACTTAGGGATGGCGCCACATAGGGAGCTATGGCTCCATCTCTACAAGGGGAAGTGGTTCACCTCTCCGGTGGGACCAGGCGTAAGGCAGATCGTCAGAGTGGGCTGCCTCAACTTCACGCTAAAGACAGGCAAGTCAGAGGTGCCACGCGAGTACATCCCCACCAGGTTGATATCCAACCACGCCCGGTGGGACGAGCAATGGTTCTACCTCTGCAATGACGGAGGCTACCTCCCGCCGTACATCGTGCAGCTCATCACCGAGCGGCCATTCAACTGGCCGCACGGTGTGACGGGGGATCTTCAACATCGACTTTGACCCCTCGCCGCCGCGATAAGGACCCTTCAAGAGGCAGTCCTGATGGCGAGTGTGGTGGTCTCGGCCTTCCACAATCGACAGGTGCTCTCCTTGATGGAGCACCCACTGCGGTTGGACGAGATGCTCCCCGTGGTGGCGCCCGAGGTGCTCGAGAGGTGCTGGATGTCCAACAAGGAGATATCCACCGTGGAGATCATCGCGCGAGTGAAGAGGATGGTTGCAGGTTCGTTCTAGGTAGAGGACATCAACCGCCTCCCCATGCGGCTAGAGGAAGGGTACCTCAACCTGGTGAGTGCCTGGACCTATGCTTTTCGCGTTTATGTTTCGCCCTTTTTTTCTTACTCTTGTCCTTGCGACTGAGTGCCTTCATGCAGGGGGGATTGACTACCAGAGATCGAGGCCCCCGTTGAGGGAGGATGCTCCCGATCGTCAGGTAAGGCGCTTCAATGCCTAGCAAGAAAAGAGGTGCAAGGATAAGGAGAAGAAGAAAAAGGACAAGAAGCTCCGGGAGCAGGAAAAGCGCGAGAAGCGCCGTGTGCAGTAGAGGCGCGATGGGCTCCTGGAGGAGTCTCCCTCAGAGGATGAGGGAGACGAGGATGATGATGATGATGTCGATGTCGAAGGGGTGGCAGGACGTCTCGAGCTCCTTCTGTCTGGTGCCTCCCGCACTGACAGTCTTCCGGTGCAGGAGGATGCGCCGGAGCAGCGTGCCCCTCAGCCGGCGTCGTCGGCCTCGGAGCGCCGACGAGGGAAAAGGTCAGCCGACCCCTCGACTCGGGGGGTTCATCCTCCTTCCGTCGTACTCGTGGCGGGACCCTGCCCACTTCGACGCGTGAGACCCGGTCTCGGTCATCGGTGTGGGCGGAGCAGAGTCGTGCCCAGGAGAACTCGTCGGAGCAGGGGGGCACGACGACCCCACCGGAAGCCTCTAGTAGCCCTAGCCCTGGGAAGAGCTCGGCTTTGGGTGGGGCCTCAAGGTCTGCTGGCGGCTCGAGGGGGACCTAAAAGGTCTCTATCCCCTTCGGGTAAGTGTTGTCGATTTAAATTTCTTCTCGTTGCTTCCCCATTCTATGGTTCATTAAGTTCTCTGCTAACCTGCTTTCTGTCCAGGCCAAAGAGCCGTATCGAGGAGGTGACCCTTGCGCCGGCTAAGTGGCTCAGGGTGGACGCAGCCACGACGATGAGGGCCTCGGTCACAGGTGCGACGTCGAGGCCCTTGGCACCGTGGGAGGCGAAGTGGTTGTCCTTAGCCCTCGGGGCTATGGCTCGTGGTAGGCTGACGGGTTCTGCTCTTGCTGCAGTGTCGAGCGACTCGGGGACCATGATGGGCGGCGACTCCGAGCCGGGGAAGACACAGGAGGGAAGGAGTGCTCCCTTGACGTCGATGTCCATGGTCCCCGAGCTTGGCCCGGCACCAGGGAGCGGAACCACAGCGTTGGGAGCTCCTGACCTGGGCCAACCCGAGGTCTCCATTTCCATGCTTGAGGCGGGAGCTTTTGAGGGCCACGAGCTGGGAATAGAGGTAGCCCTCATCGTCTTCGAGGGTGAGGAGGCCATCGCCCCTCCCCCTTGACGGGAGAGCAGAAGCCGTGGCCGACGGGGCTACACGAGCTGGAGGCCCTGCGGGAGCAGGAGCAGGAGGCTCTGCAGGAAGAGGAGCTGCCGCGGGTGCAGCAGGAGGAGAAGAAGTCGCAGGAGCGGCAAGAAGAGGAAGAGCTGACCGGGGGTCAACCCCAGCATCAGCAGGTGCAGCAGATGCCGCCGAGGGACACGACGCTGCTGGACCTGTCGGCGTAGCAACTGCTCAAGCCATCGGAGGGGGAGGAGATCTTGGGACTCCCAAAACAATGGGTGTCCGTCATCACCCTCGATGAGCTGTTGACGGAGCAAGAAGCAGCGTTGAAAGCATCGACGGTTCCAGGCCCGCTGGGGGCGCAGCTCGCGGAGAAGACCTCGGCACCGAACCCATTGGGAGACATGTCGATGGTGGACCTGCTAGCGCTACAAGGCTCAGTGTTGGGGGAAGTGATGGCCTCGACCCCTCCACCGCCTCCGGAGGCACCTAAGCCAGTGTCAAGCCAGCCATCACAACCGTCGACGGCGCCATTGGAAGAGCCAGTGATTTCTGGTCCGCAGGCGGAGCGGCCGGAGGAGACGGTGGCCAAGAGTCCTTCTGCTTTTCGACATCAGAAGGAAGGAGAGGATCCCCCCACATGCTGGAGTAGTCATCGCGTTGGGGGCTCCTAGCCCGTTGAGGAGGTCGACTTCTGACCCCGGGCTGGGAGATACCAGCATCGCGTCGGAGTTCCCCACCCCAGCCGAGTTGGCGGAGCGCCATGGTGCCTCACGCGACATGGCGGATAAGATCGAGTCCTTGGCGTGAACCAAGGTCAAGATGGTCCTCCCACATTGGGGCAAGGAGTGCATCATGCTCCGGGAGCTCGGTGACTGCAGTGCCCCGGGATCATGATGGATGACCCGGCGGAGGTCAAGCACTGGGAGGACGTGGAGCAGTCCCGGGCATGGCTGCAGCACATCCTCAAGCTGGGCATCGAGCTCATTGGAGGTCTCGACCAGAGTCTCGTGGTAAGTCCCTATTTAGATCACATACAGTTTTTGTCTTTCTCCGTATGAATCACTTTAACCCTCAATTTTCTGTTTCCAGGACGTGCGGAGGCGTTCCCACTCCAAGTCGTACTTCCTCCATGAAACGCATAACAGCCGGTAGGAAGTGCTTCACTGACTTGAGGTCGGCCGATTTACACAGAGCAAGGTGGCCAAGGTCGAGGAGGAGATGAAGCAGGCCAAGGAGGAGGCCGCCTGGGCGAAGGAGGACGCCGAGGTAGCTCGGGGCAAAGCCACCCAAGTCAAGGAGGAGCTCCGACGGGCCAAGGAGGAGGTCGACGCGGCCAAGGGTGAAGCGGAGAAGGCAAAAAGCGAAGGCACTCGCCCAAGAGCACGTCAAGCTACTCACGGAGGAGGCTCGAGGCTCCGTGGAGCGTATCCGCTTGCTCGAGGCCAGTCTGGCTCAAGTCTCCATGGCGCGTGGCACCCTCTTCGCCTTGGTCAAGGAGGAGAAGTGTCGAGCTGACAGCCTGGAGGCCAAGCTCGAGGCGATGAAGGCTACCCTTCGAGAGAAGGAGCAAGCCATCATCTTGGCTAGTGGCGCCCTCGAGACCCTCCGGTGCGAGAAGACGGACGTGATCTGGGCTTTCAAGGAGGCCCAGCGGGAGCGAGACGAGGTTCGAGAGGAGTGCGATGCCGTGCTGGAGGACCGCAGCGCCCTCAAGACCCGCTGTGCCAGTAAGTTCCTTGGTGGGTTTTGATCTTTTTCTTTCTGTACGACTTGGTTAACTCTTGTTTTATCTTTCAGGCCTTGAGACCGAGCTGCTTTCCACTCAGGCCGTCGCCAAGGCGCTGCAGGAGAGCCTCATGGTGGAGGAGGCGCTTCTCGGCAGGTTCTGGATTGCCATCAATAGGCTCTGCACCTCCTGGGAGGTTGAGCCCATCGAGGAGGCCGGAGAAGATATCTCAGGGGCCACGCTCGTCGACTGGCTCTACCACCTCGACACCGTTCTTCGGGATTGCGTGCGGGGGGCGCTTCACTCTGGCATGAAGCGCGCACTGGCAGTGGTTTTCTCTGGCTTCGTCTTCGACATGGACGTCGTCGCCCAAGGCTTCGTCCCCAACATCTCAAAGACCGATGCTGAGAATGAGGAGCGATGCCGAGGGCTGATCCAGGATGCTAAAAGGCCAGGGAAAGCGCTGGCGAAGCTATTCAAGGATGAAGTCCTCCCCCCGAAGATGAAGGGTACACCGTCGAGGAGGGCGGCGATGGAGACGGCGGAGCGGGCCTGTAGGGCAAAACTGGGTGAAGGTGCTTGTGTAAATAAGTTAGTTTTTGTAACTTATATTTAGTGTGACTTTGAGGGCCTTTAAAACATCTATGCATCTATCATAATGCATTTGGATATTTTAAGTTCAAGCCTTCTCTATTTTCTTTCTCCTAGATTTTGCTTTTTTGACTAAGTGTTTGACGCGTGCTTGTATCCCTCGAGGGGGAGCGAGTGGAGGTACCATAGCCCTGAGGGGTAGGAGAGCTCCTGGCTCGACAGCCCTCGACCCTTAGGGAATTTGAGGCATTTTCTACTTAGTCGCGAAGCGTATAGAGGCGTAGGAAAGAAGAGACGCTCGAGTTTCGATCACCTGACTTTTGCTTTTTGACTAAGTGTTTGACGCATGCTCGTATCCCTCGAGGGAGGGGAAGCGAGTGGGGGTACCATAGCCCTGAGGCATAGGAGAGCCCCAGGCTCGATAGCCCTCGACCCTTAGGGAGTTCGAGGCGTTTTCTACTTAGTTGCGAA
Source organism: Bothriochloa decipiens (assembly GCA_023333625.1). Classification (NCBI taxonomy): domain Eukaryota; kingdom Viridiplantae; phylum Streptophyta; class Magnoliopsida; order Poales; family Poaceae; genus Bothriochloa; species Bothriochloa decipiens. The sequence goes on from CM041638.1 coordinate 35,391,054, forward strand.
GCAAAAGGAGACGCTTGAATTTTAAAAAATCGTTCGTGTTTTTTAGGAACTTAGGGAGTTTCCCCCCGTTAGCCCCCAAGGGAGGCTTGACTCCGGCGAGACAGGGTCGAGGCTACCTCTTGCATGTACAATAATGAGTTTGAACTTATAATCGAAAGTACTTCTTATATTTGTCATGCAAAAATGTACAAAACATGCGAGAATGTACGAGGGCATCGGCGCCCTAGGGGTAGAAACAACGTAGCTGTTCGATGTTCCATGCGTTGGTGAAGGTTTCGCCCTTGTTATTCGCTAGCTTGTACGTTCCAGGCTTCAGCACCTCAGCTACGGTGTATGGGCCTTCCCATGGTGGAGTCAGCTTGTGACGCCCATTGTTGCTCTGTCGTCAACGTAGGACGAGGTCTCCAACTTGGAAGTCCCTCGAGCGCACGTGCTTGTCGTGGTAGCATTGAAGTTTCTGCTGATACCTCACGGAGTGAATCAGCGTCATGTCCCGAGCCTCCTCGAGCTGGTTGACAGCGTTTGCGAGGGCTTCTTCATTGGTTTGCTCGTTGTAGGCCTTTAGTCGAGGGGAACCATACTCGAGATCAATGGGGAGGACGGCCTCGGACCCATAGATTAAGAAGAATGGTGTGAACCCCGTGGCTCGACTAGGTGTTGTCCTTAAGCTCCACAGGACTGAAGGCAGCTCCGCGGCCCATTTCTTTCCGTGCTTGTTAATGCGGTTGAAGATTCTCGGCTTGAGGCCCTGCAAAATCATGCCATTGGTGCGCTCGACCTGGCCGTTAGTTCGAGGATGAGCAATCGCAGACCAATTTACATGAATGTGATGGTGATCGCTGAAATCCAAGAACTTCTTGCCAGTGAACTGTGTGCCATTGTCAGTGATGATGATGTTCAGGACCCTAAAGCGATGGATGATGTTGGTGAAGAACTCGACCGCCTGCTCGGAGCAGATGTTGCTAATAGGCCGGGCCTCGATCCACTTGGTAAACTTGTCGATAGCAACAAGTAGGTGTGTGTACCCCTTGGTTGTCCTCTTGAGAGGCCCCACGATGTCGAGCCCCCAGACCGCGAACGGCCAGGTGATGGGGATCATCTGTAGGGCATGAGCTGGGAGGTGCGTTCGCTTGGCGTAGTATTGAGACCCCTTGCACGGGCGGACAATGTTGATGGCGTCAGAAACGACGGTTGGCCAGTAGAAACCCTGTCGAAAGGCGTTGCCGACGAGGGTCCTCGGCACTGCGTGGTGGCCGCAAGCCCCCGAGTGTATGTCCTCGAGGAGCCTCCTGCCTTCTTCGATAGTGATGCAGCGCTGAAGGATACCTGATGGGCTTCACCTGTAGAGTTCCTTGCCATCACCGTAGATGACGTAGGACTTGGCCCATCGCGCGATCCTACGAGCCTCGGTCCGGTCTTTCGGGAGTTCCCCTCGAATGAGGCAGTTGAGGAAAGGGACTCGCTAATCCGGAGGTGGGCTCGACGGAGGAGGTGTCCCCTCGATCTCCATGACCTCGGCCCCAGTCGAGGGAACCTCGGTCGAGGCCATGGGGTCGAGTTTCGAGGGTGTGGTGCCAGCCCCCGAGCCCAAGTTGACGGAGGGCTCGAAGAGGTCTCTCGAGAATACATCTGGAGGGACAGTACCTCGAGTTGATGCGATCTTTGTGAGCTCATCCGCAGCTTCATTGTAGCATCGAGCAATATGATTGAGCTCGAGGCTGTGGAACTTGTCTTCTAGTTTGCGCACTTCATTGCAGTAGGCTTCCATCTTGGCATCATGGCAGCACGAGGCCTTCATCACTTGGTCGACGATGAGTTGCGAGTCACCTCGAACGTCAAGGCGTCGGACCCCAAGTTCGAGGGCAAAACGCAACCCATTGACAAGAGCCTCATACTCCGCAACATTATTAGAAGTGGCAAAGTGGATGCGAATGACGTAGCGCATGTGAACTCCAAGGGGTGAGATGAAGAGCAAGCCTGCACCTGCTCCTGTCCTCATGAGCGACCCGTTGAAGTACATTGTCCACAGCTTGGCTTGGATTTGAACTAGCAACAACTGGGTGTCGGTCCACTCAGCGATGAAATCCGCCGGCACCTGAGATTTGATGGCCTTCCGTGGTGCGTAGGTGATGGTCTCGCCCATGAGCTCGACCGACCACTCGATTTTGGATGATTTCCCCCAAGGGGAAAGAAGACACCACGGTAACCGGGTGGCTGAGGAAGTAATGCTGGAGCTTGTGACGCGTAAGGACGATGGCTTAGAGCAGCTTTTGCACCTGCGGGTAGTGGGTCTTGGCTTCTGAAAGTACTTCACTGATGAAGTAAATCGGCCGCTGGGCGGGAAGGGCATGCCCTTCCTCTTGCCTCTTGACCACTACAGCCGCGCTGACCACCTGAGTGGTCGCGGCGACATAGAGGAGGAGAGGCTCGGGGGGTTCAGTCGATGTCGCCGGTCGAGGAGGGACGTGGATCGGGGCAGAGGTCAGCATGCTCTTGAGCTTGTCAAGGGCCTCCTTGGCCTCCGTGGTCCATGCAAAGTGTTTGGATTTTTTCAAGAGGCGATACAGGGGCAGGGCCTTTTCCCCCAAATGTGAGATGAAATGGCTGAGAGCCGCGAGGCAGCCCGTGACCCTCTGTACGCCCTTGAGATCTCGAATCGGCCCCATTCGTGTGATGGCTGCGACCTTCTCGGGGTTGGCCTCGATCCTGCGCTGGGAGACGATGTATCCAAGGAGCATGCCCCGAGGCATTCCAAAGACACATTTCTCAGGGTTAAGTTTGATATTCTTGGCTCGAAGGCACCCGAATGTGACTTCGAGGTCATGGATGAGGTTGTCGACTTTTTTGGATTTGACCATGATGTCATCGACATAGGCCTCGACCGGTCGGCCGATGATGGCGTGATAAGTTTCGTGAAACCCGACCACCTCAAAGTTGGGGGTCTCTTTCCTGAAGTTGGCAGGGGTGCCAAAGCAGACGGGAAGGTCGATGCGGCCGACGAGAAGAGCCTTCTTCCCTGGTACGACGCCATGGAAGTCCCCGGCGCTGGGTTGGAGTTGGCACCTCTTGACCCCTAGGAGGTCAAGGGTCTCGAGGTAGATGATGTTCAGGCTGCTGCCGCCATCCATGAGGACCTTCGAGAGGCGGGTGTTGATGATGATCGGGTCGACGACGAGTGGATAGGCCCCGGGGTTGGGAACACGATCCGGATGGTCATCGTGGTCGAACGTGACGGGCGCATCGGACTAGTCAAGGTAGTGGGGTGTTGCGACTCGGACGGAGAAGATCTCTCGACGCTCCCTCTTGCACTGTTGAGGTGTGAGCTGGGTCGAGGGGCCTCCGTAGATCATGTAGCAGTCATAGACTTCGAGGAATTTTCTGTCTTCCCCATTGTCTCCCTCATTGCTGCCCTGGTCTTTCTTATCGTCACCCCTGTAGATGCCCAGTTGCTCGAAGTGCTTTCGAAGCATGCGGCAGTACTTGAGCTTGTGTTTCGCCCCGTCCTTGTGATAAGGGCAGGGCTCCTCGAGCATCTTGTCGAAGATGGCCCCCTCCGGGGGACCCCGAGGATTTTTGTGCTCGGCTGCTGCGATGAGATCGTCGTCTGCAACCTCACGCTTGCCTTGCTGATTCTTCTTTTTCTTCTTATTGTTCTTATTTGAACCTTTGCTCGAGCCCCCGGTGTTGGCTGCCAGTGCCTTTCCCTTGTCCTTCTCGTCGCCGAAGAAGGCTCCGACCGCCTCCTCGCCGGCCTCGTAGTTGGTGACCACATCCATGAGCTCGTCAACAGTGTTGGGGCGGTTATGCCCCAACTCACGAACTAGGTCCTTGCAGATCGTACCCACAACAAATGCTAGAATAACGTTGAGATCAGTGATGTGGGGGAGTTCAGTTCGGAGCGTGGAGAAACATCGAGCTAAGTCACGAAGAGACTCCTATGGTTTCTGCTTGTAGTTGCGCAGTTCCCAGAAGTTTCCAGGACGCACATAGGTACCCTTGAAGTTTCCCTCGAAGATCCGGACCAGGTCGACCCAGTCATGAATCTGGTCAGGGGGAAGCTCCTCGAGCCACCTACGCGCGGTGTCGGATAGGAACAGGGGAAGGTGACGTATGATCGCGCGATCATCACGTGCCCCGCCCGCCTGACAAGCCAGTCAAAAATCGGCTAGCCAGAGCTCGGGTTTGGTTTCACCGTTGTACTTGACGATGCTTGTGGGGGGTTGAAACTTGTCGGGCGGCTGGGCATTGCGGATCGTCCTGCTGAAGACTCGGGGACCTGGTGGCTCCGAGGCCCGTCGGTCTTCATCGCTGTCATAACGCCCCCCACGATGGGTGCTGTACCCTTGATCCTCCACATCCCCGTGTTTGCGCTTGCGGTTCTCGATGATATCGAGGCGTGCGTCACGCGGGACGCGGTTGTCGATGATGCGATCTTGGGCTGGTGTCTTCTTTGCTCGGGGGGCCACCTCTTGATCGACCGAACCCTCCCTTTCAGGCCAGGAGGGCTTGGCCTGTGGTTCAAAAGCTGCCCCTCGACGTCTCGAGGCTGAGCTCTTGGCTTGTTGAATAGCAGCAACTTGGAGGAGACCCTTGATCTCGTGTTGTATCCGTCGAGCTTGCGAGTTGGATGGCGCGGGCATATTGCAAAGAAGCATAGAGCTGTGATAATGTTCTGGCTTGCTCGAGGGTAACGGTTGACGGGATGTTCGGGTGCCCCGCCCTCGTTGATCTGCCAGTTGACCTCTCGGGCCCTGGCTCGGGCTCTACCGCCGGGTGGCGGTCGCTCCTGCTCGAGAGTCGCTCAAGCTGGCGCAGTCGTTCCTGGTCGTTGGCGAGCTTAGCTTGCAACTCCCGAATTTGTGCCAGCTGTGCATCGTGCTCGTCAGGACGGGGGCACACCTCTTGGGGTGTGACTGGTTGTCGATCCTCTGCTCTGGGGAGAGCCCCTCCCACTGCAGCGGCAGCCGCATCGGCCATCGGATCGACGGTGTCCTGATTGGATGCGTCGTCATCGTCGATGTGGAGACACTCGTGGGTAGGGTCCCAATGGTCAGAGCCGGAGTCAGGGTCGCCACAGTAGAAGACGGGGAATTATTCCCGCGCCTCCTCCTGCAGCTGCTATCAGAGTGTGCCGACGGCGTACCAACGGGGGCCGGGTGCTCTCATGAAGCCCAAGTCCACGGAGGCCGGCATGACCGTCCCCACATCCGTCATCGCACGAAGGAGGGCGCCTGGGTGGTCCTCTATCGTGCTCATGTTGGTGTGGGTCGAGGTTGAGAACGTCCTTGCGACGTTGTCGAGACTGAACGAGAACCGTCGACGACGCTCGAACAGCTCATGCGGAAGTAGGCTCGATGGAGTTGGGGTTGCACGCATCGGGGGAGTTCTGCCGGGCTCCCTCGATGAGTGCATTGCGAAGGTGAAGTCAGGGTTGTTGTGGAGCCCTACTGGTCCGCCCTCTGCTCCTAAACTCAGGTCAGATAATCCCCCAATAAGGGGCTCCTCATCACCGGTCGGGTGCGAGGGGAATTTGGCGGGGACCAACCTCGACTCAGGTTGATGGCGATGACGGTGTCGATCGCGCCTCCTTCTGGTTGCGGCAGCATGGTGGCGAGGCCGACGAGTGGCCCCTCCTGAGCATGGGGGCACACTGCGACCTCCGCTTAGGTCACTGATCAAGAGCAAGTCATGTCGTAGCCCTGACCGAGGAACATGAACTCCAGGCTCCGAACCAGATCACCGTAGTGCGCGGAAGTGGTGAAACAGAGTCGCCCATCCAGAAAAGATGGCAGGAAATCATTGGTAACACGCAGGACCCCTACCTTGTGTGCCAACTGTCAGTGTTTCGACCCCGGGGGTCAACACCAACGAGTAAATTCGTAATTGCGTGCTCCCTTAATCCGGTGGGTGATGCAAGAAGGACACGGCGATTTATCCTGGTTCGGGCAAAGAAGGCCCTACGTCTAGCTGGGGGGGGAGATAGTTCGTGTTATCTTGCATCGAAGTGCTAGTACAAGGGTGAATACAAGCAAGTGTGAGAAGTGTGAGCTAGAGCTTGAGCATTTCGGGCGCTTAGCTCTCTACTTCACACTGTCTCGTGGTGTTGTTCTGTGATCTAAAGCCTTAGCGTATGATGCTCTGGATCTCTCTCCTTAGCTAAAGTCCTGGCACCTCCTTTTATAGGTGAAGGAGGGGCACAGGAGTATATGTTTTTAGGGCTCATGTGGTTGGTGACGTATGACGTTGATGCCGATTATGTTGGTGCCGCTGTAAGGTGTACGTCGGCATGGGAGGTCCTGCAGCCGTCGCGTCGGAAGTTGTTGAAGTGTTGACCGGAGTTATTGAAGTCCCGCTCGAGGGTCAGCATGACAGAGCCGAGGGGTGACGGTCGAGGCCTTAAGTCGAGTCGAGGGGGTCGAGTCAAGGCGGTCGAGGCCCATCGGATAAGGCTGAATCCCGGGAGATGCGGGGAATGTGTTGATTTTCGCGTCTCGAGGGGGTGCCGGAGAGGACACAATGCTCGGTATGGCGTATCAGTGAGATACGATCTGCGGGATTCTAGGGTATGGGCGGTAAAAGCAGGATTCGACTGCCATACTCGCAACTGTTACTATAACTACGACCATACGGTTAGGCGGGAGCAGGTAAAATGCATTGAATGCGCCTGGATCTGTACGGGGAGTAGGTAGCCGAGGGGTATACTATGCTCGAGGGCTGCCTATTTGCACAGGCAAAGTTCCGTCCTCGAGGACGGGCTCGTTCGCTCAGGCAAAGTTTCGTCCTCGAGGGTTAGCTCATTCACTGGGCAAAGTTCCATCCTCGAGGCTGGCCTATTCACTCGAGCAAAGTTTCGTCCTCGAGGGGTCACCCGAATCGTACCCTCGAGCGTACAGTCTCGGTCCGCGTGGTAGCCCGTCGAGCAGGCTGTGGTTTTGGGCTGTCGACGCCCGTTCATGGGCCAGCCCAGTATGCCTTAGCTTGTGGGCTTTTGATCTATAGTGAATGATGTCGATGGAGGGTTTGCGTTGCTGATTTCGGGGATTAGTCCGGTTAATCGAGGGTTTGGGGTACCCCTTTCCCAGGTACTCGACTGTAGCCCCCGAGCCCCTGCGCGAGTGCTGGCACTCCGGCAGGGGGTCAGGAGTTGGGAGTGAGGTGTGGCTCGGATTTTTCTATGGGGGGCGCGCGAGCGTCCCCCGCGGGGGTAGCCCCCGAGGCCTTGGAGGTGTCGGAAGAATCCTTCGAGGGCTTTATTTATCTTTGGTCGAGGAGTGCTCGTCCAATCGGGTACGGACCTGAACTGGAGTTGTGGCGCTTTACCGAGGGGTATGTCGGAACGTCAAGCCCCCGAGCCTCGTGCGGCTGGGGCGTTGCCAGCCTCGATGTTCATCTCACGAGTCCTTTCGATCGGACGTGAGGCGAGAAGCGTCGGACTACCCTCGATAGGGTGAGCCTCGAAGTTCTCAGTGAGCTAGTAACGGGAAAATCCAAGTGAGAGCCCGTTCCTCGTTTGATAGAGGTCGGCTGGTGGCCCGGAGGCGGTCTCATTAAAGCAAAACACATGGACCTACGGATACCGATTCCATTCGATAGGTCTCGACAGCTCGATTAGTCCGGTTAATCGAGGGTTTGGGGTACCCCTTTCCCAGGTACTCGACAAGTTTGGCCAATACCTTACAGTTGTGAAGGGATCAACAATGGAGGGATCAAATTGTTCAATGAGAAACTATGGATTAGTTAGTGCGTTTGACCCACCTACGAAAACCGGCAGGCCAACCTTGAAATAGACTTTGAAGTGGTAGTTGCAATAGATTGAAACCATGATAGAGATAAATCATCACTAATTGTTGAAATCATTTTAATAAAGTGATGAGGAACACCGCGTTGGTCACTTAAATGCACCTTGTCAGTTGTAATGTCAACGTCGAGGCCATCATAGATCTGCATCCTGTCGGTGTTTATTACCGCTTCGCCACCGAACGCCTTGCATAGATGGATGGATAGCTTTGTCTTTCTTTCATGTACCTTGGCACCTAAAATCACCTCTGGTTTAATAGACAACATCTGGAGCCTATGGCGGAAGGAAAGCTTATGGGGATGAAATCGGAGAAGGAGGGAAAAGTGTCACGAGTGTTGTGAACTTGTCTCATTCGCTGTTGGTGCCTACTATATCAACACATCTTATTACTTCTTACCACTGTTTTTGTACACTTCCACATGGCAACCTTACAAAGAAATACGTATAAGATCCTTAAGGACATGATATATATCCATATAGGTTCAACAACTAATCTGTTTTACAGTGTTTAGGTCTGACTACTTGCTTGCCCTAGATAAGCAGTATGATAGGCAGGCTACCCATTTGAGGAAGTCCATTCATTGTGCAGAGGAGGCAGAGAAGCATATTAGAGAGCTCCAAAGTGCAGCTTGTTGATGCTAAGGTGCAAGCCATTGAGGCAGAGAGTCATCAGGCTGCAGGTATTGAAACCTTCAAGCAAGCCAAAGACCGCCACACTCAGCAACTGATGAAGGATATCTATCTTGTCACTAGGGCCAAAAGAAGGGCCTTGACCTTGGAAGAGAGAGTGCCCAATACTAAATGGAATCCTAATTGCAACCATGGAAAAAATCCTAGAGAAAATAATGGAGACACTCCCTGCGCCTCCCCAACCGATCAAGGGAATTTCTGAAATAGGATCACCTGATGAAGAATTTCTCCCACTCACTCACCATGAGATGGGGCATATCCTCGTGCCATCCTATATCAGAGGATTTATCAAGCTTCGAAGCATGATCTAAGGGAGTGAAGCTAATATGGTCCAAAGCTAAAAGTGGTTTTTAGTGATGTGCCCTTATGCCTAAGGGGAATGGATCCCAATTCACTTTTTTTAATCCCTCATGTGAGGAGATGTACCCATACTATAGAGTACCCAATGTTGTGCTTTGAATCTGATGGTATTAACTATTTGAGGCCCGTTTCAGCAGTTCTAGCTAGGTTTGCATACGCCTAATGATAGTGAATCCTAATTCACTTGATGCACTCATATTAGTGCTTGTTCTTTTCACATATGGTGTAATGTGTAATCCTACCCAGTGTCATCGTTTAATTTTAATCACTCCAGCAAATATTTCTTTACAGCAGCATAGCATTGATTTTATTTTCTGGCCAAAAAATTGATACTACCTTTAATAACACCGTAATGGAAAAGAAATATTAGTATTCTTTGACATATTTTTTCCCCAAGTTTCGATGTTGTCCTAGGCGCCACACGGTCCGCACAGAAGATCCGCCAAGAAAGATCGGTACGTGTAGCATTACGTAGTACAGTAATAGCAGATATAAATAACAAACTAGTGGATGACGGAAGTGGTGACGACTGACCACTTTCGATGACGAATCGTCGTCGTTGGAGCACAGGAAGCCTAGTAGGAAAAGAGAAATATGGCTGCTAGCCGCCAGATGCAATGAGCTGTTGGGGCGTCCACTTTAAAACCTACCCGTTGCAAGATTAGACAGGGGCAGACCAAAACCAAACAAGAATAGCTTTGGCGCAAGCAAGCAGCGGAGCAGAGCAACTAAGGTAGCAGTTTGGGACTTTGAGTGCTACAAGCTAAGATGGGGCACCAAGAGCAAGAAGTGATCCCGCTGATGACCCCGTATAAGAGGGGGCAGCTCGAGCTCTCCCACCGTGTGGTGCTCGCGCCGATGACGCGGTGCCGGGCCGACGGGAACGGCGTGCCGCAGCCGCACGCCGCCGTATACTACTCGCAGCGCGCCACCAGGGGCGGCATGCTCATTACCGAGGGCACGAGTGTGTCTGCCACCGCGCAGGGCTTCCCGGGGTCCCCTGGCATCTGGACGCAGGAGCAGGTCGCGGCGTGGAAGCCCATTGTCGACGCCGTCCACCGCAAGGGCGCGCTCTTCATCTGCCAGATTGCGCACACCGGAAGGGCCTCAACCAACGGTACGTGAGCTAGCGCAAGCTGTATCAGGTTGATCGTTTCAGTTGGTCCCGGTGCTAATCCCTGCTTTGTGAACCACTGGCAGATTTTCAGCCAGACGGTCAAGCGCCGATCTCGAGCACGGACACGCAGCTCCCCCCTGACGCCGAGTCCGGCATGGTGTTCTCCAAGCCGCGCAGGGTGCGGGCTGACGAGATCCCAGGGATCGTCGATGACTTCAGAGTCGCCGCACGGAACGCGATTGAGGCCGGGTTCGACGGTGTGGAGATCCATGGAGCACATGGGATGCTCCTGGAGCAGTTCATGAAGGACGGCGCCAACGACCGCACCGACGAGTATGGTGGCAGCGTCGAGAACCGGTGCCGCATCGTGGTTGAGATCATCGATGCTATGGTCCATCAAGTTGGCGCGAATCGGGTTGGCATTAAGCTTTCCCCTTTCGCGGATTACCTAGACTGTGCGGATTCTGACCCCTCGGTACTCGGTGACTACATGATGCAAGAGCTCAATAGGCACGGGGATTTTCTCTACTGCCACATGGTGGAGCCTCGAATGGCCATCGTGGATAACCGTAGGCAGATTCCGCATGGACTCCTGCCATTCAAGACAGCGTTCAATGGCACCTTCATTGTCGCCGGTGGTTATGATAGGGAGGAAGGAAACAAGGTGGTTGCCGAGGGCTATGCGGACCTTGTCACATACGGAAGGCACTTCTTGGCCAATCCAGACCTACCTAAGAGGTTCGTGTTAGATGCGACACTGAACAACTATGACCGCTCCACCTTTTACACACAAGACCCTGTTGTTGGCTATACAGACTATCCTTTTTTACAGACGATAGCATAGATTTAGCTACTCAAGATTAATTGTGTGGATGATGGATTTAGTCGCAGTTGGTGCACGAGATCAATACTACTATCCATTACAATATATATGTAATATGTACGTATTGCGTTGTTTTTGTTTTAAGTTAAGTTTTTTTATGTTTAACCAGATTTACAAAAAAGTACAATATACACTATAAAGACATTGCAAATGTGATTATAGTTGTTTAGGGTGAATTTGATGTTGCAAATGTCATAGAAATTTTACTTATTCTTTCTATTTTTTTAAATATTTATGTACTGCTGTTTAAATTGTAGTAGTGAGGTATAAATACAATTTTAGTGCAGTTGTTTGGCATACGTGCCTTTTATTTATTTAGTTGGGGGTGATACATATGAGTGGGGTCTCAGTGTTTGGTTCAGGGACACGTGATTCCCTCCAGATTCGAGACATTCCCATTCCCATCCCTAAAAAAATAGCTAGATGAACTCGTCTCTCACGTTGTCTCCCCTGCACGCATGCCGAACTCGTTGCCTGTTCCCAGCTGCGGTCACATACGGAGTACGTACATGGGCAAGCTAAAGCTGCCCTTGACCCATCAACGTCCGGCCTCACCCTAGCAGCGGCCGGACAGGGGCAAATTGCCCTCAACAGAATGGCACTCGAATATGGGTAAAACCGCCCTCCGCTGTGGAAGAGTCACCATCGCCCCAGTGATGCCCAAGAACCAACAGATAGCACGGTTGTAAAGAAGAAAACTAGAAAAAAGCATTAACGGTAAAAGATAACGAAAATATGAATTCTCATGTGTTCCATTGTACTAGCTTCACCCAATCATATGGAAAAAAAACATGCTAATATGATCCATTGTGTTTTTATCATCTTTATCACTGTTGTAAAAGTCGGTACTCTACACGAAGCTCACGAAGGATAGTACCAATGACCGGTGCCACTTCGTGGTTAAGATCATCTATATATACTCTATTCCATGAAGTCAGTGTCGATGTGGTTGGCATTAGACCCTTTCGTGGATTAAATGGATGGGCCAATTGCACAACTGCCCCCTATTCTGTAGTCCAATTGCTCCTTTGCTCCTATTTTTTAAACTTTACTTGTTTGCTCTTGTTTCTTGAAACTGAAGGCTCCAGTTGCCCTTATCCTATGAAATAGAGTTAACGGTGTTAAGTCTAGGCTGAAAAGACCAAAATATCATTTCTCACTGTAAGTGGACCCTACATGCCATCCCCACTCAACTCTCTCCCTCCCTCACTGCCGAGTGGACCCCCGCTCGTCAGCCTCTTCCTCTACCTTCTTCCAACCTTTTGTTTCTTTCTGTTTGTGCACGGGGAGGCGTCGTGGCCGAGCTTGAAGAGAAAGCCCCGGTTTGGAGCCCGCACGGCAGCACGAGAGGCGGCACGACGCTACTCTGAGCCGGAGCAGCCCGACTTGCTCTTGATGTGTGGGGTCGCCGAGGAGGAGCTCGGGGTGGTTGAGGTTGTCGCCGTGGCTGCGATGGCATTGCTTTTGCTAGGCTCTAGTTCTGCAGTAGCGGCACAATGACGTACATGTTGCAGTGTCAGATGGGAGCTTGGCGTCGACCGTGGCGTGGATCAGCGGACCAAGGTGCTGGCCGCCACACCTGAGCTCGGGGAACTTGAGTCTGACGGAGTCTCCGCGCAGCCGCGACTCTATGCCTGCCGGCAGCAGCGAGAATGTGCTCGCCAGCAGCCGCGTCGCCCACGAGCCAAGCTGCCCACACGACACCGCGCGCCGCTCCTCTACCTGTCCCGCCCGCGGTTCCGTCGCCCACACGCCGCACGACTCCTATCGGCGCGCCACCGACCCGCGCTAGGACCAGCCACGCGATGCCCGCGTCGGGATGGAACCGCCCGCGATGGCTTGCCGTGCGTCAGGTTGCCATGGCTCCGGCCACGTGCAGTGGCCGCGCGACGTTCCTAGGTCTCGCTCGACAGCCGCGTGCCGCCCCGGCTCCGCCCGCCGGCCACGGGCCGCAAAGGTCCCACCCGCCATGACCGAGCGCCGCCCGCCGCACCCTACACCGACTTACCTGCCACCCAAGCCCTGTTGCTCACCGCTCGTCGACCAACCATCCGACTCAATTTGGGGTCGAGTGAATGGGAGAGACAAGAGGGGTTGTGTGCCTCTGTGTTGTGGATAAGGGGCACTTTAGTATTTTTCTTTTTTCCTATTTCTCAAACAATTTTTTTGGTCCTTAATATTTGACTAACAGACGGAAATTGAAATCAGGGGTAGACAGTGCTTTCGATTCTAAAATATAAGGGCAAACATGCAAAGTTTAAAAAAATAGGTGTAAAGGAGCAATGAGACTCTAAAATAGGGGCAGGTGTGCAATTGACCCTAAATGGATTGTGCACATTTGGATCCCGCAGGACTCTGTGACAACATGATGTGACAACTCAACATGCATGAGGGATTTGTCTATTGCCACATGGTGGAGCCTCAAATTTCCATCATCGATCACTATAGGAAGATTCCATATAGACTCATGCCATTTAGGACGACTGTTGATGGTTATGATAGGGGGACAAAGGAAGAAACAAAGTGGTTTTTGAGATCTAGGAGGACCTCCTCGTCACATATAAGAGGCTCTTTTGACCCACCTAGACGTACCTAAGAGGTTCGATTTGGATGCAACCCTAAACAAGTATGGCGACCCCACCTTGCAGGATACGAAATCACCAGCGTCATAAGAGTTTCAATTTAGATGCAACCCTAAAGAAGTATGGCCACCCCACCTCGCGGGATACTGAATCACCAGCCTCTCTGTCTCTCTCTAGTTCATCTCACTACTCTCTCTAAGCTCAAGAACTAGGAGAATGAAGCAAGGAGAGAGGAAGAGGAGGAGATTGGGGATCCCTACCAGCAAGAAGGCCATAGCATAAGTACACATTGTTGCCCACAAAATGTTGGGGATAAAAGAGGGAGGAGATCTCTCTCTCTCTCCTAACCATTTTGAGCTAGGAAGAGGTGGAGAAACCAAGAAGGAGGAAGGAGGGAAGAATGGGAACAACAACTTGTTCACTTTGTTGACGAGATCAACGCTATCATCCCATGAACCCTTGGCTGAGATTGGATTTTAAATCTAGGCACATTTTCATCACATTCATGGACTAAACATGAGATACAAAAAGTAAGCCGGGTAATTTGTGAGCTAGAATTACATTACCATATACTCATAGGAACCATGTGTAGAAAATGTTGTCTTTGGTATGCCTTCATTTCTGATACAGATTTGTTGATAACCAAACCTCAAGTCAATTTTAAGCATGTACCATATTTGGTTGAGTCTTGGGATGATGGATTGAATTTTTAACTATGTTGATCTTGACAAAGATTTGTGACTTAAGTTTTTCAAACAAATGAAAAAAAAACAACACAGAAAAAGATACATGTTACCCTAATTAGTGAACATAATTTACCAATATTAATGGCCACATCCATAGCCAAGGT
>CM041638.1:35440333-35541059 GCA_023333625.1 Bothriochloa decipiens
AAAAAAAGTACCATATTACTCTTTGATTTCCTTGACTAGGCCATCATCAACCATATCATCAACATCAACACGGCCATTTAGATATTCCTTGAGAACCACCTCATCAGCATGAAGCCACATGAGGCAGCTCTATAACCTCAAGTTTGGCCAATACCTCACAGTTGTGAAGGGATCAACAATGGAGGGATCAAATTGTTCAACGAGAAACTATGGATTAGTTAGTGAGTTTGACCCGCCTACGAAAACTGGCAGGCCAGGCCTTGCAATAGACTTTGAAGTGGTAGTTGCAATAGATTGAAACCATGATAGAGATAAATCATCACTAATTGTTGAAATCATTTTAATAAAGTGACGAGGAACACCGCGTTGGTCACTTAAATGCACCTTGTCAGTTGTACTGTCAACGTCGAGGCCATCATAGATCTGCATCCTATCGGTGTTTATTACCACTTCGCCACCGAACGCCTTGCATACATGGATGGATAGCTTTGTCTTTCTTTCATGTACCTTGGCACCTAAAATCACCTCTGGTTTAATAGACAACATCTGGAGCCTATGGCGAAAGGAAAGCGTATGGGGATGAAATTGGGGAAGGAGGGAAAAGTGTCACGAGTGGTGTGAAGTTGTCTCATTCGCTGTTGGTGCCTACTATATTAACGCATCTTATTACTTCTTACCGCTGTTTATGTACACTTCCACATGGAAACCTTACAAAGAAATACGTACAATATCCTTAAGGACATGATATATATCCATATAGGTTCAACAACTAATCTGTTTTACAGTGTTTAGGTCTGACTACTTGCTTGCCCTAGATAAGCAGTATGATAGGCAGGCTACCCATTTGAGGAAGTCCATTCATTGTGCAGAGGAGGCATAGAAGCATATTAGACAGCTCCAAAGTGCAGCTTATTGATGCTAAGGTGCAAGTCATTGAGGCAGAGAGTCATCAGGCTGCAGGTATTGAAACCTTCAAGCAAGCCAAAGACCGCCACACTCAGCAACTGATGAAGGATATCTATCTTGTCACTAGGGCCAAGAGAAGGGCCTTCACCTTGGAAGAGAGAGAGTGCCCAATACTAAATGGAATCCTAATTGCAACCATGGAAAAAATCCTAGAGAAAATAATGGAGACACTCCCTGCTCCTCCCCAACCGATCAAGGGAATTTTTGAAATAGGATCACCTGATGAAGAATTTCTCCCACTCACTCACCATGAGATGGGGCATATCGTCGTGCCATCCTATATCGGAGGATTTATCAAGCTTCGAAGCATGATCTAAGGGAGTGAAGCTAATATGGTCCAAAGCTAGACCCTTAAAAGTGGTTTTTAGTGATGTGCCCTTATGCCTAAGGGGAATGGATCCCAATTCACTTTTTTTAATCCCTCATGTGAGGAGATGTACCCATACTATAGAGTACCCAATGTTGTGCTTTGCATCTGATGGTGTTAACTGTTTGAGGCCCGTTTCAGCACTTCTAGCTAGGTTTGCATACGCCTAATGGTAGTGAATCCTAATTCACTTGATGCACTCATATTAGTGCTTGCTCTTTTCACATATGGTGTAATGTGTAATCCTACCCAGTGTCATCGTTTGATTTTAATCACTCCAGCAAATATTTCTTTACAGCAGCATAGCATTGATTTTATTTTCTGGCCAAAAAATTGATACTACCTTTAATAACACCGTAATGGAAAAGAAATATTAGTTTTCTTTGACATATTTTTTCCCCAAGTTTCGATTTTGTCCTAGGCGCCACACGGTCCGCACAGAAGATCCGCCAAGAAAGATCGGTACGTGTAGCATTACGTAGTACAGTAATAGCAGATATAAATAACAAACTAGTGGATGACGGAAGTGGTGACGACTGACCACTTTCGACGACGAATCGTCGTCGTTGGAGCACAGGAAGCCTAGTAGGAAAAGAGAAATATGGCTGCTAGCCGCCAGATGCAATGAGCTATTGGTTGGGGCGTCCACTTTAAAACCTACCCGTTGCAAGATTAGACAGGGGCAGACCAAAACCAAACAAGAATAGCTTTGGCGCAAGCAAGCAGAGGAGCAGAGCAACTAAGGTAGCAGTTTGGGACTTTGAGTGCTACAAGCTAAGATGGGGCACCAAGAGCAAGAAGTGATCCCGCTGATGACCCCGTATAAGAGGGGGCAGCTCGAGCTCTCCCACCGTGTGGTGCTCGCGCCGATGACGCGGTGCCGGGCCGACGGGAACGGCGTGCCGCAGCCGCACGCCGCCGTATACTACTCGCAGCGCGCCACCAGGGGCGGCATGCTCATCACCGAGGGCACGAGTGTGTCTGCCACCGCGCAGGGCTTCCCGGGGTCCCCTGGCATCTGGACGCAGGAGCAGGTCGCGGCGTGGAAGCCCATTGTCGACGCCGTCCACCGCAAGGGCGCGCTCTTCATCTGCCAGATTGCGCACACCGGAAGGGCCTCAACCAACGGTACGTGAGCTAGCGCAAGCTGTATCAGGTTGATCGTTTCAGTTGGTCCCGTTGCTAATCCCTGCTTTGTGAACCACTGGCAGATTTTCAGCCAGACGGTCAAGCGCCGATCTCGAGCACGGACACGCAGCTCCCCCCTGACGCCGAGTCCGGCATGGTGTTCTCCAAGCCGCGCAGGGTGCGGGCTGACGAGATCCCAGGGATCGTCGATGACTTCAGACTCGCCGCACGGAACGCGATTGAGGCCGGGTTCGACGGTGTGGAGATCCATGGAGCACATGGGATGCTCCTGGAGCAGTTCATGAAGGACGGCGCCAACGACCGCACCGACGAGTATGGTGGCAGCGTCGAGAACCGGTGCCGCATCGTGGTTGAGATCATCGATGCTATGGTCCATCAAGTTGGCGCGAATCGGGTTGGCATTAAGCTTTCCCCTTTCGCGGATTACCTAGACTGTGCGGATTCTGACCCCTCGGCACTCGGTGACTACATGATGCAAGAGCTCAATAGGCACGGGGATTTTCTCTACTGCCACATGGTGGAGCCTCGAATGGCCATCGTGGATAACCGTAGGCAGATTCCGCATGGACTCCTGCCATTCAAGACAGCGTTCAATGGCACCTTCATTGTCGCCGGTGGTTATGATAGGGAGGAAGGAAACAAGGTGGTTGCCGAGGGCTACGCGGACCTTGTCGCATACGGAAGGCACTTCTTGGCCAATCCAGACCTATCTAAGAGGTTCGTGTTAGATGCGACACTGAACAAGTATGACCGCTCCACCTTTTACACACAAGACCCTGTTGTTGGCTATACAGACTATCCTTTTTTTACAGACGATAGCATAGATTTAGCTACTCAAGATTAATTGTGTGGATGATGGATTTAGTCGCAGTTGGTGCACGAGATCAATACTACTATCCATTACAATATATATGTAATATGTACGTATTGCGTTGTTTTTGTTTTAAGTTAAGTTTTTTTATGTTTAACCAGATTTACAAAAAAGTACAATATACACTATAAAGACATTGCAAATGTGATTATAGTTGTTTAGGGTGAATTTGATGTTGCAAATGTCATAGAAATTTTACTTATTCTTTCTATTTTTTTAAATATTTATGTACTGCTGTTTAAATTGTAGTAGTGAGGTATAAATACAATTTTAGTGCAGTTGTTTGGCATACGTGCCTTTTATTTATTTAGTTGGGGGTGATACATATGAGTGGGGTCTCAGTGTTTGGTTCAGGGACACGTGATTCCCTCCAGATTCGAGACATTCCCATTCCCATTCCCATCCCTAAAAAAATAGCTAGATGAACTCGTCTCTCACGTTGTCTCCCCTGCACGCATGCCGAACTCGTTGCCTGTTCCCAGCTGCGGTCACATACGGAGTACGTACATGGGCAAGCTAAAGCTGCCCTTGACCCATCAACGTCCGGCCTCACCCTAGCAGCGGCCGGACAGGGGCAAATTGCCCTCAACAGAATGGCACTCGAATATGGGTAATACTGCCCTCCGCTGTGGAAGAGTCACCATCGCCCCAGTGATGCCCAAGAACCAACAGATAGCACGGTTGTAAAGAAGAAAACTAGAAAAAAGCATTAACGGTAAAAGATAACGAAAATATGAATTCTCATGTGTTCCATTGTACTAGCTTCACCCAATCATATGGAAAAAAAACATGCTAATATGATCCATTGTGTTTTTATCATCTTTATCACTGTTGTAAAAGTCGGTACTCTACACGAAGCTCATGAAGGATAGTACCAATGACCGGTGCCACTTCGTGGTTAAGATCATCTATATATACTCTATTCCATGAAGTCAGTGTCGATGTGCTTGGCATTAGACCCTTTCGTGGATTAAATGGATGGGCCAATTGCACAACTGTCCCCTATTCTGTAGTCCAATTGCTCCTTTGCTCCTATTTTTTAAACTTTACTCGTTTGCTCTTGTTTCTTGAAACTGAAGGCTCCAGTTGCCCTTATCCTATGAAATGGAGTTAACGGTGTTAAGTCTAGGCTGAAAAGACCAAAATACCATTTCTCACTGTAAGTGGACCCTACATGCCATCCCCACTCAACTCTCTCCCTCCCTCACTGCCGAGTGGACCCTCGCTCGTCAGCCTCTTCCTCTACCTTCTTCCAACCTTTTGTTTCTTTCTGTTTGTGCACGGGGAGGCGTCGTGGCCGAGCTCGAAGAGAAAGCCCCGGTCTGGAGCCCGCACGGCGGCACGAGAGGCGGCATGACGCTACTCTGAGCCGGAGCAGCCCGACTTGCTCTTGATGTGTGGGGTCGCCGAGGAGGAGCTCGGGGTGGTTGAGGTTGTCGCCGTAGCTGCGATGGCATTGCTTTGGCTAGGCTCTAGTTCTGCAGTAGCGGCACAATGACGTACATGTTG
The DNA here is from genome assembly GCA_023333625.1 of Bothriochloa decipiens. Taxonomy (NCBI): domain Eukaryota; kingdom Viridiplantae; phylum Streptophyta; class Magnoliopsida; order Poales; family Poaceae; genus Bothriochloa; species Bothriochloa decipiens. Next base: position 35,445,196 of record CM041638.1, read on the forward strand.
CAGTGTCAGATGGGAGCTTGGCGTCGACCGTGGCGTGGATCAGCGGACCAAGGTGCTGGCCGCCACACCTGAGCTCGGGGAACTTGAGTCTGACAGAGTCTCCGCGGAGCCGCGACTCTATGCCTGCCGGGAGCCGCGAGAATGTGCCCGCCAGCAGCCGCGTCGCCCACGAGCCAAGCTGCCCATGCGACACCGCGCGCCGCGCCTCTGCCCGTCCCGCCCGCGGTTCCGTCGCCCACACGCCGCACGACCCCTATCGGCGCGCCACCGACCCGTGCTAGGACCAGCCACGCGATGCCCGCATTGGGATGGAACCACCCGCCACGGCGCGACGTTCCTAGGTCTCGCTCGATAGCCACGCGACGCCCCCGCTCCGCCCGCCGGCCACGGGCCGCAAAGGTCCCACCCGCCGCGACCGAGCGCCCCCCGCCGCACCCTACACCGACTTACCCGCCACCCAAGCCCCGTCGCTCGCTACTCGTCGACCAACCATCCGCCTCAATTTGGTGTCGAGTGAATGGGAGAGACAAGAGGGGTTGTGTGCCTCTGTGTTGTGGATAAGGGGCACTTTAGTCTTTTTATTTTTTCCTATTTCTCAAACAATTTTTTTGGTCCTTAATATTTGACCAACAGACGGAAATTGAAATCAGGGGTAGACGGTGCTTTCGATTCCAAAATATAAGGGCAAACGTGCAAAGTTTAAAAAAATAGGTGTAAAGGAGCAATGAGACTCTAAAATAGGGGAAGGGGTGCAATTGGCCCTAAATGGATTGTGCACATTTGGATCCCTTAGGACTTTGTGACGACTCAACATGCATGAGGGATTTGTCTATTGCCACATGGTGGAGCCTCAAATTTCCATCATCGATCACTATAGGAAGATTCCATATAGACTCATGCCATTTAGGACGACTGTTGATGGTTATGATAGGGGAACAAAGGAAGAAACAAAGTGGTTTTTGAGATCTAGGCGGACCTCCTCATCACATATAAGAGGCTCTTTTGACCCACCTAGACGTACCTAAGAGGTTCGATTTGGATGCAACCCTAAACAAGTATAGCGACCCCACCTCACAGGATACTGAATCACCAGCGTCATAAGAGTTTCAATTTTGATGCAACCCTAAAGAAGTATGGCGACCCCACCTCGCGGGATACTGAATCACCAGCCTCTCTGTCTCTCTCTAGTTCATCCACTACTCTCTCTAATCTCAAGAACTAGGAGAATGAAGCAAGGAGAGAGGAAGAGGAGGAGATTGGGGATCCCTACCAGCAAGAAGGCCATAGCATAAGTACAGATTGTTGCCACAAAATGTTGGGGATAAAAGAGGGAGGAGATCTCTCTCTCTCTCTCTCCCCCCCCCCTCACCATTTTGAGCTAGGAAGAGGTGGAGAAACCAAGAAGGACGAAGGAGGAAAGAATGGGAACAACAACTTGTTCACTTTGTTGACGAGATCAACGCTATCATCCCATGAACCCTTTGGCTGAGATTGGATTTTAAATCTAGGCACATTTTCATCACATTCATGGACTGAACATGAGATACAAAAAGTAAGCCGGGTAATTTGTGAGCTAGAATTACATTACCATGTACTCATAGGAACCATGTGTAGAAAATGTTGTCTTTGGCATGCCTTCATTTCTGATACGGATTTGTTGATAACCAAACCTCAAGTCAATTTTAAGCATGTACCATATTTGATTGAGTCTTGGGATGATGGATTGAATTTTTAACTATGTTGATCTTGACAAAGATTTGTGACTTAAGTTTTTCAAACAAATGAAAAAAAACCTTGGCTATGGATGTGGCCATTAATATTGGTAAATTATGTTCACTAATTAGGGTAACATGTATCTTTTTCTGTGTTGTTTTTTTTCATTCATGATCAATTATGAGAATATATATTATCTTTTTTGGTTGGTGGATTTGTGTTTCTAGATGACACCGTAGCATTAGTACGAGAAACATACTAGTTCAAATGATGGACTTAATATATATTATCTTTTTTGGTTGGTGGATTTGTGTTTCTAGATGACACCGTAGCATTAGTACGAGAAACATGCTAGTTCAAATGATGGACTTACGCGAAAAGAATATATTTATGTAAAAATAAATATGTTTTGATTTAACCACAACAGTGGACAGAGAAATGATTCTCAAGGCTGCTACCATACTCGTCGTCTCGGTCGTTGGCGCTGTCCTTCATAAACTGCTCGAGGAGGTACCCGTTCGCGCCATGGATCTCCACTGCATCGAATCCGGCTTCGATGGCATTGCGTGCGGCGCGCCTGAAGTCGTCAACGATACCAGGGATCTCGTCCTTCCGCAGCCGCCGTTGCTTGGAGTACACCATGCCAGGCTCTGCATTAGGGGAGATTTGCTTGTCCGTGCTCGAGATGGGCGCCTACTCGTCAGGCTGGAAATCTGCCGGTTGTTTTGTCACAATTCACAAGCATTCACAAAAGTTTAGCAGCAGACAAATCAACCACCTCAAATGTAAGTATATGGACAGTGTTCGTAAGTACTATATGTCTCGTACCGTTGGTGGATACCCTGCCGACATGCCACATCTGGCAGATGAAGAGCGCGCCCTTACGGTGGACGGAGTCGACGATGGGCTTCCACGCTTCGACCTGCTCCTGCGTCCAGATGCCGGGGGTCTCCGGGTACCCCTGCACGGTTGCCGACACACCGGTGGCCTCCGTGATGAGGAGGCCGCCCCTAGTGGCGCGCTGCGATTAGTACACGGCGGCGTGCGGCTGCGGCATGTTGCCGTAGGAGCGGCACCTCGTCATCGGCGCGAGCACCACCCGGTGGGATAGCTCCAACTGCCCCATCCTGAGCGGCGTCAGCAGCGGCATGGCCTCCTGATGATGCACCATCTTTGCAGTATTGGCTTTTAGATCAGCGGTGTGCCTACCTGCTTGGTGTGGGCTCCCGTCTTTTTTACTATTCGGTCCTTATGTTTCTCATAGATAGACCCTTGAAGAAATAGACCCTCAGCTTGGCGTCAGAGTGATCAGCGTCAAGGTTATACACCTTGGCGCCAACATCATGCGCCAAGATACCTCCCCACCATGCAAGGAGGCTGACGTGGTGCCTAGCTTGGCGCCATGCCTCTTGGCGCCAAACTCTGGCGTTAAAACGGAACAAATAAAGTGCTGCGAGATACTTGTAGGAACCTTGCTCTAGTTCAATTGGTTGGAACTAAATGATAAAAATAAATAAATTATTATAAAAGTATCTCTAATGATAAAAATAAATGATAGTAAAATAAATAATATTTATTAAAACTTTTAAATAAGACGAATAGTCAAATAGGAAGCGTAGAAGTCAAAATGTGTAAATTATATATATTACAAGAATGTTCAAAACCAATTTAATATTCAATAAAATAATAATATTTCTTATTATATTGCTCGTATAAATATAAAATATAGTAAAATAAAATTGCCGCTTGCATGGGCTCCATAATAATATTTCTTGTTATATATATATTGCTTATAAACATAAAAATGTAGCGCAAAAAAATTAATGTTCAAGTTGGCATTTGAACCCGGGACCTTCAACTCAAGTCGTGCACATCCTAAACAACTGAACCAAAGCAGACTTGTTGTATAAGTCTCGCAGCAATTTTGCGCCAAGCTAGGCACCACGTCAGCCTGCTTGCCACGGTTGCGAGGTATCTTGGCGCCAATGATGTTGGCGCCAAGGTGACACCTTGGCGCCGACCACTCTCGCGCCAAGCCGAGGGTCCTTTTTCTGAAAAAAATCATCAGGGGTCTATTTGTGAGAAACTTTTAAAAAAGAACAAATAGTAAAAAAGACGGTTGGTTTACTCTGGGGCTCTCGCTTGCTCTAGTTTACTCTGTGTTGCTGCTAATGGTGGGGAGTATTATATTTATAGGTGTCATTCTGCCAGAGTGGCCCCCTCCAGGCGTGGCGGCTTTCCATCTCCCCTCTTGGCGATTTGATCTACCTCCTTTGGTTCCCGACTTCCCATGTCGATAGTCCGTCGCTATTTTCGTCGTCCACGCTTGGTCTCACTTGATGTGGTGAGTCTTAGCACAGCTGTCTTGTTTTCCTTAGCAAATCCAGGGGCAGAGCTACCTTGTAGCTTGTGGGTGCCTAGGCACACACAAAAATTTGAAAAACCACTATCAGGAACAAATTCCCACCATTTTTGTTGCTTAAATTTTCATATCCATAAGAACAAGGCACCTGCCTCTAATTTGATCTAGCTTCACCTCTGAGCAAATCGACGTCATGAAGACATAACTAACGTGTAATGATCCGTATCCAGATGCTCTAGCACATTTTTATACGATAGTAGCGACAATTCTACTCATATTTATATTTATTTATAGAAAGGGATGAGAGTGGATGGACTAGGCGGCTATCGAGATGCTCCAGCACATACACTTTTGTACTATATAGTAGCGACAATTCTACTCATACTTTATAATATTTGATTAGGTTCGTACAATTTATTCAGCATTTAAATCAAAGAAAATTCCAAGATCAAAGCTAATGTTAGGTGTAACTTATGGTTTGATGAGTATTATATGCATGATGATCGTTATGTGATAGTGGTTCAAGATGTTTTAGTGGTTTCTAGCAAACAATTAATTTGTTTTTTCACGACCAGGGATACATCTCATTTTTCATTAAGAGGAAAGAACTACAAGTCAACTATGAGAGAATCCTCGTAGCGTATATTACAATCCACTAAGATAGTAGTAAGTAACTTAGAATAAATATAGGAACAAAGAAAGATACATTAGAAAGAGCAACTGTCGCAACACCAAGACCTACTATTGTGCCAGCAATAAAAGCCAACGCAATGGTTTCCTACGCAAAATATTAAGCAACGATGGCAAAGCATCCACCCAGAGAACGAGCACCCGCTAGAAGAGCTATTGGCGGCAAAGCATCCACCAAGATTCCACGGATGACCAAGCATCCATCAGGAGAGAAGACGCCCCCTACGGCAAAGCATCCACACTGGGGGCGACATTAACACTCTTAGAAGCAAAGCATCTGCTGAAGAGGAGGCCAACGACACCGACGTCAAAGCATCCGCTAGTAGCGACGCCGGCGAGGTCATGAGCAGCAAGACAAACCATTGCATGGGACACAAAAGGCACGACAAGGATGGTTAGGAACATCCCTGACAACCAGAGTCAAGACGGGAACCGCGTCATCGACAGAACATGAGGCGAAGAGCTCTAGCAAGGGTAGTAGGGGATGGGCCACAACAGTGCGCCAACAATGCCTTCAAGAAGGAAATTGACATCCGGAGACGCCAACATTGTTGGAAGAAGCACATGAGTCCCTAGTCTTCTCCAAACAAAGAAGGTAGATGATGCACACTGTGCCACCGCCACTGGCCTGGAGCAACCAGGCAAGGGTTCTCACCTAGATTCTTGCCGCGAAAACCGGTTACTCGTGACTCCCGAAGCAGCGACGATGAGGCAAGTTCGAAGCCGCAGTGCTGGCACAAAGGCTATAGCAGCCACCACACCACCAAAGCAATGGCCAGCAACAACAAACAGTAGGCATAGGCCCCAAGCGAAGTTTGGCAGCAGATACCCCGCGCAATGGGTAATCGCCACCCCGGCCGGCCCCACCGCTGCCACCCCGAACAGCCACCGGTAGGACCCAGATCCTATCATTAATTAGGGACCTGGATCTGGCCGCCCAGCCATGGCTCAGCGAGATATAACTAGCAACCTAGTAGGCAGAGGAGGGGTGAGGGAGAGAGGCCGATCACCCCCATCACGGCTAGACAATAGGAGGTGACGACCCCAGCTACCAGGGCCCAGCGACGCCATGGCAGGCTAGCTCTGGCCACAACGATCGGGCGCCCGTACCCTAGCAGCAGCCGACCAATGAAGGCAGGAGACGACAGATTCGGTGGCCAGTAGGCAGGATCCGACCCCGGAGGTGCGGCTCCGCCCAGCTAGCGCCAGTGACGATGGAGAAGAAGGTGAGGAGGCGGAGGGGTGGGACAAATGGGGGAGGGCAGGAGAAGAGCAGCGACGACCATCCTTTTTTCAGAGACGACGTGGGCCAGCACTACCACATGTTGCAATGATTTAAAGTGAGAACTTGTTCTTAGGTAAATCAATTTGGAGATGCTTTTCTAGAGTGTCCCATATCAGTTTTCCATCTTCCATACGAAAACTATTAATTCGCATAAGATATTCTTTAGTTTTACTCAAAAGGTCCAATAGTGTATGTATATTGGCCCTTTTGAGACAATTATACGTTCTAGAAGACGGAGGGGCGGCTACAGTTGCCAGAGTGTAGGCCAAGGGTGGACCCCTCTAGCGGCACCTGTGGGGTACCCCCCGCCACCCCTGAGTTGGGGGAGCGCTCGAGGGGGAGGAAAGGGGGCAAGTTCAATTTTGTGAACTATTATTAGTAATTGTCTCTGCTCTGAAGGCTTGCTGCACAAAAAGGACAATCTCTTGTTCGCGAGAGAAGAGACAAAACTAAGAACACCAACTCACCGTTGTCGATGCACTTCTTTCTGTCATTCCTGTGTTGGTTCCTGTGCACACGGGAATAGGGAGAGTAGGCCTCTAAAACCAGAGCCATTCGTGAGATCATCTGCTCGGGTGAAGACCAAAAATGTATAGATTCTAGGGAGTCTCTTCCAACTGCTCGATTGATTCACGACTTCCTCTACTTTCCGGTGACGGCGACTTGCATGATGATTGGCACTGCATGGCATGAAACGAGATGACAACATCAGCAATTATTGTCAACTTGTGTCGACACTGGTGCTACTGGGTATGGTGTTGCAACCATTTCTTTGTTTTATGTATTGATCCATCGCAGCTTGGGCATCTCCGAAGTAGAACGACTTACTCTTATGAAATTTTATTTTTAGGCCAGATTTTGCTCAAAGTCAAAAAGCAAAAGCTTGAGTTTCGTCCTTTCTCTAGGTCATGATCCATAAAAATAATTATATCGTCTGTTGTAAGATAGATCAACCATCCTGAACCCTTTTATTTATACACGGGAGGAGTTTACAAGTTACAACTTCACATACATGTAAAAACTAAAGAGTAAATTGCATCTGGAGTACAACAACTATACGCGTGCGTGCATATCACCCCAACAACTTTTATTTTGCTCTACTGGGAGCAAGAACTTGTAACCTTGGTGCATAGATGGTCAAAAACATTCTCTCGTGTTCTGGGAAGTAGAGGCTATGATCCGAATGTCGTGTATACAGCTCGTGCATGCAGGTACACGGCTCATGCTCGAAGCTCTTGCAGGATAGATGTACACGGCTCGTGCTTGCAACAGCACGTGGCTTACAGCTGTCACAGGATGTATACATCATGCAAGATTTTTTTTGTGGTCTTAGCAACAAAAGATATATATATATACGGACAACCAGATAGCTAGATTGGTTTGATTTTTGCAACAGTGATACATGGTCCCTCTTATAAGTCCAGGAATTTTTGGAGACTCTGAAGTGCAGGAACGCTGCATTTGCAAGAGTTTTGTTGGTGTGTGCTAGAAAAAGACAGTGGCTGATGGACTGAGAACTTATGGTGTGATGTTGATATCATTGCAATGATAAATGAGAGAGTGCTACTTGAAGGAACATCTTGATGTACATTGACCATTCAAATTTCCTTGAAACATAGAAAATTTTTCTTGAAAGCAGAATACGGTTGTTGCACACGTTGCTCATGTAGACACTAGTAGCGAAGAGAGAAAATCTAATTTTGTTGAGGGGACAAGCACAAGTTACCAAGAAGGCATTGAGGTACGTAGAAGATGGTGCTGAGAGGGAAGTAGGGGCAGATTCTGATGTCACAATGACTATGAGTTGGACATTGCTGACGATGACTTATTTGCTCAAAATGTGGATGACATGTTAATCAATGAAGTTTCTAACACTAAAGGTAAGGACTTGTGCATTCAATAAGATTTTGAGGAAGACACTGGCGAAGATGTTGTGCACACGTAGGGAAGAAAGCACTGCTTGCGAGGTTGAGACCTGTAACACCTCTGGTGTTATATTAACTAAAATATGCCATGTCATCATATGCACTGCAAAGCATTCATGTTTAATTCAACCTTAATGTGCATTAACTAAAACAAGTTTACATTTCATAGGTTGATTGTGTTTCTGAAATGTTTTGTCACATGAAATAATAAAACCCTATTTTTGAATGTCATCGCAAATACTTGGTTTATATTCTATGTACTTGAGGTGTAAACCGTGTTTACACTGGTGTCAAGCATAGTGTATAAACCTAAGTTCAACCCTTAAAATTTGTTTCCATATTTGAAGTTGAATTTGGGTTTCAAAGCTTATTCCCAAGCCTTGCAATTCAAATTTAAATTTAAATTGGAAAGCTATAAATTGCTTTTCGAAAGTCAATTTGGTCAACCAAGGGTGTCATTGGGTCAATGACCTAAAAATGTCCTTGGATGATGTTTGTGATCACTAATGATCAACCAATTAAGTTAGAAACCATATCGGGTTTGAATTCTATTTCAAAAACCCTTTATTCTAAAACCTAGTTTTACCCCTTTTTTTGTGATTCAAAATCTATAAAGAATTTCGAGATACTCTAAAAAGACAGTTTGTAGATCTTGACAAGAGCTACAAAGTTGGTATATAAAGTTTTTCAAGTTTCTAAAAGAAATTTCAAATGAATTTGAAAATACAGTTTTTCACCATTTGTCCCCTTTTGATTTTAAAACCATAATTTAAAAATTATGCATAATTCTAGAAAACTTTGTATATGAAAAAGGTTGGGTTTGAATAGTAGAGCATTTCATAGATTTGAAGATTTTCGAGTTTTATTGAAAAATCAAAAGTAATTTCAAATGTTTGTTTCTAGGGTTTTATTCCCTTTTTGAATTTGAATTCAAATTTCAAAATCCAGATAGAATTTGAGGATGCCAGTTAAAGGAAAAGTGTAGTTCTTGAAAAGCTATGCAAATGATATTTTTGGAGATTTTCAAATTCTTATATAAATTTTGGAGTAATTTGTATTTTCAAACGAATAGCAATTCTATAATTATCTCGAACAGTACCGAAACCTATCGTCGGCCGCCATCGTTGGCTTCTCAACCCGCGCCGCCGTCCACCACCGCACCTGCTCGGCCGCCAGCACGCTCCTGAACACCCGAAACTTCTCCGTCGTCGTGTCGCCCGTACATGCGTCGTCTTTGGCCTATAAATACAGGTCGCCCGCCGCCGTTTCTCTTTCTTCTTCTTCCTGCCGCCACCGCCGACGACCTCGCTCCGCCGCTTGAATTCGCCGCCGTCACGCCATCATTCCCCGATTACTCTTGCCAATAGCTCCGTCACATCTTTACGGTCAGTTTGAGCTAGCTCGTGCTTGCCCTCCTCGCCCGAGCTGCCCGCGCGCCGTCGTCTTCTTCACGGCCGGTCGCCGAGCCGCCACGAACTCTTTCGCCGTCGACCGTCGCACAGGGTGAAAATATATGTCCTTTAACCCTCCTGTCGTGTTCTCCATGCTACCCTGCCCCTCATGCGCTTCTTGGCCGGCTTGATGGTCCACAGGAACTCCGGTGACGCCGACCTTGCCATCGGAGCGCCGCCGCCGCCATCACCGCCGCCGTCCGCAGCTCGATTCAGCTACTCCAGGCCTTCATTAACGTGCGCATCAGCACCGTGGTGAGCTTCTGCAGCTGTCTGCGCTATCAATTTCATCATTCCTGTGTCGTAGCCGCCGGTCACCGTAGCTCGCCGCCGGCATGGCCATGACGCTCCGTCGTGAGCGTTGCCACTTTGGCTAGGGACAGGGGACGGTGTCATATTGTTGTCAAATGGGTTCGCCTGAGTGCCCTGCGTACGCCCGAGTGTTCGCCGTCGCCGGAAACCGCTCCGGTGAGCCCGATTGTTCAAGTCCGGTCGCCGGAGACCTCGCCGTCAGCGAGTAATCGCCGGTCAACCGCCGGCGGGCCGTCGGTCAGCGCGGGAGTACTGTGCCGATTTTTCTTTTTCTATTTTTAGAAAATGATTTAAATACTATTTTCTTTGAAAATCATAACAATTCATATATAGCTCCAAAAATTCTGAAAATTTTTGTGTGTGTTCCTTATGATGTCATCTAGCTAGGAAAAATATGAAATGCTAAATTTGAGTACTTTCTCATATGTTAAAATTAGCCCTTTTAATTAAAAAATAGACTTTCAATGATTTTTAATAAATAAAATAATTTCCTTTTAATTCTAAAATTTGTTTTGCCATCTAATTAGGCTAAGAGATTTCCAAAATAAAATTTTGGGCTTAATTTGATAACTTTAATTTTATGCCTTTATTTCATACTTTTAAATAATTAATTAACCCCTTTAGTTAAGTTTAATCATTATAGGATTTGTTTGACTTTGGGATTGATTGATGACCTTGGGTCATTAACCTTAATAACCTTTGGCACTTTAATTAATTATTTGCGCTTATCTTAATCATGTCATTAGAGCTTAATCAACGTTATTTCATGTGTTTAATTAATTTCTTAAATGGCGTAGTTAACCCTAATGAGCTCGATAAGCGAAGTTTTGTTGGCTTGCAACTTTATCGTGAAGAAAAGTTGTACTCAAGCCCTTAATCTGATCATGCATCCATCGAGCATCATGTTTACTATTCTATCATGTTAAAGCATATTAATTATCGAATAGTTTCTGTTAACGGAGAGTTAACGTTGTCGCACCAGATCCCAAGGACGAGCAGATTCAGGCATTGGGAGTTGATCCAGAGTTCGAGACCGTCTACCCCGAATACCAAGGCAAGCCTCGGATGCATTCAAACCCTATTCTATTTATAAAAGTTTTATCGCTTCAGCTATGATATGTTGCATTAAGTAATAGGAGTTGAGTGAAAACCCACCAATTTCATTACCTATCTTATTTCCTTATTCCTTGTTACCTGCTTTGAAAGATAAGTAGTAATGCTTAGCCCTGCTTAATTAGTTAAGTCTTCAAAAGTAAAAGAATGAAAAAGATGAGATTGGTTTTACTTGTTGGAATCTTGATGATAGTTAATAAATCGAGTCCGGACGGCAAACTTGCACTGGAAATGGAGTCCCTCTGTAGTGTTTCCGTCTGTTGATGCCCTAGGTCCAGTCCGTTGGTGAACTGGTGATATCGAGAATTTAGAAATCCACATGCATGAAGTGGTATTCAGTGGGCCAGAGTCCCCACGCATATCATGGAGTGACATATAGTGGGCCAGAGTCTCCACATATGTCATAGTGTGTTATACTGTGGGTTTAAGTTCCCATGTATTTCGGTACACGGGGCCGAAGCGCTCAGGTGTATCATGTGGTGATATATGGCTGCGGTTGTTATCCCGGTATATCGGTTCATCTGGGGTGCATCGGAGTTAAAGTCTCCAGTATCCCAGTGACCTAGGTCCCAGCTGGGTATGAAAATGGATTCGAATCGCCGTTGCTTCTCGGAGAAGAAGACTCGATCGGTGTTCATCATCGTAGTAACAACTTGAACAATGATTAAGGTTTAATAATGAAGTTGGTTGGTAATTGGAGCTAGATCCAAGCAAACTTTTTTTCTGTTAAGCTTTTCAAAAAATTTCTCATCTCTTACAAGCCTTACGTTGTCGCTCTAGCCTGCATTTCTTGAGTCTTCACCCCTCTTTTTCGTCGGGTCAGTCTTGTTGAGTACTTTTGTACTCAGGGTTTGTTGAACCCTTGTTGCAGGTGAGCATCATGGGCAGGAATGCTTCGCATCCTGCTACATGACAGTCGTCGAGGAAAGTGACGACGAGTAAGATGTTTAGCTCTTGGGCAGAGCTTATCGTTTGGTATTGTAATAAAGTTATCTACTGCTACCCCACTACTATTATGGTTTGTACAATCTAAACTTATGGTTGTAAATATTTGAAACTCAAAGGTTTATAAACTTATGTTATTGTAAGTCTTCCGCTATTTTACTTCGATGTATATTATTTATATCAAACTGTTGTAATACTGCAATGTCTCTTTATAACGATTGATCCTGCTCGGAGAATTGTGGATGATTCGGGATTTACCCGACAGACTTTTTAAGTCGTATGGAACAAAATTATGGTTATTTGGAGTCTGTTTAGATAATAATCATACGTGTGGGCCATATGATTTAGGAGGTTCTGCCACAAGACCTTCGTAAAGAAATCTGCAGAGGGATGTCCATGCCCCGTGCGGGTACACCATGACAACGTAGGCGAGCTCATCCCCATCGCACGAGCCGTGTAGGTGTCTGAGCTCGAGCTGCTATATGCACAGGAGCCATGTATGTCTATCATGCGACAGCTACGGGAGCCGTGTACGAGCCATGTACCAACGAGCTGCGCACACGAGTCATATACGCGACCATCAGATGGTAGCCTATATTGTCTGAAACGTTACAAAATTGTTTTTGGACCGTCTATGCAACAAGATAACAAGTTCTTGCTCCAGCTAGAGCAAAATAAAAGTTGTTGGGGTAATTTACACGCACACGTATAGTTGTTGTACCCCTGATGAATTTACTCGTTTCAAAAATTCTGATGCTTTCTACAAGTTTTCGGTGGTTAACACTACGGAAGACAGGTTCTTTGCCGACTGCTGGAAGCACTCGGCAAAGGCTTGAAAGCAGTCGGCGAATCCTTTGCGAACTGCATTCCACACTGGCAGTCGGCAAAGGTCCGTCGACAAAGAAAGCCTCGTCAAAGGATTCTTTGTCGACTGCCACGTGGAGGGCAGTCGGCAAAGACTTTGCCGACTGCCAAATGAGGAGTCGGCAAAGGAAGCGGCTTCCGTCGTCTGGCGTCTTTTTTGCCGACTGCCTGAGCTGGCAGTCGACAAAGAGGTTTTATTTATTTTTTTAAAAAACAGCCTTTGCCGTCTGTCAGCTCCGGCAGTCGGCAAAGGTGGTGCGTGTGCAGCTCGGTGCCCAGCTTTGCCGACTGCCGTGGCAGTCGGCAAAGCTAGAATTTTTTTTTCTTTTTTCATATATATCACAGCAGGTAAATCATATATATATATATGTATATATATACACAAATATATATACATTATATATACTATGAGTGTGGATTTTCTCGTCATTTGTGTAGCTGCGCACCCACCCGCCGACGTCGGATGTGGTCCGAGATTCGTACTAGTGATTGCACTGAATTCTCGTAAAGTTGATTAATTCGTCCGCTAATCACATAGTTATCCGGACAACTCTGCAAATGTTGTCCACACCGTGTCAGTGTCTATACGGTTCTACTGCAGCATGTCAGATATGACTCCCCTTCCCATCCCCTTCTTAAAACCAGCCGGCCAGCTCTGTTCGTCGCCGTCGCCCTCACCTCTCGTGTCTGTTGGAGACGATAAGCTTCCTCCTTCCGACCCTCCTAGATTCCTAAATCCGGTCTTTGGCCTTCGATTTGGAGCTTCCCCCAAATCCCGCTGCCGCCACCACCATTAGCGCCGCCAGCTGCTCTGGCGAAGCTCCGGCCTCGAGCCCTGCCGGACGAACAGGATGACCGCACACGCGCACGCGTGGATGCGCGACACTGCGCCCGCGCATGTTCCCCGGTGGCCGTGTGCCTGCGTCCGCGCGTTGGCGGAACCGGACAGCGGCTGTGACACCAGGAAACTGTTTGCGGACGGTTTGTGCTGTTGCGGCCGGCTGAGCCTGCGTCCTCGCCGGCCCTCCATCTCATGGCGGCTCATCCCCACGGCGACGGCGGCACACGAACCTTCTTCATCCCGCCCGTCATGCCCACGGCGCGCTCCTCCAACGAACCAGCGGCGGCGTCAGCTTCAGCGGCCATCCAGTGATGGCAGCGGCCTCGCCTCATCAGCGCCCGCTCCGTCCTCGTCTTCACCAGCGGCTGCAGCCCCTCCCTTCCTTATCGGGCAACCAGTGGTGGCAGCGGCCTCGCCTCATCAGCGCCCCCGCCGTCATCGTCTTCACCAGCGGCGGCAGCCCCTCGCTTCCTCGACTCCACCGGCGGCGACGCACGCCTCCCCCACCAGCCGCGGCGTCCGCAAGAACCGAGCCAGCGCACATGCTGCTGGGCGGCGGTGGGGCACCCGCCCCAGCGCGCTCACCTCGGCCACGGTAGACGCTACTCCTCTCCTCGTCGCGGTCGTAGATGACGGGCCTTTTTGCAGAGTCGGTCGTTCTCCCTTTCCTCTCCGATTCCAATCCTTGCCTCGACAGGGGAAGCAGTGGGAGGTCATGTCGCAGCCTTGTCCGCAGCTAGCACAGCCTCTCCAGATTCCGGTGTCGGGGCGTGCAGACGGCGCTGCCGGAGGCCGAAGCGCGCCCACGCTCCGGCAGCGGCAAGTTGCGCCCGTGTTGGTCTGCACCTCTTTCCATGGCCCTTTTTGGCGCACACGGCTCTGCCTGCTCCGGGCACCCAGCAGCGAGGAGCCGAGGATGCGCTGCCATGGGGGGCAGTACACCGATTCTAGCAAGGCGGCCACCGCGGAGGAGATCCGGCTGCGGCCGCCGGCCGGCACACGTCGTCGGCCCGCCGATTCTGGCAAGGGGCCTCTCGCATTGACTGCCACCTCGGAGGATATCCGGCGGCTGCATCGACCTCCCCAACCTTCCTCGTCGGGAGGTCAAATGCCGCAGCATCACCAGGTCAGCCACTCCCATTCTGAATTTCTCCCACTGCTGCAAATGGCATTGCCATCTAAATCCATGTGTTCCTGTTCGCCCAGATCCTATCCAAGACGCATCTGGGAGATTCCAGTGCTCATGGTCATGGATAGATCGGATTTTTGTCCCACTTGGTTGTTTTTTTTCAGTGCCTATCTTCGTATCCTCATACAGGAGCTTGTTTCCTCACTAGATCATACAGGAGCTTGTTTCCTCTTTTGAGTCTTCCGTCTTCCTCGCTCATCCCTCTCTCCTTGTTGCAGATCGGGCCACGGCGGGTCCGACAGCGACGGCGCAGCTCGCGTCGATGGAGGGCGACGCGTCGATTCGGCTCGCGTGGGCGGAGTTCGGTGCGGCGGCTCCGTCCTCCACCAGGCAGCAGCGGTCTCGATCCTCCTCCAGCGACGGCCACGGTGGCGGACCTGCCACCTACGCGCGAGCGACCAGAAGTGACTGCGCTGCCTCCCTCTACTCCGAGCACGGCGGCCCCTCTACTACCGAGCTATGGGGCGCAGATCCGGTCAACGGCGGCTGCAGGGCGCAGATCCGGTTCCTCCCGGCGGCGCTAGGGTTTCGCCGGCGGCGGCTAGATCGAAGCCCAGATGCAAAGCCCATTCAGGCTTTCTTTGCTTTTTTAAAAAAAAACATTTACCGCAGCGGGCAACATAAGACGCCCGCTGCGGTTAATCACCATTAACCGCAGCGGGCGGCTTATGTCGCCCGCTGCGGTAAATCGATCTTTCGCAGCGGGCAAAGGCGCTCGCCACGGTGAGGCCATGATTAATCGTGACCTTCCATCCATGGCGGACGCCTTTGCCCGCTGCGGAAAAGGCAAAGTGCTCGCCACGAAAAAGATTTGTATAGTAGTGAGAAAACACGCATTCATCTGCTGCACCGCTACGGGGAACCAGGCAGAAACTAGAGAAAAGAGCGGTCGGGCTATGTAACACCTCTGGTGTTATATTAACTAAAACATGCCATGTCATCATATGCACTGCAAAGCATTCATGTTTAAGTCAACCTTAATGTGCATTAACTAAAACAAGTTTACATTTCATAGGTTGATTGAGCTTATGTAATGTTTGGTCACATGAAATAATAAAACCCTATTTTCGAATGTCATTGCAAATACTTAGTTTATACTCTATGTACTTGAGGTGTAAACTATGTTTACACTAGTGTCAAGCATAGTGTATAAGTCTAAGTCCAACCCTAAAAATGATTTTCATATTTGAAATTAAATTTGGATTCCAAAGCTTATTCCTGAGTCTGGCAATTCAAATTTAAATTCGAATTGGAAATGCTAAAAAAAGGTTTTTTCAAAAGTCAACTTGGTCAACCAAGGGTGTCATTGGGTCAATGACCTAAAAATATCCTTGGACGATGTTTGTGATCACTAATAACCAACCAATTAAGTTAGAAACCAAATTGAGTTTAAATTCTATTTCAAAAACCCCTTATTTCAAAACCTAGTTTTCCCCCCTTTTCTCTAATTCAAAATCTATAAAGAATTTGGGGATACTCTAAAAAGACAGTTTGTAGATCTTGACAAGAGCTACAAAGTTGGTATACAAAGTTTTTCAAGTTTCCAAAAGGAATTTTAAATTAAATTGAAAATACAGTTTTTAGCATTTATCCCCTTTTGATTTTAAAATCATAATTCAAAAATTATGCATAATTTGAGAGAACTTTGTATATGAAAAATGTTTGGTTTGACAAGCTCAACATTTCATAATTTTGAAGATTTTTAAGTTTTGTTGAAAAATCAAAAGTAATTTCAAATGTATGTTTCTAGGGTTTTATCCCCTTTTCAAATCTGAATTCAAATTTCAAAATCTAAACATAATTTGAGGGTGCCAGCTAAAGGAAAAGTGTAGCTATTGAAAAGTTATGCAAATGATATTTTTGGAGATTTTCAAGTTCTTATACAAATTTTGGAGGAATTTGTATTTTTAAACCGATGGCATTTCTGTAATTTCTGCGAACAGTACCTAACCCTATCGGCGGACGCCATGGCCGGCTTCTCATCGCGCGCCACCGACCACCGCCGCACCTCCTCGACCGCCAGCGCGCTCATGGACGCGAGAAACTTCATCGTTCTCGTGTCACCTGCTCCTTCTTCGACTCTGCGCTATAAATAGCGGTCGGACGCCGTCGTTCTTCTTCTTTCTTCTTCCCGCCGCCGTCGTCGACGACCTCGCTCCGCCGCTCAAATTCGCCGTCGACGCTTCATCTCTGTCCAATTGCTCTCGCCAACAGCTCCGCCACATCCTTACAATCATTTTGAGCCAGTCCGTGCTCGCGCTCCTCGCCCGAGCCGCCTGTACGCCATCATCTTCTTCGCGGCCGGTCGCTGAGCCGTCGCGATCGTTTTCGCCGTCGACCATCGTCGGAGGTGAAAATATATTACCTTTAACCCCGCAATCGTGTTCTCCGTGTCATCTTGCATCTGATGCGCACCTTAGTTTGAGCAGCGCATCACCGGCGACCGTCGTGACGCCACCTTGCCATCGGAGCGCCGCCACCGCCATCACCGCCGTTGACCACAGCTCAACCCCGCCACTCCGGACCTCCATTAACGTGCGCATCAGCGCCGTGGTGACCTCCTGCATCTATCTGTGCCATCAATTTCATCGATCCCGCATCGCAGCCGCCGGCCACCGTGGCTCGCCGCCGGCGCAGCCATGCCGCTCCGCCGCGCGCGTTGCTGCCTTGGCTAGGGACCATGAAATGCCATCATCTAGTTATCAAACCAGTCCGTTTGAGTACCCTGCGTGATTTCGTGTGGTCGCCGTCGCCGAAATAGCTACGATGAGCGATGCTGCCGCGCCCGAGCTCCGCCGCGCCGCCGTGGCCGCCGGCGTGGGTGCCGCCGCCGCTCCTCCGCGCCGTTAGCTAGCTTGTTGGACTCCCCGTGCCGAGCTGAGTCTGATGGACCAAGTCCGGTCGCCGGAGACCTCGCCGACGGCGAGGAATCGACGGTCAACCGCCGCGCCGCCGTCGGTCAACGCGGGTGTACTGTGTCGATTTTCTTTTTCCATTTTCAGAAAATGATTTAAATGCTATTTTCTTTGAAAAATCATAGTAGTTCATATATAACTCCAAAAATTTTAAAAATTTTTGTGAGTATTCCTTATGATGTCATCTACCTAGAAAAAATATGAAATACCAAATTTGAGTACTTTTTGCATATGTTAAAATTAGCCCTTTTAATTAAAAAATAGACCTTCAATGATTTTTAATAAATAAAATAATTAGCTTTTAATTCTAAAATTTGTTTTGCCATCTAATTAGGCTAAGAGCTTTCTAAAATAAAATTTTGGACTTAATTTGATAACTTTAATTTTTATGCCTTTATTTAATGCTTTTAAATAATTAATTAATCCCTTTAGTTAAGCTTAATCATTATAGGATTTGATTGACTTTGAATTGATTGATGACCTTAGGTCATTAACCCTAATGACCTTTGGCACTCTAATTAATTGTTTGCGCTTACCTTAATCATGTCATTAGGGCTTAATTAACGTTATTTTATGTATTTAATTAACCCCTTAAATGGCGTAGTTAACCCTAATGAATTATATAAGCGAAGTTTTGTTAGCTTGCAACTTTATCGTGAAGAAAAGTTATACTCAAGCCCTTAATCTGATCATGCATCCATCGAGCATCATGTTTACTATTCCATCATGTTAAAGCATATTAATCATCGAATAGTTTCCGTTAACGGAGGGTTAACGTTATCGCCCAGATCCGAAGGACGAGCAGATTCAAGAATCGGGAGTTGATCCAGATTTTGAGACCGTCTACCCCGAACATCAAGGCAAGCCCCGGATGCATTTAAACCCTATTCTATTTATAAAAGTTTTACCGCTTCAGCTATGATACGTTGCATTAGGTAATAGGAGTTGAGTAAAAACCCACCTAAATTGCATTACCTGTCTTATTTCCTTATTCCTTGTTACCTGCTTGGGAAGATAAGTAGTAATGCTTAGCCCTGCTTATTTATTTATTTGTTCAAAGTTAAAAGAATGAAAAAAATGAGATTGGTTTTCCTGTTGAAATCTTGATATTAGTAATAAATCGAGTCCGGACGGCGAACTTGCACTAGGAATGGAGTCCCTCTGTAGTGTTCTCGTCTGTTGATGCCCTAGGTCCCGTTCGTTGGTGAACTTGATGATATCGAGAATTTAGAAATCCACATGCATGAAGTGGTATACGGATGGTTGGAGCCGTGTATATCATGGAGTGACCTAGCGTGGGGCCAGAGATCCCATCTGTGTCATAGTGTGTTTTGCTGTGGGGTTTAAGTTCCCATGTATCTCGGTACGCTGGGCCTCAGAACTCACGGGTGCCATGTGGTGATATACGGCTGCGGTTGTTATCCCGGTATATCGGTTACCTGGGGTGCATCGGAGTTAAAGTCTCCGGTACTTCCAGTGACCTAGGTCCCAGCTGGGTATGAAAATGGATTCGAATCGCCGTTGCTTCTCGGAGAAGAAGACTCGATCGTTGTTCATCATCGTAGTAATAACTTGAACAAAAATTAAGGATCAATAATAAAGTTGGTTGATAATGGGAGTTAGCCCAAGCAACTTCTCTCTCTGTAAAGCTTTTTCGTAAAATTTCTTCTCTCCTACAGACCTTACCTTGTCCCTCTAGCCTGCATCTCTTAAGTCTCTACCCTTCTTTTTCGTCGGGTCAGTCTTGTTGAGTACTCTTATACTCAGGGTTTGTTTAACCCTTGTTGCAGGTGAGCCTCATGGGCAGGAATGTTTTGCCTCCTGCTGCATGACAGTCGTCGAGGAAAGCGACGACGAATAAAGATGTTTAGCTCGTGGGCAGAGCTTTTGTTTAATATTGTAATCTACTGTTACTCCACTACTATTATGGTTTGTATAATCCAAACTTATTGTTCTAAATATTTGAAACTCAGATGTTTGTAAACTTATGTTATCGTAAGTCTTCCGATGTTTTACTCCGTTGTATATTATTTATATCAAACTGTGTAATACTGCAATGTCTCTCTACAATGATTGATCCTGCTCGGAAAATCGTGGATAATTCAGGATTTACCCGATAGACTTTTTAAGTCGTATAGAACACAGTCATGGTTATTTGGAGTCTGTTTTGACAATAAAAATGCGTGTGGGCCATATGATTTAGGAGGTTCTGCCACAGGCTACCGGGGCTGCAGATGTGCTGGAGCAGCACCAGCAGCCGTGATGGCCAGCTGTTGCATGGTGGCACTGGCACCTCCACAGCACCAGTGCCTTCCACATGGAAACAAGAGGGCGGGACCGTGTGAGAGTTAAAGATTCCCAGGTGCTTTTGGTTTTGAAATTTGAATTGCTCGCCCGCCCGATTTGAAATGCCTGCCCACGCGATTGAAAGCATAGTCCTGACCACGTGCATCATGTCATGGGTAGACGCACAATGATGCACGTGCTTAGGAAGTCCAAAATTCAATTGCTTTTGCGCTTTTCCCTCGCAGCAAATTCTCTCTTTCGTGCTTCAAAGAGCATATTGCTCGGGCGTACAGTACGTGTGTTTGTGCTTCAAGCTCTGCATGTCATATTTTCAAATGACATCACCATGCACCATACTACACGTGGGAAATGTGCCAGAATTGGCTAATTACCATGTGATACATATTTCCATTTATACGTTTCGCTCAGTACCTAGGAGTACTCAAACAAAGTAGCCTCTTTGTGCGGGCATGCAATTAAAAAAACAGAACCATCGGAGAAATCTCTTTCAAATGCATGGACCAATATACACGGCCTTGCTTAGATATTAAAATTGCTATTCAAAATCTATATAGTAAATGTCCTGTCACACTGTAGCAATTTTGTTTTTATTTGGTAATAATTATCCAAACATTGATTAATTAGGCTTAAAATATTCGTCTCGTAAAGTACAATAAAACTGTGTAATTAGTTTTTTATTTCATCTATATTTAGTACTCCATACATGTGCCGGCATTTTGATGTGACGAAAAATTGGAATTCTACATAGTGAATTTTGGACCCAAAATTGGACATCTAAACAAGGCCTTAGATTCCTAAATTCACCCTAAATTCTACTATGCAGAATTCCTATTCCCCATTATATCAAAATACCGGCAAATACATAGAGTACTAAATGTAAATGAAATAAA
Organism: Bothriochloa decipiens; assembly: GCA_023333625.1. Taxonomy (NCBI): domain Eukaryota; kingdom Viridiplantae; phylum Streptophyta; class Magnoliopsida; order Poales; family Poaceae; genus Bothriochloa; species Bothriochloa decipiens. The sequence continues at coordinate 35,465,998 of CM041638.1, forward strand.
AAATTTATTATACAGTTTTGTTATACTTTACGAGACGAATATTTTAAATCTAATTAATCAATGTTTAGATAATTATTAGCAAATAAAAACAAAATAACTACAGTGATAAACAACATTTCACCGATTTGGCCGGCCGAATCGGAAAACTAAACGAGGCCCTAGTACTCTCTTCCATTATTTCCCCTCTGCCGAGCACTGCACGATGCACCACCTGGTCACTGCCGCACCATCGCCTGTGCTGGCCTGTGCTTGGGCCAGCGGACGTCGTCGCGTGCCTCCGCGGCGTGCCCGGGACAGACACAGCACGCCCGTGGCTAGCGGATTGAGCAGCACGCCCGTGGCTAGCGGATTGCGCGCTGCGAACTTTTGGATGGCCAGCACAACAGTGAAAGATAGCAACTTCATGTGAGTTTGTCAGCACCACTTTTGACCATCCTTGAAGCAAGGTGTGTTATCATCTTTGTTGAGAAAACATCCACCGTCCACCGTGATATAACACAAATGTACATATTTGTTACTAGCTGCTCCATGGAACAAGAGGAAGATTGAAGCCGTGAGCCTCTGTTTGATACTCGTGTTGTTTTTGCAGTATTTTTTGGTCTCCCGTTCATATAATTGAGGCGGCAAGGCTGCTGCTGCTTCTAAAACATCTTGCATGCAGTGTCAAAACCATGCATGGCTGGTTAAAGAAAAGGAGGCACCTTGTGGCTTGTGGCTTGTGGCTTGTACCTTGTTAGCATCAGGTGTTCTTTGGACCAACCATGTATGGATGTTTTGTGAGCATGGAGCAAAAGAAAGAATCTTGCATGTCTCATGCTTGTTTTTGGAAGCCGTGAGCCTCTGTAGACATAAAAAAGACTCTTGCAGAAGGAAAAATATTGCAATGCTGATGGCTCATGCTTGGAGTGGCATCAGCTGCCTGTGCAAGCTGTGCTGTTCAGACTTTCAGTAAAAATGCTCCAAGACTGAGCAGGCATCGGAGATCCACAAACTCAACAAAATCAAAGCAAGAAGCACTGGTGAATGCTGAACACCATCACGAGAGGCAAGAAGAAGCTTCTGAGTTCTGACCGAACAAGATTAGGCACGGGTCCACTATGGCTCACGACGAGCAGCAAATTTGAAAAAACAAGAACAGGGCTCCTTGACCCAGGAACAAGTGCCGCTGGGACTCCCCTCCGCTTGACCTCCAGGAAAAATGCACGAACACAGAGCTGACGCCTGACAAACAGAGAAGAACGATAGGCCGCCCAGATCCAAAAATTCATGGAACTCGCAGAAAACTAAACCACATGCTCTCAAACTTTGCACAGAGATTCACGATGGAGATAGATAGCTACTCCTGGGAGATCATTGCACATTTTTGACTGTGACTCCGTGAATCAAAGAAATTCGAGCAAGAGGGAAAAAGAGACAGAACCAAGAACGCATCACAGGAGGAAAACGAAAATCACAGACCAATTTTGCCAAAGCGCGGAGGGCACGAGGAGGAATAGGGCCTCCGGCTAGGTTCTGTTTGTGCTTGAACCTCTTTTCAAATGCTTGGGAAGCTCTGCACCATGCATCACCATGCACCAACTGGTGCGCCATCGCCAGCTAGGAACAGGGGCCGTCCCCAGGTGCCCACGCATGGTGCCCGGAAAGAGCACGCATGTGGCTAGCGGATTCGGCTTCGAACTCCTTCAGTCCTCCTAGAGAATCCCTAGAGAATCGGTGTCTTCTTTTGGATGGACGAAAACAGTAAAAGGATGCCAACTTTAGTCAGGTTGTTAGCAACACTTTTGATTAATAAAACAGTAAAACCACTAACTTCTCTTCTAGGCAAGGACCTGCCCTGACTTCCTTCGCTTCTCCGTATGAAGCAAGGACGCCACTGGCCATATTGACGCCTTGTTATTTTGTAGCAACAAGAAGCCTTCCTTTAGCTTCTCTTCAGATGAGACAATCAAGCCACACTACCAATATTGTTCATAGTCAAATAAAAAACAATCATTCCAGTATCTGTGAATAGCAGAAACAGCTGTAAAGCCATCCAAAACAATTGATATATAATGGTCGATTAGTATTACCTCCCAATCCAATATTTAATTCACCATGCATATACAATCTTATTGGTTGATCTACAGAAAAAAAAAAGAGAACCAAATAGAAGGGTGATTAGATGATATATTCAAATCAGTAGATCCAAGAAAACAAATTCGATACAATTGCAATCCACATGGATCTTTACCTTCAAACAGCTTTGGATGGCAAGCCCTGCATTCCCCTTCCGTGATTCAGATGACAAAATCCAAATTGTTCTTATTGCGTAGCACCAAGTCCCAACTGCTTTACTGCACATAACCCATCAATCTAGGAACTGAAAAAAAAAAAAAGCTAGCCTCTACAGATACCGTCCTAATAAGAGTCATCATTGCAAATATAAAGAACAAATATGATCAAGAAAGGAAATAGAGGAAAGTTGTGCCAAGGGACAGGAAAGGGCAGTGCCAACACCATAATAATGTAGGGCTGTTGGCATTGGAAAGTGAAGAATGTAACTACTGTACATTAGACAGGTTGATAAAAAAAAAGGCAAATGATCGGATATAGGTTCCTCGAAGCATATTTGTATTTGCTCAGAAAACAAATTCAATTTTGGTTCAGCAAACAAGTCATACCCTTAAGATACCATCCTAATATGAGTCCTCACGGAAAATACAGAGAACAAGCATGATCCAAAAATGGAGACAGAAGAAATCTGTGCAAGGAGACAGCAAAGGGCAATCCCAACACCATAATAATGTTGGCATTCTAAAGTGAAGAACCAGTCAGGTTTATAAAAAAGGGCAAATCATTGGCTAAGTTTCTCGGAGGCATGGATGGATTTGCTCAGAGACCATATTCAGTTTTGGTATAATCAGAACAAGCACACTTAAAAGGTCAGTACTTCAGATACCGTCCTAACAGGATCCTCACATTCTCCCCCAAAAAAGGAGGATCCTCACGGCAAATACAAGGAACAAGCATGATCCAAAAAAAAGGACACAGAAGAAAGCTGTGCCAGGAAACAGGAAAGGACAATCCAAACAACATAATGATGTGGAACAACTGAATTTGCTCAGAAACCATATTCAGTTTTGGTATAATCGAATGAGATGCAATAACAAGCCATCACCTTCAGATACCGTATGAATAGGAGTCATCATAGCAATCATCCAAATATTACTAGGAAGCTACAATATCTTAAGATACAAACACTGATTGGAAAACAAGTCGGCAAAACTTGCATATGTTCCTTGTATAGGTCACCAAGGCAAACAATTGTTGAGAAATTAGCTCATGTTCACACAGACACAAAAGTGAAAGGATGTAGAGCAGCAAAACATTAGAGCAGAACAACATTTAGCCCAAGGAGAATAAAAACAAAGAGCAACAAAAAAAAGCTTTGGCAAAACCAGATGGAATGGCACACTAACAAAGAAAATAAGGGTAAAGTCACAGTATAAAGTTTGCTGAAATATAAAGCTTCTATGCAGAACGATGTGTCCTTCAGGCCTATTTACCTATCAGGACCTGCGGTAAATAGCACCCATATAAGTGGAAGTACAAATCAATCAGAAAAATAGGTGTTTACAGAAGCTGCAGTACACCTCGACATCAGTTGGAGTAATCGGCTGGTTTTGCGGCGGCAACCCATCTGTGAATTAACAACCAGCCATGGAGCTGTGAGCAACGGCGACAGCATCTTGGATAGGTCCGACCCTAGATGAAGAATGAAGCGAGTTTAGGGAATTCAGAAAGACAGGGAGCGACGCCTCAGCACGACATCAAGAAGTCAATCAAGAACCAATGCGGATCAGAGGGAATCAGGCCATCAGGGCTTAGGGATTTGGGAAATTGCAAGCGGAAGAGGAGGTGCGCAGCAGTTGGCACTCGGCAGGGAGGAGGTGCCCGGCTGCTGCAGGGGGCACCTGGCCAGACGCCGGAGTCACCGAGACGGGAGGCGGAGGGGAACCAGGTGCTCACCAGGTCTGCACAGGAGTTGGCACTCGGCACTCGCCAGGGACGGGGTGGCGAGCCGGTGGCGGTCAGCCTCTGCAGGCTCCGGTGTAGGAGCAGCCAGACAGCGCACGCAGATATGAGATACCGAAGCGCGTCCGCGTCCCGGCTGCGGCAGGGGCCGCCAAGACGGGCAGCCGTCGGCCGGGCGCCGGACGTGGCCGCGTGGGGCCTGGGTCGTCCGCCTGCCGGGGCGAAGCGAGTCCCCCCGCTCGTGGAGGCGGTCCGCGGCTCGCGGCACCGAGAAAAGCGGTGCTCGCTGCGGCGGAGCTCGGTGCCAAGGCGTCTTGGTCCCAGCTGCGACCTCGACCACTGGCGGCCGGCGAGCGAGCGAGAACCGCCCCTCTCTCTTAACCTCATTCTCTCGTTTATATCTCTTCCTCCCTGCTCTAGCTTCCAGCTGGAGACACCATACTAGTCAGGTTCCAACCCCACGCCTTGATGAGCATTTACTTTCGAATGTGAACGCCTCGCAACAAGTTGCCCTGACATAAAGGCCGCTGCTTTTGCTTCTGTTCCGGCAGCAATGCTGCAGTGTTTTAGGTCGGAAAAGGTCCGCACACGCGCAGGGGATTAGCAACTACGGAGTGATACTCTTCGGAATTGTGCGCTGCCAGTAGCACAGTGTTGCTACAGAGCATCCGATCCAACGGCATCCACTGCGTGCGCAGCTACACCCGGCTGCACCCCAATATTTCCAATATATATATATACACATATATATATATATACATATATATATATAATATATATAATACAAATTCACACATATATATCACATGTCATCCATAATAAACACATCTAACAGGTCCAACATCGCAACTCCAACATGTTCAACAATCACAAAGTCCAGCAAAGTCTCACAAATCCATTCAAAAGTCCTCACTCGTTCTGCGACCCGCCGCCCATATCTGCATCATAGTGTGAAGGCCACGAAGACCACAAGGACTGTCCTGGCTCGAGCCCGTGCGGCGCCGACTGGTACTAGTGCCCCCACTCGGAGTGCGCGTGCTGAGTAGGCGGAGGAGGGCAGCTTGCCCACACGGAGTTCCCGTATTGCGGAGGCCGAGGAAGACCGCCACCCGAATGCCAAAGGTGTGGCTGAATGACAACAACCGGCCACCCATGGGCTGGTGCATACAGAAGGATGCTAACGTTGAGTAAAAAAAAGAATGTGTTGTGTTTCCTTTATAAAAGAAATAAAAGTTTAATCATTATCCTAGGATTTAACCTTTCATGTGAATCCGAATGCACGAGCTTCAACATTAAAATAACCAGAGTAGTTACTTTCTTATACATAAATAAAGGGTCCATGTTACCAATATATTCCCACTCTGAGTATTTATCATGTGTCTGAAAACATTGTTTTTCGTCTAATTTACAATCCTTGTTTGCAAAAAAAAAATGATTGTATCAACCTTCATGCTCCTTAAAAATTTGAGTCTAGCAGTGAGTGTTGTGACTGCTAAGCTCCAGACATGACTTTTAACTCTAGCAATGGAAATTGCTTAAATCCCCCTTGACGACACTGATAGTGGAGGCACTGGTTGTCCCAACAGTTCTGATATGTAGTAGTGATACCAAATGTATGCTTGATATAAACAATTAACTTAACTGACTGTAGCCTCCACCAAACTGCATGAGTACACGTATGATGCACCCCCTTGATTCAAGAATATATGCTACCTTGGACTTTGGCATACTTCCGCGCGGATATCATTGATCATCATTTCGAAACAAAAGGATATTACCACAACAAAATAGTAGGAAAACAATATTTTGAAAAATTCCTGCATCATTCTAAAGTACAAAATTATTTCCATGCACATTAGTGGTTTTGATTTTAAATCATTCATCCCATGGTGGTATATTTGGTGATCAAGGGGAGTGCCCATCACTAATTATGTTTGATTCTTTGGCTACCTAAAGAAAAGGGCAATATATGAGTATCTCAGTCTTTATCCATCCTGAGATGCTACCAAACATATATCAGTACTGTTCAAAAAAAAACATACATCAGTGCATATCAGTGGAATTCTATGTGTTCAAAATTTAAACTGTGACTAGCGGCAATCCGTAAAAAAAAAGGCAAATAGTATCATTTATATTAAGAAGGAAGCATATACTAGTATGAAGTATCTAAGCACACCTCAAGTCTGGATACAGCATGCACATGTGATGGTGCCCTGGTGCACCATGATGTTTATAATTGCAAGATACTTCCATTTGATATGTCCAAAATTATAATCAAACTCTGAAAAAAAAAATCACATCTGCTAGCTATACACAAACTAGATATTAGTGTGTACATCTCTCAGGTTATCACAAGTAGAGAGAGAGGTTCCTGTTGAGCGCGTGTGTTACGATTACCTGGTTGACCTGCTAGTGCTAGCACCATTTCCCTTGTTTCAGGCTCTAGTAATGCTAGTAGACTGTAGAGCATGCTCCTTACTAGGTGATGGTTTAGCACAAGCATACACAAGATAAGTTAAGGATACCAGTTAGCTAGCTATGAGATCATAACCCTCACAAGAGCAATATATTTCCTGTAAGTCACATATCACCGTTTTCCTTCATATGATCCGCACATGTTATTTTGCACCAAAAAAAAAGATGCTTATCTTTCTGATTACACATGAACTATGGCACTTTTTAGCCTGCATGTAGTGGACATGTCTAGTAACTTACAACAATGAGTAATCACACACACATATACTATCTCAACCTTGTAATTAAGCCACCATGGTACAATAATTTTGTTAGATATAAAATATCAGCTAGCTCTTCACAGTACAACATTATGCCCTTCTCAGTAGAGTACCAAGCGCCTACTCATCAAATTTTTTAGCATAGATCAATCTTTTTCTAAGGGTGATAGGGCATAAAACCCTATCACTATGTTTCTACGATTTGTATAGACACTAGCAATAAGGTCATCTTAATATTCAGATTTATGACTAAATCTTTTCTAAGGGTGATAGCACCACATCGCTTAAGTACAACATTTAGATTTCGAGAACGAAATCATTTCTAAGGGTGATAGGATGTAACACCCCAACTTTTTTTAAGCTAATCTAATGAATAATCATGAGGCTAATATTCATTAATTAACAAGAAGCTAAAAACAAGTAATTTCAATTTTTTCCCCATTTCATGATACTAACAAAGGACCATATTAGTATACATAAATATTTGAGTCATGTGATGTTAACGACAAACAAATAGTATGTTACAATATTACATAATAAAAGAAACCTCTTGGTGTATGGTAGGCACCACATACAAGTACATTTCTTGTAGAATAATATCATTGTCAGTTATAATTGACCATGTATAGCTAAGCATATCTTAGCTTTTGTTTTGCCGTCAGACCCCATAATATCACGTCACATAGCTCATCGAGATACCAGGACTGGCCAGAGCCAATCGGCACCTCTAACTTTTGGGGATTCATCATCCGGCATATTTACCATCCATCTCAATTCAATTTCACCTCCACAAAATACCTCTTGCAATACCATTTTAGTCATTCCAATGCCACACAAGGAGCCACAAAGATCCACAGCACAGATTTGCAAGCCAGCATGGGCAGCCATGCCCTTCTAGAATAGGTCGGTCCAATAGCAGCTCACCACCACATAATCAAGTATTTTGACCAGCCATGACTTGAGTAAAATATTTAGGAGAGCTGGGGGAGAGTAGTAGTAGAAAAGGGCTCAGGTGAATGGCCTTGCCTCCATCGAAGTGGTAGTAGGGAGGAGTACTACTACAGTAGTGAGGGGAACAAATAAGAAGAGCATGGAGGAAGCAACCAGCCCCATAGCCGAAGATGACTTGGAGAGTAGAACAAAAGAAATAGAGCAAGCAAACTCTTCACCAGACAAAATTTCAAAGACATCAATCACCCACTGATCTCCCCAACCAGTCACCCCGATAAGATTTCTTTGACACTGGCCAATCATCCAGCCAGGAAGAGGAGGAGCCGGAGAGCAGGCTGACAGGAGAAGTTGTGGTGTGCTGAAGATGGAGGAGCGAGCTGACAAGGCATGGAGCATGTGAGGACGGCCACAACAGCGATGGTGTGCTCATAGCCCTCGACAGAGCACATCACCAAAGCAAAGGTGATTTCAGTTCCCACACAAACACTTTAAGCATACACGTACTGAACATCTGGTTTCTAGGCACATCATCACCCACCAGCATCATGAAACAATCTCAGTAGCACACTATCACAACAGTCACAGCTTGTAGGACTATAGGCCATAACACAGCTCAGTAGCTAGACAGTAGATGGGAGATGGCGTGCTAGGAAAGAGACGTCAGGCTACTCACCTTGCTCACCTGAGCGCGGAGCACCGGCACGACCGCGTGCACAGCACCTCGCACACCTACACAGAGCCACGCAGTGGCGGAGGCAGGGGGGGGGGGCCAGCTGGGGCCATGGCCCCACCCAATGTGCGCTGAAAAAAATAGCAAGTCTTCTTTTCTTTAGTTTTGTATACGTGCGCATATCTGTATATGGTCCAAGCCTCCAAGGCTCCAAGCCCATTAGTCAATGTCAGCCCATGTGTACGTAGATAAACCATCCTGAGCTCACCACGTACAACAGTTCGCCAATTCCGTCTTTCCGGGAGAGACCGCGATTCATGATCGGTGCCGCCGCCGCCACCGTACCTAGCCACGTACTTGATCGATCTGCTGCTCTTGCCTCTCCAATCTTCTTCACGATTCACGAATCAGGACTTCAGTCATAGACAGGTACTATGTTCTATTCCAAAGAAAATTTCCATCGATGTGCAGCCAATAGCCCAATACCTAATTTACTAATTGTGAACTATTGTTTCTGTATTCAAGGATAATCACCATGAAATTAAAAGGGACGACACTTGACCGCTTTTACAAGAGAGACACGCCTGTCGCTGATGCTTCGATGGATCAAGGGCAAGATGACGTTGAGTTTGAATCTATGGAAGATGAAATAGCTCACTGGATTGCTGCAGAACAAGAAAACAATGAAGAAGAAGAGGAAGATCCATTGAGGGCTGTGCAACCGGCAGCTAAGATTCGACGAGTAGATTGTTCAGACAGTAGTGTGTTGAATGTAGAGCGTGATCCAGGTTTGCGTGACCAAATTTGGGCTTATCCTCCAGATAAACAAGAACAAGTTATCAGAGCATACATGAAGCATGGTCCATACCAATTTATCAAAGATGAATACCCTACTTCAGGTTCAACGAAGCATCCACGCAGGTTTCAGTCACAATGGTTTAAATCTTTTTCTTGGCTAGAATACTCACCAACAAAAGATGCAGCCTTTTGCCTTCCTTGTTTTTTATTTTCTAAAAAGCCAGTTGGAAAATCAGGATCAGATGCCTTTACAGTGAAAGGATTTAGTAACTGGAAGAGGGTTGGTGGGAAAGATTGTGCCTTGAGAATGCACATGGGACAAAGTGGTTCAGCTCATCACTATTCTGTCAAATGCTATGACAATTTGAAGAACCAATTATGTCATATTGAGGCGATGATTGAGAAACAAACAAGCGAAGAAATCAAGGCAAATAGACTGCGGCTTAGAACATCAATTGATGTTGTCCGATTTTTAGCATTCCAAGCTTGTGCCTTTCGTGGACATGATGAATCAGAGAATTCAAAGAACCAAGGTAATTTTCTTGAAATGGTAAAGCTACTGGCTTCATATGATGAGGAGGTTAAGGCTGTTGTTTTAAGTAATGCTCCACAGAATGCTAAATATACCTCACCTCAAATTCAGAAAGAAATATTGAATGTTATAGCTGATAATGTGCAAAAGGCGATTCGTAGTGAGATTGGTGATGCTAAATTTTGCATAATTGTTGATGAATCAAGAGATGAGTCGAGAAGAGAACAAATGGCACTTGTTATTCGGTTTGTTGATAAAGCTGGTTTCATTAGAGAGCGTTTTCTTGACATTGTTCATGTTCATGACACATACTCTGCCACACTCAAACAAGAAATATGCTCTGTTCTGTCAGCACTTAAATTGGATGTTCAGAATATTCGTGGACAAGGATATGATGGTGCTAGCAATATGCGTGGAGAGTGGAATGGCCTGCAGGCAAAGTTCTTGCATGAGTGCCCATATGCATATTATGTTCATTGCTTTGCTCATCAGTTACAACTAGCTCTTGTTGCTGCTTCGAAAGAGGTCACTGAGGTTCATAATTTCTTTGATCATCTAGCTCTTATTGTCAACACAGTTCTGTCTTCTACTAAGAGAAATGATGATCTGCGAGATCATCAGGTTGCTGAGTTAGAGCAGCTCATTGAGCTTAGCGAGCTTGAAACTGGAAGAGGTGCTAATCAAATTGGAACTTTACAACGACCTGGTGATACTAGGTGGAGCTCTCATTATGATTCAGTTTACAGCCTTATAAGGATTTACAAGCCTACATTGTTAGTATTGAAAGATATTGCTAATTCTAAAGATACAGGAAGCACACAAGCAACTCGTGGAAAGGCTGCTGGTGCTGTGAGATTGATGAGGAAATTTGATTTTGTTTTTATTTTGCATGTCATGAAAGAATTGATGGGAATCACAAATCTACTTTGCAAGAAGCTACAGCAAAAATCCCAGGACATCGTAAATGCTATGGATGATGTTGCCACTACCAAAAGGTTGATTCAAAACCTAAGAGATAATGGTTGGAGTAAACTTATTAGCGATGTGATACAATTTTGCAACAAACATGATATCAATGTTCCAAATATGGCCGGCTCGTATGCAGATTACGTTCGAGGTTCAGAGGTCACAGTCGAGCATCACTATCGATATGATATTTTCATGGTTGCAGTTGATCAACAAGCACATGAATTGAATTGCAGGTTCAGCGAACAAGCTACAGAACTTCTCACTTTATGTACTTCTTTGGATCCCACAAATTCATTCTCCAAACTGAAAATTGATGATGTGTGCTCTCTAGCTTCCAAGTTCTACCCTGCTAATTTTTCAGAGCAAGAAAGAGATACATTAAGGCAACAGTTACAACATTATGAACTTGATGTACCTACAAATCCTAGATTTCAGAATCTGACAAGCATTGCCGAGCTTTGTCGTCGATTAGCTGAAACAGGGAAATCAGATGACTATTCTTTGATCGACAGGTCTGCACTTTAAAATAACAAGTTGATTATTTTGTCTTAAATAATCATAGTTATGCTTATTTGCTAATAATATTCTTCCTCGACAGGTTGATTAGGCTTGTGCTAACTCTACCAGTGTCCACAGCTACGACAGAGCGTGCTTTTTCTGCAATGAAACTTGTTAAAACAAGGCTACGAAATAAGATGGAAGATGGGTTCTTAAGAGATTGCTTAATAATTTACATTAAAAAGGAGATTGCAGTGGAGTTTACAATTGATCAGATTATTGATGACTTCGATGCGATTCAGACGCGCAGAGCAAAATTTAGATGAAGTATGTTAGCTACCTTAAACATTTATGTTTATCGTTATATTTTTCATCACAAATTTGTCGGTACATGCTTAATTAATTGTTTAGAGATTTTGGTGTTTTAATATATATATATATATATGTATATCAAAATTCTATAGTAGACCATATGTATTTGATTGTTCGACACTTCGGCCCCCCCCCCATATATAATTCCTGGCTCCGCCACTGAGAGCCAGTACCAACACACAGCCACGACCATGTGCCCGAGCGCCGGTGAGCTCAGCAGCACGACGGTGGCGGTCATGAGTCCTATCGCGGCACCCTGTGCACCGGGACGCGACCGACGCCGGCGGCGACGAGCCCCTTTGCCTAGGCGAACACCAGAACGTCGGAGCTAGGATCTCCAAATAGAAGCCCAAATCGGAGGGGGGGACAGCATGGGTAGCTTTGGGATAGCCGAGGGAGCAGCAGAGAGGTGATTAGTGGTGAGATCCCCAACCTATGGTGGTGGATTTGGGCAGCGGAGCTGCTGGAGCATGAAGAACAGAGAGAGAAAGAAGGGGGCGACTGAGGTGTGAGTGCCAGGGATGAAGCAGAGAAGGAGAGTGCGTGAGCTGGGCTTCAATTAAGTGCAGGTCAGCCCACGTGAGAGTAAGGAAGAATTTCATTAACAATACTAAATTAAGTTGATGATTCACTAAGCACAGCTATGCCATATCCTTTCTATATATCACATCATAATTGATACTTAGCACTAGGAAGCTAGTTCTGTAGGATGGCCAAGTAGCCACGTAAGTGTGTATATGTATTTGTGTGTTTTCTATTCTTCTAAGTATTAGTATATATACTAATTACAGGAAGCTTGGTAAGATAATGGGATGTCACCGGAGAGCATGAACGGATTAGTGTCACCTTTCAAGGCTCAGGCAAGTCATGTAGATGATGATATATTGATTTTTACAAAACAAACCTATTTCCAAAATACTTGCATCAAAATTTATTTTCTAAATTAAATGGAATGAACAATATGATGATGATGGATAATAATAATTAAATTAAGAAACGTATGGCCCGAGAGCTCGGACAGGTTATGCATGGTCCTACGAGGCCATGGCACTTGGGTCGGGGAGCTGGGAATACGAACGTAAAAAGATGATAAAACTATTCGGTGTAGCGAGAGTTCATGGAATGTGATGATGAATTTGGGTGGGTCGAGCTCTCTCTACATCGATTATGAATATATTGAGACTCACCCCTTCTCACTCATTATGTGTGCCGTATTATACCGTGTCTACCATGAGTTCGTTTGTGACGGGCCGAGTCAGTACCCATGAAAGTTATTATATACTCCCTATGGTATGTGAGGAGAGGGTTGGGGTGATGAAATAACCCCCAATCAGCTGTCGATGAAGTACAGCCAGGCGCATATATTAGCGCATGTGAGTAGATGTGGATGTATATAATATACAGAAGTGGAGAAAGTCACGTTATCTTGACCATGAGTTGCACCAAAGGAAGTGCAATAAAAAATTGGTCAGGGTAATCATGGGTAGGTTCACACAAACCTGCGCAGGGTTAAAACCATGAATTCATGTCCTGTCTCCTGGTTGGAGGCTACGGGAGCCTATAGGAGGTTCTTTCTCACTTATGAGTGATAATAGATTTCTTAAGTTATTTTCTAAAATACGCAATGTTTTGATAAATGATCTATGATTAAGAATGGATATGACAGATGATTAGGCATGCATTTCATGAATATATTATATGCTTGCTGAGTACTTTGTACTCACTCTTGTTATAACCCTCCCCCTTCAGATGAAAAGATGAGATACACTTGGCACATGACTTACATGAAGTCTTGGGGAAATATAAGATAAGGAAAAATTTATTGTGTTATAAGGTGGCAAGACATGTATATTTATTTTAGGTAATATTTATAAATTATCCTTCCCCTTAAATGTAATGAGTTCTGTATGGTTCTAACTATTGTTCTGTTGCAACACTCTACTTAGGGTCAGTATTCGAGAAAGATTTCGTCTTATCGGATAATAATCCTTAAATCGGCATTTTCACCTTGGTAGTGAAAATGCGGGGCGTTACATCTGTATTCAGGGGCTGGATGGCAGAATCGAAGATCGAACCATGGCGCTTGCGAGCCGCCTCGGTGTACTGGACCATCTTCTCGTAGGCGTTCGGGTTGGTGTACGCCTTGGGCCCATCCGCTGAGCTGTAGACGTTGTCCGGATCTGTCGCTTTGCCCTTGTGAGACAGAGCGTAGCCCTCGTACTCGTTGATCACCTGCCCACCATGTGACTTTGACTGCGAGGAAAACACAAGGTTGATTATACGTAATGAGATTGAATAAATAAATAAATAAATAAATCGACATAAGCGTACCCATGCGTCCATGAACCATCCGAGGGAGCGGCTCCCTTGGTGGTGTGCCGGCCCTGTCCTCGCGTTGGCATATCCACTTTGCCATCTGTGGTTCACGTACGACTCCGGCTTTCTTCACTCGTCCACAATGGCCTCCCAGCAGTCCATGTGCATTTTGCACTAATCAGCAGGAAATTGCATGACATGTCAGAAGATGAATCATAATTAATGTTTGCTACTTATTTTTTATGGAAGGAATCAGAATTAATATTTCCTACTTACCTAGATGTAGAACTCCCTGACAATGCCGGTTTCGGGGTAAAGGATCATCTCCCTGGCTTCCTTCTTCTTCAGCGACAGGCAAAGCACGTCGGCATAGTAGGTGATGAGGAGCTGGATGTGCGCCTTGTGGTACATGTCCTTGAGTCTCTCCTTGGCGACCTTGTCCTACACCACTGATGCCTGGACCTCGCGCCCGTCCTCGCCTCCTGCATACAGATATCATGTATCATTTCATTATTTCAAGAACGTCCAACGAATGCATCGTATTGACAAAGCGGTGCAATGAAGACTCACCCAGAACTCCCTTTTGATCTTGGTCGCAATGGGGACCTCATATGCGTCCCTGACGTTGAAGAAGTCCTGCCAATGTCAGGGCACCGCTGTGGTCCCGTTGTCGTGGGTGACAAGGCCAGAGAAGTGCTTCTTAATCAGGAGGCCCATCATGCTATTAGGATGGCATCCACGTACCCCTCGCACAAGCTTCCAGCTTCTGCACGAGTCATTAAGAAGAATTGTTAGTCTGAAGTTTAATTTTAAACATGTCATATGAATAAGTCATGAAAACATAAAGGGTTACTTACTTGTCACCGTCGGGTCAAATCACCGGACGGTGGTCTTCCGCGATCGGCGCTGAAGGGAGGCGCGTGATCCCACGTCGGTAGACCTTGCTCGAACCTAAGGAAGCCGTCTTCCCTGGTGTCGCCTCGCCCCTGTCCTGGTCGCCCCCGTCCTGGTCGTCCCCGTCCTGGTCATCTCCGTCCTAGTCGCGCCCGTCCTCCTCGTCCTGCACGTCGTAATCCGAGGAAAACAGCTGCCTCATCGCCGAGCGACGTGAGCCGGTCCTCGCCGATGACTCCACCCTCAGCGGCTCCTCCAACGCCTCCTCCTTGATGCCACGTGTCATGTAGACCGACTTTACGTTTCGTCGCGGTCGTCTACTTCTGCCCGACATTTTGTCCTGTGCCTGCAATGACAAATACAAAGATTAAACCAATTAGCACAAATAATCGATAAGTACTTGTAAAGAGATGCAAAATGAACGAAGCATAATTTCAAAGTAATAATAAGAACAATATAGTATTTACATGAATTAGAATTTATCTCCACGAACGCCAGTGGTTGGCTCCTCGTCATCGCTATCACTATTTTCATCATCACTATCAATATTGTCGAAATCTAAGTCCTCATCATCTCCATTGTCCTCACCACCTTCATAGTCCTCAACAACTCTATCGCGCCGAGCCCTCCATCGCTCAAGCATCATTATGTCCTTAGGATCTTGCACCACTTCACCCTCGTCCTCATCGATGTCGTTGTCTGCTTCCATGCCCATCAACGAAAGAATGTTTATCGACAAACGCCCTTTTAGCCCCTCATATTGATAGAACTCTCCGCTATCTGCCTTTGGGTCAAAGTTGTAATCATCATCATTTGGGACAGGCGCTTTACCGCGTGGCGACCAAGTGCACAAGGTACCAACCCTTAAGCCTCTCATCTTTTTGGCACGCCCATGGGAGATAATAAACTTGCGTGGCTTGTTGAGCCAAAATATAGACATCTTCTCCAGTATAGACGAAATCCTATCGAATTTTGACTTGCCCAATGTCATCGGCTCTTCTAGGTTCATTAGGATCGAACCAATGCCATTTGAATACCACTGGTTTAAGATTTTTGGGCCCTCAAAGTGGAGCTCGTATATTTCTTCGACTATGTCATAATAGTCGCAATTATCGGTGCCGGGCGTACGAACTCCTGTGCACGTGGTTTTTCGGGTGGGCCGACTCTCCTCGTGCGAAAGCGATAGCCATTCACATCATAAACGGTGAATGTATTGACCTAGTGTTGAAGCCCCGTGCAACCTGTTTCAATTCACCACTCATTTCCCTATTCGTGCGTGCATGCAAGGTGAGGCCAGGTAGATCGTTACATTACTCGCTCCTAGGAGCAAAGTGGAATCTCAAAGTTGACAAGAGGTAAGTTGGATGGTACCTTTGTATAGAACCAGGAAATAAAATCGGGTGTGCCATTTTTGAGAAGATAGTCTTCTTCTTAGTCGGTACGAGCCATATCCCCTGTCCAGAGTTCATTAATAAACTCCCTGAAAAAACAAAAGACAAGGGGGTCAAAACGATAGGTGGCGGATATTGACTTCGTATGTAACTAGCTCATTGAGAACTTACGTTCGATAAGGAACCACGTCTTCAAGGTTCAACAACACGTAGAGCATGATAGTGCGAAACTCATGTTATTGCAATGTCTTGGGGGTAGCTGCGCTTCCCCTTCTGAGGTGCCCTTGGAAAAGGCTTAGGGTCGATGAACTTCGGTCGTCGTTGTAACGAGGGGGTGGGTTCACGCTCGGAAGGTTCTCAGTATACTACGCCGTTGTGAAGTTGGACACCTCCTCCACTCTGAATGCCTCTGCCACGGAAGCCTCAATTTTGGCTTTATTTCTATACTTTTTACGAAGAATCTTTAGACACCTCTTGATTGGATAGCACCAACGGGCCTGCACAGGACCCCCCAGCCATGCCTCACGCGGTAAGTGCAAAATCAGATGCTGCATCGGCAGAAAGAAGCCGGGTGGAAAGATCATCTCCAACTTGCAGATCAACAGAGGTGCAACACGCTCCAGGTCACGAATCACTTCCCGAGATAACTCTCTGGCACAAAGCTAGCGAAAGAAATAGTTCAACTCTGCAAGAACATGCCACACTGGCTCTGGGAGGTATCCACGGGTCATCGCAGGAAGGAGCCGCTCGATCCATATGTGGAAGTCATGAATCTTCATCCCTAAGACTTTCATAGTCTTAGGGCTCACTCCCCTACTCAGATTCACCACATACCCATCAGGGAACATTAACGTCTTGATCCACTCAAGCACTGGCCAACAAGTGTATGGGGCCACCATCATTCCATACGGGTTGAACCCATCAGTTGCTAATGCTACACGTACATTCCGAGCATCCTCTGCTTTCTGAGGATGCTGGTTATCAAAGTACTTCCATGCGTCACCATCCGATGGGTGTACCATGTACCATGTTGCCACTGTATCTTTTGTCATCCTTGTGCCATCTCATCTGTTTCGCGGACTCCTCTGTCATATACATCCGTTGGAGCCTCGGTATGACAGGAAGGTACCGTAGGACCTTCTCAGGGATCTTAGACTGTTTCTTCTTGCCATCACTACCATCTATCTCCACATACCTAGAGGCTTTGCACTTTGGACAGTGCGTTGCTTCCTCAAGGTCTTCCCTAAATAGGACGCACCCTTTAGGACAAGCATGAATCGACTCATACGGCATCTTAAGTGCACGAAGGAGCTTCTGTGACTCGTACGTATTCTTCGGCAGCATGTGACCCTTCGGAAGCATTTCCCCGAAAACTGCCAACATGTGATCGAAGCAGTCTCGACTCAGGCTCAACTGTGACTTCAACGCTATTAGGCGTCCAATGGCATCCAGTTACGACATTGTTGTCTTCTCGTGAAGGGGCTTCTGTGCCGAAGACATCATTTCAAAGAACGCCTTTGCGGTTTCCTCTGGATCCTCCTCCACCAATTCTTCATTGCCACGTGCCTCGTTATAATCTACCACCATGTCGAGGTGTGCTCTCACCTCCTCCTCTCTAATACGGCCTTCTTCACCATGGAAGATCCACCTCTTATAGTTTGCCACAAATCCGTTCTTAAACAGATCTTTAAAAACATCATTCTTTACTTTTCTTTTTGAGTTCTTGCACTAGTTGCAGGGACACGGCATCCAAATCAACCCTTTAGCAGCCGGTCCAAATGCTTGCTCTAGGAAATTAAAGTGCCCCTAACCCATTCATCACTCTTCGTCTTAACTATGAAGCCCGTGTGCATCCACTCATGGTTATCCATCCTCTGTCATACACAAGCGTAAGCGAGTAATAAAACCAGCAATTGCATCTAAACAGCGTTCCTAGCATCTAATAGGTGAAGGATAGGTACTAATCCCACCCGTGGATGCGTAGATGGGTTAGCTTCCATGTTCTGCCCCCATCCAAGTTGGAATTTCAGCAGCATCTCCCCGCTGTTCTCCCGATACACATCCCCATAGGGAGAGTGTATATCCGGAGAACAATGGGAGGCCCTGCCGAAACTCTGACTCAGACGGGAGCAGAACATGGAAGCTAACCCATCTACGCATCCATGGGCTGTCCAAAAAACATGGAAAATCCGAAACAGATACGGTCGTAGATATGTAAAGATCTGCATACCTCCGACCGTATCTCTTACGGAAGGGAGACGCCTAACTAGATTACGCGACCTAAATACAACAACATGTAAGGAAGGGAGGTTAATTATACCTAGGGTGGTGGTGGAGAGAGGCTAGCGGTGCAGTGGCAAGGTGAATCGATGCCGGCAGACCCGTAGCACCGACAAAGACGATCGGCGTCATCGATGTACTCTAGGTCCCCTCCGACAAGACCTGCTATGCAAAACAAAAAACAATACTATAAGTACAAAATTTTGGCAGAACCTCCCCTGCACGGGGAGGTTTCCAAAACCTGCAAGAA
The DNA here is from genome assembly GCA_023333625.1 of Bothriochloa decipiens. Taxonomy (NCBI): domain Eukaryota; kingdom Viridiplantae; phylum Streptophyta; class Magnoliopsida; order Poales; family Poaceae; genus Bothriochloa; species Bothriochloa decipiens. Next base: position 35,484,668 of record CM041638.1, read on the forward strand.
AGAAGCCGGCTCGATGGCCGACAACACATATACGACACCAAGGCCACACATCCACAAACTCGGCACGAAGGCCGTCAACGACACATATGGCACGATGGCCGACAAACTAGGGCTTTACCTTCTTCTCCGGCGACGGGCGGGAACGATGGCGTGGACGAACATCGTCAAGGAATGGCGTGGACGGTCATCGAACTAAGGTCCTTCTCCTCCTCCCTTCTCCCCCTCCCTTCTCCTCCTTCTCCTTCTCCTTCTTCTTCTTCTTCTTCCTTCTCTTTATTCTTCTTCCTCCTCCTCCTCCTCCCCTTCTTCTTCCTCCTTTCTCTCTCCTCTTCCTCCTACTACCTACCGGCGAGAAGAGGGCAGGGCACGCTGGCGGTGCTGGCTGGGCCGACCGCCTCCGCGGCGACGAGTAGGGTGGCGGTGCCGGCTGGGCCTGGGCGGTCGAGCTCGCCTGCTCGACCAGGATGGGGACAGGAGGCGAGGCTCTGGCTGAGCTCCCCTGCTCGCCCCAGCTCCGGCGGGCCGCGGCGATGGATCGGGGCCGCGGCGGCGCAGAGGGGCCGCGGCAGCGGAGCAGGGCAGCGGCGGGGGAGCAGGGCCGCGGCAGGGGTGGGGACGGCAAAGAAGGCCAGCCCCAGGCCCAGCCTAGGCCACGTGTCAATTTGCCGATTGCTCGGCGTGACAGTCGGCAAAAAAGCTATCTTTGTCGACTGCCGAATGTCAGGGCAGTCGGCAAAGTTTACGGCGATGAACGTCGTTTGAGCTCGCCAAAATTTGTCGACTGCCCCTCTTTGCCGAGCGTTAGGCTCTTCTGGGGCAGTCAGCAAATAATGCTTTGTCGACTGCCGTTCTTCGCCGACTGCCGGACAGTAGATTTGCCGACCGCCCTATTTGGCTGTCAGCAAAGGGCTTCTTTGCCGACTGCCCGAGCTTTGGCCGTCGACAAAGATCGAGGCAGTCAACAAAGTCGCTGTTTCCCGTAGTGTAAGCTACATGATATCCGTCTCTGTTTAAATTGTGCCAACGGTAGATCATATGTGTGTTGATGTGATCTTTGGGAATTCCAACCTTGCTTCTAGCCTTTAGAGCTCCCCACATGTAAGCCCATCGTTCGAATAAAAAACTTTCCAAATGGTAGCAATAGAAAACAAATGGGATTTGGCTTGTGTGTAGCTTTTTTAAATCCTCTAGAACGGATAGTGTGTGTTTAGAACTGTGCTGCTCCACGAATTATGGCAAGGTGCTTCCCCTCCAAGTGTTTTTCCGACAATGCCGCATCCCCCTGGGATCCCGGTTCGGCCCCCTCCTTCAACCTCCAGTGACAACAGCTTCAGCTGCAACTTTCTATCGCCGGTGTGCTCGTTAATCGACGGCTCGACTAGCCCGCCTTCAACCGATGCTTTGCGCGGTCAATCCACCCGGGTGTACGCGTCCTCGATGCCCCTGTGACCCTCCGCCGGTGGCTTCATCACTTCCGACGCCATGGATGCCACTGCCTTTATCCTCTCCAGTTCCAAGACTATATTGTATTATGGTCTTATTTTGAGGACTTTCTTGTAATTTGGTCGTTGTGATATTATAATATATGTGTTTCTTGTAAAAAAACTATGCCCCACGATCGTACATGTGACACACGACTTTCGAGGGCATGCATATGTTTTAACTATAAACAACTCAGAGGATGTTGTAGCTGATTCTTTATTTGTGTGGCACCGGTGGCAGAGTTTCAGCCTAACGGGCATGCGCCCATCTCCAGCACGGACAAGCAGATCTCTCCAGACTCCGAGTCTGTCATGGTGTACTCCAAGCCGCAGCGTCTATGGACGAAGGAGATCCCAGCCTCTCGGGCATCATCGACGACTTTAGGTGTGCTGCACGGAACGCCATCGAGGCAGGGTTCGACGGTGTGGAGATCCATGGCGCGCATGGGTACCTCTTGGAGCAGTTCATGAAGGATGGCACTAACGACGTGAGGACGAGTATGGTGGCAGCCTTGAGAACCGGTGACGCTTCGCGGTGGAGGTGATCGATGCTGTTGTCCAAGAGGTCAGCGCGCACCGTGTGGGTGTCAGGGTGTCTCCACGCATCGACTTTTTGGAGTGTGTCGACTCTGACCCAGTGGAACTTGGTGAATATATGGTGCAACAACTGAATAAGCACGAGGGGCTACTTTACTTCCACATGGTGGAGCCGCGGATGGCCAATGTCGAGGGCCATAGGCAAATCCCTCACAGGCTTTTGTTTTGGGAAGCCTTCAACGGCACGTTCATTGCTGCAGGTGGGTACGATCGGGAGGAAGGCAACAAGATGGTGGATGACTGAAACATCCTCAATTTTCCACGGAGGAAAAATACACGGAATGGTGAATAATATATTGGTTGAAAGCTCAAACCATCATATTATCCAGCCATAGTTGATACTGGATCCATACAACGAATAAAAAGAGTACATTTAGGGGGAATTACATAAATAGTCCATCGCCACACTGGCGGGAAACAACAGAGTAGCATCATCTAAAACAGCAATGGTAGGCGGAAGCATCATCTCTCCAAAAGAAGCCTGAGTGTAGGCACAAGACTCCTACTCCTCGTCGTCAAAGTCGTAGTCGAGTTCACCTGCCAAATAATTTCCAGTACAGTTTGTACTGGCCATATCTCCCACCCTATGCTTTGCTTTTTCTATGTAGCATTTGGTGGGATGCAAATGATATAATCAAAGCGACCTAATATATGGCTGTGGTTTCCTATGCAAGTAGTGACTAATATTATATAATATAATTCATCAAGTTTTAACCCATCTCATCCACATATCCAACCCATTCCATCACCATCACACACATCTCACCCTTTCGCGCTCAGTCGACAGGTCCAACTTCCTCTCAGAGCCTGTCTCAGAGGCTCACAGCTGAAAGGGTAACACCAGGGGGAAGAATAGAAGGACTCATCTCACTACTCCCGAGAAGCGTAGGACGAGGGAAGGGCCATACCGAGGGCGCGGACTATATATAGATTCAAAACTCTGCAGAGCGTGTACTCCCGTAACCACAAGATCACCATCATTGGCAGTGCCCCGCCTAAGCTGATTCCGACTACTTTCTAACCAGTGCGATGCTACCCTACCACTCAGTATTGGGACATCCCAGATAGGTACCACCGGCACACTGAGACTGTGAGACATAGTACCGGGGCCCCGAGGTCACTATGTTGTCTAAGGAGGGTGTGGGTCCCAATGTCCGTGCCTCCCGACACTATCTGCTAACGACCTAGTAGTAGTTGCACCATCCTAGCTAGTCAGACATCCGTCCCCCGCCCATACAGGGGCGAGCTGTGAGCACGTAGGTCCCAAGGTTCCGGTTCTCAAGAGATATCAGGTCCTGGTGGGATCAGACATATTATCTTCTCATTGGGACTACAACAGTCCATGCTACAATAGCACCTCCTACCCAGGGCCTCGCTCTACGAAGGCTCTCGTCCCCGGGATCATCATATACCTCACAATGTGCCCGCCACAAGAACCTCATACGGGAATGCCCAGAACACATCCCCCGGCAAGACTCGCCCACAAGGCTCGTCGTAGAATCCTGTCCGATCGACTCAATCCTCACCACTCACCCAAGATACGCAGCACTCTCCCCGAGTAAAGTGGCACCACGTGCCTTAACCATATAACCATACTCTCCACCATGCATCACATCACACAGATATAAGCGTAGTAGAAGTAAAGCATCATAAATAAATAAGCATACGTCTAGCCTATCAGCGGGTGTGCAGGAGTAAGGTTGTGACAAGGTAAAGGCTCATCAAGCATTTCTACCATGCAACCTATCATCAGGTGATATTCATAAATAAAGCACTAGCAAAATAGATATTATGCCATGCATAATAGGATCTACGAGGTTGGGTGGGGTGTGGCACCTGCGAAGTCATCACCGGGCTCCTCCTCGTACTCGTAGTCGTCCTCCTTAGACTGCTCCTCCTATGAAACGAGACGTAAATAGCTGCGTTAGCGACTCCTATAGAGTTTCACAAAGAACCAAATGAAATTCAATAACTCCAAATACACTCAAACATAAGCCTATGACGTAGAGCTCATTTTTATGAAAATTTGAACACTTGGTTCATAATTTTCGGAGTTCGTATGAGAGAGATATGAATTTTAGAAGATTTAAGCATATTCTGAAAAAGAAAAACAATAGGTTAATCCTGGTGCTGACACGTGGCGTGCTGTGGTTGGGCCGAGATAGTTCAGTCAATGACATGTGGGACCCAGGTCAACGTTGACCGGTCAATGGTCAACGCGGACCGGGCCCGGACTAGGCCTCGGCGGGCTCGGATAGGGCCGGGTCTGGGCTGGGTTGGGCCGGCCCGGCATGGACAGGTGTCAGCTTGTGCACAAGCCACATGGCGGGCTGGTCCTCTGTTGGGCTCAGTCCACGGTCGGCTGGTCCATGGACTTGGTCCATAATGGACCGCAGGCAAAGCGGCTGGGTGGCAGGCTGCGGTTGGTCTCGCTGGGTCCATGTGGACCCAGTGGATGTGGTCCATAAGCTCAGGGGAAAATCCCCTTCTTCCTCATCCCGCGCGTATGACAGGCGCGGCAGCGTTGTCACCAATGGTGGGCGGCGCTGCACCTCCGGTCGGCTAGGGTGGCCAAGGTGGCGGCTAGGGCTCGCCTAGGGCATGCACACGCGACAGCGGGGATGCAGCGAGCTCGGGGCGGCGCGGCTGGCCAACGCTCGCGCCGTGGCGGCGCGGGACGGCGGTGCTGCGGCTGCGGGGCGCTAGGACAAGCGGAAAGCGTCATGGACTAGCGCATCGACATCGCAAGGCTACGACGAACAAGGATATGGCCCTAATTTGGGGAGAGCGGTTCTCAAGCGGCCGGTCGACGGCGAGGCGCACGGCGGCGACGGCGGCGGCGATATTTTCCCGCGAGGCTTCAATTTGGGCGCCATATTCACCATCTTCTAATTCGAGCAGCTTGGAGCTCGAAGACCTATCTACCGAGGCTACCGGGGCACGACGGAGCGCGCGTGACGACGAGCGTCACGGCGACGCTCTGGCGACCAGGCGCCATGGCGACCAAGGTTGCGAAATTGCGTGACCCCACTGTGGTCGATGTAACAACAATATAGCCTTTTGTCCCAAGCAAGTTGGGGTAGGCTAGAGATGAAACCCAAAAGAGGCATGAAAACAAAGAACACATAAATGGTACAAGAAAAAAGATTACGGTTCAGGCACGTTAATTGCTAGTCTCCAAGCGCTCCTATCCATAGCTAAATCCTTAGGGATATTCCACTCTTTAAGGTCTCTCTTAACCGACTCGTTCCAAGTCAATTTAGGTCGACCTCTACCCCTCTTTACATTATTGACCCGCTTTAGAACCCCACTACGCACCGGCGCCTCAGGAGGCCTTCGTTGGACATGGCCAAACAATCTCAACCGGTGTTGAATCAATTTTTCCTCAATTGGTGCCACCCCAACCCTATCCCGAATATCGTCGTTCCGGACTCTATCCCTCCTTGTGTGCCCACAACACCATCGTAACATACGCATCTCTACTACACTCAATTGCTGGATATGTCGCCTTTTTGCAGGCCAACATTCAGCACCGTATAACATCGCCGGACGAATCGCTGTCCTAGAAAACTTACCTTTTAACTTCTGAGGCACCCTTCTATCACAGAGGACGCCTGAAGCTTGATGCCATTTCAACCAACCGGCTGAAATTCTATGCCTAACATCTTCATCAATGTCGCCATCCTTTTGTAGCATCGATCCTAAATACCGAAAAGTATCCTTCTTGGCCACCACTTGCCCATCGAGGCTAACGACTCCCTCCTCATTCCTAGTCGCGCTGAAATCACACCTCATGTACTCGGTCTTAGTCCTACTAAGTCTAAACCCTTTCGACTCTAACGTGTGCCTCCATAGTTCTAACTTCCTATTAACCTCTGCCCTAGTCTCATCCACTAGCACCACATCATCAGCAAAGAGCATACACCAAGGGATATCACCTTGTATGTCCCTTGTGACCTCATCCATCACTAGAGCAAATAAATAAGGGCTCAATGCTGACCCTTGATGTAGTCCTATTTTAATTAGAAAGTCACTAGTGTCGCCATCACATGTTCGAACACACGTCACCACATCCCTGTACATATCCTTGATAAGGGTGATGTACTTAGTTGGGACTTTGTGCTTTTCCAAGGCCCACCACATGACATTTCTCGGTACTTTGTCATATGCCTTCTCGAGGTCAATAAAGACCATGTGCAAGTCCTTCTACTCCCTATATCTCTCCATCAACTGTCGTAATAAGAAAATCGCCTCCATGGTCGACCTACCAGGCATAAACCCAAATTGGTTTTGGGTCACACTTGTCACTCTTATTAGGCGATGCTCGATAACCCTCTCCTAGAGCTTCATCGTATGGGTCATCAACTTAATCTCACGGTAATTAGTACAACTTTGAACATCTCCCTTGTTCTTGAAGATCGGTACTAATATACTTCTCCATTCTTCAGGCATCTTGTTTGACCAAAAAATGAGGTTAAAAAGCTTAGTTAACCATACTATCGCTCTGGCACCTAGGCATCTCCACACCTCAATGGGGATACCGTCAGGGCCCATCGCTTTACCTCCCTTCATCCTCTTCAAAGCCTCCCCGATCTCTGCCTCCTGAAATCTCCTCACGAAACGTCTGTTGGTATCGTCAAATGAGTCATCCAACTCCACGGTAGGACCCTCATTCTCCCCATTAAATAACTTGTCAAAGTACTCTCTCCACCTGTCCTTGAACTCTTCATCCCTCATAAAAAGTCGATCCTTACCCTTCACACCCGTCGAGGGAAGTGCAAAGACCCTTGCTCATTTTTCACTACACCCGGGCGTAGATGTAGCGCGTCACAAAGGTTGCGACGACCCGACCCTTGCTCATTTATCATCGTACCCGGATCACGATACGATGCGCCACTAAGGGGATGACGACCCGGCCCTTGCCCATTTGACACTACACCTGGGATCCGATGTAGCGCGTCGCTAAGAGGGTTACGCCCCAACGAATCTCTTGTGGGTTTCTTATCCATGAGAGTGGCTGGTTTTGGAATGTTGGCTAGCCGAACCTAACACACCCTCCTCCTTTATCCGGGCTTGGGACCGGCTATGTTGAAATGACTCAAGAAAGTCTTCCAATCAACATAAGCGGAGTTGTTTTTAATTAATTAATGTCTCATGTAAATGCTTCATGTTTCATATGATATATTTCAATGTTGCCAAAGCTTTGTTTCAATGTTTCAATAGTTCATGCATCATGTTGCATTACAAGAGTGATTTGGATTTTATTTGGTTTATGTGTTAAAAAATAAAAATGACAAATATAATATTTATTTTGACAAATAAATATTAAGGGAATAATACCCTAACATTATTTGGGCCATGTATGCTCACTATTTTGTTGCTCATAATTCACACATCACATGTATACATATATGTATATATAAATGTATATGAAAATGGAAAAATAAAAGAAAATGAAAAGGAATAAGGAAAAAGCCTTCGGGCCGGCCAACCAGCCCAGCCCAGCAAGCCGACCGCTGGCCCGGCCGCTCTCGCCCGCTGGCCCGCGCGCTGCAGCGGCCCAGCAAGGTGGCCCAACAAGCGCCGCGCCCGCGCTCGCGCCACGCCGTCGCCCCCGCTGCCGCTGACGGCCGGGACCCGCTGTGGACCCCTCCTGTCATAAGCGCCGCTGAGGTCACCCGACCGGCTGCACGCGCTGACGTCGCCGTTGCCAGGCGTTGTGCCCCCGCGTCGCCTTGAAGCAACCTGCCTCGGCCGCTCGATCCGCATCGACGGTTGCCCGCACGCCACCTGGCCCGACAACCCCTGCACAAAGCATCCACGGCCACGGGGATTTTCCCCTCCCGCGCGTGCACATGCGTTGTCACCGCGGTGGAGCGCTACCGCTGTAAAGCTTAGGCTCGCCCAGCCCTACCTAGCCCTCTCTCGCTGCTCCATGGACCCAGACCGAGCACCCCACCTGTGACCTGGACCCCTCCTTGGCCGCTTGATCAAGCCGGAGCCGTGATCGGCCGTCTGCCGGCCACCTACCTCCGCCTTTGCCCTATATAAGCAAGGGGCCGGAGCTCTAGGGTTCCCAGGCCACCGCCACCACTCTAGTGGAGCTCAATTTCATCTCGAGCCACTCAATTTGGAGAAGGAGGGGAGGTAGGAGAAGAAGGAGGCGGGGAAGAGAAAGCTGTCCGCCACCGGAATTGGAGAAGAAGAGGAGCTCCGTCGTGCTGCTGCGCCAGGAGCAAGAAGGGGAGGCTGTACCACAAGCTGGAGCCACAAGAACTCCGGAGCTTGGACTTGAACCGCACCTCCATCCTCGTCAACCGTAGGTGAGCACCGCCGTCATCACCCTCTTTCGCCCGACCTTGCTGCCGGTCGTGGTGCTCCGCCTTGGGAGCGCGTAGGCCGAGGCCTTTGCCGGCCATCTTGGACACCCGCACGCACACACACGGTCTAGCCCAGTCCTTGGACCACGGCATCGGGAGGATGCCAGACCAGAGCGCCGCCTTGCCAACCGCCGCGCGCAGAGCGTCGCCGCGGCGAAGTCGCCCAGCCGCCACACCGTCGAGCTCTGCCCTCCATCGACCTCGGATCCGCGCTCGCCTTGATGAGACAGACTCTGTGCGCCCCTTGGCTCCGTGTTTGCCTCGCCGGAGCACCGACCCGAGCCACCTTGCCAGCCGTCGTGTTCGTGCACCACTGCTCTAGAGCACCGTCGTTCACCGTCGTTTCCTGCCATCTTCGACCACCACGGGGATCAATAAGAGGCCGAGGAGCTCCACCGTGACATGCTGCATTGATTGGACAAGGAGATGGAGGTCGTGGACCCTTCCTGAGAGCCGTAGCCATGCACCGTGGACATGCTGGAGTTCCGCCGTGGGAGTTGCTGCCGGCGCGGACTCCGCCGTGGCTTTTGGCCACCGCCGGCGCCTTGGGCAGATGCTCCGTGACTCCAATCATGCATCTACGCCACCAATTAGAGCTGGAGTGACTCGGTGTGAAGTGTACACCGAGCGCCGTCGCCACCGAGCCACCGTCCGTCGTGGAGCTCATCACCGAAAGCAAAGCTGCTGCCATGAAGCCCATCAACGTGACCGTCGTGAAGTCCCGAAGCCGATGGGCGGGTTAATGGCGCCGGAGATCCACTGTGGCACCAGGAATCGAGGTTTTCCCCGCCGCTGATCGCCGAGGAGGAACCCCGCGCTCGAGCCAGTCTCGTCCGAGACGGACCCCGCGCTCGAGCCGATCTCGTCCGAGATGGATCACGCGCTCGAGCCGACCCTCGAGTGCGACCCCTTGACACAACATGGGAAAAGAAATAGAGGAGGGGATCGCTTTGGCAAAAGATAATGGATCACGCGCTCGAGCCGACCCTCGAGTGCGACCCCTCGACACAACATGGGGAAAGAAATAGAGGAGGGGATCGCTTCGGCAAAAGATAATGGACGCGCTAGAACCGGCCCTTGAGATGGACACTTTGATACGCTGACCCTCGAGTTCGACACCTCGATACACCGACCCTCGAGTTCGACACATCGATACGCCGACCCTTGAGTTCGACACATTGATACGCCGACCCTCGAGTTCGACACCTCGATACACCAACCCTCGAGTTCGACACATCGATACGCCGACCCTCGAGTTCGATACCTCGACAAACCGACCCTCGAGATCGACACATCGATACGCCGACCCTCGAGTTCGACACTTCGACACACCAACCCTCGAGTTCGACCCCTCGACACACCATGGGGAAAGAAACAGAGGAGGAGATCGTTTCGGCAAGAAGAGGATGGATGTGGTGATCATGGACTGAGTACTTACCAGTGGATACCGAGCCACCCTGTGTCGGCCTGATAAAGACCTAGCCTTTTATCCTTTACAGGATACATGAAAATCTCTGGAAAATCATAACTAATTCATATGAGCTCCGAAAAATGCAATCCACATATCCAAATTTTCTATAAATCGAGCCCTATCTATCTAAGCTATGTTTGAGTGCATTTGGATCTTCTATTTGGCATTTGTTCTTTGTGCTAATCTATAGGGGTCGCTACTGTGACCATTAATTCTCGTTACAGGCTCGAGTGAGGACAAGTCTGACGACAGTTACTACCAGGAGAAATCCGACAGCTACATCAGTGAAGGTGCCACACCTCGTCCAACCTCGTAGATCCCATTACGCATGGCAAATGTAGTATGGCTAGTGCTTTAATTCCTATTGCTATAATGCTTTGCCTGTGTTAGGATTGCATGATAGATTATTACTTGATGAGCCCTACATTGTTGTAAACTTTCACCTGCTTACCCGCTGTTATGTTAGCCACTTGCCTATCTGCTATATTTATATATATACTTCACTCGCTTACATTTTGATGCGACGTGATGAACCCTGGGAAGGCCCGGAGGGTGCCAGGCTGGATGTGTGAGTTGATGGATCAGATGGGCATGTGAGCTGATGATGTTGTATCTGGGTTTTGGGGTGGAACTTACGGCAGGGAGTAGGGTGAGGGTTGAGTCGATCGAGCCGGGATCTACGACGAGATTTTGGAGCAAGTCTTACCGGGGGATGGATCTGGACATTCCCATGAGAGGAGCCTATGGCGGGCTAACTGAGATGTGATGGTGGTCTTTGGGTGTGATCCTCTGAGAGGTGGAGCCCGGGACGAAGGTGCCGTGGTAGCACGTTAAAGATAAACCCTGATGAAGATATCCCGGTTTGGTCAAACTTAGGAACTGCTGCGCTGGTATCCGAACCTTAGGAATCTCTTATTTTCTACTCGCTCTCCATGGGGGGGAGACGGCCGAACCGCTGGATAGATCGATGCCATTACTGCTAGGCGAGTAGTGATAGGAAGGTATATGCATGGGACAGAGCTAATACCCTTCTAAGATGATCATGGCACCCCCTTCGGGAGCGGTACATGCCATGCCGTTCTCTTCGGGAGCGAACATATGGGCTCTTCATAGTTCCAGCGATCCAGAGCTGGATGGTAGAATGGCATCGTTCTATGGCAGTAGGCGCCCGGAATCTGCCTAGGTGGTGATCAACACCGATGATGGTTATCTAGTGGATTAGTGAAACCTCTGCAGAGTGTATGGTTGGTCGATCGATACATATGCCAATTCTTTGGCTATGGACCTTTCCTGTGTTTCGCATGCATCGGACTAGTGAGTGGAGTGTTCTACCTTACCCTGAGTATGTTTTTCGGCCGTGAGCCAGTTGAGGGCTGCGGACCGCTGAGACAAGCCGAGAGGAAGTTGGCTTGTCGACTTGAGTCTGAGATGGTGTTGGAGGAGTTGGGATGGTGCTACAGAGATGGATGGTGATGGATGTGTGGGATGGGAATGTGTTTAAAACTTATTTACTATGTTGTTATTTATATACCTGATTAATGCATAGGAAAACCCCAGCCTTATAGGTTCCTTTTGATATATCTTTTTTGCATCCACTTCCACAAAGCAATGCATAGGGTGGGAGTGTGGCCAGTACAAATCGTACTGAAAATTTGGTTTCAGGTTCAAGGAGTGAGTACTCTTCTGGGGAGTACAGCGAATGAGGGTTTCGTGCCTACGCTCAAGTTGGATCGAAGATGATAGCTTTCGCACCTCAAGATTTTATTGTTATGTTGCATGAACTCTGATTCCGCCAAGTGGCGATGTAATAAGTTATTGTAAACCCCTCTACTTGCACTCTTTTGTTCGATGTATGGATTATGGTATTCAACTGTTATCGGGTAATGTGATTTAAATGGTCATATTACACTTCGGCTCTGTGGATTTTCCTTTGCGGAAATCGAGGTCGTTTCAGTTGGTATCAGGAGCCATACTTGACCCTAGGACAAAACCCTAGAAATGGACGTTAGTACAGGACAAACCAGCTTTTCTTTCGGTTATATACCGACCCTGCATTTCTTCTTATGCAAGGCTTCTCTATTGTTACTGACTTGCTGACCCTTTCCCTTTTAAACGTGCAGATGACAAGCTTTGGACCCCCGCTTGGACCGTTGAGCAGCATGCCCAAGGCTGAGTTCACCTACCAGGGACAGGAGTTTCTAGGCTTTCCGTACACCCTACGCCATGTTCTGGGAGTACTCGAAGTGCTTGTTAAGGAGATCAAGTACACCTGCACTGGAGCACCTGACTCAAAAGGAGGAATCAAGGGTTACGTGGTCACGCACCTGGAGATCCCTGCGAGTCAGACTCTGCCTTCTGTACCAGCTCTCCTAGAGATGACAGTCGAGGACTCAATCGAGGAAGGAATCTAGTCTGTGTCACTCAAGGCTCTGCGTGAAGTGATGAAGACCGCTTACGAGCACCTTCGCAACACAGAGTTTCATCTTCTTCTTCAGGCCCTGAACTCTCTCCTCACACCAGAGCAGCAGGACGACCTGATCAGGCCGGTCATCCTAGCTGAGACCAGTCTTTGCAGTCGTGCCTCCGCCGCTCACCTCTTCGACCAGAACCGCTAAATAGAGCACTTGGAGAAGAAGAGACGTCTCAACCGCAACACTCTGATAGAGTACCAGGAGTTCTGCAAGAAGGAAGCTGAGGAGAAAGAAGGACTCGAGGCTACCGTCGCCCAGCTGAAGGACAAGCTCGCACGTCAGGCAAGGGCCCACAAAGCCGAGGTCGCTGACCTGTGAGACAAGGCTGAGGACATTGGGCTCCGGAACTACTACCTCGATGCAAGAGTTCTCCAGTTGGAAGGAGAGAAGATGGATAAGGACAAGGAGATCAGAGAACTACAGAAGAGAAGACGGCAAGATGGCAAGAGCAACTTCACTGTGCAGTGTGAGAAGTCAATGCTCGTCAAAGCCCTGAAGAAAGCAGAGACAAAAGCGCAGTGCAACCAAGGCCATCTGATTGCCCTGATGATTCAAAACGAGACCTTGGTGGACAGGTAAAAGAGGCTCAAGATGGCTTGGAAGAACGCTGACGAGAGACGCCGCCAGGAGTACGTTGAGTTGCGGGACCGACTTCCCTTGTCAGCCAGACGCAAGGACCTCTTCAAGGAAACTTTCCAGATTGGTCAGACTTTCTTGAGGCACGACCACTGTCCAGCTCCCACCAACCTGCCACTGACTAAGGAGTTCGAAGAAGCCTAGGCTTACGTGAAGCGCCTTCACATGTCACAGGAGGAGTTGACAGTTCTTGGCAGCCGCTTTCACCCAGCAGTGTACAACACACCGATGTACGAGTCAGAATAGTGTGGACCCTGCGTGGCCACGTTATGAGATAGAGTTAAGCTAGTTTTTATCCATGAGTTCTGATGTACCTACCCTGATGTACCCTCCATGAGTTATCGTCTCGTAGTACGAGTCTCGCATGTCATCTAGCGTAGCTGCTAGAGATGATGCCATGTAATGCAAACCATGTAATAAATGATCGATCTTATCGCATTTTATGGCTCTTATTGCTTCTTTGTATGAGTGTTGGATAGATTAAATGTTTTTCCTTAAATCGTTGAGATCATTTAATTATATTGAATTTAATAAAGTACTAAACCGTTGTCGACCCGTGTTGCAGATGTCTGCACGTTGTTTCGCTCGTCTGGGCAACCGTCCGCCTCCACCCGAGCCCGAGCTTGGGCGTGGAAGACGCTATGGACGCAGGGGTGCTCGTGTTCCACCCATCGACCTCAACCAGGGTGGAAACGACCGTGAGCGAACCCCGCTAGCTGGAGGTTCTGCAGGAGGAGGTGATGCTAATGGCAATGGACCCCAGCCTCAGCCGAACCCTCCACCGCAGCCGATTCCGCCACCGCCATCGCCGCCGAATCTGGCGGAAGTGATGGCGCATTGGTCAATGGAGCCAATCACCGCTTTGGAGGAAACCCGAATGACTTCTAGAGGAAACTTGAGGGTTTTCTGAAGCTCAGGCCACCCATTTTTGATGGCACCTACAAGGAACCGCTGGAAGAAGATGATTGGCTTCGTGAGATTGAGAAGAAGCTGGAGCTTACCACTTGTACCCCTGAGGAGCGAGTCGGAATCGCTGCTCACCACCACACTGGAGCTGCACGCTCCTGGTGGGACAGCTACCGCCAAGCTCACTGGAGCTGCACGCTCCTAGTGGGCCAGATGGTGCGCGCGCGGCAGTGCCTTGCTAGGCCGCGAGGCTGCGATGCGGGCGGCGGGCGAGCGGCGCTGGCGCGGTGCCAGGCCCATGCTGGGCCGCTTGGCTTCTTGTGCCGCGACGCGCGGGCAGCGGCGCTAGCCGGGCGTGCGTGCTCGTGGGGCGCCTTGCTGGGCCGAGCAGGCCGATTGGGCCGCGGCTGTGCGGCGCGCGCGTGGGCGAGTGGTGGGGTGCGGCCGTGCTGGGCCGGTCCGGCCGGTTGGGCTTCTTTGGCTTTTTCATTTCCTTCCTTTTTCCATTTCCTTTTTCTATTTCCAATCCAGCCACTAAACCTAAACAAGCTATGATCCTAATGCAACATGTTAGTGACCACGGTGCACACACCATGGTTGGTCCACTAGGGTCTCATGGTGATATTGGATCCATTTTCAAGGTTAGTATACATACATATATACATATGATAATACGTTATAAGATGTTGTTGATTTTATTATTCATTACATAAAATCTACAAGAAGCAAATCAAACTCTAGGGATTAAATGCAATTGCTCAACTACAAATAGGGGCTACTTGTGCAACTATCGGGTGGTTTCCTACATGACACTCACAACAATGGGATACTTTAGAAAAAAATTTGTTGGTTGTGATTTTTGGTGTTTGGATTTTTAGGTTTGTTACAATGACCATTACACTGACCTCATTGCTTATGGGAGACTCTTTTTAGCCAATCCAGACCTGCCAAGAAGGTTTGAGTTGTGTGCATCCTTGAATAAGTACAACCGTTCAACCTTCATCACTTAGGATCCTATCGTTGGCTATACAGATTACCCATTCTATGAGAATAACCAGGTTTGATTGTGTAGCTCATCCATTCGATGACATGATTACTAGTGTCTAGCCTCCTGCCCTCCTAGATCCTATATATTCGAAGTTTTAATGATTTAGTTTTGAGTAAATTGCATCAGGGGTACAACAACTATACACGTGCGTGCAAATTACCCCAACAACTTTTATTTGCTCTAGCTGGAGCAAGAACTTGTTATCTTGGTGCATAGACGGTCAAAAAAATTTTGTAACGTTTCTGACAGTATAGGATACCATCTGATGGTCGCGTATATGGCTCGTGTGCGCAGCTCGTTGGTACATGGCTCGTACACGGCTCCCGCAGCTATCGCATGATAGACATACATGGATCCTGTGCATATAGCAGCTCAAGCTCAGACACCTACACGGCTCGTGCGATGGGGATGAGCTCGTCAACGTTGTCATGGTGTACCCGCACAGGGCATGGACATCCCTTTGCAGATTTCTTTACGAAGGTCTCAACCTCGCAAGCAGTGCTTTCTTCCCTACGTGTGCACAGCATCTTCGCCATTGTATTCCTTAAAATCTTCTTGAATGCACAAGTCCTTCCCTTTAGTGTTAGCAACTTCATTGATTAACATGCCATCCACATTTTGAGCAAATAAGTCATCGTCAGCAATGTCAAACTCATAGTCATTGTGACATCAGAATCTGCCCCTACTTCCCTCTCAACACCATCTTCTACGTACCTCAATGCCTTCTTGGTAACTTGTGCTTGTCCCCTCAACAAAATTAGATTTTCTCTCTTCGCTGCTAGTGTCTACATGAGCAACCTGTGCAACAACCGTATTCTGCCTTTCAAGAAAAATTTTCTATGTTTCAAGGAAATTTGAATGGTCAATGTACATCAAGATGTTCCTGCAAGTAGCACTCTCTCATTTATCATTGCAATGATATCAACATCACACCTTAAGTTCTCAGTCCATCAGTTACTGTCTTTTTCTAGCTCACACCAACAAAACTCTTGTAAATGCAGCGTTCCTGCATTTCAGAGTCTCCAAAATTCCTGGATATACAAGAGGGACCATGTATCACCGTTGCAAAAATCAAGCTAGTCTAGCTATCTGGTTATCCGCATATATATCCTTTTGTTGTTAAGACCACAAAAAAAAATCTTGCATGATGTATGTCCACACTTACATCCTGTGACAGCTGCAAGCCACGTGCTGTTGCAAGCACGAGCCGTGCACATCTATCCTGCGAGAGCTGCGAGCACGAGCCGTGTACTTGCACGTACGAGCCGTATACACGAAAATTGGATCGTAGCCTCTACTTCCCAGAACACGAGAAAATGGTTTTGACCGTCTATACACCAAGGTTACAAGTTCTTGCTCCCAGTAGAGCAAAATAAAAGTTGTTGGGGTAATTTGTACGCACGCGTATAGTTGTTGTACTCCAGATGCAATTTACTCTTTTTAAAAATATAGAAAATCTTTGAAGGTCATAGGGTCTTATGTTTTGGATCAAGAAAAAAAACTCCTAGACAACACTCCCGGTCACGCCAACCAAAATTGCAAGACTACTATCGATCACACCAAATAAAACGCCAACAGAAATTATTCCCATATTTCTTCATTTTATTACCTTGGAAAAACTTGCATAGGGTATTCAACCCTTTTATTTTATATGGATGAGTTCACAACTTCACATACACGTAACAACTAAATCATTAAAGCTGTGAAAGAGCATGTAGCCTAGCGGTTACCCTTGTGGGAGCGTATATCCCAGGGTATGCCATCGAACCTATGAGTTTCATAATCAAACATGATTGTCCTCGTAGAATGGGTAGTCCGTATAGCCAACGACAGGATCCAGAATCATAAAAGTTGCCCGGTTGTAGTTCGTTCAAGGATGCACCCAACTCAAACCTTCTGGGCAGGTCTGGATTGGCCAAAAAAAGTCTCCCGTAGGCAACAAGATCAGTGTAATGTTCATCGATCACCTGGTTGCCTTCGTCCCGATCATAGCCGCCTGCAGCGATGAACGTCCCATTGAATGCTTTCCGGAATGGTTGGAGCCTATGAGGGATCTGCCTTTGGCCCTTGACAATGGGGTTTTCCATCTGCGGCTCCACCATATGGCAATAGAGTAGCCCCTCGTGCCTATTCAACTGCTGCACCATATTCAGCGAGTGCCACCGGGTTGAGTCCACGCAGTCCACGAAGTCGACAAACGGAGACATTCTAAATCCCACGCGGTGTGCGCCCACCTCGCGGACGACGGCATCTATGACCTCGACCACGAAGCGGCACCGGTTCTCTAGGCTGCCACCGTACTCGTCATCACGATCGTTGGCGCTATCCTTCATGAACTGCTCTAAGAGGTACCCATGCGCGCCATGGATCTCCACACCGTCGAACCCTGCTTCGATGGCGTTCCGTGTGCAGCACGCCTAAAGTCGTCGACAATGCCCGGGATCTCCTCCGTCCGCAAACGCCGCGGCTTGGAGTACACCATGACAGACTCGGAGTTAGGAGAGATCTGCTTGTGCGTGCTGGAGATCGGCGCCTGCCCGTCAGGCTGAAACTCTGCCGCCGGTGGCACATAAATAAAGAATCAGCTACAACATCGACTGAGTTGATAGTTAAAACATATATATGTACGTACCGGTGGTGGAAGCTCTGCCGCAGTGCCAAATCTGGCAGATGAAGAAGGCGCCCTTGCGGTGGACGGCGTCGAGGCTTCCACGCCTCGACCTGCTCCTGCGTCCAGATGCCGGGCGTCTCCGGGTATCCCTGCGCGGTGGGGGACACGTCCGTGGCCTCCGAGATGAGCAGGCCGCCGCTGGTGGCGCGCTGTGAGTAGTACACCGCGGCGTGCGGCTGCGGCACTTGGCCGTAGGAGCGGCACCGCGTCAGCGGCGCTAGCACAACACGGTGGGAGAGCTCGAGATGGCCCATCTTGTAGGGCGTCATCAGCGGGATCGTCTCTTTTGCCGCCTCGCGCGCCATCTTAAGTGCTCTCTGAAACCGAACACACGACCACACGCAGCGATTAAAGTGCTTGTGCTCCAGTTGGGAGTAACAGGCTCTTGTTCTCTGCTAGCTAGCTCTTGGCCTCTTGCTTTGTGCAAAGGGGAAGGCAGGAGTACTTATAGGTGCCGTGGAGCGCGCTCATGATGTTTTTTTTTTCCGTATTCCGGCCATCTCGTTTTCGTCCGTGTATACGATGTTTCTCCCATGTGCGTCACTCTCTCCGTCAGAGGCAGTCTCCGTCGTGCAAAAACATCAGCCGTGTGACAGAGTTATATCGCTTTAGTTTCACTTTTCTCAATTCTCATGCACCGCGCGCGCCGATTGTCGTGGGAGGCCTTAGAACGCCAATTAGAGTGTGCGTAGTACGGGAAGCCTTCAACAAGCTATTGGTCAAACCTGTGGGCGATGAATATAGGTTCCATGAAGTGTACGGCGCCATGCTTGGCCAAGGGTTTCCTCTACTTGATTTTCATTGACTACCGGGTTCTACGGCGCGTTCACTATACACAGTGCAGCATCGGTACCATTACCATGATTTCTGGTGGTGTTTTGGACTGTTGCAGCTCCGCCTATGTTTTTGGCCAAATAGATTCAGCTCTATATAACTCTTCTCTATTGAAAAATTTGAAGTTCTGAGAGTATCTAAAAGGTGCTCCACAAGCTTTAGTTTTTTTAATGAAGCTGCTCTATAATTGTGGGGCAGAGCTCAGGGCCAGGCTCGCCCACCTATGCCCGACGAAAACGACCACTTGGCAGACTGGTGGCTCCGCTCTTGCGTTTTCATCCCAGAGGGATTCCGATGGGGTTTTGACTCCCTTGTCCTCCTCGTCTCCTAGATGTCGTGGAAGGAACCGAATAGGAGGACGAGAGGAGGCCGACGTGTGGGTGCAGGCTGGGTCCAAAGCTCTCGCCCCGCTGCTCGCATTCTAGTGCTCGCTAGACCGTTACGAAGTACTGAGGCACAATTGTTTACTTAGCTAGAACGCCACTCGCAGCTCCGCCGTTAAAGTCGGCGTCTTGTGTTAGTGTGTTTATCCGTCTATTCTGGGGCACCTCAACTAAATCATTAAAGTTGTGAAAGGGCATGTAGCCTAGTGGTTACCCTTGTGGGAGCGTGTATCCCAGGGTATGCCATCGAACCTATGAGCTTCATAATCAAATATGATTGTCCTCATAGAATGGGTAGTCCGTGTAGCCAACGACAGGATCCAAAATCATAAAAGTTGTCCGATTGTAGTCATTTAAGGGTGCACCCAACTCAAACTTTCTAGTTTCTAGGCAGGTCTGGATTGGCCAAAAAGAGTCTCCATAGGCAACAAGATCAGTGTAATGTTCATCGATCATCTTTTTGCCTTCCTCCTGATCATAGCCGCCTACAGCGATGAACATGTCGTTGAATGCTTTCCGCAATGGTTGGAGCCTATGAGGGATCTGCCTTTGGTCCTTGACAATGGAGTTTTCCATCCGCGGCTCCACCATATGGCAGTAGAGTTGCCCCTCGTGCCTATTTAACTGCTGCACCATATATTCAGCGAGCGCCACCAGATCGGAGTCCATGCAGTACAGGAAGTCGAGGAACAGAGACATTCTAAAGCCCACGCGGTGTATGACCTCTCCTCCGTCTAAATTACAAGACATTTTAGTATTTCTAGAGAGTGAGAATATAGCAAGATTGACCAAATCTATATAATAAAATAAAAACATTTATGACAATAAAAAGTATAATTAAAATTCTCATCAATTAAGTATTTATGACCAACCTATTTGATGTCAAAAATATTCGTAGTTCCCTTAATAATTTTGATCAAACTTTAGATGTTTTATCTCTATAAAAAGTTAGAATATTTTATAATTTAAAATGGAGAAAATAAATTTCATTTACCATGTTATGTTTTTAAGGGTTTTTTCCTAAAAGAATAATTGGACACTTGCTATTAAAATATGAAAAATGTTTAGCTATTTTAAATAAAATCATCCTAACGAGGCAGTATAAATGAGCATTTGACTTTGACCAGTCAACACACTGACTTGCATCGCTCCGCCGAGCAGCAAGCACTCCCAGTCCCCGCCGCGGCGTCCCCGAGCCTCTCTCAGTCTCTCTCATCCACTCCCCCGGCCGGCCGCCCGCTCGATCACGACCTGACGGCGGCGATGCACCCCCGCGCCACCGGCAAGTCGACCGCGCCGTACGGGTCCTGGGAGTCGCCGATCAGCGCCGCTGTCGTCTCCGCCGCCGGGAAGACCGCCGAGGGGTTCGCCGTCGCCGGCGACGGCCGGCTCGTCTGGATGGAGACGCGCCCCGAGGATGGAGGGTACACTCAAGCATCCGCCCCCCGTTTCCACAACGCATGATGTTTTTATCTGTAGCTGTGATTCTTCGTCGTCAGGCGCGCGGTCCTCGTGAAGGAAGCGGCAGAACCAGGCGGCAAGCCTCTTGATGTGACGCCGCAGGGATTCGCGGTGCGGTCCCTGGCGCAGGAGTACGGTGGTGGAGCATTCGCCGTGCAAGGGGATACCGTCGTGTTCTCTAACTACACTGACCAGCGTCTGTACAAGCAAACGATCGGAGGTAAGGAGTTGACCTGAACCTACGCTTAACAGCTGGTACCACGCCGGCGTACTGCTGCATAAAGAAGAGCATTGCTGCCTCCTTCCTGGTTATTCCTAGTGTTTTGTCACCCTTGGCCACTTAATTTGGCAAATACTTGTCGCTCCAAGCTTCAAAAATCAAACCCAACATGCTACCAGTTATGCCCATTATGTGACATTGTGTGACGGTGGAGTTGCCGCTTATGCCCATGATTCATATGTTGCGGGAATGCTGAAATGGGGACAGACGATTGAGACGTCAGTTAGGCAAAGGATGGGGCGTGGTCGGTGTACAACCTGGCGTTACTCCTATCTAGCATCTGACTCTTTTGACACACTTACTAAACTCATTCAGTCCAGGTGATTACACAAAAAGTGCTCCTTTATGCCACATTTAAACTTTCTTTTGTTGTTAACTTGTTATCTTGATATGTACCATGTTTAGATCCTTATACAAAGAATGGTTGAATCTCTGTGCTTTAGGGATTCAAGTGAACATTTGGAAAACAGGCTAGCTTAGTTTTGTTTTCCTTTTTTGAACTGTAACCTAACTTTGATTCTGAAAAGTTTGATTCTACTTCTCTGATTCTTCTTGGCTTTAAGCCATGATTACATACTAATAAAGGGATGCCATTTTATTATTAAATTCATGTGTAAGTACATGATATTCTGTAACTGGACTTTTAAAATCCTTGTTTTGTTGGTTTCAGATAATTCACCACTACCGCTGACACCAGATTATGCTGGATCAGTAGTACGCTATGCTGATGGTGTCTTTGATCCCCATTTCCATCGTTTTGTAACTATAGTGGAAGGTGACTGTACCTATTTCATGTATCAGATCAATAGTTCTGATTTGCTTACAGTTATTCAGTTAATACAAAAAAGAATCAAATTTGACGACAGATCATCGGCACGATAGCTCAAATCCCGTCACTATAATCGCTGCTGTAGGAATAAGTGATCAGGATGTCAAAGGTAAGGAATCCTTAGGCTAATGGCTGCTGTTTTAGGTTATTCTTAAGAGATTTTTGAGCTTATTTGTAACTTAAATCTTCTTTTTTTGGATCAGAATCTACTATGCTGGTCAGTGGCAGTGACTTTTATGCCTTCCCACGTATTGATCCCACTAAAAAACGTATGGCATGGATTGAGTGGAGTAACCCGAACATGTCCTGGGACAAATCACAGTTATGGGTTGGGTATTTCAATGAGAAAGGGTAATATCTTAGTTGCACCTTTGTGTTTTCACTCCTTTTTGGTGAAAGA
The DNA here is from genome assembly GCA_023333625.1 of Bothriochloa decipiens. Taxonomy (NCBI): domain Eukaryota; kingdom Viridiplantae; phylum Streptophyta; class Magnoliopsida; order Poales; family Poaceae; genus Bothriochloa; species Bothriochloa decipiens. Next base: position 35,506,516 of record CM041638.1, read on the forward strand.
AAGAAATGTTGTACACATCTATACTTGTAATTCCAGTAGCTGTTACAGTCCTTTATCTACGTATTTACTAATGAGTATGGAGCATGTTGAGGATTAGTATGTTTTGGGATCATTCATGTAGCTGGTCCAGAGAAATTGATAATTTGTTCAAGATTGTGCTAATGTAGTCTTTGCTATTGGCTTTATCATAATCTGGGTTATTGTACATCATATGTACCTTGATTTATACCCAATGATATGTTTGATATAGTATTCGTTTGTTCCAATCCATTTTATTTTTTACAAAAAGGATCTTGGTTGAGTTTCTTGTTACTTCAAATGTACATGAATGTTTCATGATCTTCTTCGAAGATTTATTGCAGTGTTTATTATTGTGTAGAGAGATAAAAGAAAAGATCTGCATTGCTGGTGGAGACCCAATAATAGTAGAATCTCCTACTGAACCCAAGTGGTCTTCAAAAGGTATTTGAAATTTAATACTGAACTTTTTCATGCATTTTAAGTGTTACAATCCAAGGACATGAGTAGGCGACTTTCTACATGTTGATTGTCTACTTGATTTTATTTCGCTAGGATAAATGCAAACCGTATTTTCTCACTTGATTAACTCTACTTTGCTCTAGGGGAGCTGTTCTTCATAACCGATCGAAGGAGTGGGTTTTGGAATATTTATAAATGGGTATAATTTTCTCTGTCAGTTGTATTTGTTTCTATTTAGTTTTGTACTGATCGTTCTCCCAGGTTAGCAAATGCATATATGTCTGTATTGCCATGGGGCACATATGTCTTTATTGTCCTGGAACCCTCATATTGATCGTCTGTGTTCTAGTGTACCACTCACACCTACTTTTCAACAAGATTTGTTTATTTAAGAACTAGTTATACTCTTTTACATCCAACACATATCTTTCACAGGGACAGTTGTTATTTTGGCGACACCATCATGTTGCTAACAATAGTCGTCGTTATAGCCTACTCTCTCTAGTGAGTAGGTATTGACTAAACATAATGTTCTAACCTCATATTGTCATTTTTATAGTTATCCCATTTTTTTTTCTTGTATCATACCAAATCAATGGGGCATCAACTTGATGCCCTGCCTCCAAGTTATTGAAACTGTTCAACAGCAAGTTAGACCTGTCTGTGACAATTATGAACTCAATACCTTTAGCTGGTTTACTAAACGAAAAACTTGACCATTGCATTAACAAAGCACATAACAAGTAACATAAAGAAGTTTGAGCTCTTTCTGTTATCAGTGTTTTTGTGTTGATTTGTGTATGACAGGATGAGCAGAGCAGAGCAGTAACACCTCTGTATTCACTTGATGCTGAATTCTCCAAGGCCATGTGGATTTTTGGTGTCAGCTCCTATGATCTTCTTGGAATAGATGACACAAATCACAAAATTGTTTGCTCTTACAGGTTTTCACATTTTCTAATAGCTGTTTGATTTTATGTGGTTCAGAAGAATAAACCCTTTTTTTTCTTTATCCAGGCAGAATGGAAAGTCATATGTTGGGGTGCTTGACTACGATTCCAAGTCCTTTTCGAAAATTGACATTCCCTTCTCTTCTGTAACTAACATAGTGGTACATACCTTAAGTAACTAAATTTTGGTATTTATCATTTTGCAAGATTTGGTACTTAATGCTCGGACTTGTTGATGTGATGATGCTTTTATCTTAAAGCTTGCTGATTTACTAGGTCTCTGGAAATGGATCCTTCTATGTTGAGGGTGCATCTGCTACTCTTCCAGTATCAATAGCAAAGGTTTAATTAATTGGATATCCCATAGTGTACTGTCCATTAACATTGAATCCTGCGGTGTACATTTGAGCTTCACCTTTTGTTTTTCCACCAGGTGACACTTGATAAAAAGAGAACTATGGCAACTGATTTCTCTATTGTTTGGTCCTCCTCAGAGGATGTTGCGCAATATGAATCATACTTCAGCTTGCCTGAATTTATGGTGTTTCCAACTGTGATCAATGGTCAGCATGCATATGCTTATTTTTATGCTCCATATAATAATGTTTTCCAAGGTTCATCAGACGAAAAGCCTCCCCTACTGGTCAGAACTCATGGTAAGCAAATATATTATTTTTTTGTCCTTTTTTTCTTTACATCATTTATGGTCATGGCTTCATGTTACATCAGAAATAATTAGCAAAAGAACTTTGTTGGATTTTATGTACATATTTCCAATCAGTATATAAGAGTGACAATTGTTTGCCTGTTACTGCAGTCTTTTTCTTTGCTTGAGTAAAGTACTGTATGTCTTTCGACAACATAAACTCTTAGCACTTTGATGATAGACGGGCATACATTGGTCTAAGCTAACTTGATTTACCAACTCCATGAATTGCTACAGGCATTGAAGCTATCTTTTGCTCCAATTGCTTGTCAAAGCATCACAGAGTGGAAAATCTTCTTAACGTTATTATAACTTCTTTATACCACTTCATTGTTTAGGTGGACCCACAGATGAAGCACGAGGGGTTCTGGATCTTACTGTGCAGTACTGGACAAGCCGAGGATGGGCATTTGTTGATGTTAACTATGGGGGAAGCTCAGGTCTTTGGCTCTTTCTTGTCTCAGCTTATATATCTGATGAAGAAATCCACATTCTTTGTACTTCCAGATCTGATGTATTAATTATTTGTTGATGTCCATCCTCTTATTTACAAGCACCTTAATCTATTTACTATCAAGGATTTTATGGTGATAGTTACTGATGTTCCTTCACTTTATTGAAGGCTATGGGAGAGAATTTCGAGAGAGGCTTTTAGCACAATGGGGTGTTGTTGATGTAAATGATTGCTGCAGTTGTGCTGCATTCCTGGTATGGCTTGTTCAGACTGACAAAACCAATTTGTTAACTTTTGTAGAGGATCTAGTCAGCATTTACAGTGGTTACTAAGAAAGATGAATGAACATGCTTATAACATGCTGATTATTAAGGTGGAAACTGGAAGAGTGGATGGGCAGCGGCTTTGTGTAACTGGAGAATCTGCTGGTGGATTCACAACTTTAGCCTGCCTTGCTTTCAGACAGACCTTCAAGGCTGGTTCGTCTTTATACGGGGCAAGTTTTGGTTCTCAATTTCTCATGCGTTGCTCCCTTATTGATTCAGCTTAACACCAGCTAAGAACTTATACATGTGGGTTCTGCTTGGTTTATAAGCAGATAGCTGACCTAGCGTCCTTGAGGGCAGGAATGCACAAGTTTGAAGCATACTACATTGATAACCTTGTGGGTGAGGAATGCTGCACTCACAACTCATCCATACTAGCAATCTTTTTTTCTATGTTTCAATTAACAATATCACTGTACCACAAATGTTTCAGGGAATAAACAAGCTTACTTTGAGAGATCTCCAATAAACTTTGTTGAAAACTTTTCATGTCCAGTAATTTTGTTTCAAGGGTTGGAAGACACGGTAAGCCTACAAGACCTGAATTAGGATATGCTAACCTTCAAGTTTCAGAATATGCCTGGAAATCATAAATGTTAATTCAATACCGTTTATGAAATAACCCAGTTGGTAGAGCCTCCAATTGAGTGGGCACCCACCCAGGTTCGAACCTGGGTGCTCACAGATCGTGCTTACCTTAAATGGTTTGATATTTCTGTCTCTTAAGTCAAAGACAGAAGGACGGGATAAGAAGAAGCCGTCTGTTTAACACATCAACTATCTTGTAGTTGTTGGTTGGTCCCTGTGATCCCTGCACAGGTAAGCAGCAAGCTTACCAGCACACCCACACACTCACTTTGACTAGAGGTAGAAGAAAGGGGTGACACACACAGCTACAACGAATTGCAACCAGCAGCTGTGAACTCTGATTGTGGGAAGCTGAACTGAGTATGTGATGTAGTTGAACTGCTGCTGGCTGGTGCCTTTACCTTTTATTTATAGCTGATAGAGACTACAAAACAGCCCTAGTGGCTTTCCTATAGAAATTACTAAGAGAAGACCTTGACTGCAGTAGCAGAGAAGTGTAGTCTAAGTCCTGCCTGGCTGCTCCAAGTTGCTTTGCAGTTGCAAGGAGGCTGCACTGCAGTAGCAAGGAGCCAGCAGTGGACAGCAAGGTATTGACCTATTGTCAAACTTCTCTTCAGGAAAACAATGGCAGCAACAAATTATGTTACAGTGGTGTATAAAAAGGAAACTAGCTATATTGATGAATAAATTCCAAACCATTAATCATGAATGAGGGAATTAGGATCGACTAGGAACAAACTACGCCTTACCAGTTCTTAACTTCTTATCGTGAACCTGCAGCTATTGTTTTGAACTTACTGGCTTTCACTTTGTATATCAGGTTGTATCACCAGATCAGGCAACAAAAATATACAAGGCCATAAAAGACAAGGGCCTTCCTGTTGCTTTGGTTGAGTATGAAGGGGAACAACATGGCTTCCGCAAGGTCCAGTGATCGCTCTTTAATCCTTAGGCACCACATCTTTTAAGTGTCACATTTGGTAGAAGCAAGCAGGAAACTACTTTAGTCAAGTACCTAATATGAAAAGTCACTATCTGCTGTTGTTCTATATCAAGTTAAGCATTTTAATAAGTATAGGACGAACTTGAATTTGCATAGTGCAAACTGCAGATATAGCTCATACTTGACGTGCATTCCTTTGAACAGGCTGAGAACATCAAATTTACCTTGGAGCAGGAGATGGTGTTCTTGGCAAGATTAGTGGGAAAGTTCAAGGTGGCTGATGACATAACTCCAATCAAGATTGAAAACTTTGATTAGTCCTTGTAAAATTTTCAAATGGCAGCAATCCTTGTCTTCTGTTTACCAGCTATCAACTGCTGAACTGATCAGCTTAGATGCAAGTTGGTGCACCTCTTGGGCAGATTTGCCCTTTGCAGCTGTTCTTTCAATTTAACTCTAGGCCTAGCTGTCCTTACGAGCAATAATTGAAGCAAAGCTTGTTATCACAAACAAAATAAAAAGCCAAGAAGGAGCAAAGCTTTCCTTAGCTATTTCCTGGTGTTGGTCTGTTTTCAGGTTCCACGATCTGTTGGCGTGCGAGGAGACAAAACGTGATTTAGGCATGACTAGTCCATTGAGACTAAAGTTTAGTATGATTGTTGTTTGCCTTGCTGATGCTATACGCGGGTTGTCTTTGTCAGGGTTGTTTTAGTCCTGGTTGGAAGGATTTTTCTTTACAAGACATTTTGACTTATGTACATAACCTTTGTTATACACTATGTTGGGAGACGTATAAAAGTTTGTAGTACCTATCTAGGTATGATGTACTTCCTCCGTTTCAAGTTGCAAGTCGTTTTGACTTTTTTGATGCATATATCTTGCTATGTATCTAGACATATTTTATATCTACATACATAGCAAAATACATGTCAAAAAAAAAGTCAAAGCGACTTATAATTTGGAATGGAGGAAGTATAATCAAGCTCTCATGTTTGGAATATGTATAATCGATATGATAGCTCTCATGTTTGAGTTAAAAAAAAAAAAGATAGCTAGGAAATCTGACACTCTTCCAGCCACTAGCAGTTCAGGGATGCTGGCGATTTGGGGTCATAATCCGCCGCCAAAACAGTGAAACACCCCCTTCCCCATCTCCACCCAGGCACCCACGCCACAAAAACCATATAAAACAGAACCCCGCGTCCGGCAAATGGCGACACGCCATCACGCCTCGCCTCCATCTTCTCGCCCGCCCACCTTCGCAGCCCCGAACGTCCTCCTCTGCGGAAGGTGGCGAGAAGCCTGCGGTGGTGCCGTACGGGTCCTGGAGGTCGCCCATCACTGCAGACGTCGTTTCCGGCGCGGCTAGGCGCCTCGGCGGTTTCGCCCTCGCTGGGGATGGACGCCTTCTCTGGATCGAGGGCCGCCCCGACGAGAAAGGTTAAATGAAATCCGCTTCCGACTTTCCGAGGTTTAGTGGACGCGCATGAGCGCGATAATGTTTCTGAAAGTTTTGGTGCCGTTTCTAGTTTTTTTTTTTAAAACTCCCGTTTCTAGCTTTTAGTACTGTAGCATAGTTTGATTAAACCCAGCTTGCTTAAGTGACCAGAATTTTTTTTTATTAATAAACTTATTTTTAAAAAAAATTACAAAATTAGTCTCCGTTTTCAAAAAAAAATACAGGAATAGGCCACTAGTCGCTCGTTGAAAGGGCGACGTGAGAGAATCGCCCGTTCAAAGGGCGACCAGGCCCTAGTCGCCCGGTCAAAGGACGACCAGGCTAGTCGCCCAGCCAAAGGGCGACCAGATGTTCGCCTCGCCGACGGGCGACCTGGTTTTTTGGGGTTTTTTTAAAATAATATTTATTTATTTGGAAATTTCAGAAAAAATTTCGGATTTTTTTAAAATAATATTTATTTATTCGGAAATTTCAGAAAAAATATCGAAGTCGGAGAAATAGCAAAAATAATACACAGTCATGCAATGGGCGTGCGAAAACGCCGTTGTCGTGTGCTCGCCCAAACTTAATAGATGAAAAAATACAACAGTGAAACATTAATTAAGTTCTAAAAACTAAAATAGTATCAGTACAATATCATAGAAAACAACATCGGCGGCAAATCATACAAAACTAATATCGTCCACGCTTAGGTGCAACACCCCTAATCGTGCCAGGCTTTGGTGCTTTGCGGCCCGCTCGCACATGGCCGGCTGAGTAAGTAAGCGGCGAAGGAGGAACTATAACACGTGCAGGACGGCCTCCAGCAGCAGCTGGTGTCGCGTACTCGTCCTGTGAGGGCTGTGTCTGTGGTGGTGCTTCACGTAACTGCGATGACGCAAGTACGTCTGCCGGCTCCTGCTCCAGGTAACTATCAAGGTCGAAGGGTGACGGGGATCGCTGACGAAAAGTGTCAGCGTGCTCAGAGATGTCCGATCCCTCGTAGTCGTAACGGGTCATCCCTAAACATATAAGACCAACGTTATGATAACGCTGATGATAAAACTAATATATAACGTGTCGAACTCTTAAAAGTAGGTCATACCTGGAACCATGGGTACAGCGTGTGAAGAGGAACCTCCGAAATCGAACTGATGCCGCGAACCGTCAAAGTGCATACCTGACCATGCAAAGTGAATGTAATGTTACGAATAAAGCAGTATTAGATAATATAATTAAATTTCACAACTATATCGTACCTGTAGGCATGTGAGCAGACTGCGAAGATGATCCAATGATATCGAACTCCGGACGCCAACCGGCAGAGTACGTAGGTGGACCTGAATAATGAAACTTATAAGTAACGAACAAGTTACCATTACTACATACGAAGAAAATATAAGTTACTCACCTGTTTGGTACGTAGGCCGCGGAGGTAGTGGCGTCGTCGGTCCGTCAGGCCTGTGTGTCACTTGTGAACGTCGAGGGACGACATCCGGCTGTCGCCCGCAGAGCCGGCACGACGTCAACTTGACAATGTTTGCAGCAGAGTCGTACATCCTCTGGACCGCAGCGGTAAGCTCGTGGCTGGTCATCTGAATGCCCTCCCTCAACCGGTGCAAGAGCGATCCACCATCCACAGTGATACGGTGAGCCATGTCGGCATATTAACAAAACGAGAACATTGAAGTAATTACGATAAGAAAAATATTAAACGAAGTGGGTTGAAGTTCATAAAGATCGTACCGCCAACGACATCGCCTGATCTCTGTGCACAGGGTAGGTGTCCGTCAACCTGGGGACGTGGGTCCGTCGCTCCGCTGGTGTATACGTGACTCTGATCCGTGTGCGAGGAATATACCTGTCGGTTACCGAGAGTAGGGGTACCCTAAACCTTCCTTGTTTTCGGTTGGACCCCGAGTTTACCCTCAGATTAATCTCACGCGACCAGGCCGTACCTCCTCGACCCACTGGGCCCATCGGCAAATACACACCGGGCCGGCCCACAACAGAGTACAGCCGCAACCCTCGACAGAATCACTGGCGTCACCATCTGACCCTCGACAAGACGCTGACGTCACCGGCTGATGATCGCTCGAGATGGGAGGATCCCGCGTTAAGTGTCGAGGCCCCCGACGGGACGGGCGTCTCGATACTTCGAGGATCGAACCCCCCTCGATCGACCAACTCCCGGTGCGTCCGGTAGCGCATTTAATACAAAAACTAGCTAACCTCATCAAATCGTATGGCTATAGTGTCCGCACAGTGGTCCGTACAGTGGCCGAATCCCGCTTTACTGCCCATACTGAGGACGTGCATCGGTCTGCACGGCACTATTACGCCATACCCAGTGCTGTTAGATAGCTCGAGGCCCCTTTCGACACGCTACGCGACAAACGACCGACATCGGATTCCCTCAATTCGATCTTATCCGCTCAACCACTACGCTCGAGGCTACCCCTCGACCGGGCCTCGAGTACGCATCGACGCCCTCCAGTCAACCTTCATCGACTTCGAAAGCTGCGCCAACAACTCCCAATACGACCCCAACAGGAACTCGCACGTCCTCTACAGGGGATCACGTCTTTCGCCGGTCAGCAACCATGATTCCGAAGGACGGCTGTCAACTCCGAGCCACGCCGCTACAGAACGAGCCATGCTCAGCGCACGTCCCTGCAGAGGCCTCGAGTTGACCACCACGACCCGCGATGTCATCACCGCGTCATCGAACCAGGATATTTGTACCCCTGTGCCTCCCCTTGGCCTATAAAAGGGGACGCCAGGAGACCCAATAGGGAGGGGGGAGAACCAACTCTGGACAACGATCTCTCGAACGACCGAACACACGCCTAGGCAGACTCCTAGACTGAGTAGCTCTTTCGATAGACACTCGACCCCCCCTCGAATTCTCTCTTTCGCTTGTATTCGCCCCTGTACAAGCACTTAGGTGCAAGATAATACAAATCTTCTCCCCCCGCTGGACGTAGGGCCTTCTTTGCCCGAACCAGGATAAATCGCTGTGTCCTTCTTGCATCACCCATCCGGACGGGTTACACACACACGATTACTCGTTGGTTTAGGACACCCCCGGGTTCCTAACGCCGACAATACCAACGTAAGTAGTCCCCGTAAGCCTCCAAGGAAAACGGTCTGGGCTCGTAGGTCACATCATGTAGTGCGTTGGCCCACTCGTCGACCCACGGCTGTATACGGGAGGACCAAGTAACGCCTGCCGGTAGACCCCTCCGCACGTAACTATAGATTTCAAAACGTATTAATTATCTTCTATATATATTAAATACTCAATCAGAACGAATTAATTGTTTTATACTTACCCATGCACGAAAAGAGGAACAATATGGGCAGCCGGGAGTGGGAACGTCTAGTTACGACCAAACTGCCGCATCACTCTGTGAGGAGCGTAGTCCTCAACAAAGATGTCGAAAACGACAGCCTTACGTGTCAGCCAGTACTCCTGATCCCTCGTGCAGAACGACGACAACCCATTAGGCGCTCGTACGACAATCTCCTCCATGCTGTAAGGTGTCCAGCGGACGTCGTCTGGCCTAATCCGGTCGAACGCCGCCATGTACTCAGGATACGCTCTGTGAACCTGAATGTTTGCCCAAGTAGGCTGTATACAAAATAATAGTAAGGTGCAATTTATTCAAAAATAAATAGAAACAGGTTCAACCGCGATATAGAAGACTTACCCGCCGCCGGACCCACAACGAACCCATCGTAGGGCCGTCCTCCTCCATCTCCCCGTACAACCCTGCTCCGTAAGTCGAGAAATCCATGACTGGTCGTCCAATACTAAACCGCTCGTACGACCAGAGTTGAAGTAATAGTGGACAACCAGAGAGGATAGCTGACGGGTCGGTCTTTGTGCACGCATCACAAAGACCTCGGTACGTGGCTGCCAAGATAGCGGACGCCCAACTGTACTGCGGCACGGCGTCGAGCGGTGTGTCCGCTATCTCGCGCGCGAAGTGAATCAAGTGCTTCGCGACAGAGTTCCCATGCGACGATGTGAACATTATCCAACCAAACAACCACAACAGATAGGCCTCCAAGTGCCTCGACACAGTGGCCTCATCCGCCGCAGGGTGGATATACTCGGCCTGAATTAGAAAACAGAAGTTCAAATTTCATTTAACATACACATGAATATTTGATGTTAATGAACTATATCACAGTATTATCTATTTACCTGAAACTGCAAGAGCCAGGTCTTCGTAGGCCCGTGATGCTGGTTTTCAGCAGGAGTTTGATACTCTGGAGCGTCTGGTCGACGCACAACACCCTCGAAACGGACTAGAAGGTCCTCACGCCAAGTGGCCTCCACGTCTGGACGGCTGACGGCCTGCCCAGCAGTGGTGACACCAAGTAAGTAGGAGACGTCCTCGAGTGTGGGAGTCATCTCCCCGCAAGGAAAGTGGAACGTGTGCGTTTCAGGCCTCCAGCGGTCCACCAATGCCGCAAGTAAGGAACGGTCAAAGTTAAACCGTGTCACCGCATCGGCCGGGGCCTCAACAGCACTAGCCTGCACAAGCCTACACAGAGGCAGTAGACCAGCTGCTCGTAGCCTGTAGCATATACAATATTTATATATAAATATATATCACCAAATCGTCTGTATGAGTAAAACAAATAAGTGAACGTGTTATCGTGCATACCTCGGTATCCATCGCTCGTCCAGCCGCCACAACTCCTGAGGTACCCTAGGCCGTAGAACAGGTAGCTCAGCAGCTATCACAGCACTCAAGTAGGACCGGTGGCGCTGGTCCAACTGTGCGTCCAACAACTCCAAGTGTCCCTCATCCATCGCCATACCTAAAATATCTTAATAATGTAAAAAAATAATGCACAAATATAATTAATACTATGACACAACAAATCAAAAAAATGCAGACATACTATTATTTTTAAAGAGCATTTCTGCCTTGATTCCGCAATCCACGACGTGCACGAGGGCGCCGGCCGTCTTGCGGATTCCCTGAAGGTCCTGCTTCTGCAGCTCCCTCTGTGGTGGTTGCATGCGTGCACTTTTTATAAGTATGTCCTGTGCCATTGCACTTGGTGCACCGATGCTCCAGTCTTCCCACTTCTGACTCATCCATATCATTTCTAATGCGCCGTGTCTTACGACGACCAGGCTTCTGTCTTAATTTGTCCTTATCGGGCCCCCGCAGGTAGTTACTGCCAGGATTATTTGTAAAACTACCAAATATTGCGAAACCATAAATCTCTGCATTCCAGGTTGTCATGACTACCTCCTTCGTAAAATAATGTGAGACATACGGCTTCGGGGACAAATTAGTAAGTGAAAAAGCTGCTATAACATGTGAGCACAGCCTGTGTAGAAGTTTCGGTTTCATGCACGAACAGCTACATGAGTTATAACAAATAACACACTCTTGTGCAATTCTCTCTCGATTGCCACCACGACGGCCCCGATCCCTACACAGAACTTCAAAGCGATTCTCTGCTGTGCCCATAGGATGTGCACGATGCAAGTTTGCCTTCTCCACCTTTTTTTCATGTAATTTGTCATGAATGTTGAAAAAATCAATGTATTATCTGCCATCGCATTTAAAGCAACCATATATCTTTCATGGAAGTACTTGCACGTTCCATGCAAAATACCCTCTACGATTGCTACAAGAGGTAATCCTCTCATGCCTCGAATGACCCAATTGTACACCTTCGCCAAATTTGTTGTCATTATTCCAAACCTCGCCCCATCTGTGTCATATAATAATGACCACTTCTCCTTTGGCTCGTACTCAATCCAATCTGAGAAGCACCTGATTGATGACCCCGACCTCCGAACCACGTTCCTCAAGGCATCCGTTGGGAGGCCTAAAAGAGGAACAGACATATCATTCGGGTCTTGATTCGTATGAGTCGCTAACTCTTCTGTTTGCTTTGTTGTTAATTCATCAAGACGTGTCCACATTGCATTGAATTTTCTTTATTGGTTCTGATTGCACAACCTCTTAAACATATTCATAAGGTGTTTATTTTTGAAATGACTGAAAAAATTTGCACCCAAGTGCCTCATGCACCATCTTGATTGTATGTCCGACCATCGAGGAGGAAGATCACGCTCCACTGAACCATATTGCATATCCGTTATCGCCTTCAACAAACCGGCATGTCGGTCATGTATGACACAAACATTAGGTCGCCCTTGCACCACTGCTAACTTCACACGCTCCAGAAACCAATACCAACTATCTGTGTTCTCACTTTCCACAAAAGCAAAAGCAACTGGTAGTACTTGATTATTCCCATCAACACCAATAGCAGTTAGAATCTGACCTTTATACTTTCCTGTTAGAAATGTACCATCCATGCATAAAATAGGTCTGCAATGATGAAATGCCATTATACATTGACCTAGTGCAAAAAAGGCTCGACGAAGTATTAACTTTTCGGCCTCTTTTGGATCAGACACATCCATGATATCATAATATGTACCAATATTTCTTTGTCTGATGGTTTCTAACAATCTTGGTAGGTTCTCATAAGATGCTTCATACGAACCGAATCTCTTCGCAATGACCTTCTGTTTCGCTCACCACGCCTTTGAATAGCTGATGGTGTATTTAAAATCTTCCTCTATAGTAGTCACTATAGATTTCAGCTCATACCTTAAATTATCAATAATTCGATTATACATGTACTCTGCAATGAAGCTCGATGTAAGAGCAGTATTGGACTTCTCTAATTCTTGTAACTCACATGTATGTTCTGTTACTATAGAGCACTTCCAAATTGTACTCCATTTTTGCTCATAAGCATGTACCCTAAATGGACAGTCCAAAAACACACATTTAACATCATATACTTTCTTGTTGGACTTAACAACTACAAAAGACCGCTTCATTGACAGAGACCAGTACTTCACGGCACTCATCACTTCATCTTTGCCTTTGTACATAGCTCCCTCTACTAGTTCATTCTCATGATATTCCCACGGCACAGAATTTCCTTCGTTGATCATCAAATTCTTGGAACTGTTACTCTTCCACTCCAGTGGGACAGGAATTTCATTCTCATCTTCAGATGAGTCAGTTTCAGATATATTCTCATTCTCCATATCTTCCATCGCCATCTCTTGAACTATATGCTCTATGCGCTCTCCTTCGTCCGCTTCACCCGTCGGTACCATAGATGACAGGTGATGATCACCCTCTTCATTATCTTCCTCATTATCATTGTGATTGTCATGGCTCGGACCTCCTTCTTCTTCTACACCATGTACCTCATGAACCTCCTTCGTATATGCCTGAGCAAGAAGGACTAGAGGCCACCCACATTCTACAGCTTTTATGACGTATTTTCTCCATGTTGATGTTGCATTAAGCGGTACTAACTCCCAAAAAGTGCCCTCCCGAGCACGACTAACGATACCCATGACCTTAACGTCATGTTGGTTGCTGTCAAGCCCAAATATTCGCATCAACCAATTCTGCACACCACTAATTGTTCTCTCATTTGCCCTAGACACCCATCTACTTACTGAGGCAAATCCTGACAGATCAACCCCGTATACACCTTGAATAATTTCTCCTTCTCCATAATAAATTTGAAATTCTAACTTCTCCGACATCTGTGTAATCTAAAAATTTCAACTAAGATACCTTTTCACTAATATATTACTAATATTATTTCAACTATAACTATTTAATTTAACAATATATATAAAATAAGAATATAAGTAATACTACCGAAATATAATATTAATCGCTCAACTGCTCATTACATTATCTAACAATTAATATAACACACATTAAATAATTATATATAAAATTATTTTTTTACTTACCGAAAATTTTCCTCTTCCTCTCTTCTCCTTCTTCCTCTTCTTCTTCTTCTTCTCTTCTCTTCTCTTCTCTTTCCCTCTCCTTCTCTTCTCTTCTCCCCTTCAGCTCTCCGCGCCAGCCGCCAGCCGCCTTATATAAAGCTGCCACGTCGCCCCCTGTTCGGGCGACAGGGGCCACAAAGTCGCCCCCTGGTCGGGCGATGTGGGGCCCGCCACGCCACGTCGCCCATTTAGCGGGCGAGCACGGCCAAGTCGCCCCTTGGTCGGGCGACATGGGGGCACGTCGCCCATCGGCCGGGCGACGAGCTCCACGTCGCCTGTTGGTCGGGCGACATGGCCCAGGTAGCCCGCCAGTCGGGCGACAAGGCCCATCTTCGCCCTTCCAACGGGCGACTGGTGGCCTATTCCTGCAAATTTTTGAAAACGGAGACTAATTTTGTAATTTTTTTAAAAAATACGTTTATTAATAAAAAAAATTCTAAGTGACCATGCCCAGCCTGCTTAAGTGGCCCAGCCCAACTTACATGGGAATATAGGCCTAGGCGTTGATAAACCCAACCTGCTTAAGGCCTAGCCCAACTTAGTCTTGGTGGCAAATAGCGGTCTAAGGCCACTATGACCGTGGGCCGTGGCGCTAGGTTTGCCCAAAAACTCTACTTACCCGCCTTTAAGAATTGAGAATTTTTTTATTTTTAATTTTTTTAAAAAAATTTACAATTCTAATTTTTTGTTTCGAAATATGACAGAACTAGTAGCCCACAGTGGGCGTTTTTTAAAAAACGCCCACTGTGTGGGCGTTATATGTGACGTGGCACAGGGCCGGCCGCCGCCGGTGCCGGCTTTTGCGGGCGACCCCCTGGCGCCCAAAAAACGCCCACTGCTTGGGCGTTTTTTGGTGGCGAGGGGGCCGCCTGTAAAAGTGCGCACTGTTTTGCGGGCAGGCCTCGGTGTGGGCGTTTTTTGCGCGCCAGGGGGCCGCCTACAAAACAGGCGAGGCCGGCCGCGCACTTTTGCAAACGGACTTCATGGGGCGAGGGGGCCGCCTGCAAAAGTGCGCGGCCGGCCTCGCCTGTTTTGCAGGCGGCCGCCTGGCTTTTTTGGCTGCTCCGAGGCCCACCCGCAAAACAGCGCGCACTTTTGCGGGCGGCCTCCTCGCCACCAAAAGGGCGCCAGGGGGCCGCCCGCAAAAGCTGGCACCGGCGGCGGCCGGCCCTGTGCCACGTCATATATAACGCTCACACAGTGGGCTTTTTTAAAAAACGCCCACTGTGGACGACTAGTTATGTCATATTTCGAAACAAAAAATTAGAATTGTAAAAAAAAATTTAAAAAAATTAAAAATAAAAAAATTCTAAGAATTGATCGCTCAGACCAAATGAGAGGGGAAAAAAACTGTACCAATAGGGGAGGAAGTAGCGACGAAGAAAGTCTCCATGAAAAAGGGGTTATGTGATGTTGAATGTTAGCTTGTTCCATCATTTGGAAGAACTTTGTTGTTAGGTTCCAACTTATACAAAGATGTTGCTAACGGGCAATAGGTTTCGCTAAACGGGCAGCTTTATTTTCCTGAAGTTTTTGCTTTTTCCTTATCAGGATTTCTTGTATTCAGTCTATCCACCGGGAGCAGCCACTAGTAACTGTATAAGGCTACTATGTACTCCCTCTGTTCTAAATTATAAGTCGTTTTAACATTTTTAGTTCATCTATTTGCTATGACATTATTTTATTATCTAGATGCATAGCAAAATAGATGTACCAAAAAAATCAAAGCAACTTATAATTTGAAACGGAGGGAATATTATCTAGTTTTTTTGGCGTTTTGTTTAGTGGGTTAATCACAGAATATTTATTAGTCAACCTATATTCCATTAATTTACATTGTAGATTATCTAACTACATGGGTTAGTTATATATCCTATGGGTGATAAGTGGATATAATTTTTTGTGCATGGATAACACACGAGAAGACATTCTGAGTGCATAAAAAAAGATAGCATTGTGAAAGGAAGTATTCTTGGATTTATTTTCTCTGTTCAATTGAAGGAACAACACTTGTGTAAAGAATTGCGAGGCAAGAAATAGATCAAGTGATGTGGTTTTGTTTGTAGGAACAGCTAAAACAGGACATGCTAGAGGAAGACAGCAAAAAGACTTGGCAATTTACAGTTCCTCAGTGAAAATTACCATAAAATGAAGCCAGTTTAAGAAACTTAACATCTACAGATATACTTCATCTGATCCTAAATATAAGTCCAACTAGACTTGTCATGAGTGATAGGTTTTAAACTTTGACAAGCCGTATCTATAAAGGCATCTATAAAAGCAACTCCAGCACTAGCCTCATATCAAGGCCTCTATTTTCAATCTGGGTGTCCACCCCCATTTTTATTGGGCCAATAAATTTCTTTTACTCTAGCAGTAGCACCCAAATAAAAGCCACAAATTCATATATTAACAGACGATGATGGACAGGGCCCGCTATTCATTGCCTCTTTCTTGTTCCCCTTTCTTCTTCCCCTTCCTTCTTCCTCTGTACATGGGACTGGAGGCAGCAGAGCACAATTGAGGAGCGTCCGTGTGCTGGGCCAGGGAGGGGCTTCCACCACCTGGAGAGGCCACCGTACCGGGAGGGAGGAGCTCCCGCCGGAGCTGGGGTCGATGCGTCGGGGTGGGAGGGGATCCCGCCAAGATATGAATCTGCTGCGCCGGAGGGAGGAGTTTGCGCGGGGGAGCTGGAGACCGGCAGCCGTGCTCGCGCGGGGGAGCTAGAAGCCAGCGGCCATGCTGGCGTGGGGGAGGCGGAGGCCAGCGGCCGTGCCATGTGGTGGACAGCCGGGTCCGCCCCCGCCGGAGACATGGCGCCGCCCACCGGGAGCTCATCGCCGGTGGGAAGGGGAGCGGTGCCGGACGCCGCCGCCCAGTGGAGCTTGAGCGGAGGGGAGCAGTGCCGGCGCCGTCGCCCACAAGGAGCCCGTCACTGGAGGGAAGGGGAGCGGCGCGTGCGTGCGACGGGCAGGAGCACGTGCGTCGACGGGACAGGGAGAGGAATGTGGTGTGGGACCCATGGATGAGAGGGGGAATGGGTGATAGGGGATCCTGTATCTGAGGGGCTGAGATTATAATTTGAGAGGGCATGCAAAATGAGGTCTGATTTAGGGGCTCCACTGAAGTTGGATTTTTGCCCAAACTTTTAAAATTTAGGGTAGGGACCAAGTAGGGGCTTGGGCTAGAGATGCTCTAAGAGCAACTCCAGCACTACTACAAAAAAACACACCCCCTACTTCTCTTTTTTGGTAGCCAACTATTTTAATTTTAGCTATTTTTCCTTTTTACTCCAACAGGACTACCTAAACCATGGCAGCCAAATTCATTCTACCAGTCTATGACATGTGGAGCCCACCTGTCATCCTTTTTCTCTGCTTCCACGAAGAACACCCACGAAGAACACCGGAGTCACGGTGGAGCTAGGAGCCATGACGGGGAGGCGCGCAGGCGGAGCAGGGGAGCCAGGGAGTTGCGCAGGCAGAGCAGGGCGCGGGATGGAGGAGGGCTGGCGCCGCAGGCGGAGCTCCAGGCCCGGCCACCGTGGACGATGCGGCGGGTGCAGCTCGAGGTGGCCGGAGAGGCGTCGGGGGAGCATTGCATCATCGGGGAAGGCCGCCTCGGCCTCGTCGGGGAGGTCCGCCCGCAGGGGGGCGGCCCGCCCGCGCCTGGGAGCTCCGCCGCGCCGCAGGCAGGGCCCCTGCGCCGGGTAGGCCGCGCCGGGGAGCTCCGCCGTCGGGGAGGGAGGCCGCCAGCGGAGGAGTGCACGGGCCGGAGAGGAGGAAGGCCTGGCGCGGTGAGGTCCTGGCGCCGCGGCGGGCATTGCGCCGGTGGGAGCTGCGGTGGCGGATGAGTTGAGCGTCTCGCGGGTGGGGAAACAGGCGAACAATTTTAGCTGCCGGGATGTGTTGGGCCAACACGAATAGCTGGTGGGAGGGGGATTGTGTTGGGCCAATAGCTTTTGGTAGGCACATTGGTAGTCTGCTGGAGTGAGTTTTTGAACCACCACTACCTAAAAATAGGATAGGTGCCCTGTTTAGGTGCTCTGCTGGAGTTGCTCTAAGAAGTTAAAAAAGTTTGATTTCAAATTTGTGGTGTATGGCTGGGGCTAAATGTCTTAGGCACATTTGGCCGTGTTGAGATGTAGAGCTTAGGTCGCTAGTCGAAGTTCCCCGTCTTCCTTACTAATCACTCATGTAAACTTATGCCCTAATGGGCCTATATTGTATTTTGAGTCTTCTTAGACTCCTTTTCTTCTTAATATAATGATACGCATCTCTCCTACGTGTTTGAGAAAAAAAAAGTTTGATTTAGAAAAAACCTTAGGTGGACTTATATTTGTCATCAGAGAAGTAATTTCAGGACCAAGATTATATTACATTTTATTTCTGCACTTGCATGCTAGTCAACATGATCCCGCAAAAATGTCGCCGTGTAATAGAATATATTGTTAGAATGTTACCACCTGGCAATCATTGATTGCATGTTTCTTCCATTGGTACACATATCGATTACATCTGCTTAGTAAAGTAGTACATTCAACTCTGTAGTTCTCAGGTTTAGAAGGAGGGCTAGAGGTAGAAGATATATAATGGAACGAGCCCATCCTAACATAATTTTCTAGATCCGCCCCTGATCATATTAAACTAAATCTGTATTCAGGCGTATGGTTATTGTAAAGGAGGAGGATAATCCAGTGGATGTCATACCTCAGGAATTTGCAGCGCGCACCCTGTCTCAAGAATATGGAGGTGGTGCATTTGCAGTTGACGAGAGTGTTATTGTGTTCTCGAATTACAAGGATCAACGTCTATACAAGCAAACAATTGGAAGTAAGTACTAAGTATCCTGGTACGGTCTTACTGTTGAGACTAGGTTAAAGCTAATATTATTTAATTGATGTTCATTGAAAACATAGAAATCGTAAGTTTGTGGTGTTTACTTTCATTGTTTATTCTAAGTAATGTGGAAAATGTTGCAAATTTACATCCACCGCATACTAGTCTATCTGTTTTTAGTACGTGGCACCTTTGACCAAATCATGCTTGCTATGCTTTTCATGTTCTTTTGGGCAATCTGTGATGATATATATGCTTACTATTTGCATTTTCAATCGTGCATGCTTGTTTACCTTGTCAGATGGTGGTCCACCTGTGCCTCTTACACCCGATTATGCTGCGCCGAATGTCAGTTATGCTGATGGTGTATTTGATCCTCACTTCAGCCGTTATGTTACTGTGGTGGAAGGTACTTGACCTATGATTTGGTTCTAATATATATCGTTACATAACAAACTTCTAACATGCTCATATCTTTTGATAGATCGACGAAAGGATAGCTTGAATCATACCACAACAATTGCTGCTATAAACTTGAGTGGTGGTGATGTTCATGGTAATATTTCTAGAGAATCTTGCCACAACTACCAAATTAGATCTATTTTCTTTGATGTTTATCCATTTTTCCTTTATGGCACTAGCTTACATATTTTCTATATTGAAGAACCAAAGGCTCTGATCAGCGGCAGCGATTTCTATGCATTTCCTCGCATTAATCAAAATAAAAAGCGGATAGCATGGATTGAATGGAGCCATCCAAACATGCCCTGGGATAAATCAGAACTCTGGGTTGGTTACTTCAACGAAAGCGGGTAATTGCAATTATCTCGTGAAAGACATATTAGAACATGTATTTTCTTGCATTCAGTTATATTGTGAATAAAAGCACTGTCTTGTCTGCACGACTGCACCAAATAAACTGCACAGTTAGGCAATATATGTCAGGAGGGTGTTCATGCATATCTACAACACTATCTTGATGAATATGCACAACGATTTTAATAGAAGCTACCCCTAAACACCCATTTCCTGTATAAAATATCTGAAAGTCAAGAAGTCACATTGAACACGTTTTAAGAGTAGCTGTAGAAAAACAGGTACTTCCTCCTATTTTCCCTATCAGTTTGACTTGAAATTTGCATAGACAAACACTGATGGTACCACAGAGATTATGTGCGCTGTTATTTTGAGCTTACATTGTTAAATGTATATGTTTATAGCATAATTTCCTCTTTGTGTAAGGGCTTAGATGCATATATGTCCAGCTCATGGTTGTTGCCCCCTGGAATAGAGTGAGCTCATTTCCTCCTAACGACATTATGGTACTGTGGTACTTCTGGACAGCACGGAACATGTCCGTATAGCTGAATTCCCCTTTCCAACTTTTGGTCATTTAGCCCCATGTATTCTTGTGTCTGCAGAGACTTGACCAAACGGATCTGTATTGCCGGTGGCAATCCACTACTGATGGAATCTCCTAGTGAACCTAAATGGTCGCCCAAAGGTACCCTTTTTTTCTTCTGTACACTTGATTATTGTAAAACTGCTAATTAAGTGGATGGTTCAGTGATAATAACGTCAGATCATTTTTATGGGTAAGAATTTTGAAATTTTATGGTCTCAAGCTTTAACATACTTGTACTCTTTGTTCACACTGCCTATTAAAAATGGGATCTCATTATGTTATATTGACTGAAGTTTTATGTTACTTGTTTCTGTTAGTCTTTGCATCATTGGGACATTCAAAATTTCCTTGAGCTTCCTTTGTTCCAAATAAATGTGCTAGTGTGGTCCACGTCCATTACATAAATGAATACTCCCTCCATCCAAAATTCCAAATTATAAGTGGTTCTGGTTTTTCTAGGTACACATAGCTTTTGATACGTACCTAGATATACATTATGTCTAGATACAACTTACTTATTAAAATAAATGGAAAGTGCTTTATTATTGACCAGCTGGATGATGCATTGCTTTGAGTGGTCTTTGCCCTTTTATTGTCTGCAATTCACACTGCTTAGTGATTGAACTAATTATTCCATATGGTACATCGGTAGGTGATGACAATATATTTCTTGCACAGTATTGTGGCTACTAACCTTATACTATAGTTCATCTAAAACATTCAATTTGCAGGAGAACTATTTTTTGTCACTGACAGAGGGAGTGGATTTTGGAACATTTATAAATGGGTAAGCAGTTTTCTCTCAACTCTTGAGCTTTTCAGACAGTATGTTGTAGCTGTACTTTGGCCACACGACTTAACTGAGATTGTTGTTATTACTTATTAGTAATAAATTCAGAGTTCAAAACCTGTGTGACTCATAAATGAGCTAAAATTATTGTTATTATATTTCTTATTTCTTTCAGAATTCATCATCTGAACTTATTTGCCATGTAATCTCAGTATGCTACTTTGTCATCAGGTGGAACAAACCAATGAGATTGTTCCAGTGTATTCACTAGATGCTGAATTTACAAGACCATTGTGGGTTTTTGGCATCAGTTCGTATGATTTTCTTGGAGAGAGCAACCACATTGTTTTCAGTTATAGGTATCGATAATATTGAAGAAAAAAATTCATGTTACTTTTGTTTGTGAAACATCTTATGTACCATCACAATAACTATGCCTTGCAGGCAGCAAGGAAGGTCACATCTTGGTGTGCTTGATTGTGATTCAGGTTCTGTTTCATTGCTTGACACCCCTTTCTCTGATTTATCTGGTGTGGTAAGTGACCAAATCTTCATTGCCAATTTGAAAACTTGAGGTGGGTGTTTGTTTCGTGACCTATATTGGCTTGTTACTTGGTTGATCTGGCAGATTGCTGCAGATGATTACTTCTATATTGAAGGTGCTTCTCCAAGTATTACACGTTCGATTGCTAAGGTTTATCAGATGTCAGATTCACAATTTTGTTTATATGTTGATGTGCGATTTTGTGTATCAGTTATCAATTGATGCATCAGTTGTTTCATCCAGGTGACATTAAATGAGAGCAGAACAAAAGTAGTCAATTTCTCAACAGTCTGGTCCTCCTCGTCAGACCTCGTGCAATACAGACCTTTTTTCAGCACTCCAGATCTTGTTGAATTCCCTACAGCCAAGCTTGGCCAGAAAGCTTATGCATATTATTACCCACCGTCCAATCCCAATTTTCAAGGTTTGCCCGATGAAAAACCTCCATTGCTTGTTAGAGCACATGGTAAGTGAGTTACTCAAACCTTTTGATGGCTCGAAATAATTATTCAGTTTGGCCACCCTCAAGAATTATACAGGTATTTCAGCTTAAGTGTTTTCTTAGATTTAACTAAAATAGATGATTTTTGCTAAGTAGGTT
This sequence comes from Bothriochloa decipiens, assembly GCA_023333625.1. Classification (NCBI taxonomy): domain Eukaryota; kingdom Viridiplantae; phylum Streptophyta; class Magnoliopsida; order Poales; family Poaceae; genus Bothriochloa; species Bothriochloa decipiens. Next base: position 35,528,455 of record CM041638.1, read on the forward strand.
TGGATTCTTTTTTTTTTTTCAGATGAAAACCACAGAATGCTTTAACACTCTGCTTCCAAATTTTCAGGAGGACCTACTGCTGAAACACGTGCAGTTCTGGACCTCAGTGTCCAGTATTGGACAAGTAGAGGGTGGGCATTTGTGGATGTCAACTATGGAGGAAGCACTGGTTTGTCCTTAACTTCTTAAACCCTTTATGCAGTACTGCCTTTATGTATAATGATATTCCAGAACATAAGTGAAGATATGTGCAATTAAAATTAACTGTTAACACAGTGATGTGGCTGCACATGAAAATATAGGTAACACGGTCTTTTCCCCTCATAGTTCACGGTCTTAGAAGCCGCATCTAACGGCAGTGCTAACCAAAAATAAACTCTATGCTATATTGAGAAGATTTTATCTTTCGGTGCTAAATAAGGAACCATGCCATATTCCGATGCTAAATAGGGAATTTTCTCAACATTTAATAATGTTGAACTTTGTTGACATAAACTGAAGGTTATGGAAGAGAGTATCGGGAGAGACTATTGGGCAAATGGGGTATTGTCGATGTTGATGATTGTTGCAGCTGTGCGAGATTCCTGGTACATCCTTTGGAGCAATGATTCTAATGTTAAATTGACTTTTACTTTGGAGGTGATAAGAATTCACCTTAATGCTTGAGTCTTTTTGTGTTAAGGTGGAGAGTGGGAAAGTAGATGTGCAGCGCCTTTGTATTACTGGTAGATCAGCAGGTGGATACACTACTTTAGCTTCTGTTTGGTGTAATTTCTAGAATCCTACTTCTTTGTGTTTGCCACAAAAGTATTTTTATTATATTCTTGCTGAACAATTTACTGTATATCTCCTTAATCCTTTTGTCCAAATGTCATCTACCTTGTTTGCTGCACTCATGTGCCTGTGTTGGGATTCCAGTTTTCAGTAACATGCTTTATAGATGGAACTAATCACGTAACAATCCTGGCATACTTCATGATGGTGCTTTTGGTAATTTGCATTAGTAGAATGATCAAAATATGTTGTTGGATTTGCTTGATTGCTATAGCTATGTAACTTTGGCCTTATTTTTATGTAAACGACCATAGTAACTAACTGTATTGTGGTATTACCAATCAATGATTAGGTTGGGGACTTGACTCTTTTGATAGCAGAGACTCACAAATTTGAGTCCCATGATCTTTACAATCTTGTAGGTAAGAGACGGTATTACCATTTCTTTTTGAAGATACCAACTCAGTTTCCTGCTCTGATTTACCTCTACTTGTTCATCCTGTTCGTGTTCCTTTAGGAAATGAAAGAGCTTGGTATGAGAGATCACCAATCAACTTTGTCAACCAGTTTACATGTCCAGTGATTTTGTTTCAAGGGTTAGAGGATAAGGTATTTGCTGAACATGAACTGTAATATTTATCATAGCTGTATTACTTGGTGGTATATTGGTGTTTCTATATGCTAACGCGAGTGTATATATATGTACTCCAATAGAAAGCAATAATACATCCAGAGGAGACTAATGTGCGGCTATGCTGGAGAAGACTATAGAATAATTTGTCATATGCTTTAATTTTTTCCAGGTTGTGCCACCAGATCAGGCACGCAAAATATACAATGCCTTGAAAGAGAAAGGTTTGCCTGTTGCTTTGGTGGAATATGAAGGAGAGCAGCATGGGTTCCGCAAGGTTGTTACCTTACCGTATACTTATGTTTCAGATTTTCAGCACCTCCAACACCGTCAAACTGCACGGATTGTGTAACTTTTTCAACGATTTTGAATAGACCGAGAACATCAAATTCACCTTGGAGCAGCAGATGGTGTTCTTTGCGAGATTATTTGGGAAATTTGAGGTTGCAGACAATATAACTCCAATCAAGATTGAGAACTTCGATTGATCTCTTGAAGAGTAGTGTCCGGTTCAAAGTTAATGAGAATGAGAAGTCTAGTGAGATTGTTGTTTGCTCATGCTATATTTTACGTCGTATTCCCTTTAAATTATATAAGATATTTTGAATTTTCTAAATAGTATCAAGAAAAGCGAAAATGTTTTATAATTTAGAATGAAGTGAGTAATTTCATTAGGTTGTTGTTTGTCAATCTGGATCTCTTGTTTGTTCAATGCTGACCTACTTTTTATTAATATATAATCGACAATTCTCCTATTTGGTTGGTTAAAAAAAGTATAGTAAGAACTAGGCAGCACATCATGTAATCATGCAGAGGGAGACGGTTTGGTCGGATCGATAGAAATCAACGCCAAACAATCTCACCAAATGTTTCCCGCTAGAACGCTTCGTATGGTTCTGCATATTTTGCTTGGGTGAGTGAAACGGTGAGGACTGGTTTTGCTAGATTTGGTTTCTAGTCTCTGTCGTACACTGGTTATAATCTTTTTATCCAAAAAATTAAATTGAAGCACATTTTTAGTTATCTATTTTTTTATAAAAAAGTATTTTCTTTTGGAACTAGAATTCAGCCCTTCAACCAAATATTTTTGTAAAGTGATTATGATTCATAAACGTTTATTAAAGAAACCTTGATCTGAACCATTTCTACGAGAATTTGAATCTCTACCACACGGACCCTGGGTGTTATTTTAGATCTGGGCATGAGAACTAATGAGAGGCGAAAATAGAAATGTATATTTGAAAAAGAAAATATGTATTAGAAGATGAGAAGATTTTTTTTGTGTAAAATTAAGATGAATGAGAAGATAAAATCCAATGAGCATTCCCTGGCCATGGCCTGCAGTCCTGAGTCCTGCCGTCTGCCGCTACCTGTGACGAACTGACGACTCTGTGAGAAGTGGGGAAAACACCCCACAAAACCATATAAACAGAACCCCGCACCCGCAAATGGCGACACGCCTCGCCTCCATCTTCTCACCCGCGCGCAGCCCCACCTCCGCGCCGGTCGACCTGCTCCACCGCGCTCTCCCCAGCTTCAGGAACCGGCGAGCGCACCCCTGCCGCCCCGTATGTCCTCCTCTTCAGCCGCCTCCTCCGCGCCGCCCGCCGCGGCGTCGGCCGGCGGCGAGAAGCCTGCGGTGGCGCCGTACGGGTCCTGGAGGTCGCCCATCACTGCGGACGTCGTCTCCGGAGCGGATAAGCGTCTCGGCGGTATCGCCCTCGCTGGGGATGGGCGCCTTCTCTGGATCGAGGGCCGCCCCGAGGAGAAAGGGTAAATGAAATCCGCTTCCGATGTTTAGTAGCCAAGGCGTTGACATCGGACGCGCACGCCCTGATATTTCTCAAAGTTTTGGTGTTGCTACTGGCTAGTTTTTAGTAACACATTTTGATTACACCCAACTTGCTTAAGTGACATTGTCCAACTTGCTTAAGTGGCTCAGCCCAACTTGCATGGGAACAGAACGCATTGTTGTTGATTTTGATCAAACCCCATGAAACATGAAAGAGTTTTGCATTTGTGCCTTGCAGTCTTGCACACATGTATATTGAATTAGATATGGTCTGTAAGGCTATTATGTATTGTCTAGTTTTTTTGGTGTTTTGCTTAGTGAGTTAATTGCAGAATATTTATCAGTCAATTTATGTTTCATTAATTTGTATTGTACTAGATTTTTAGGGCATCTAACTACATGGGGTTAGTTATATATCCTGTGGGTGACAAGTGGATGCAGTTTTTTGTGCATGGATATTATACAAGCAAGAAGACATAGTGAATGAATAAAAGGAGACAAAATGTGAAAGGAAGTATTGTTGGATTTGTTTTCTCTGTTCAACTTTTTTTTTGTGAACAGTTTTCTCTGTTCAACTGGAGGAGTAGCAGCACTTGAGTAAAGAATTGAGGGGCAAGAAATAGATTAAGTGATATGATTTTGTCTGTATGAACAAGCTAAAACAGGACATCCCAGATTGAGAATTATGTTCCTTATGACAAACAACAAAATGAAGCCAGTTTGAGAAACTTAACATGTACAGATATACTTGTGCTGATCACAGACATAAGTCCAACTAGGTTTGTCCTGAATCATACTTTTTAAACTTTGACTAGCCATATCTATAAAGGTATCTATAATATGTTTTAAAAAAGCTTGATCTAGGGCAAGCCAAGATGGACTTACATTTGAGATCAGAGAAGTAATTTGAGAACCAGGATTATATTACATTTTATTTCCACACTCTGTATGTCTGAGCACTTGCATGCTAATCAACATGATGCCACAAGAATGTTGTTTTATAATGGAACATATTGCCAGATGTTACTACCTGGCAATCATTGAATTTTTAGTTACTTCTATTGGTGCACATATCGATTATTACATCTGCTTAGTAGTGCAGTACATTCAACTCCTATGTACTCCCTGACCCAATATAGTTGACACAACAATTTTGGGACAGAGGGACGAGTTCTCAAATTTGTAGGCATAGAAGCTTGGAAGGATGGACTATAGGTAGAAGATAATTGAACGAGCCCTCCTAACATATTTTTATAGGTCTGCCCCTGATCATATTGAAATAAATCTGTATTCAGGCGAATGGTTATTGTAAAGGAGGAGGATAATCCTGTTGATGTCATACCTCAAGAATTTGCAGCACGCACCCTGGCTCAAGAATATGGAGGTGGTGCGTTTGCAGTTGACAAGAGTGTTGTTGTGTTCTCAAATTACAAGGATCAACGTCTATACAAGCAAACAATAGGAAGTAAGTACTAAGTAGGCTGCTATGGTCTTATTGTTGAGACTTGGTTAAAACTAACATTATATGATTGATGTTCATTAAAAACTAGAAGTTGTAAGTATGTGGTATTTACTTTCATTATTTATTTTTAAGTCATGTGGAAATTGTTGCAAATTTATATCCCCACAATACCAGTCTATCCGTTATTAGTACCTGGCCGAATCATGCTTACTATGTTGTTCATGTGTTTTGGGCAATATGTGATGTATATATGTTTACTATTTGCATTATTTTAATCGTGCATGCTTGTTTACCTTGTCAGTTGATGCTCCACCTGTGCCTCTTACACCCGATTATGGTGCACCAAATGTCAGTTATGCTGATGGTGTATTTGATCCTCACTTCAGCCGTTATGTTACTGTGGTGGAAGGTACTTGACCTATGAGTTGGTTCTAATATATATTGTTACACAACAAACTTCTAACATACTCATATATTTTGATAGATCGTCAAAAGGATAGCTTGAATCCCACCACAACAATTGCTGCTATAGACTTGAGTGGCAGTGATGTTCGTGGTAATATTTCCAGAGAATGTCACCACAGCTACCAAATTAGATCTATGCTTTCTTTTGATATTTATCCATCTTTCCTTCATGACACTAACTTACATATTTTCTATATTGAAGAACCAAAGGTACTGATCAGCGGCAATGATTTCTATGCATTTCCTCGCATTGATCAAAATCAAAAGCGGATAGCATGGATTGAATGGAGCCATCCAAACATGCCCTGGGATAAATCAGAACTCTGGGTTGGTTACTTTGCTGAGAGCGGGTAATTGTAATTATCTTGTGAATGAACATATGAGAACAAGTGTTTTCTTATATTATGAATAAAAAAACACTATCAACACTATCTTGATAAATATGCACCAGGATTTTGACAGCAGCTTCTAATACCCCTAAAGGGCCTTTTCATTTATTAAATGTCTATAAAAGACAATAAACCACATTGTAGTTAATACAACACATTTTAGGAGTAGCCACAGAAAACCAGGTACTTCCTCCTATTTTCCCTGTCAGTTTGACTTGGGCTTGTATGATTATTTTATAATCAATTGGCAAAGTCAGGACTTGGAGGTTGCATGGGCAAATACTGAATTGCTAGTAGTCTAGTAACATAGAGGTTATGTAGCGCTGTTATTTTGAGCTTACAGCATGGTACTGTGATACTTTTATACAGCACTGAGCATGTCCATATAGCTGAATTCCCCTTTCCAACTTTCTGATTTAGCCCTATGTATTTTTTGTGTCTACAGAGACTTGATGAAACGGGTCTGTATTGCCGGTGACAATCCACTGCTGATTGAATCTGTTAGTGAACCTAAATGGTCTCCCAAAGGTGACCTTTTTCTGTTGTATTTCTATGTACACTTGATTATTGTAAATATGCTAATTATCGGTATGGTTCAGTGATAATAACATCAGCTAAGTGCCTAAGTATCTTTTTTTATTGGAAAGTACTTCAAAATTTTATATTCTCATGCTTTAATATACTCGTATTCTTTGTTCACGTTTCATATTAAAAATGGGATGACATTATGTTGTATTGAAGTTCTATGTTGCTTATTTCTGTTAGTCTTGCATCATTGGGACATTCAACATTTCCTTGAGCTTCCTTGTTCCAAATAAAATGTATTAGTGTGATCCATGTCCATGATTGATAAATGAATACTCCATCCAAAATATAAGTGGTTCTGGTTTTTCTAGGTACACATAGCTTTTGCTACGCGCCTAGAATCCTAAATATCCATTATGTCTAGATACATGGTAAAAGTTATTTAATGGGAAGAATGAGGGTCCTACCTTGGAGTTGGATGACTCATTTGACGATACCAACAGACGTTTCGTGAGGAGATTTTAGGAGGCAGAGATCGGGGAGGCTTTGAAGAGGATGAAGGGAGGTAAAGCGATGGGCCTTGACAGTATCCCCATTCAGATGTGGAGATGCCTAGGTGCCAGAGCGACAGTATGGTTAACTAAGCTTTTTAACCTCATTTTTCGGTCAAACAAGATGCCTGAAGAATGGAGGAGAAGTATATTAGTACCGATCTTCAAGAACAAGGGAGATGTTCAAAGTTGTACTAATTACCGTGGGATTAAGTTGATGAGCCATACGATGAAGCTCTGGGAGAGGGTTATCGAGCATCGCCTAAGAAGAGTGACAAGTGTGACCCAAAACCAATTTGGGTTTATGCCTGGTAGGTCGACCATGGAGGCAATTTTCTTATTACGACAGTTGATGGAGAGGTATAGGGAGCAGAAGAAGGACTTGCACATGGTCTTTATTGACCTCGAGAAGGCATATGACAAAGTACCGAGAAATGTCATGTGGTGGGCCTTAGAAAAGCACAAAGTCCCAACTAAGTACATCACCCTCATCAAGGATATGTACAGGGATGTGGTGACGTGTGTCCGAACATGTGATGGTGACACCAGTGACTTTCCAATTAAAATAGGACTACATCAAGGGTCGGTATTGAGTCCTTATTTATTTGCTTTGGTGATGGATGAGGTCACAAGAGACATATAAGGTGATATCCCTTGGTGTATGCTCTTTGCTGATGATGTGGTGCTAGTGGATGAGACTAGGGCAGGGGTTAATAGGAAGTTAGAACTATAGAGGCACACATGAGTCGAAAGGGTTTAGACTTAGCAGAACCAAGACCGAGTACATGAGGTGCGATTTCAGTGCGACTAGGAATGAGGAGGGAGACGTTAGCCTCGATGGGCAAGTAGTGGCCAAGAAGGATATTTTTCGGTATTTAGGATCGATGCTATAAAATGATGGTGACATTGATGAAGATGTTAGGCATAGAATTTCAGCCGGTTGGTTGAAATGGCGTCAAGCTTCAGGCGTCCTCTGTGACAGAAGGGTGCCTCAGAAGTTAAAAGGTAAGTTTTATAGGACAGCGATTCGTCCGGCGATGTTATACGGTGCTGAATGTTGGCCTATAAAAAGGCGACATATCCAGCAATTGAGTGTAGCAGAGATGCGTATGTTACGATGGTGTTGTGGGCACACAAGGAGGGATAGAGTCCGGAACGACGATATTTGGGATAGGGTTGGGGTGGCAGCAATTGAGGAAAAATTGATTCAACACCGGTTGAAATGGTTTGGCCATGTCCAACGGAGGCCTCCTGAGGCACCGGTGCGTAGTGGGGTTCTAAAACGGGTCGATAATGTAAAGAGAGGTAGAGGTCGACCTAAACTGACTTGGGACGAGTCGGTTAAGAGAGACCTTAAGAAGTGGAATATCCCTAAAGATTTAGCTATGGATAGGAGCGCTTGGAGACTAGCAATTAACGTGCCTGAACCGTAATCTTTTTCTTGTACCATTTATGTGTTCTTTGTTTTCATGCCTCTTTTGGGTTTCATCTCTAGTCTACCCCAACTTGCTTGGGACAAAAGACTATGTTGTTGTTGTTGTTGTTGACATGGTAAAAGTTATGTATCTAGAAAAACTAGAATGACTTATAATTTGGAATGGAGGGAGTACATAACTTGGAAGAAATGGAAGGGGCTTTATTATTCATCAGTTGGATAATGCATTGCTATTTGAATGTTCTTTGCCCATTTGTTGTCTGCAATTCACACTGCTTAGTGAATGAACTAATTATATCATATAGAACATTGGTAGGCGATAATGATACTTTTCTTGCACAGTATTGTGGCTACTAACCTTATACTGTAGTTCATCTAAAGCATTTAACTTGCAGGAGAACTGTTTTTCGTTACTGACAGAGGGAGTGGATTTTGGAACATTTATAAATGGGTAAGCAGTTTTTTCAACTCTTGAGCTTTTCTGACAGTCTTGTAACTGTATTTTGGACACACAATTTAACTGAGATTTTAGTAATAAATTTAGAGTTGATAACCCATGTGACTCATGAATGAGCTAAACTTGTTGTTATTATAATCTTTTTTCTATCTGAATTCATCATCTGAACTATGTTATGTAATCTCAGTATGCTACTTTGTCATCAGGTTGAACAAACCAATGAGATTGTTCCAGTGTATTCACTGGACGCTGAATTTACAACACCATTGTGGGTTTTTGGCCTCAGCTCGTATGATTTTCTTGGAAACAGCAACCACATTGTTTTCAGTTATAGGTATCAATAATATTGAAAATTCTATGTTGCTTATGTTTGAAGGGTGGCCCTGGTGCAAGCGGTAGAGCTTTACCGCCTGTGACCAAAAGGTCCAGGGTTCAAACCCCAGCCTCTGCACATTTGTACAGGGATGGTTGCTGGCTATTTTCCCTTCCCCAGACCCCGCAGTACGGGAGCCTACGGCACTGGGTACGCCCTTTTTCTATGTTGCTTATGTTTGTGAAACATCTTAATAATCACAGTAACTATGCCTTGCAGGCAGCAAGGAAGGTCAAATCTTGGTGTGCTTGAATGTGATTCAGGTTCTGTTTCATTGCTTGACATCCCATTCTCTGATTTATCTGATGTGGTAAGTGACAAAATCTTCATTGCCACTGAGAAAAGTTGAGATGTATATTTTTGTTTCGTGACTTATATTGGCTTGTTACTTGCTTGATCTGGCAGGTTGCTGCAGATGATTACTTCTATATTGGTGGTGCTTCTGCAAGTATTCCACGGTCGATTGCTAAGGTTTATCAGATTCACAATTTTGTTTATATGTTGATGATGTCCAATTTGTGTATCCTTTCAATTCATGCATCGATTGTTTCATCCAGGTGACATTAAATGACAGCAAAACAAAAGTAATCAATTTCTCAACAGTCTGGTCCTCCTCACCGGACCTCGTACAATATAGACCTTTCTTCAGCACACCAGAACTTGTTGAGTTCCCTACATCCAAACCTGGCGAGAAAGCTTATGCCTATTTCTACCCGCCGTCAAATCCCAATTTTCAAGGTTTGGCTGATGAAAAACCGTTGCTTGTCAAAACACATGGTAAGTGAGTTATTCAAACCTTTTGATGCCTTGGAATAATTATTCAGTTTGAGCCCCCCCACCCACTTAAGAAAAAGAAAAAGAGAGAAGGGTTATACATGTATTTTGGCTGAAGTGTTCTCTTAGATTTAATTAAAATGAATGGTTTTTGCTTGGATTCTTTATTTTCTGATGAAAATCACCGAATGCTTTAACACTCTAAATTTTCAGGAGGACCCACTACTGAAACACGTGCAGTTCTGGACCTCAGTGTCCAGTATTGGACAAGTAGAGGTTGGGCATATGTGGATGTCAACTATGGAGGAAGCACTGGTTTGTCCTTAACTTTGATTGTTTAGGTTAAACCCTTTGTCTATAATGATACTGCAGAACATTCAATAATGTTGAACTTCTTCAACGTATAAACTGAAGGTTATGGAAGAGAGTATCGGGAGAGACTATTGGACAAATGGGGTATTGTCGATGTTGATGATTGTTGCAGCTGTGCGAGATTCCTGGTACATCCTTTGAGCAATAATTCTAATCGAATTGGCATTTTAACTGTGGAGGTGATAAGAATTCACCTTAATGTTTGATTGTATTAAGGTGGAGAGTGCGAGAGTAGATGGGCAGCGCCTTTGTATTACTGGTAGATCAGCAGGTGGATACACTACTTTAGCTTCGCTTGCATTCAGAGACACGTTCAAGGCTGGAGCTTCTCTGTATGGTGTAAGTTTTAGATCTTTAGAGTCCTACTGTTGTGTTTTGACATAAAATGTGCCAGATATTTGTATTTATTCTATTCTTGCTGTACAATTGTATTTATTCTATTCTTGCTGAGCAATTTACCATATGCCCCCTTAATCCTTTTGTCCAAGTGTCAGATACTTTGTTTGCTGCACTTGTGTGCCCATGTCAGGGTTATGATTTTCGTTAACATGTTTTTGGTCCTATAGCACTCTTATGTTGATATTGCTTTATAGAGGGAACTAATCATTTAACAATCCTGGCATACTTTATGATTGTGCTAAAGTAATAATACATGTTTGTGCTTGGTAATTTGTGTTAGTAGAATGGTCAAAATATGCTGTTGGCTTGGTGTGCTAGCATTTGCTTGATTGTTATAGCTATTTAATTTTGGCCTTCTTTTTACGTAACCGACCATAGTAACTAACTGTATATTATTAGATTGGGGACTTGACTCTGTTGAGAGCAGAGACGCACAAATTTGAGTCCCATTATACTGACAATCTTGTAGGTAAGAGACTGGTATTATCATTTCTTTTTGAAGATGTTAACTAGTTTCCTGCTCTACTTATTCATCCTGTTCCTGTTCCTTCAGGAAATGAAAAGGCTTACTATGAGAGATCACCAATCAACTTTGTCAACCAGTTTACGTGTCCAGTCATTTTGTTTCAAGGGTTAGAGGATAAGGTATTTGCTGACTATGAAATGTAATATTTATCATACCGGTGTTTCTCTATAGCATAATAATTTATCATCTGCTTTAATGTTTTCCAGGTTGTGCCACCAGATCAGGCACGCAAAATATACAATGCCTTGAAAGAGAAAGGTTTGCCTGTTGCTTTGGTGGAATATGAAGGAGAGCAGCACGGGTTCCGCAAGGTTGTTACCTCACTATATACCTATGTTTCATTTTCAGCACATTCCACGCCAACATGCACGGATTTTATAACTTCCTTCTCAATTTTGAACAGGCCGAGAACATTAAGTTCACTTTGGAGCAGATGATGGTGTTCTTTGCGAGACTAGTTGGGAAATTTGAGGCGGCAGACGATATACCTCCAATCAAGATTGAGAACTTCGATTGATCTCTTGAAGAGTAGTGTCCGGTTCGAAGTTTTGTACATGTAGCCTGAACATGTCAGTACATTAGCCATTGTAGTTTCTTTTAAGAATACGGGTATGTCAGTTCACCTTATTTTTCTAGGGTTGATTGAAATCTTGTTTTGCCCTGTATCGATATGGTTATTCCATCTGGGAAACAGCATGCAATGGCTTAGATGGTGCGGCAGCGACTAGATCTGCGTGGGTGACCTCAAGCGTCACATTTTCACAGCACATCGAATCAGTTAAAAGTGGTGGTCTCGCAAAGCCGTGGTGATGCTTGCAAAAGCGACCATGACCACACCTGAAAGAAGCAGAGGCACTAGCTAGGGAGTGCGTTGCGGCTTCATGGCTTCTCGTTTGAGGTGGCACTGCCATGAGTCGAACTAGCACTGCCATGAGTCGAACTAGGAACTAACTGCTGGATGACGAGGAGGCGAATCATCGAGGAGAGAGCGAAGGATCGATGCAAGACTGAGTGACCCGAATCAATTGGATAAGAGCCAGTTGAAGACTCGGACATTTGATTGGGCAGAGGAAAGTGAGCTATTCGCGGTTAATCTGGCGGTGCTCTGTTTTTCTTTTTTCTTTTTTATGTGGGCCTGATTTGTTTTTGGTTAAAGAGTCGACTACTCGACTCTCTCTTTGTGCTTACATGGTCTCTCTCAAAAAATCGATTCAGGATGCCCTTAGCTTGCCATTGTAAGATGGGAAAAGACAAATTATAGGAGAAAAGCAAGTGCATAGTGAGGAAAGAGAGATGTGGACCCGAAAATGATAGACCGTCAGTAGTTTACGTTGTAAAGGACAGTGACCTAATTTAGTGTTGACTGTTCTTTTTAGCGGCTAATGACTGATGCTCCCCGCCCTGGTCCTGCTCTTAGGATAGCAATGGTTGTGTCAGGGAAAGACCAATAGTGTAGGTTTTATTCCTAGGTCGTTTAGTAGCGCGGAGATCAAGGGTACATCTTGTGCTCCCGAATGTTATGCTTGTGTGGAAAAGCCAAATATTAGCATCTAGCCTAATACCTCTCTCCTACTATGGAAGTTTGGCTTGCATGCTACTGATCCCCATCCAAATGCTAAGTCTTCGATGCAAGTGAAACGACCTTGATTTCCGCGAAGGGAAATCCACAGTGTCGGAGTG
>CM041638.1:35541069-35560338 GCA_023333625.1 Bothriochloa decipiens
ATGCATGACATGCTAGGGTTGATGCATATGTAAGGGGTAGATGATGAGCATGGTCACACAGCATGACACATGCGCTGGCACTGGACACACGGACGTGGCCAAGAGGGAACGTTCCTGGCCTGGGGTTGACCGACGAGGACGTCGGTCTGCTAAGGGGGTGAGAATGTAACACCCTGGCCCAGAGCTTAATAGGATTAATAGGATACTCATACCAACAAGTTGCAACTTCTTTTCCGGAAGCCCATCAATAAAGAACTCCAAGGTTAAGCGTGCTTGGCCTGGAGCAATTTAAGGATGGGTGACCGACCGGGAAGTCTTCCCGGGTGCGCACGAGTGAGGACGTGTATGTGAAATAGAAGTCGCTAAAAGTTGATAACCATCCGTACATAAGATATTCATGGCTTTGTTTTATTGTGTGTTCTAAGAAAAGACTACTCCCTTCGTCCCACAATGTCTATCGTCGGTGAACTCATCCTAGTTATTAATAAGAGTGACAAAAGACTCTATCACCCCTATTACCAATGATTTGTCATATGTGCATTTGGATGGACATACCATTAATGCTACTCACTTTTCTTACAATAAACATATCAAATAAACATATCAGTGTTCTCATCATTTTTTTCATGGTAAAACATACGGTATAGTATTTTTCCCTTAAACAAATCAAAGGGGACACAAAAATGCATTTCACTCAGTGGAAAACACCACTAAGCGCCAAATTTACATGACCAAAGCAAACTGAAACTTCAAACTATTGCCTCTCAGCACACTTAGCACCAATTTTACATAGTCAAAGCAAACTGAAACTTCAAACCATTGCCTTCAGCGCCACTTCTCGAGCATCTAGGAAATAAAAGTCTTATAACCCTCTCTATCTTCCATGCCTATAGACTTGAACACACTACCAGAGGAGGAGGAAGAGAAGGTTTCTGATCTCTACAAGAGTCCCACCGAATATGAAGAGGATCTACACGGCCGGGATTTTGAGTGATGTGAGCGCAACAGGCTGCGAGGAGGAGGTGAACCAATAAGACTGTCTAGCTCGACCGCGCTTAGTGCGGTGCAGCTTAGGGCCTATGAATTTAGATAATAAATATTGTGGGATATGCTACTATCGTCCTGACGACACACGTTGCACGACAGAGAGAGTGTCTACCTAGACACATTTCTAGGCTCTAGTTCTTGGTAACCGTTGTAGTCAGACATGAATTTTAAGAATCTGATTTTTCAGTTACTTTTACTAGGTTTGAGATCGTTGTTTTTTTTATGAGCAAATTTGAGATCGTTGGCTTGACTAGCCAACTGCCGCCCAAACAGCTCCTCCAAACAGCTCCTCCGAACGGCTGAAGCCGACCTGACGGCCCCCATCAGTCCATCCCATACGGCCAGCCGACTTGCCTGGCCTTTGACCTTGAGTCTTTTCCATATATATTATTATAAAAATTGTTCCAGCTGTACCACTAGAAGGTTAGGCCGGTCACTTGTGTCATCGAGTTAAAAATTGTTTATCACTCACGTATTTCGTCTATAATCACCTCTAACGATGTCAAACAGGGCTGTAAAAAGACATAAATGTCCTTGGGTGAGGCCCAACTGGAAGTCTCCAATGCTTTTTCGTTCGTCGGTGGCCGTGCGAAAGAGCAGCAAACATAACTGCCGTCCTGCGTACATAATACTGCTAGTTAGTTAGTAGTTTAGCACCGCATTCTTGTTTTTTTTATTTATTACGAGCTTTCAAAAAAGCCACAACCTCTGATCTGTCTGACACAAGAGCACGCAAATGGTTCGATCTAGGAGGTACTGGTGCCACATGTGCCCGGCGGTCGTGAGCCCCGCGGAGGGCACGGCGGAGATGAAGTGCCCGCACTGCCACATTGGCTTCCTCAAGGAGATGGAGACTGCACGCGGAGTGGCCACGGCCGCGACCGGCGGCCGCAGGAGGCCGCTGCGTTCGGCGTATGACTGCAACGACCCTGAGTCCTCGCTGCGCCGGTGGCTCGTCACCGCGTTCCTGCGGCTCCTGCACGAGCTCTGTGACCGCCAGCTGCAGAGCGCCTGGAGCCTCTTCATTGCAGCTCACCCCATTCGGCCGGAGCCTCTTCATTGGCGCGGGGCAGTGGCGCTCGCCCGCGTCGGTGCGACGGAGTCTGCGCGTGCCCGCGACGTTCGTCGGAGGCCGTGCGAAAGAGCAGCAACAGCGGGGCCAGGAGCACCCGCAGGCCAACGGCAGGCCCAACGCGGTGTGCGACACCAGCAAGGTGTACCCCTGCTCCTGCCTCCCCCGGTTCACGCCGCGGTCGCCGGAGTCGTGGGCGATGCAGGACGTCCGGGACGGCTGCGTCCGCGCCACGCCGCTCGACTGCGGCGCCAACGCCAACCAGAGCACCACCGACGTGTTCCCGCTGCTGCCGCACGCCAAGGTGCCCGACACGACGTGGGCGGTGGTGGACTATGTCTCCATCCTGGACCAGTGCCGGCAGCGGTGCCTCAGGAACTGCTCCCCCGCGAGCGTCCCGCTGCGGCGCGCATGCTCGCGGTGGCGGGGGCCGGGCGGAGCTCCCCGCGCGCGTGCTCGCGACGGCAGGGGCCGGGCAGAGCTCCCCCGCGCGCGTCCCACGACAGCGCGCATGCTCGCGGCGGCGGGGGCCGGACGGAGCTCCCCCGAGGCGCGCATGCTCGTGGTACCACTACGTCTTGGCGGCGTCGAGCGTGGCCAGCACCTGCAGCTGCGACTCCTGCCCCGCCGTGGGTGCGTGGTCGGGGTGCCGCGGCCCGCCCCTGGCCATGCCGCTGACGCCCGTGGGTGCGGCAGGCACCTACGCTGCCCCTGCACTGCGCACACGCTCCGCCAGACCTGGATGCGCGCTGCCCGGACCTTCCTCTGTGCGGGGAGGGAAGGAGCCACAACCGGAGACTGTCTAAGGCTACAAGAGAAAATGGTATTTTAGACAATTCTACTGACAGGTCCCACGCATCAGGGATCTGAAACGGAATACCGATGGAACGGCGTGGGTGCATAAGTGACCGGCCCAGCTTTTTACGCCGGAACGAGCAATTTTCATGGAAAAGACTCTTTGACCTTTGTGTTCGTACTTGTCCCTCGGCGGAAACAAACCTCTTGGAGGCGAACGCGCCTGCTGCCTCCGGCCGCCGCCTCCGGTCGCGTCAAATCCACACCCCTCTCGGCTGCGCCGGCGATCTCCCGCCGCAAGGACGAAGCCCCGTGTCCCCTTCTCGCGGATCCCCTGCCCGCCGCCATGACGGAGGTACTCTCCCTTCCCCACTTCCTCGGAAATTTGAGGCCGCGGTCGTGACCTCCGATTCCGGCGGAATCGCGGTGTCGTTTGGGCTAGCTAGCGATCTTCTTGCCATAGGGAGGAACGTTTTTACGGGGCCTGGGTCGTAGTACCTGTACCTCGCGCGGCCTTGCGTTCTTTCTCGTGGGTCTCAAGGGATTAGGGTTAGATAGCTGGGAGTGTTTGTGCATGTACTTGTGGATGCTTGGCACTATCCAGTGTCTCGGTAGGGTATAAGGTTTGGATTTGCGAGGCAGAAGATCAGAGATTTCGGCCCTCTGATGGGGTTCTGTGGTGGTCTGGGCTCTGGTGGTTAACTGGTTATGGTGGAATTATCGATTAGATTTCAGTTGTTGTCGTGAATGTCTAAATTATTTGTTCAAATTTTTGAAAAAAAATAAAGAAAAGGAATGTACATGCTAGGCTAGGGGAGTTCAAATGTGTTGTTCGTTGTGCCCACAATAAATAGTCCCATTCCGAGTAACTGATAATATGCTTCAAAGTGTTGTTTTCAGTCATCTGCTGGCTGTTATATTGTTAAACTATGTTGTAGGAAACATTCATTTGTGCAAACTCGCTTGGGGAATAATAAGTTTGTCTTTGCCTCCCTTGTTTCAGTATTGGGTGAGCCAAGGAAACAAATGGTGCGACTTCTGTAAGATTTATATAGCGAACAATAACTTCAGCATCAGGACACATGAACTTGGTAAGCGCCACAAGGACAATGTCACCAAAAGGCTGTCGACAATGCAAAAGGAGAGTGAGGAAAAGGAAAAGGAACAGCAGAAAGCCGCCCGAGCCCTACAGCAGATAGAAGCAGTAAGTTCTCAGATTCGCATTTTTCCCTATTGCATGGTATTATTCAATATCCATTGGTGGTATGCATGTAGTTATCTCACATAAACTAGAATGCTTTACAGATGACGATATTGATGTCTTGTGCCCTGTTTGTCGTGCTTTAGCAATTGGTTCACGAGCTATGGAAGCATGCCTGATTCATGTTCAACTTTTTTTTTTCTGCTGCAGAAAGCTAAAAAGAGCTATCAAAAGGATTTGGAGAGTAACCAGAGGAATGTTGATGGAGACACTTCTTCAGCTCCTGGAGAGGGTTGTGTATGGTTTTACTGTTTTTTATATATCAACAATTCAGTGCATTCATGATGCATGGTTTGTATTCTGCTGTGTCTGCTCATTGATCTGTAATTCTGTATACAGAATACACCCACATCAAATATCATCTCCCTTATTCTCTTAATTTGAGTGCTGTTTAGCTTGTTATGTTACTCTTATGTTAAAATACTTGCACCAAGCACTCCTTTTCAAGTATTCCTGGCTCTGCCCCTGTATATTCTTTACTTCTTCCAAGTTCCCATAGAGTTCACACACACCCAGACTTGCATGGAGAACCAAGAAATCATGATAATTAACTGACCTCTATCAGTTTTTTCAAACCTCACTTAATTGATCTAGAACTTAATTGAATCACCCATTCAAATCCTGACATTACCTTCTGCTGGCCTAGAACTACATCCTTTCTTAGCTGCTTTCTGATATTATTCCAAGCTAAATGTTCTTATATAGTACTTGAAAAGAAGACATAATTCTTCTGTCAGCCCTGTGCATTTGTTGTTGGGCAATGTTTAAACAATATTTAAAATAAGTGAACGGTTTTAATCCTGACATTACCTTCTGCTGGCCTGGAACTGCATCCTTCCTTAGCTGCTTTCTGATATTATTCCAACCTAAATGTTCTTATATACTAGAAAAGAAGACATAAATCTTGTTGTCAGCCCTGTGTCTTAGGTTAATGTTTATAACAATATTTAAAATAAGTAAACGATTTTAGCTTTCTTTTAGAATTATGTTCTTCAGATAAAATAAATTGTTCGTATCTGACCTGTATTGTTTAACAATTCTGGTCATCTGCCAGTCTTGTATGCTGACTAGAAGTTAGATTAGTGGATATTAATGACTATACGCAAGTATAGCCAACTAATTTCTTGAGTTATAGATTATTCTCCTGAGTCCTGTGAGTTATAAAGCATTCATTGCATAAACCTGATCGTATGTTAACTAGAACAAATCATTTTGTCTGAATGTTCTCTCTGTTAGGTGACATGTCTTCAAATATTGTTTCTGCAGGATGGGTATTCGACTCGGCATCAGGATATTATCATGACAAATCTACTGGACTTTACTACGATTCAAACTCTGGCTTCTATTACTCTGATAGTTTAGGTAGTTTTCTTTGTGATGTTCTCTGCCTTGTATCTGTGCAATCCAGGTTTTCTATTTTCATTTATATTGATGTTTATGTTTGTAAATGAGCAGGCAAGTGGGTCACTCAAGAAGAGGCGTACAAGTCTGTGCAAACTTCTAAAATAGACGTTGGTCAATCCTCAACTTCACAAACAAAAGCTCCTGCTGCAGAAACAGCTGTTCCTTCTATTAAAGGAGGACCGGCTCCAGGCCGGGTAGTCACAAAACCATTGAACCCAATGAGACCTATTAGGGGCACTCCTGCTCCATCTGCTGCTGCTGTTAACAAGAGGAAGAGGGAGGACGGCAAGCCCAAGGTGGTCTCCAAGGAGGAGGAAGCGGCCCTCAAAGCACGGGAAGCTGCGAGGAAGAGAGTGGAGGATAGAGAGAAGCCTCTAATGGGATTATACAAAACCTACTAACATCTTGTCCTTTCCAAACTACTCTTCCTTCAAATGGGCTTGCCGATTACAGTCTGATGTTGTAAAAGAAAAAGAAATACTAACCGAATGCATCTTTCTCAGAAAGAATGCTGGTAGTGGTGTTGCACTGGATTTCAGAGCTCTTTCTGCATCAGCATTTGTGTGTCTACACCGTATAATACCTCATCAGTGGTTCTTGAGTGGACCAAGTTCCTTTTGAATCATGTAGGATCTGTTTGTTGATTTTTATGCGGATGGAGTGTCATATACTGTGAAATGTGGACATGGTTACCGTTCTCAATATGTTCAATAGTGTATGTTTTTGTGCTCGACAACTGAGACAGTATTGGCCGAGGAGTTGAGTCTGAACGAAAGCACTTCCATAAAATTACTATGAAAAGAATAAACGCGTCCAGGATCCGGCAAATGGAGTTTTCTGAAGTCCCCTTCTGGGTACGCAAAACTGTAAAAGAATGTGTTCATCATATTTATCCGTTTCTTCTGGAAAAAAGAGTGTGCCGTATGCTAGGAATGGGACAAGGTGGTGGCTGGCTGTTATCTGGACGGTCAACAGTGTGTTTCTGCGCTTAAGAGCTGGGACCGCACGCGCCGAGGACATGTCTACACGAAAACTCTTCCCTGAGTCCCGAGTCCCGACGTAGGTGATCACTGGTTACGTGGACAGAAGTAGAGCTCTGGTTGCTTCGCTTGGACTCGGTCAGTTTCTGTATTTTATACTGTGAAAAAAACAGCATAATATGTTCTTGTTGGATCTATAGAACCAATAGTTATCTCCTAATAATTTGTTTTTTTAATCTAAATAGATCCAAGTAATAGTTAAAAGGTAATTGTTAGCTGAATACTCAACTAACAACTACTATCTCACTAGTTAGCCAAATCAGTCAAAAGGCATTAGCTGGAAGCTAATATTAGCTATAAACAATTAGCAGTTGATCGATCCATTTCCCCGAGAAATCTTCAGAAACAGAAACCTGCTTGGCCGTGGGGAGGAAAGGAAAACAGCCTAGCTAGTTTTACACTGAACAGGCTATAGTCGCGCACGCCTTTATACCTCACGGTCCTCACCCATTGACAAATGACACGGACCACGGTGAAAGCACCGCCGACGCCGAGTTGTCTCGATCGCCCGGCTTCAATCCGTTCTCTAGTTCAAGCCAGAGCCGGAGCGGATGACCGGTGCAAACGGCCGGCTGAGTCAACTGATCAACCGCGACTCAACGAGAACCAGCTCCGAAGGGCGTCCCCAGCGGCACGTCAAAATAGCTAGCTGACGTGTTGTCCAAATACAGCCTCCGTTCATAAATAACTTATTTTTTTTACTTTAAGATATCATGTTTGACCTGCGTCTTATTAAAAATTTTATATAAATTTCATCCACTTTGATATGTCTTATTTTATCATTATAGATACTCTAATAATAATTTATTTATTTTATAAATTATATAAAATTTTAAATAAGACGAGTGATTAAATATAGTATTTTAAAGTTAAAGAGATAAGTTATTCACGGATGGAAGGTGTAATATATAAAATGAGATGTTCAACACACTTGTCTGTGGAAGCGTGCGGAGCAGTGACACAGCCTTCCCTCGCAAACCGTGCGAGACTATTGACGACGGACTCGCTAGCGCTGTGCCTTCGTTCATTCTGATTGGCTGCCTACTCTCCTCGCTGGCGAGTTGAGCGGCCGTTGGGGACGCCCTTAGCTCAAGCCACTGAAAACGAGCACCACGTATACGGTACACGTAGTATGTGTCGTCGTGGGCGGCTCCCTGTCCAGGCGTCTGGTCGGCAAGCCAGTGGCAGCCGATGCGACCGACGAACACCCCAGCGCCGGCCCCGGTTCCCGGGGAGTTGAACGAAACCGACCAATTGAGCTCGTCGGATGGACGCCGCTAGAGGTTCCGTTGCCGGCTGCCGCTGACCACCAACCAACCCAACCCACCCCGTGTCTCTGCCCGCCACGAGGCAGGTCACGAGTTCACGACGGTGCCGCCGCAATCCAAACCCAAAACTGACGCTCCAACACGCCGGACCAGAGTAGTTCCTCAGGCTCAGAGTGGGAACCGCGACTTCGCGAACACGGTGGATGTCACGTACTCACAACTCACGTGTGGCACAGGACGCGGCACAAAGCAGAAGCACATCTACGAAAGGTGCCTCTAGCTAGGCGATGATGCTCTTTACCGGAGAGTTTCCTTGATTCTTTCTTTAATTCTTTTCGGAAGATGCTTGGCACGCTCGGTGACGCGCAGCGGTCGCACGTACGCGGGCGCTTTATTCTGCGGTCCGGCCCGGCGGACAAAAAAAAAAGGAAACATTTCGCGTGTGCACGTATGGGGCCGTCGCGTCACGTCACGTTTGACCGGCGAATCGATGTTGCAGCATCGGTGGATCGGTGTGCCGGACTGGACCGGTCAAATAAACACGCGCGCGCGGGGGTCGGGGTTGGGGCCGTAGACCGGCAACTACTACTGTGCTGGCCTTAATCTAAATTATTTACTTAGAATATATTTCTATAGAATTATTTACTTAGAATCATAAATTTTATTAATATTTTTTACAAACTTAGCCAAACATAAAGAAACTTAAACTTTAAGTTGTATATTTTTTTGGACTGGATTACTCTTAATCTAAATTATACGATATTTTGTTTCTTCTAAATATATAGTTTTTATTATACACTTAGGTGTATACGATATCATTTTAAATTATAAGATATTTTATCGATGTATAGTTTTTAATGTACACTTAATATAAATTATATTTAGATATATACTAAAAACAATGTATCTAGAAAAGGTCAAAATATTCTATAATTAAGAATGAAAAGTATCGTTACCCAGGAAATGGGTACCCCAAATCCTTGGTTTACCGGGCTAAACCCCGCAAAATCAGCAACGTAAACCCTCCAGTAACCTCCCACGACAACGTTCAAAGGCCCGCAGGCTGAAGCGTCTTGGGTTGACCCGCGAACGGACTACGGCCGCCCAAAACCAAAGCCTGCTCGAGAGGCTACCGAACGGACTGGTACTGTACACTCGAGGGTACAATTCGGGCGACCCATCGAGGACGGAACTTCGCCCGGCGAACGAGCCTACCCTCGAGGACGGAACTTCGCTCTGCGAACAAGCCTGCCCTCGAGGACGGAACTTCGCTCGCACGAATGGGCGGCCCTCAAGGACAGTGCACCCCTCGGCTACCGGCTCTTCCGTACGGATCCGGGCACATTTAATGCGTCTTACCTACTCCCTCGGCCAGGGCTATGACATGACCCTGCTCTCGATCAGTGACCCGAACGGAAGTCGCGGTACGCCCCCACGCTCATGGGGGGCCGCTCGCCGGTCTCACCACCATGCTTCCATGTCCAGAAGGAGGCACGATCGACACCGTCATCACCATCAACCTGAGTCGAGAATGGTTCCCGCCGCTTTCTCCTCGCCCCTGACCGGAGATGAGGAACCCCTTATTGAGGGATTGTCCGATCCAAGTTCAGAGGTAGAGGGCAAACCGGCAGGACCCTACCACAACCCCGACTCCGCCTTCGCAGTACGCTCATCGAGGAAGCGCGACAAAGTCCCCGCTCGATCGAGCCTTGCCCGTCCAGCGGCCGGTTTACTTCGTCAGCGAAGTGCTTTCGGAAACGAAAATCCGCTACCCACAGGTGCAGAAGCTGCTCTACGCCGTCGTCCTTACACGTCGCAAGCTCTAGCACTATTTCCTCAGCCACCCGGTTACAGTGGTATCTTCGTTCCCCTTGGGGGAGATCATCCGTAACCGGGAGGCCGCTGGAAGGATTGCCAAGTGGTCGGTCGAGCTCATGGGCGAGACCATCACCTACACACCGCGAAAGGCCATCAAGTCTCAAGTGCTGGTGGATTTCGTCACTGAGTGGACCGACACGCAGTTGCCGCCAGTCCAAATATAAGCCGAGCTATGGACAATGTACTTCGACGGGTCGCTCATGAAGACAGGAGCAGGCGCGGGCTTGCTCTTCATCTCACCCCTTGGAGTCCACATGCGTTACGTCATTCGCATCCACTTTGCCGCTTCTAATAACGTCGTGGAGTACGAAGCACTGGTCACTGGATTACGAATCGCCCTCGAGCTCGGGGTCCGACGCCTTGACGTTCGAGGCGACTCGCAACTAATTGTCGACCAAGTGATGAAGGCCTCGAGCTGCCACGACGCCAAGATGGAAGCCTACTGCAACGAAGTGCGCAAGTTGGAAGACAAGTTCCACGGCCTCGAGCTTAGCCATATTGCTCGACGATACAACGAAGCCGCGGATGAGCTTGCAAAAATCGCATCGACTCGAGGTAGAGTCCCTCCGGACGTATTCTCGAGGGACCTCTTCGAGCCCTCCATCGACTTGGGCTCGGGGGCTTGCACTACACCCTCGAAGCTCCACCCCACGACCTCGACCGGGGCACAGGTTATGGAGATCCAAGGGACTCCTCCTTCGTCGAGCCCGCCACCGGATTGGCGAGCCCCTCTCCTCGACTGCCTCATTCAGGGAGAGCTCTCGGAGGATCGGACCGAAGCTCGCCGGATGCGCGACGGGCCAAGTCCTATGTCATCTACGGTGACGGCAAGGAACTCTACAGGCGAACCACCCGACGCTACCACGCAAGCACGTGCGCCCGAGGGACTTCCAAGTTGGAGACCTCGTCCTACATCGACGACAGAGCAGCAAGGGACGTCACAAGCTGACCCCGCCATGGGAAGGCCCATACGCCGTAGCTGAGGTGCTAAAGCCCGGGACGTACAAGCTCGCTAACGACAAAGGCGAAATCCTCACCAACGCATGGAACATCGAACTGCTACGTCGTTTCTACCCTTAGGGCACCGATGCCCTCGTACATTCTCGCATGTCTTGTACATTCTCACATGTTTTGTACATTTTCGCATGGCAAATATAAGGAGTACTTTCGATTATAAGTTCAAACTTGTTATTGTACATGCAAGAGGTAGCCTCGACCCTGTCTTGCCAGAGTCGAGCCTCCCTCGGGGGCTGACGGGGGGGAACCCCCTAAGTTCCTAAAAATGCAAACGATTTTTTCGAGCGTCTCCTTTCGCTTTGCAACTAAGTTGAAAACGCCTCGAACTCCCTAGGGGTCGAGGGCTGTCGAGCCGAAGCTCTCCTACGCCTCCGGGCTACGGTACCTCCACTTGCTCCCCCCTTGAGGGATATGAGCCTGCGTCGAACACTTAGTCGAAAAACAAAAGTCAGGCGATCAGAACTCGAGCACCTCTTCTCTCTCATGCCTCGATACGCTTAGCGACTAAGTAGAAAATGCCTCGAACTCCCTAGAGGGTCGAGGGCTGTCGAGCCGGGAGATCTCCTACGCCTCCAGGCTACGGTACCTCCACTCGCTCCCCCCTCGAAGGATACGAGCCTGCGTCGAAAACTTAGTCAAGAAAGCAAAGTCTAGGTGAAAGAAAGCAGAGAAGGCTCGAAAGTAAAATGACAAATTGCATTACGATAGATGCATTCATGTTCAAAAAGGCTTCCGAAGCCACATTGGATACAAGTTACAAAAAACTAACTTATTACATGGGCATCTCCGCCCAGCCTTGCCCTACAGGCCCGCTCTGTCGCCGCCCTCCTCAACGTTGTACCCTTCATCCACGGGGGGGAGGACTTCGTCCTCGAATAACTTCGCCAGCGCTCCCCCCGGCCTCTCAGCGTCATTGATGAGCCCTCGACATCGCTCCTCGTTCTCGGCGTCGGTCTTCGAGATATCAGGAATGAAACCTTGGGCGACCACGTTCATATCGAAGACAAAGCCGGAGGAGACCACTGCTAGCGCCCGCTTCACGCCGGTGTGAAGCGCCTCCCGCACGCGATCACGGAGGGTGGCGTCGAGGTAGTAGATCCGGTCGACGAGCCCGGCACCCGGGATGTCTTCCTCAGCAACCTCGACGGGCCTGACCTCCCAGGAGGCGCAGAGCCTGTCGAGGGCAACCCGGAGCCGGCCGAGAAGCGCCCCTTCCGCCGTGAGGCTCTCCTGCAGCGCCTTGGCGGCGGTTTGGGTAGCAAGCAGCTCGGACTCGAGGCCTGAAACACAAAATAAGAGTTAGACAAACCATACGGGAAGAAAAAAGAACAAAGGCTCTTCAAGGAACTCACCGGCACAGCGAGTCTCGAGGGCGCGGTGATCCCCCAGCACGGCGTCGCACTCCCCCCGGGCCTCGTCCCGCTCCCGCTGGGCCTCCTTGAAGGCCCGGGTCACCTCCGTTTTCTTGCAGCGGAGGGTCTCGAGGGCGCCGCCAGCCAAGATGATGGCTTGCTCCTTCTCTTGGAGGGTAGCCTTCATCACCCCGAGCTGGGTTTCCAGGCTAGCGGCCTGGTTCTTTTCCTCCTGGGCCAAGGCGGAGAGGGTGTTGCGCGCCGTGGAGACTTCAGCGAAACTGGCCTCGAGCGAGCGGATGCGCTCCACGGAGCTTTAAACCTCCCCCACGAGTAACTCGACGCGCTCCTGGGCTCGGATGCTCTCGCCCTTGGCCCTCCCCGCTTCGGCCTTGGCCGCGTCAGCCTCCTCCCTGGCACGCTTGAGCTCCTCCTTGAGGCGGGCGGCTTTCTCTCGAGCGGCCTCAGCGTCTTCCTTCGCCCGGGCGGCCTCCTCTTTGGCGTTGGCGGCCTCCTCCCGGGTCCGCTTCAGCTCCTCCTCGATTTGGGCTACCCTGCCCTGCGCAGAGCGACCGGCTTCGAGTTGGTGAAGCACTTCCTCCCGGCTGTTATGCGTTTCATGGAGGAAGTATAACTTGGAGTAGGAACACCTCCGCACCTCCTGGGGACAAGAAGTCGAGGGTTGAGGCATTTCATACAAAAGAACTCAAAAAAAAACCGCATACGTTCTACACAGGGACTCATCGCGAGGTTCTGGTCGAGGCCTTCAGCGAGCTCGACGCCCAGCTTCAGCAAGTGCTGCAGCCACGCCCGGGACCGCTCGGCGTCCTCCTAGCACTTAACTTCCGCCGGGTCGTCCATCGCGATCCCCGGAGCGCTGGAGTCGCTGAGTTCCTGGAGTATGATGCTCTCCTTGCCCCAATGTGGAAGGACCGTCTCGACCTTGGTTCGCGCCAAGGACTCGATCTCGTCCACCATATCGCGCGGGACGCCGTAACGCACGGCCAACTCCACCGGGGTGCGGAACTCCAACGCGACGCGGGCATCCCTCAGCCCGGGGTCGGAAGTCGACCTCCTCAGCACGCCAAAAACCACCGTCTCCTCCGGCTGCTCCGTCGACGGTTGCGGCGGCTGGCCCGACGTTGCTTCTGGCGCCTTCGAAGGCAGCGGAGGTGTCGAGGCCGTCGCTTCCCCCAACACCATGACTTGTGGCACCGGCAGGACCACCGTCGACACATCTTCCGCCGGGTTCGGTACCGAGACCTCCTCCAGCTGCACCCCCGGTAGCCGCGGGACCATCGACGCCTTCGACGCCGTTTCTCCTTCGGCCAGCAGCTCATCCAGGGTAATCACGGACACCCATTGCTTGGGCAGTCTGGAAGTCGCCTCTGTCTCCGGCGCTTCGGACGGCTGCCGCGCCGACGGGTCCAGCGGCGCCGTGTCCCCCGACGGCGTCTGCTGCGCCTGTTGGTGCTGGGGCTGGCCCCCAGTTTCCCTCCTCTTCCCGCAGCTCCAGCGGCTCCTTCTCCCCCTCCTATTGCGGCCGTGGCAGCTTCGCTTCTTGCAGGGCCCCCTGCTCCTGCTCCCTCCGGGCCTCGAGCTCGCGCAGCCCCACCGGCCAGGGCCTCCGCTCTCCCGTCGAGGGGGGAAGGGCCGTGGTCTCCTCACCCTCGAGGTCCACAACGACTACCTCCTCTCCCAGCTCGTGGCCCTCCCGCCTTGGGTGCAGGGATCGAGGCCTCCGGCCCGCCAGGAGCGGAAGCTCCCGACGTCGGGGCACCACCCCTTGGTGCCGGGCCGAGCTCGAGGGCGGCAGGCGACGACGTCAAGGAGGCGTGCCCTCCCTCATGCGTCCTCCCCGGCTCGGAGTCGTCGCCCACAGCGGCCCCCGAGACGCTCGACCCTGCAGCAAGAATGGAACCCGTCAGCCTACCGCGCGCCATAGCACCGAGGGCTGAGGACAACCACTTGGCTTCCCACGGAGCCAAGGGCCTCGACGTCGCACCTGTGACCGGGGCCTCCGTCTTCGCGGCTGCATCCATCTTGAGCCGCTTAGCCGGCGCGAGAGACGCCTCCTCGATTTGGCGCTTGGGCCTGGATGGGAAGCAGGACGGCAAAAAGTTTATTAAACTGCACAAGAAAGACACAACGAAAAGAAATTGAATCAGCGACGCTTACCCGAAGGGGATAGAGGCCTTTCGAGTCCCCCTCGAACCGCCAGCAGATTTTGAGACCCCTTCCGAAGCCGAGCTCTTCCCGGGGCTCAGGCTGCTCGGGGCCGTCGGTGGGGTCGCCACGCCTCCCTGCTTCGACGGGGCCTCCTGGGCACGGCTCTGCTCCGCCCGCGCCGACGACCGGGACCGGGTTTCTCGGATCGAAGTAGGTAGGGTCCCGCCTCGAGTACGACGGGAGGGGGTGAACCCCCTCGAGGCAAGGCCTCGGCCCCCCTTTTCCCACGTCGGCACTCTGAGGCCGACGCCACCGGCTGGGGGGCGCGCTCCTCCACCGCCTCCTCCTGCACGGAGGGGCAATCAGCATGGGAGGAACCCGACAGGATGCGGTTGAGACGCCCTTCCACCCCTCGACGTCATCACTGTCATCGTCAGCATCATCCTTATCTCCCTCGGACGAGGGAGACTCCTCCTCCGGGAACCCGTCGCGCCTCTGCTCAGTGCGACGCTTTGCAAGCCTTTTGCGCTCCCGGAGCTTCTTGGCTTTCTTCTTCTCCTCTTCGTCCTTACTCCGCTTTTCTTGCTGGGCGGTGAAGCGTCTTACCTGACGATCAGGAGCATCCTCCCTCAACGGGGGCCTCGATCTCCGGTAGTCGATTCTCCCCTACACAAAGACATTTAATCACAGGGACAAGAGAAGGGGGCGGAATGAAAACGCGAAAGGTACGGGTCGAGGCACTCACCAGGTCGAGGCAACCCTCCTCCGGCCGCATAGGGAGGCGGTTGACGTCCTCTGCCCTGAACGAGCCCGCCACCATCCCCTTTACCCGCGCGATGACTTCAGTGGTTGATGGCTTCTCGCCGGACATCCGGCACCTCTTGAGAACCTCGGGCGCCGCCGAGGGGAGCATCTCGTCCAATCGCAGCGGGCGCTCCATCAGAGGGAGCACCCGTCGACTGTGGAAGGCCGAGACCAACACACCCGCCGTCAAGCCCGCCTCTCGAAGGGTCTTCATTGCGACAATGAGGGGATGAAGTCGACGCTGAAGGTCTCCCGCGACACCGTGCGGCCAGTTGTATGGACGCTCGGAGATAAGCCGCCCGGTGTACGGCGGGAGGTAACCGCCGTCATTGCGAAGGTAGAACCACTGCTCGTCCCACCGGGAGTGGTTGGACGTCAACCCGGTGGGGATATACTCACGTGGCTCCTCCGACTTTTCGGTCTTCAGCGCGAAGTTGAGGCGCCCCGCGCGGACGATTCGCCTTACTCCTGGCGCCACCGGGGAGGCGAACCACTCCCCCTTGTAAAGGTGGAGCCATAGCTCCCAATGTGGCGCCATCCCGAGGTAGCCCTCGCAGACGGCCGCGAAGATGGCGGCGTTGGAGATGGCGTTGGGGGAGAAATGGTGGAGCTCGACGCCGTAGAAGTTCGTCAACCCCCGCATAAACTCGCTCGGGGGCACGCCAAACCCATGTCGATGATACTTGAGGAAGCTCACCACGTAGCCCTCCAGAGGGTTTGGCTCTGGGTGGTTCCTTGGCGGCGCGATCCACTCCGGCCGATTTAGATCGGTGACGGGGCGAAGAAGTCCTTCCTTCACCAGCTCGATTAGCCTTTGCCACGTCACGGTCGACGGGCGCCAGGGTTCGGCGAGCTGGAGGACGGGGGCCATGGCGGCAGCGGCAGCACAGATCTGCTCGGTGGACGCGGCGGCGGCAACAACAGCACGAATCTCCTCGGCGGACGGACGACCAGGAAGGTTCCCAATCGTGACTTCTCGCTCTAAGTTTGTACCCTCACGCGCGCAGGAAAGCAGGAGTTTGGGAGGATGGCAAAGGTGGGGGCGAACACCTGTCCCCCTCCATTTTATACTCGAGAAGAGCAACGGGCGAAGTCCGGCGGCAGGGAAAAGGTAACTTCCCGCAATTAATGCGTTTACCTGATCGTTCCCCCCTCGATCCTCGACCGGATGCACGTGTCACACCTCTGGCAAAGAGCCATTGCTCGGGCCCGCCACGATCGCACCGCTGAGGCCTTCTCCTCAAAAGGCGCGTCTAACGGTAAGAAAAATAAGCGTCGCTGGCCGGCGGATTCTTCCAGGAGAAGGTAAACGGGCTCTGGCCCTGCCTCGAAGTCTCGAGGGAGCGAAGGCCGGTCCTCGAGTGAGGGCTCAACGGCTGCCCTTGAGCACCAAAAAAGAACGGGCTCTGACCCCACCTCAAAGTCTCGAGGGAGCGAAGGCCGGTCCTCGAGTGAGGGCACAACGGCCGTCCTTGAGCACCAAAAAAGAACAGGCTCTGGCCCTACCTCAAAGTCTCGAAGGAGCGAAGGCCGGTCCTCGAGTGAGGGCTCAACGGCCGCCTTTGAGCACCAGAAAAATCGGGCTCCATCCCTAAGCCTCGAGGGAGCGAAGGCTGGCCCCACGATCAGGGTTCGACAGTCGCCCTCGAGCACCCGAGTCAGGGGTGACCAAGGGGGAGCCAACACGAGGCCCCGCTCGAGAACAAACTCTTGAGACCCCTTTGGACACATCCAAGGCGAAGTGCTACGGACTTTATGGAATCCCCCCGAAGGGAGGCATCGAGCCGCCGAGACCTATCGAATGGAATCGGTATCCATAGGTCCATTGCGTTTCGCTTTAATGAGACCACCTCCGGGCCTCCTGCCAACCTCTATCGAACGAGGAACGGGCACTCGCTTGGATTTTCCCGTTACCAGCTCACTGAGAACTTCGCGGCTCGCCCTATCGAGGGTAGTCCGACGCTTCTCGCCTCACGTCCGATCGAAAGGACTCGTGAGATGAATGCCGAGGCCAGCAACGCCCCAACCGCACGAGGTTCGGGAGCTCGACTGTGCCCGGCACCCCTCGACGAAAGAGGGTCAAAAATCCCCCGGGGGTCCCCTCGGTAAAGCGCTGCGACTCCAGTTCAGGCCTGTACCCGACTGGGCAAGCACCATTCAACCAAAGGTAAATAAAGCCTTCACAGGAGTCTTTCGACTCCTGCGAGGCCTCGGGGGCTACCCCCCCGGGGGTCGCTCGCGCGTCCCCCACGAAAAAATTCGAATCACGTCCCGTTTCCAATTCCTGACCCCCTGCCCAAGTGTCATCACTCGAGCAGGGGCTCGGGGACTACTGTCGTTACCCAGGAAATGGGCACCCCAAACCCTTGGTTTACCGGGCTAAACCCCGCAAAATCAGCAACGTAAACCCTCCAGTAACCTCCCACGACAACGTTCAAAGGTCCGCAGGCTGAAGCGTCTTGGGTTGACCCGCGAACGGACTACGGCCGCCCAAAACCAAAGCCTGCTCGAGAGGCTACCGAACGGACTGGTACTGTACACTCGAGGGTATAATTCGGGCGACCCCTCGAGGACGGAACTTCGCCC
Source organism: Bothriochloa decipiens (assembly GCA_023333625.1). NCBI lineage: Eukaryota > Viridiplantae > Streptophyta > Magnoliopsida > Poales > Poaceae > Bothriochloa > Bothriochloa decipiens. Next base: position 35,558,763 of record CM041638.1, read on the forward strand.
GGCGAACGAGCCTACCCTCGAGGACGGAACTTCGCTCTGCGAACGAGCCTGCCCTCGAGGACGGAACTTCGCTCGCACGAATGGGCGGCCCTCGAGGACAGTGCACCCCTCGGCTACCGGCTCTCCCGTACGGATCCGGGCACATTTAATGCGTTTTATCTACTCCCGCCTAACCGTATGGCCATAGTTACGGTAACAGTCGTGGGAGTGGCGGTCAAATCTTGCTTTAACAGCCCATACCCCGGAATCCTGCGGATCGTACTTCGCTGTTGCACCATGCCGAGTACTGTGCCATGTCCAGCACCTCCTCGAGACGTATGAATCAGTACGTTTCCTGTATTTTCCGGGATTCGACCTTATCCGGTGAGGCTCAACCCCCTCGACTCAAGCCGAGACCCTCGACTGTCGTCCCTCAACTGGATCAGACGAACCCTCGAGCGGGACTTCAACAACTCCCGACGCGACGGCAGCAGGGCCTCCCATACCGACGTACATCACTACAGCAGCACCGACGTGATCGGCCTCAACGTCATGCGAACTCGAAATATATGTACTCCTGAGCCCCTCCTTCACCTATAAAAGGAGGCGCCAGGACGTTAGAAAGGACCCCGGGACCGAACGACAGGATCCAGAGCGTAGAAACGCTAAGTCTTTAGATCACAGAACAATCCCGTGAGACAGTGTAAGGTCGAGAGCCAGGCGTCCGAAACGCCCAAGCTCCAACTCACGCTCCTCACACCTGCTTGTATTTTCCCCTGTACTAGCACTTCGGTGCAAGATAACACGAACTATACTCCCCCCGCTGGACGTAGGGCCTTCTTTGCCCGAACCAGGATAAATCGTCGTGTCCTTCTTGCATCACCCACCGAATTAAGGGAGCACGCAATTACAAATATTTCTCGTTGGTGTTAACCCCTCGAGGGTCAGAACACCGACAAAAAGAATAACTTGTCATATTCTTGGGTTACTATTCATATAGGTGACTATTGGGCAAAGGTGAATGGTCCGCTTAAGACGATTCTGACGCCACTAACGACGACATGAGTAGCACCAATCGCCACAAACTCAATTCCGTTGTTTAAAAATAAGAAGAAAAGTTGAACAAGATTATTATATTATATATAGATATAGGCTACTAATTCGGACCTACGCAGACGCGCTTGCAGCAAGCCGCCGACCAGGATACGACTGGCGCTACCAATGGCTACAACCTACACCATACAAAACTAAGCACAAGTCTATTGTATTCGGTGGACATTTTTTTTTTTTTGACAAACGGTGGACACGTTATATGCTCATGCTGCCAATATCGTCCTACACTTGCTTGGATTGAAGTGGCAAAAGTAAAGGATATGGGGAATGTATATTATGTGGGGGCCCGGTGATTGTCGAGTAGGAGTACTCACGATTGTCGCTGACGATCAGACGAGGACATCTATTTCCCTTCGGATCCTCTTATGCTGCAGAAAATGACATGTATCTGCCATAGCGTTGGTTGCATGCCTTTGTATGGAGCAAAGGTGTTCAGACGAGTATATATATATATATATATATATATATATATATATATATATAT
>CM041638.1:35582528-35596547 GCA_023333625.1 Bothriochloa decipiens
TCGGGCGGACCCTCGACTTCGTCGGGCGGACCCTCGACGAATGTCGGAGCATTAGCTGGGCTGCGTGGCTGGTCGACGGGGTGCTCTAACTCGGGGAAGTCAACCCTCGAGCCGGTGGCGGTCAGCGAGGCGCGGCAGCGGCGTCTGGCGACGGCGAGGCCAAAACTGTCGGCGAAGCCGGGCGTTGGTCTCCATCTTCCTTCTTGCCCTTCGATTGGAGAAGCTGGGATCTCCATGAGCTAGCTACCGGGGTTAGTCGAGGCACGGCGGGGCGTGTGCGGCTCGGCGGCCACGGCGGACGCTCCGGCGGCCAGAGTCCGGGGAGGCCGGAGCTGCAAAAGTGCGTGGCTCCAACTGTGGCCTGTGCCGGCTCCTAGAGGTTGCCAAAAACGTGCTCTAGACTACGGCGAAGCTATCGGTCGCGGTAAGGAAAGAAACAGGGTAAGGGGAGCAAGAACATCGACGATGTACTGGTGGTGGCCATGGCCGAGCAGGGCGAGGGCGGGGATGCTTACTCGCGTAGCGACGGTCGAGGCAGGTGACGCGGGCTTGGTGGCGGCTCGGTGCAGGGGATGCGAAGCCGGGGCGTCGAGGCGGTTATGCGGCGCTTCCAGGTCCTCCTCAGCGCGCGGACGGCGGCGGCGGCAGCAGCGCTCTAGCTCCGCCTCCTTTCTGCTCCTCCCTTCTTCTCTCTCCCTCGCTCGACTGATCTGGCGGCGGGTCTCCACAAAGACGGCGGGGCGATGGAGAAACCCTAGAGGCCAGGGTGCTCCTCTTTAAATAGGCACGGCGGCCAGCCATGGACGGCGGAGGCAGAAGATGCCCATCGGGCGGCTGTGCGCGGCCACGGTTAGGGTTAGGGTTCGGTGAAGCGCGGTGCAAGCAGGCGGTTAGATGGACGGCGCGGGACGCGGCCGTACTCGGGCGGACGGCGGAGGCGCGCGGTGCACAAAAATGGTGCGACGGACGCGACGCGCGGTCGACCAGAAGTGGTAAAAGGAAGGAGCTGACAGCTCGGTCCTACGCGTCAGCGGGACGGGGCGGCGAGCGGCGGAGACAGGCCCATGTTGGGCCGTCCTGGTTAACTGGGCCGCGGCAGCGCGCGAGCGAGCGCGCGCGAGAGCGGGCGTCGGGGCGCGGCAGCGCGTCGAGCGCGACTGGGCCGACGCTCGAGGCAGGCCGGTCGGGCAAGCGCGCGAGCGAGCGGGCAGGCGGCAGCGCAGCAGGCCGAGCTGGGCCTCGAGCTCAGGCAGGCGGTCGAGCTGGGCCTCGAGCTCAGGCAGGCGGTCGAGCTGGGCCTCGAGCTCGCAGCAGGCCGGCGGTCGAGCGCGCGGACGAGCTGGGCCAGCGCGGGGGGGGGGGGGTTAGCAGGCATTTATATATATACATACATTAAAGGTTATTCGATTTTATTAACATCACAGAAAATCGAATAAGAGGCGAATCAAACTCTGGTTATTTAAATGCAATGCTCGGGCTAACGTTGAGTGCTGTTTGTGCATCTATTGGCGGGTTTCCTATATGACATCCACCATACACTGGTAAACTTTAGAAAAATTTTTAAAAGCCCGTATTTTTAGTATCCGGATTTGTAGGGTTGTTACAAACACGCGCGCCAGGTCCCCGTGCTCCACGAGCCAGGGCTCCGGGTCCGGCCCCTCCTCCCCCGTCGTCGTCGTCCCATGGGACGCCACCCACGTGGACGCCTCCCACGAGTCGTCGTGCGCCGTCGGTAGCGGGTGCTCCGGCGCGAGGCGGTACTCCGGTGAGACGATGAGGACGTCGGCATCGGCTGCCAGGCGGTTGAGGTACTCGTGCGTGGGCCGGTGCGCCGTTGACCCGATGACAAAGGCGCCGCCGTGGTAGTAGACCACGACGGGGAGCTTGTTGTCTTGACGGCGCCCGGCGGCGAGGAGCGAAGGCGGGAGGTAGAGGCGAGTCCAGAGTCCAGAGCTTGGGTTAATGACGACGTCCTTGGACGTCACGCCGGTGTCGTCGTCGGTGCCGGCAGGGACGGTGTCGGTGATGCCGAAGCGGACGACGCGGCCGCTCTTGTACTGGCGGATGAAGGGGAAGAAGTCGTACTGCACCTCGCCGTCCAGGTCCATGTCCATGGCGACGGTCTCTTCGCCTTGGTGTCGTGAACTTGTGATGCTGTATGCTACTAAGCTGAGATGCTGTGCTTTTTGCGCAGTGGTGAACGACAACGACCATCGACATGGCCGGAGTTCGCCGATTTATCATTCGGTTGGCACTTGCTTGTCATCTGTCGGTGGTGATGGTGTTTTTGTCATTACTACCTCCGTACCAAAAAGATATAATTGAAATTAAAAAAAGAAAGATATAATCGAGGATAGAATCCGATAAGTTTAATCAATTTAATACAAATATATTAAAATGATCTCTTAGTGCTGATATGATCATAGCCATTGCCGCGGCCACTACAGGCGATGAACTCGGCCACCTTGTCCGTCTCCCGCTCGGACTTGTCGCTCCTCGGGTTGCCCACAAAGTGCACGTGCGCCTCCCCCTCCGTCACGTACGTCTCCACCTCCCCTCGCCAGCCGCTCCGCCTCAGCCCCTCCGCGTACGCCGCCGCCCGGTCCCGGAAGTCGTCGCGCCCCGCGATGGTCACCAGCACGCGCCCCCGGCCATCCCGCGCAACGCGCCAGGCGCCACCAGCGGGTTCACGTGCGGGTCGTCGATGCCGTACCTGCCGCCGCACACGAGCGCCCACGTCTGCTCGAGGCCGTCGCGCACCCACTGGTCCGCGGGCTCCGTGCCCACCGGCTCCTTGCCCCAGAAGTACGGGTTGAGGAGGACGACGCCGGCGATGGCCGCGCCGCCGGGCAGCGGCGGCTCCGCTCCGGCTCGCACCGCCAGGTTGTGGGCGATGTTGCCGCCGGCGCTGTCGCCGGCCAGGAAGATGCGCGTGGCGTCTCCGTGGTCGGCGAGCCAGGCATCCGGCCCCGATAGGCAGTTGGATACCGTCCACCGGAGCGCCGCCCACGCATCGTCGTACGCGGCCGGGAGCGGGTGCTCCGGCGCGAGGCGGTAGTCCACGGACACGGCCACGACGCCCGCCTTGGCGACGAGGATGTTGAGGAACGCGTGGTAGAGCGGCGAGAACGGCGACTCGATCACGAACGCGCCGCCGTGGAAGTAGAGCACAACGGGCAGCTTCTTGCCGCGTCGGCCCTCGCGACGGTTCTTTGGCGGCGGCAGGTAGAGCCGCGCGCCGACGCCGACGCCACCGGCGACGGCGACGTCCGTGGACGCCACGCCTGTGAGCGCGTCGACGCCGGACGGGACGGTTTCCGTGCCGTGGAAGCGGTGCACGCGCCCGCTCTTGTACACGAGCACGTACGGACGGAAGTCGAACACGATGGTGTCGCCAGCGTCGCCACTCGTGTCGCTGCCGGCAGTAGATGCCGCCGTGGCCGTGATGTCTGAGTCTGACCCCCTCGGCTTAGCCTCAGTGGCGGCGGACGCTGGCGGCGCATCGGTCACGACCTTGGCTTCACCATCTTCTCTTGCAACAACGGCAGCCATGGCAGACGCCTGCTGCATCGTGACATTGGCGTCGCCGGGTGGCGGAGGCGTGTCGGTCAGGTCATTGCCGCCGTCAGCACCTTCAGTTGCAACGGCAGCGATGTCAGACGCCTGAGCCGCCGCGACCGGGTTGCCACTGGCATTTCTAGCGGCGCGGACCACGAACACCCGCAGCCTGCCGGGCGCGACGTCCTGGCGAACAGCCACGTCGAGGAGCGGCTGCCTGGTGGACAGGTGGAGGAGGGAGGCGAAGAAGAGGAAGGAGAGCACGAGATTGACCGAGCACCTGACGCAGGAACGCATCCTCGTCGCCATTCTCACTGCTGCGCCAGCGTGTTCTTCTCCCCAAACGGGGGATTGCTGCAACCATACAACGCGGCAGTCGGTAGAATGGCACGACGGCCGGTGGTAGGTTCGAGACGGCCGGGTAAAGCTTGGGCAGTGGGTACGGACGCCGCCGGCTGCAGGTCTGTGACGAGGAGGGTCACACGAGGAGGAGAGTGTGAGGCGACGGCAACGCTGTTGGGATGCGGCGTGGACCTGGTGCACTACCGGTGGCTGCAGGCATGAGACAAGGATCTCGGTGGGTGGGCACCCTGGCACGCGGCCGGAAAAGGTTGTGCCGTGCCACGAAAAAGGGGCCCGACGCCCGAGTGGAGGGATCAGCGTGGAACGGTACCGTTTGCTGCAATATTTTGGCAGTGGGTGCTTGGGTTGGGTGGAGAACCACGGGCACGAGCTGGGAGATTGCGTTGCATTGCGAGCCCATGGTTCACACGATGACACGATCACACACACACTCCCACCGGCCCACCCACCGGTACATCGCGTAATGCCGTGGTATAGGATAGGATAAGAGCGGCAAAGCGGCCAAGCGCGCAAAAGGCCTTTGGGCGGTTGGGCATTTCAAATTTAGACTTTTAGAGCTCCACGCGCAAGGATCGCCTCCTCTTTCGTACAAGTGACCTCTCGTACTATCATTTTCGATTAAACCACGTAATTAAAAGGACTCGAGGTGAATACTTGAGTGAAACCTGCTCGGTTCTTTTCTTACTATCGTTTCCCAATCAGGCACATACTTACTGGTCTCAAATGTAATTTGACCTGCAAGTCCGAGACTACACATGTGTTTAGCACATGTATGGCAACTGCAGCGCTGCTCACTACACACTCCGGTTGCGATTAGTAGCGTTTCATTAGGATTAGTAGTTTATTTTGTTTTTATTGCTAGGACACTGTTTGCTGCTCACTCTGTTCGTCGGAAGATGGCTTTAACTATCATATCAAGTCATGTCCTATCTTAATCAAAACAAATATGCCCGTTATTTCAAAACATCTCCTATGCTATGTGTGCTTAATATTGATATCGATTTCGGGCTCTGCTCACCGAATATTTGGGAATATTTGGGGTTCAGAGTAGTTGTGCTCTAGTATGGTCTTAGAAAGGAGCTTGGAAGATAGGCCTGTCAGGTAGAGGAGACAAACGCAGGATGATGGCAGTTTGATGAGGGACAGGGGGAGGGAGGGAGCCATAACAACCCAAGTGCCCAATAAAACCAGGTCAGGGCTTGCAAAGTGGGGTTTCCAAGGAGGGAGAAAGCTATGAGCATAGAGCTTCACTAGACTCATCCATCCGATTCCCTAATCTTGATGAGCATCAGTGTCTTGGATCCATTGAGAAAGAAAAAAAAATATGGGGAAGAACGAGAGCAAGTGTAAAGGATCAATGCTAAGGTAGAGGAGAAAGGAAATGATAGAGAGGAGAAGCAGGCTATAAGCAACTCTGTGAGACAAACAAGTGGATCAAATATTTATTGCTGAAGAGCTAACAACATATGGGATAAGCTGAGAGGTAGGCTAGAACAATCATTATGATCAATAGCCGGTTGTATTATTAACCTTGCTCTGAGAGACTCCCATCAGGGTTATAGGAGAAAAATGAGAGTCCCTCGTTGATGGCGGGCTAAATGAACTTAGTTGGAGAGGGGTGAGGGCTCAAATAGGATTTTGGTTGTGAGTTGCTCTAAGCGAGACAAATGTTAAAGAACGGCCAATGCCTATATCGCCTAAAAGTATAGGGCATGGACCATAATTTGGGTCTATTTAGATCAATGGTTAATTTATAGCTACGTAAAAAATAGCAAAATTAGCCCAAACAAAAGGGCTAACATGTCAAGATTTTTAAATGAGTCTTAAAATATTTGTTAGCTACTAGCTAGCTAATCACAACTATTTTATTTCTCGATCATACAAAAGATTTTGAGTCTTTGTATTAAAAGGTAGAGAGAAAGTTTAATACTACACACCTAGTGACTCCCTAGATGGTCAGACGAAGTACGTACATGGATGCTCTGACCCTTTCTTGCTTACTGACACTGATTAACCCGACTTTTTTTTTCTTTTGAGAAAAAGAGACTTTATATTACTTCATATCTAGTCGACGTCGGCTAGGAGGCCTATGACTGCGCTGCCGAGTGGTGGTGATGCAATTTGTGTGCAACCACGTTATCGTTTGGGGGGGGGGGGGGGCGATAACTTACATAGGGTCTTCATATTATCAGGGTCGCCGCGGAAGATTTTATTGTGTATCTTTGGTCCCGACGTCGACGGCAATGACACCCCATTGGTTATTCCTAGGCGATTTTAAGATAAGATGCTCATCTAACTTAGAACGTGGTGATACGCGATATGCTCTATGTCACTTTCCGCCTGCTATTTTTTATCTAATTTTTAGCTTATATAAACTAGCCATGTGCCCTAGTTGCCAAAAGGCGTGGGCGCTGCGCTGTACGTGTTTTCAAAAAAACAGACGCTCGTGTTATCGCGTCACTCTGGCCACCGCTTAAAAGTCGAGGACAAATAATTTTATTCAAAGTCTGCGGATTAGGGCATGTACAGCCCGTCTGTATGAGTCGTCTGTATGACGTGATTTATGCAAAAAAACACCCCGCCGCACTGCCTTGAATGAGGAGAGAGAGGAGGGGCGTCGTCTCGCGAAGCGACGACGGAGGCTCGTGCTCCGAGTTTGCGTCGTCGGTTGAGAGACGCGCTGTACGGCGCGCGGCGTCTTCATATCTTCATGCGGGATCCAAATGAGTTTGTGGTGATTTCTATCCTTCGCGCCAATCCACTCTCCACCTCCCGCTTCATACTCGCCTCGTCCCGTCCGACCCGCCCTTCCTCTCAGCGTCGTCCTCGCCGGTGGCCGGGTTGCCAGCGTCCGCGGCTCCCTCAGCCTTGTCCACGACGGATCCAGCCTCAGCAAAGTTAACCCCCTACGGCAATGTGGCGGAGGCGGCAAGGAAGTCGACCATGCTCCTGGCAGCAGCAAACGCCGCCCATCCCCTCGGTCGCGGCCAGGACCTGACGGCGGCGGGGGCGGCTTCCACCTTGTTCGCATCTGGTACCTCGCGTTGATGATCCGAGCGATGCTTCCAATGGGAACAGGAACAGCACCAGCACGCTGATCTCTTTCCTCACGTCGCTTGGATATGGGGTTAGATGCGTACTAGAAAAAAAGATTTGATATTCATGTATAGCTCATGTGTTTCAGTTCATGACTGATCGTAGCTTGATACAAAGCATTAAACTGATTACAGACGACCTCTCTGTGGATTGTATGGTATGTCTTTTTAGTTGTCTATATGATTTCTTGCACACGACTACCGTCTGTGGGCTGTACATGCACTTACAGTACCATCAAGCCTGAGCAATGAAAGCCACCACACGACCCATCAAGTCCTCGGCCACCGCCGTCCAAGGCTTGTCAAGGAAGAACACGTGTTGCCCTCCCGGAGTGTCCACCAGCTCGGCCTCGCCGGCCCACCCGCTGTTCAACAGCGCGGCGTAGTAGGCTCGCCCCTTGGGCGCCAGGAAGTCCTCCCCGGCCACGGCAACCAGCGTGCGCTGCGTCGGCAGCAGCGCGAGCGGCGGCGCCCGCGCGGACGTCGGCGACAGCCACGGGTCGTCCACCCGCGCGTCAGGGCGCCCCGTCATGACGTGCCACTCGCGGCGGATGCGCTCCTCCAGCGCGGGTCCCATGGCGTCGGACGCGTCCCAGAAGTACGGGTGCATCAGCAGCACGCCCCGGATCCTGACCGCCGCCGGGAGACCCGCGGCGGCGGCGCGCATGGCGACGTTGTGCGCGATGTTGGCGCCCGCGCTGTCCCCGGCCAGGAACACGCGGGAGGGGTCCCCGTGCTCGGCCAGCCACGGCTCCGGCTCGGACTCGGACCCGCAGGCGGAGCGGACGGCCCACGCGAGCGCCGCCCACGAGTCGTCGTATGCCGTCGGGAGCCGGTGCTCCGGCACGCGGCGGTAGTCCGTGGACACCGCGACGGCGCCGGCGCGTGCGGCGAGCGCGTTGAGGTAGCGGTGGTACTTGGCGGAGCCGGCCGATTCGACCATGAACCCGCCGCCGTGGAAGTACACGACGACGGGCAGCTTCTCGCCGGCGGTGCCAGCCGCCGCCGTGGGGAGGTACAGGCGGACGGAGAGGTTGGTGGCCGGGTCGACGGTGACGTCCTTGGAGGCGACGCCGCCGGTGGAGGTGCTACCGTCGAGGGTGGCGGGCGCCGTGTCGTTGCCGATCAGGCGCTCGACGCGGCCGCTCTTGTAGATACGGATGAACGGCAGGAGCTCCACGGCGACTTCGTCGCCGGCAGCGGCGGTGCGGGTGGCCATCGGGTTACTGTCTCTGAGCGGACACGGATGCGGTGAACGTCTGAGGGGTGGGTGGCTTTTGACACGCTCTCGCTGAGGAAGTGGGAAGAAATAGTATGCGGCAGGCGGAGCCAGACGGCCAGAGTCAAGGTCCTTTGATCAGCGCCACGAATACTTGTAGATACGGGCATACGGCAGATCAGGGGCGTATCCCGTATGGTACGCGACGGACACGTCCCTGATACGTATCCATGGCGTATCCGTTTTTTTAATTTATAATTTTCGCAATATCAATACGCGCGGCGGTATGCGGCGACGTCAGACCCTATTGCAACTGACAAGTTTGCTGAGACCAGTTAAAACCCAAGCAACATCACTTCTAGCAGTATTCCCCAAAGAAAAAACATCAGTTCTAGCAATTCTTCTGGATCCTCTAGCATCACTAGCAGAGTAGCAGCGGCGGCGGTTCAGTGCCAGCGACCCTGCTTCAGCTCAAGCGAAGCTGCCGACGGGGAACAGAGCGGAGGCTACCAGTACAAGCAAGGAACTGTAAACTGTAAACTGAACTCCTACCTAATACCATCTTCCTCTGTTCTACGCCAGCCTCTGATCCCCTCCTCTGCTTCTTCTCTTCACCGATCCTACCTCACAATCTGTTACTATCAGACACTCGTTCTGATCCTGGCCTCCGATCCTGAGAAAGTGGGAAAGAGATTATTTGTGCCACTTATATTTCGATCCAAAATCAGATGAACCCGCTGCCCTTGGTCGGAGTCGGAGTCAGAATCGGACACAATCCAAGGTTCCGCTTCCGCTCTCTTTATAAGGCCGATCCAGAGGAGGGGCGAGTCCAATCCACGTATGTCTCACGCCAGCCACCTCCATCGGCAGATGAAGACGAAGACACACACGACCGAGAGGACACACGCCTGCGTCCTCCGGGCAGATGAAGACGAAGATGCCTGGCCATCGGCAAGTCGCGAGCGACGAACCTATAGGCTCTAAGACGATGGGCTTCTTAGGCTCCGGTCGAGCTCCCCGCCCCTGATCCGCGCCTGGTGCTGAGGAAGAGGCTCGGCGAGGAGATGGAGGCGCTCCGTGGCATCCTCAGGAAGTCCGAGCTCGTGGTGCGCAAGAATGTCGACAAGGGTCGCGCGGCACCTCGCTGCGGCAAGAACGGGCGTTTCTTGACCGGTGAAGCACGATCAGAGACCATGGAGGCCAACCGGATTCCATCTGACAAGAAAAGGAAGATGATGCCACCCGTGGACGTGGAGATCATCAAGCCCCGGATGATGGATACCGATCGGACGCCATGTGCCAAGGGAAGGAAGGCGATGCCACCCGTGGAGAACATCATCGAGCACCACCCAAAGGCCAATCAGACTCCATGTGCCAAGAAAAGAAAAAGGATTAAATTCACTTTACACCCTTCAACTATCATAAAAGACTAAATTTCAACCTTAATATTCAAAACTAGATAATATTAGCCTTTCAATTTAAAAAAGTTTATTTTTCAACCTTAGACGGTTGGTGGAGGGCTGTTTCATCTTGTGAACAGTGACTTTTGATTTTTTTTATAGTACTGATATTTGTTTCTTTCATAACTAATTATTGGTGCATGTTAAATTCATAAAAATTTTTGTGTAGCCTCTTCATGATGTACTCTACCTAGAAAAAATATGAAACCTATAAAATCAATAGTTTTTGCATGTTTTAAAATTATCTCTTTTAATTAATAAATGCAACTTCTATGATTTTTATAGGCCAAAATAAATATCCAAAAATTATGAAAATTGATTTGTAGCTGTTTTATGATGATATCAACCTGTACAAAAAGTTTGGTATGAAATTAAAATGTTTAAATAAGTTCTTATTCCACGAGTTTTGTTATTCTCGCTTGTTTTGTAGAAATATTAAATTTTTTATGAAATAAAACTATCTCAAATAATAAAACGGAGTACACAATTGCAAGAGCTAGTCAAGACGATCAAGATTGATATATTATTTGCTATATTTAGAGCTTCGAATAAAAAGATATCAATTTCGTAAAATAAAAAGGAGTGCTGACGTCATCGCTGACCTCAGCATCACAAAAAGTGTCTTGCACAGCCTACCAGAGGCTTTTACGTGTCAAAACAATGCCATGCACCGTCTAAAAAACCGCCAAAGTTAAAAAGTGAAATTTTCGAAAGTTCAAGGGCCAATGTTATATGATTTTAAAGTTTAAGATTAAAATTTGAACTTTTACGATAGTTGAAGAGTACAAAGTGCACTTAACCCAGAAGGAAAACGATGCCACCCGTGGAGGTCATCGAGCCCTTGATCTCGAAGGACGAGATCTTCAACTTGGTTACCCGACTATCGTCGCTCTCGTCGAAGGTGCCGGCACACATCGTCGAGTTCCTGAACAAGGAGTGCACCGATCACGGAGACGAAAAGGCCGGCGAGATAGAGATCGATTTGGGATCCATGAGGCGCTCCGCCATGTTCGAGCTGCAGAGGCGCTCCGCCATGTTCGAGCTGCAGAAGTTGCTGGACGACGAGTTTGCTGAAGAAGAGAAGCGTCGGCAACCGAAAGAGGAGTCGATGATGAACGTGTCCAGGTCCATTAGTCATTCATCGCCGCGTGAACCAGAGGATGGCGAGTTGATCGAGGCGGCGCCGCGTGAACTAGAGCTAGAGGATGGAGAGTTGATCGAGGAGGATTGCGATGCCACTATGCCAATATGCGGCGACGCCGGCCCTATTGCAATCGAAGCCTACTGAAATCACAAAAAACGCAAGCAGTGACAGCAGCTCTAGCAGTTCGTCTGCATCCTCCTGCAGCAGCGGTAGTTCATCTGGATCTTCTTGTAGCGATTCATCAGATTCCAACAGCAGCGACTCTGGCTCCGATGACGAGTGTGTGTGACAAGCAATTTATAGGTTCAAATCATCCATGATGCATTGGTGTTATTATTTATGTAATGCAATCCTGCTGACTTCGTGTCGCACAGAATGATGTACTCGTGATGTTGTAAATTGTATGCTGTTGAGCCCTACCAAAGCTTATCGAGCTTTTATCAGTCTAGTTTTTCTGAAAGACCATTGATCAGTCTAGTGAACCTGATTGTATATGTAAAGTATATTGCCTTGAAAACAGTTAACATTGCGCCATTGGGTTGTACTGGTACTCTTTTATATGCTGACAAAGTTGTATATGGTTTAAGCATGGGCATGGGAAAAAACTGTCCACAGCATTGCAATGCAAGTTTTTTCTCAACGTCACTGAATACATCAGTTCATAAAGTTGTGCCTAAAGTACAGTTGGATTTATACATTGTAAATTTAAGACAAAAGTGTAATGTGAGAAACATGTTGCTGAAAAAATGAACAACTATATCATAGAATGGTAAGAAGGACAAAACTCTCTAAAACCAAACTGAAAAGAAAACATAATGCGGAGATTGCTGGGTCGCAGGGTAAACAAAAATAGCCGTGAAGAAGTATGTTTTGGATTGGGTCAATTAATTACTATGCCAATATAAAACATTGAACGGGTGCATGTAGTTTGACCATGAACTAAACAAGTGGTTGTAAACCTTTCGTATTTTTAGAACCTCCTTGATGCAGCTTTCCCAAAGGCTTTTATACCGAGCTGTTCATGCATAAGTAAATGTTGTTTATTAATGCATACTCACCATAACACAGTACTTCTGATTAGATCATTAGTATTTCTTGGTCCAACATGGACAACGCGGTATGGAGGGAAAAAGGAAGGCATCTAGCAAGGAACAATTGAGAAGAAAAGGCAAAATGGAGTGGGCATCGACAAGGCAAAGGTTGGAAAGGTTATAGCTTAGGTGAATTCATTTTGTTTATTTGTTTTGATTAGAATTTTTATGATGAGTATACTAACAAAGCTTTGAACCACAAAGGGGGATTACATGTGGAATTAAGATGTAAAGAACTAGCATGGAATATATATTACAAGGGCAATGCCTGGTTGACGGAGAGTTACCACTGCTTCTGTCATAGAATGGATCAACGGAGGGTGAGATAACCATGGTGAGTGTTGATCCACATGACATTAATTAGTTAAATGATATATACAAAAAGTATATAAGGTTAGGAGACTTAACACTTTGTGGTCAATAAAATAATGTAGCGTGTGGAAGAGAACCAAATGTTAGTTGTTCTAACCTTATATACTTTGTTTATATGCCCTTTGACTAATTAAAGTCATGTGGATTGACACTCATCGTGGCCATCTTGGCCTCTGTTGATCCATTCCACAACAGTGGCAGTGGTAACTCTTGGTCAACTAGGTATAAGACCTCATAAGTATATATTCCATGGCATTTCTTTACATCCTCGTTTCATTTGTAACGTCCTTTAATGATTCAAAGCTTTGTTAGCGTACTAATCACAAAACTCCTAATTAAATCAAAACAAAACAAAATGAATTCACGCAAGTATAAACTTTCCAACCTTTTCTTTATCGATGTCCACTCCATTTTATGTTTTCTCCTCGATCTTTTTTTTTTTGCTAGAAGCCTTCCTTCTTCCCACCATATTATGTTGTCTCCTATAGTAATGTGCGACTAATGATCCAACAGGTTTACCAATAAGCTGTACAAGGAGCTGGAACTCTGAAAGTTTGAATACCGAGCCATTATTTTTCGCTGGGTTCGAAAAAAAAGTAAAGAAACACTAATGGGCCGTTAGTAACGGCGGCGTAGGCGCTAGGGGGCTCTGCCAGGCATGCAGTTGGCACAGGGGCGCGGAGCTCGACACGGCAAACTCTGCGGGGTGGATCTCGCCGACGAACGGCTGCCGGAGACGGCGAACGAAGCGGCTAGGGTCTCGGGTAAAGGCGGTGACTTCGGCGAACTACCGCGCACAGAAGAGAGGGAGAGGCTTCCTCCGGGGCTGGCCCTGAGTTTTTAGGGGCCCGGGGTGAAACCAAGATTTAGGGGTCTTTATATTACACAAAACATTTTTTTTTAAAAAAGAACAAAGCATCAGTCCATACCATTCGGAGATGGCCAACAACTAACATGATCTTTATATTTATATATAAAGTGTTAATGATAAATGTTTAGCTACTATGCATATAAAAACTCTGGAGAGATTTTATATAAAATAGAGATTTTATACAAAATATTAAAATCAAGAAATAAAGAAACAGGTTAAGCTTTGTCGTATTTATGCAGTTTGAAGAGGCAAGACGATAGTGAAGGAAGCTAGCAAATCGCTCAAGCTTTCATGTCTTGTTTTTTAATAGAAGACGAAGAAAGCAAGTTAGCAGCGTAATGTACTACTGTCTCTGAAGTCTGAAGTATGTATTTTTGAGCAAATATAGCATAATATATACAACTAAACCTAAATTGTTAAAGCAAGCTTAGGGAGGACGTATATTGTGAGAAGCAAATACATACATGTGCATGCATATGCTCATGTGCTAGATAATCCGGTATATAGCTAGATAATCCGGCACTATATACGCGCACGTATAAAGACCAAGTGTGGTAAATCATCTTTAGCAATCACGACTGCTAGCCGTTCCATTCGTGCGTTCAGCTGTGACATTCACTTGTTAATCCCGATTCCCGAGAGACGGTATACCAGCAGTCTAGCAAGTAGCAACGACGTAGTACCGCGCAAGGTATATGGTATATCTGGGATGAGGCCCCATGGGATTGGGGGCCCGGGGCGGCCGCCCCGTCCGCCACCCTCAGGGCCGGCGCTGGCTTCCTCACCTCTGCGCGGAGCTCGTGGGCCGGTTCTCGTCGACGGGGATGCGGCCACTGTGGATATCGG
>CM041638.1:35596557-35727919 GCA_023333625.1 Bothriochloa decipiens
CGTGGGCCGGTTCTCGTCGACGGGGATGCGGCCACTGTGGATATCGGCGGCGGCGAGATCTTGGCGGACGGCGGCTGCGTGCGGAAGCTAGGTAGC
Organism: Bothriochloa decipiens; assembly: GCA_023333625.1. Lineage (NCBI taxonomy): Eukaryota > Viridiplantae > Streptophyta > Magnoliopsida > Poales > Poaceae > Bothriochloa > Bothriochloa decipiens. Next base: position 35,596,654 of record CM041638.1, read on the forward strand.
ACTCGGACCAGGGAAGGCTAGGGTTTCTGAGGTGGCGCAGAGCATTGGGGAGCCTCGAAATATAGGCAGGCCAACCTCGGCGCGCGCGGGCCTAGGACATACGAGCGGTGGTGGCGGCGGCGTCGTCCGCTTCGTGCTGAGGTTGGGGACAACGTCCACTGTCGCTGACGCGTGGGAGCCACCTGGCAGCCACTGCAGGACGGAGGCGGCGCGAGCGGGGCCGGCCGGGCAGCGGCACAGAAGCTGTATGCGGGCTCTGGGGTGGCTGCCGCAGCCGCTGCTGGGCCGGGGCCCATTACTGGGGGCGCGCACGCACGGGAGCTGATACAGGCCGGGGCGGGTGGACCGATACTGCGCACTGCTTAGAGGAAAGGCCGTGGCTAGGCATTTTGCTGGGCTTCAAAGTGAGGGCGGGGCTGGGCTGACAGGTGGCGCGTTTTTTTTAAAAAAAGGTAATAGCATGGATGCGGCAAAAAAAAAAAAAAAAAAGAAAGAAGGGAGAAAAGGATAAAAGAGATTTATCTTTTTATACAAAGGAGGATCAAACCGCTTTTTCCAAAGTACTTTGAAACCATTTAAATTTTAAACTCTCAACTTCATACATTATTTTAGAAATCTAATTTTTAAAAACTATTTTATATTTTATTTTTCCAAATACATTTTCAAAACCCTTTTTAAACCATATTTTGAGAATAAAAAACTGCTTTTATGAGCACATTTAAAATATTTTTTTACTTTTACTTGAACTAATTTTTAAACATAAGTTTTAAGGCATTTTTCCAAAAAAAAAAGGACCTCTTCGTTGTTGGGTTGAGTTTTGGAACATCATTTTTCACACAATAAAAATAATGCAAAGGCATGAATGCAACAAACAAGTCACATTAACTTTATAAAGTTTTGTAAAACCATGTTTTCTATAAAGGCATGAAAGTGAGTGTTAGCTTATCATTTTGATGTATATGTATCGGTGGTTGTCCACTGTAAGTGAGTGTTAGCTTATCATTTCAATGTATCAGTGGTTGTCCACTATAGTCTGTTGTTTCGTGACTTTTGAGTTTGACCCTGTACTAAAAAGGAGGGATCGCTGATAACACCATAAGGTCATAGGATCAAAAAAAAATATCATACCTAAAAGCTACTAACTGACCGTGCAGTATGGGAGTCGGTCACCCGAACACCCCCACGCGCGGACACACCCCGCAGCCCCGCACATCCCCACGCGCCGCAGCCTTGCTCGCCTCGCATGACGGCTCCGACCTCTCCCACTCTCCTCTCTCACCGGCAAACGGCGTCCTCCTCTCTCCCTCGCGCCCCCACCGCATCCCCCGCGCCCCACAGCTTCCTCCTCCCCCACACGGCCATGGCGGATCCGCCACCCAGGTAGGTCCTTCCTCCTCCTCTTCCCCTTCTTCTCCTCCTCTTCCTCCTCCTCCTCATGCTGCTGCTCGATTTGGATTTTAGGGTTCTGGTGAGCTCACCCCTTTCTTCTCTAACTCCGGTGGGCTCTAGATTGCCGGCCGGCGGGGGGGCGGGGGGGGGGGGGGGGGGCGGGGGGAGGAAGGGAAGCCAGGCGGTAGGGATGCCGGCGGGCGGCTTAGGGTGCCCTGGCGGCGGGGAAGGCGGCCGGGCTAGGTCTAGGGCGGGGGAGCCTCGCCGGAGATGGAGAAGAAGGCGGTGGCGAGCTCGCCGGAGTTGGAGAGGAAGACGGCGGTGAGGGAGGAGTGGAAGAAGGTGGCACTGCGGCGACCGAGGGTTTCGAGGCGGTGGCCGGCGGCGGGGGCGTGGGTGTCGGAAGATCTGGTCGGTTTTTTTTTCCTTTTTTGACAACTACAGTAACTTCTGTCCCAAATTAGAGTGTGCATGCTGAAATGTAATTTCCTGCGCGTGCAGGCTTTAGTAAAGTCCAATATCATAAGGTCATGCCTTGCTAAAGTCTTTTCCTTGTGCCTGCACCTCAATGAAGTTGCAGTGCATTGTTCATAAGAGGAGTTGGTAGTCAATTGTTCATAAGAGGAGGCGGTTGAGTGCATTGGAGAATTATTCGTATGCCGGCGTAACCACCACCCCGGTGATTCGTGTTTGTGTCGGAGTCGGACACGAATCACAATCAATTCAGCGTCCTTTATTAGGCCGATCCAGAGAGGCGAGTCCAACCCTGGTACGTCTCACGCGGCCACGCTAGCCACCGCCGCCATCCTCCCTTCCCTCCCGTCCGCTGAGACGGCCGACGCCGGTCGCCATTTTCGCGTAGCGCGAGCGAGAGGACGCAGGCGACCGCACCGCCGCCATTTCGCGTAGCGCGAACGAGAGGACGCAGGCCACCGCAACCAACACCAAGAAGATGCCTGGCTATCGCCGAATTGCAGCACGCGAGCGCGACGAACTCCGCTCGAAGTCGAAGACGATGGACTTGGCTCCGGCCGAGCTCTCCGCCTCTGACCCGCGCCGGGTGTTCAGGAAGAGGCTTTGCGAGGAGATGGAGGCGCTTCGCGGCATCCTCAGGAAGGCCGAGCTCGTGGTACGTAAGGGTGTTGACAAGGGCCGCGCGATTGGGCGCCGCGGCAAGGACGGGCGTTTCTTGGCCGCAGAAGCCCGAGATGCCATGGAGGCCGACCATACTCCATGTGCCAAGAGAAGGAAGGCGATGCTACCCGTGGAGATCATCGAGCCTCTGCCCCGGATACCGAAGGCCGATCCGATTCCATGTGCCAAGAAAAGGAGGACGACGCCGCCACCCATGGAGATAATCGAGCCCCGGATATCGAAGGACGAGATCTTCAGCTTGGTTAACCGACTGTCGTCGCTCTCGTCGAACATGCCGGCGCGCATCGTCGAGTTCCTGCACAAGGAGTGCACCGGTCACGGAGACGAAAAGGCTGGCGAGATAGAGGTCGATCTGGGATCCATGACGCGCTCCGCCATGTTTGAGCTGCAGAAGTTGCTGCACGAGTTTCCTGAAGAAGAGAAGCGTCAGCAGCACAAAGAAGAGTCGATGAACGTCTGCAGATCCATCAGTCGCTCGTCGCCCTGTGAACTAGAAGAAGGTGAGTTCATCGAGGAAGGAGAGTTCATCGAGGAGGATTGTGGTGTCACTGCCAGCATGGATACATGCAGCGGCGATCCTTCACCTGTTGTGGCACGGAAGGGCCTTTGTTCACCGCCGCCAATACTCCAAGATGAAGAGATGACAGAGGAAGAGGGCGTCATACGCAGCAACGCTGCCCTTGTTGCAACCGCTAAGATGGCAAAAAGCCCAAGCAACAGCAGTTCATCTGGATCCTCCAGCAGCAGCGATGGTTCATCTGGATCTTCTTGCAGCGATTCATCGGATTCCGACAGCAGCGTCTCTGATTCTGACGATGAATGTGTGACAAGCAATGTGACTCAAGCCGTTCTTCCCATTTCCAAGACAGACGCCTCTCCCATGCTACCCAAGGGCCTTTTCTTACCACCACGAATACTTGAAGATGGAGAGACGACAGAGGAGGAGGTGTTCGACATATGTGGCGATGCCAGTCCTATTGCAACCGCGAAGTTTGTTGAATCAGCAAAAAGCCCCAGCAACAACAGCAGCTCTAGCAGTTCGTCAGGATCCTCCAGCAGCGATAGTTCATCTGAAATTTCATGCAGCGACTCATCCGATTCTGACAGCAGCGACTCTGGTTCCGACGACGAGTGTGTGACAAGCAATCCAGCTTCTGCAGTTCTTCCCAAGACCAATGCCTCCTCCATGGCAATGCCACACAAGGTTCTCAGTCCAGTCGCTGAAGAGGAGTTTGCTGAAACCAGGAACAGCCGAAGAAGCAACAGTTCATTACTTGAAGATGGCGAGATAGAAGAAGAGCAGGAGTCCCCCATGGCTGCAAAGAAGTTTGCTGAAATCGTGAACACTGCAGGATCTACCAATGGCCAATGCGTCAGAAGCAGCCCGGCTCCTGCCGTCCATCCCAAGCCACCGAATCCACAGCCGGCTGCACAAGGCACTGTTCGTCATTTCAGTGCCAAGGGTTTTGACAAGAAACAAGAGAGGGCTGCGACTGCACAAGGCACCGTTCGTCAGTTATATGACAAGGCTTTTGAGAAGAAGCGCGAGCTCGAGAGGCAGAGAGCTTACGAAAAGCTGGAAGAGATGGAGAGGAACGCGAAAGCGAAGCCCATCTTCGACTGTATACACCCGAGACACTTGAGGCAGCTAGGGATCACCACCCAGGTGGAGTACGCTGTCACCTCGGAGCGGCGTCTTCCTGCTGGTCGTGGCTGCCCGGTGCAGAGTCTACTTGGGCTCTTCTTGAAAGCAGATTAGGAGACCACGCAGATGGCAAAGGATCCGGCTGCATTAGTGTTTATGTATTAGAAGATACTCAAGACCTATTGGAAATTTATTACAGCAGGTTGATGTGTTACTGTATTAGTCTTTATGTAATCCAGCTGTACGTGGTGTTGTAATCTGTATGTTGTTGATTGTTGAGCCCTACCAAAGCTTATCGAGCATTGATCAGTCTAGTGAACCTTACGTATATGTAAAGAATATTGCCTTGAAACCAGTTAACATTGTGTTATACTTGTACTCTGTTATATGCTGAGAAAGTTATACATGGCAACCTATATTTGCAGTCTAATAAGCATGAATATATTGATAGCAGCATTTTATTCATGACACCAAATTAATATCAATAGATAAACCAAAAACATACATTTTTATAAGATGATTATTAGGTATTATATTTGCTTTTTTCTTACAAAATGGTCAAACATAAAAAAAAGTTTGAGTTAAATCAACTCTAAAAATTAAATTATTCAGAGACAAAAGGAGTATATGATTCCTAGACCCAGTGCACCCTCTTATAATGCGACTGCATTTGGAGCAAAGCCAATTTTATAGACAAATGCAGTCTGAAGATATACGAGCTAATCATACACATTTGGTGTAAGTCGAGCACACTTGGATGCAGCAGGTTACCATCATCCCATTTTTTATCCAATAGTTCCCCCAAAACAAAAACTGTGGGCCTACTAGTCAATTTTACCCAAACCACTGAGCAAAATCCTCCATCGTCTCTGACCAAGTCAGCTATGAAGTGTGCTGCGCTAGACGGTCTCGTCTCCCATTGCGCTGCATCAAGGTTTGAGAAAACAGTTGCAAGCACTGTAGTAGTGGTCCAATGTTTGAGATGATATGAGGTCTCTAGAACCTGCTTCTGCGTTAGTTAATTTTCAGTTTTAAGTAGAATAATAATATAGTTGTGGTGTCATCAGTGATTGCGACACATCCCTGCCAAAATATGCCTAATATGTGCCTATCAAATTGTTTGTCACACCTTAGGGTACGGTTTGACAAAGAGTAAAATACATGGATAGTCCATTAACTTGTGAGGCCGTGTCGTTTTGGTCCATCAACTTTGAAACCGTATTTTTTGTCTGACAACTTGATCAGTGATGCATAAAGAGACCATATACCCTTTCGCTTTATGTTTATTTTTTAAAAGTCCCCTCTATTTCTTTTCTTTCACAAGTTTATCCTTCACGTGGAAAGGGACCGGATCAGGCGTTCGTTGTCCATCACCATGGCCACACTTCATGCTCCTGTGATGCTGGATGTTGGCGTGAGCATGACCTTTCGGAAGAGCGCGCTGCTCGCCCTGGTCGAACATGCACTGAGTCCCAGTGTGCTGCCGGCAGAAAAGGTGAAGTTGCCGTTGGCTTCGTCGAGAAACTGGTCGAAGGACGCACGACCGCACCCAACAGCTGCTACATGGTGGACCTGATTGCCCGTTCCTGGACGGGCGCACACGCTCATCGGGAGCATGTTGAGGCAGTCGTGCTGCGGTGAGGCCGTGTGCTCGACCTCGACGGCTGGAGGGTGAGCGCGCACTGGAGCGCCAGCTCTTCCTGCTCGGATAGGTCTCGCGGCTGATGACCATTCATGCCACACGTACACACGCTTCACACTTGGCTTGTCACCGAGCTTGATCATCAGTTCCATTGTTGCCGCCATTCATGCAGCTAGCTAAGCCATCAAGACGTTATGTACAGTGTCGCTATTCACTAACAATGATTCTGCCTAGCCCACCCAATATAGGAGCCGAGGTGCACCAAGTGACTCTCGATCCGACGTAACTCGCACCCGTTGCTAGACGTGGACGTCCAACCCGGGGCCCAAGTGTATACTCGCACCCGTTGCTAGACCGAGCCTTCAGACGAGCGATTCCTTGGCGTCCGGGGTTTACTGGTGCAGCGTGAGGACACCCTCTATATTACTGGCCTCGGAGGCGACACCCACAACATTGATGGTGGCGGTAAGCCAGTATGTAACAACCCGAAAATCCGAGCTACAAAATTTTTTCGACAAAACCCTGAGTGATGTGGTGCAACATCTCATCATCTACCCCTTAACCTTGCATTAACCCTAGCATGTCATGCAAAGCATTCGTGTGTTTCTAATTTGATCAACATCTCTTGTCAATGCTCTATGTTTCTTATGTTAAATGTCAATGTGGCAATAGCTTTGTTTCAATGTTTTAATAGTTCATGCATCATGTTGCATTAAAGGAGTGATCTGGATTTTATTTGGTTTATGTGTTGAATAATAAAAATAATAATATAATAATTATTTTGTCAAATAAATGTTAAGGGAATAATACCCTAACATTATGAGGGCCAAGCATACCCACTACTTTGTCATACAAATTTAGCACATCATATATATATATGTATATATAAATGTATTAGAAAATGAAAAAATAAAAGAAAAAGAAAAGGAATAAGGAAAAAGCCTCCGGGCCGGCCAACCAGCCCAGCCCAGCAAGCCGACCGCCGGCCCGGCCGCTCGCCCGCGCGCTGCAGCGGCCCAGCAAGCGCCGCGCCCGCGCCCACGCCACGTCGTCGCCCCCGCTGTGGACCCCGCCCGTCATAAGCGCCGCTGAGGTCACCCGACCGGCCGCGCGCGCTGACGTCGCCGTTACCAGGCGCTGTTCCCCCGCGTCGCCTTGAAGCAACCTGCCTCGGCTGCTCGATCCGCATCGACGCTCGCCTGCACGCCACCTGGCCCGACAACCCCTACACAAAGCACCCACGGCCGCGGGGATTTTCCCCTCCCCCGCGCGCGCACATGCACCAGCCCTACCTAGCCCTCTTTCGTTGCTCCGTGGACCTAGACCGAGCCCCAGCTACTGACCGGGACCGCCCCGTGGCCGCTTGATCAAGCTTTCGCGCCGATCACCGTCCGCCGGCCACCTACCTCCGCCATTCTCCCTATAAGAGCACGACCCCGGCACCCTAGGGCTCCCCAGCCACCGCCACCGCTCTGGTGGTGCCCAATTTCAACCCTAGCCGCTCAATTTGGAGAAGAAGGGGAGGTAGGAGAAGAAAGGAGGCAGGGAGAGAAAGCCGTCCGCTGCCGGAGTTGAAGAAGAAGAGGGGGCGTCGCCGTGCTGCTGCGCCAGGAGCAAGAAGGAGGAGCCGTACCGCAAGCTGGATCCACAAGAACCCCGGAGCTTGGACTTGTACCGCACCTCCTAACCGCGCCAGTGTCGGTGAGCACCTCCGCCATGCCCTTCTTCCAACCTCCGCCCATGCTACTCCGGTCATGGCACTCCGCCTTGGGAGCGCAAAGGCCGAGACCTCCGCCTGGTCTCCCTGGACACAACCGCACACACGCATGAGGCCAACCAAGCCCCCTGGGCCACGGCATCGGGCGGATGTCGAACCGGAGCGCCACTTTGCCAACCGCCGCGTGCAGAGCGCCCCCGCGGCGAAGCCACCCAGCCGCCTCACCGTCGAGCTCTACCCTCCATGGACCTCGGATCCGCGCTCGCCTTGATGAGACGGACTCCGTGCACCCCTTGGCTCTGCGTTTGCCTCGCCGGAGCACCGACCCGAGCCACCTTGCCAGCCGTCGTGTCCGTGCACCGCTGCTCTGGAGCGCCGTCGTTCACCGTCGTTTCCTGCCATCTTCGACCACCGTGGGGATCAATAAGAGGCCGAGGAGCTCCGCCGTGACGTGCTGCATCGATTGGACAAGGAGATGGAGGCCGTGGACCCTTCCTGAGAGCCGTAGCCGTGCACCGTGGACACGCCGGAGTTCCGCCGTGGGAGTTGCTACCCGCGTGGACTCCGCCGTGGTCACCGCCGGCGCCTCGGGCAGATGCTCCGTGACTCCAATCACGCATCTACGCCACCAATTGGAGCTGGAGTGAATCGGTGTAAAGTGTACATCGAGCGCCGTCGCCGCCGAGCTGCCGTCCGCCGTGGAGCTCGTCACCGGAAGCAAAGCTGCCGCCTTGAAGCCCATCAACGTGACCGTCGTGAAGTCCCGAAGCCGATGGGCGGGTTAATGGCGTTGGAGATCCACTGTGGCACCAGGAATCGAGGGTTTCCCCGCCGCCGATTGCCGAGGAGGAACCACGCGCTCGAGCCGATCTCGTCCGAGACGGATCACGCGCTCGAGCCGACCCTCGAGTGCGACCCCTCGACACAACATAGGGAAAGAAATAGAGGAGGGGATCGCTTCGGCAAAAGATAATGGACGCGCTCGAACTGACCCTCGAGATCGACACCTCGATACACCGACCCTCGAGTTCAACACTTCGACACACCAACCCTCGAGTTTGACCTCTCGACACACCGACCCTCGAGTTTGACCCTTCGACACACCGACCCTCGAGTTTGACCCTTCGACACACCGACCCTCGAGTTTGACCCTTCGACACACCGACCCTCGAGTTCGACTTCTCTACACACCGACCTCGACCGAGACAGACCACGCCCTCGAACCGACCCTCGAGCTCGACCCCTCGATACACTGGCCCTATTCGAGACAGACCACGCTCTCGAGCCGACTTTCGAGATCGACCCCTTGACACCGTGGGGAAAGAAACAGAGGAGGAGATCGTTTCGGCAAGAAGATGATGGATGTGGTGATCATGGACTGAGTACTTGCCAGTGGATCCCGAGCCACCCTGTGTCGGCCTGATAAAGACCTAGCCTTTTATCCTTTACAGGATACATGAAAATCTCTGAAAAATCATAACTAATTCATATGAGCTCCGAAAAATGCGATCCACATATCCAAGTTTTCTATAAATCAAGCCCTATCTATCTAAGCTATGTTTGAGTGCATTTGGATCTTCTATTTGGCATTTGTTCTTTGTGCTAATCTATAGGGGTCGCTACCGGGACCATTAATTCTCGTTACAGGCTCGAGCGAGGACAAGTCTGACGACAGTGACTACCAGGAGAAGTCCGATAGCTACGTCAGTGAAGGTGCCACACCTCACCCAACCTCGTAGATCCCATTACGCATGGCAAATGTAGCATGGCTAGTGCTTTAAATTCCTGTTGCTATAATGTTTTGCCTGTGCTAGGAATGCATGATAGATGATTACTTGATGGGCCCTACCTTGTTGTAAACTTTCACCTGCTTACCCGGTGTTATGTTAGACACTTGCTTACCTGCTATATTTTATATATATACTTCACTCGCTTACATTTTGATGCGACATGATGAACCCCAGGAAGGCCTGGAGGGTGCTAGGCTTGATGTGTGAGTTGATGGATCAGATGGGCATGTGAGCTAATGATGCTGTATCTGGGTTTGGGGTGGAACTTACGGCAGGGAGTAGGGTAAGGGTTGAGTCGATCGAGCCGGGATCTACGACGAGCTTTTGGAGCAAGTCTTGTCGGGGAATGGATATGGACATTCCCATGAGAGGAGCCTGTGGCGGGCTAACTGAGGTGTGATGGTGGTCTTTGGGTGTGATCCTTTGAGAGGTGGAGCCCGGGATGAAGGTGCCGTGGTAGCACGTTAAAGATAAACCCTGATGAAGATATCCCGGCTTGGTCACAATTAGGAACTGCTGCGCTGGTATCCGGACCTTAGGAATCTCTTGCTTTCCACTCGCTCTCCATGGGGGAGACAGCCGAACCGCTGGATAGATCGATGCCACTACTGCTAGGCGAGTAGTGATAGGAAGGTATATGCATGGGATGGAGCTAACACCCTACCGAGACGATCATGGCACCCCCTTCGAAAGTGGGTACATGGCATGGCATCCTCTACGGGAGCGGATACATGCTCTCTTCACAGTTTCAGCGATCCAGAGCTGGATGGTAGAGTGGCATCGTTCTATGGTAGTAGGCGCCCGAAATCTGCCTAGGTGGTGATCAACACTGAAGATGGCTATCTAGTGGAATAGTGAAACCTCTGCAGAGTGTATGGTTGATCGATCGATACATAAGACAAATCCTTTGGCTATGGACCTTTCCTGAGTTTCGCATGCACCGGACTAGAGAGTGGAGTGTTCTACCTTCCCTTGTGTATGTTTTCCGGCCGTGAGCCAGGTTAAGGGCTGCGGGCCGCTGAGACAAGCCGAGAGGGAGTTGGCTTGTCGACCTGAATCTGAGATGGTGTTGGAGGAGTTGGGATGGTGCTACAGAGATGGATGGTGATGGATATGTGGGATAGGAATGTGTTTAAAACTTGATTTATTATTATGTTATTTATATACCTGATTTATGCATAGGAAAAAACCCAGCCTTATAGGTTCCTTTTTGTTTATCCAAGAATTGCATCCAGTTACCTCAAAGCAATGCATAGGATGAGAGTGTGGCCAGTACAAATCGTACTGAAAATTTGGTTTCAGGTTCAAGGAGTGAGTACTCTTCTGGGGAGTACAGCGATTGAGGTTTCGTGCCTACGCTCAAGTTGGATCGAAGATGATAGCTTTCACACCTCAAGCTTTTATTGATATGCTGCATGAACTCTAATTCCGTCAAGTGGCGATGTAATAAGTTATTGTAAACCCCTCTATTTGCACTCTTTTGATCGATGTATGGATTATGGTATTCAACTATTATCGGGTAATATGATTTAAATGGTCATATTACACTTCAACTCTGTGGATTTCCCATCGCGGAAATCGAGGTCGTTTCACAGTATGTCACGATCCAGGCGTATTCTGCAACCATCATGGCGAGGTCATGCGCGGGGGCGAAGACGTCGAGGCCTGAGTCATGCTGGCATGGACAACGAAAATGCGCGACTCCATCGAGTTGGGCGCTCCAGGAGGTCGGCGAGCATGGTGCGGTCGGCGCCCAGCAGGAACGCGAATCTATCCAGTTGGGCGCTCCAGGAGGTCGGCAAGCATGGCGCGGTCGGCGCCCAACAGGAACAGCAGGAACACGACCACACACTAGCTGCAGCGCATCGACAGCATGACGAGGCCACCGCGGCTGTAGTAGTCGTCAACGGTGACGGCGTTGACGTGACACGACATCGACAATGGCGGCCATCTGCAAGCGGTCATCGTGCACGCCGCGGACGAAGTAGTGGTACTGTGAGGATCGGAGGCGAGTGCCAGGTGCGTGGCAGCAAACACCAGCGGCACGGTCAGCTCGTTGGCGATGTGGTCACGTGGTCAAGTGTGGCCATGGCGACGGACAACGAATGCCCGATCCGGTCTCTTTTCATGTAAGGATAAACTTGTGAAAGAAAAAGAAATAGAGTGTGTTTTTGATAAAAATAAACATAAAGTGAAAGGATGCAGGCTCTTTATGCACCACTGATCAAGTTGTTGGACCAAAAAATACAGTTTTAAAGTTGATGGACCAAAACGATATAGCCTCACAAGTTAATGGACTATCCATGCATTTTACTCTTTGACAAAGGTATCTATGACATGTGGGGCATAATGCTAAAACGTGTGGGCCGTAAAGAGTTGTGATATAGTAGAACCAAAAAAAACCTCATAAGAATATCTGGTGTAGGACTTCTGGGTACAATTCAAACATAAACACACACCTATGACATGTGGGGCATAATGCACTCAATTACACCCCCCCAAAAACCCCCCAACACACCAAAAAAAAAAAAGACATGAGAGAGAGAAGTTTCCATGATCAATGAGGGCAGTGAAAAGAATATTACCAGATCTCGGGGAAATAAAGTATGGGACAGAGAGAACAAAAGAATCAATTTAACTCTATAATTTCACGAGTAAGCCACCAGCATAACCCAAATCCTACCACCCAGGCCCCAGCTCAGACTAACTTCAGCTATCAAGTAAGCTAACCTAAAGACTAAGTACTAAAGAAGGAAAAGAAAAATGGCTTTCTGAGTTTGCAAAAAATGTACAGATTTCAGTTGGGAGGTAGTAGCACATTAGAAATGGGCTCCTGTGGGCAGGCAGCTCATGCAGTAATGACACCTGACATCCATGGCACAACGACAGGAGCAGTCGGATGAGAATCTCTGTATGGCTCAGAGTACCGATCTTTGAAGTTTAATCTAGGGTGGTCAGCCTGAAATACAAACCAATACAGCCAAAATTACTTCAGGTGGAACAAGATCCATTCTGATAACGTATATAAGAATGGAACGACAGGATTTTGATGACTACATTAGATCTTAGATCAAATGTTTTAATGAAGTTTCATTTGGAAGGAAGAGTCCAAGAACAGCATCTCCCTATTTAGTACCTAAAGAGAATTTATTAAATAAAACAAAAACCTAAATATTCATCTCACATTTGTGCAGGGATGGCTGTTGGCTATATTTCCTTTCCCAGACCCGCAGTGCGGGAGCCTACGGCACTGGGTACGCCCCTTTTGAAGGGCGGCCCTGGTACAAGCGGTAGAGCTTTACCGCTTGTGACCAAGAGGTCCAGAGTTCAAGTCCCAGCCTCTGCACATTTGTATAGGGATGACTGCTGGCTATTTTCCCTTCCCCAGACCCCGCAGTGTGAGACCCTACGACACTGGATACGTCCTTTTTTTTATGGTCAAACAGAAATTAAAAAAAAAAGTCAGGAAAGAATAAATTCAAGAGAACTAAAGATAGCATTTTATAGTCTCAGACCATCATGTACAAACATTAGACCTCCAACATGGGACCCGATCAACCTCTAACGGAGAGTAACAGAAACCAACGCTCTCGGTTGTTCAACTAAAAATTCCTAACGAATGTCCAATATTTTTTGTGATGCAAAATAAAGTGGCTACTCAAGTGTCTACACTATTGCAGCATATTTGTTTCACTTTCATATACATCATGGATTCCACTTTTTCCCAGTCAATGTTCCATCTTCTCTAAATAGCACTGGAATGTTCCATCTGAGGTAGCATTCCAAAATCAGTCATCGCCGAAATTTTGGAGAGCTTCAGAAACCATAATTAAACACATTCCAGTGCATGGTATGAAATTTTAACCACTTCCCGGTAGAAAAATTTCACCATACCAACGCGGAAACTTCCATTAAATTGAATCATAGCAATCGCACGCAATGGCCAGAATGTTTTATCAAGTAAAAGAAATAACTCAATGCCAGGCGACCAAAACTGTGACGGCAGCACTTGCACTGCCTGCTCTATCCACTGCCCAAAACTATGATAACCAAGTTCGAGCCCCAGTTGCTACACTTCATGTGCTCTCCGTTGTTAATAAACCAATACTTGGATCATATATGCATAAAAAATAACACAGTTTGGAAGCCACAATCCCAGGAAACAGGACAAATTTGGTAATAATGAACTAACATCACCAACTGTGCACGAGAGCTGTACTTAAGTATATTCTCTTACATTAGTGAAGTACTTAAATATATACATAGATGACAAGAGAAAATACCTGCTTCAACCAGCATTCTTGATGTTTGTGTTCATATTTGTCTGGCGAGTAGCATCCATACTCAGATGGACAGTAAACCCAAATATTACACTTTAAAGCTCCTGGTCTGGCCCTCTTAGCCTGATCTATACAGGCTTGACAGCAATCTGCGGCACTTTCTTTGTGATGTGTTAAGCCCCATCTAACAGCAGTGCCACCATAATCAGTATGCAGTTCAGCATTGCATTCAGGGGGCAAAGGTGGACCTGGTATTATCTCTTCATCTGCAACATTAACATCAATCAAGAACCATTATTCAATTGTCTCTTGAAGCAATTTAAAGTTACTGCACAATTTTGTAACCATTAATAACCTGTAAGACCTAATCAACAATGCTGGTAACATGAACAGTGTAAACAAAACAACCTTCTGGTTCATTCTCAGGCTTGTCATCATGTTCAATATGATATATAGTGGGAGGTATCCAAAGACCAATGTCCTCCAATAGCATTTGCCAGTTAAACTCCAAGGTTTGTTTTAACATCCCTAAAATCAAATCATAGGACATTATAATGTTAAAAAATTAAACAAGTACAAATATGAGATCATAGTAACTTCAAGTAAGCTCACGTACTTGATTCTTCACTGGAGAGGCCAAAATTCGATAAATTCTTAGGAGATGTACTTCTCCTGTACTTAAGCTTCCCAACACGCCATGCTTCTATAGCTTCTGGTGTATATTAGAAAATTGGAAGGAAAAGATTTTATTTTAGGTTAGTCAACATATAAAATAAATCATGTCTAATACTACATATATTTTAGTCTTGCATTTAATAACTAAGTGGTACATACTTCTACAGATTAAGTGCACAAACAGAAAACAATTTTAGATTTTTCTAACCATCTAATCTATATCCCCCTCACTTTCTTTTTAAACAAAAGGTCCCACCTACGACCTGAAAAGGGAAAGTAAGTGTGCAATTCAGTATGACTATGATAAAGTAAACTTTCCTAAACCATCAGTATCGCCTGGTACTTCCCTGTCATTATTTTATTTGTCTTCATAAGAGACTAAATCACACTGCCTCTGTTCCCTTATACAAGGCGTATGCGTTTTTGGTTTTAACCGTAATACTAGACGGGCAGGCTAATTGAGGCGCCTAACTAGAACCGAAACATTCATTTGCATCGAAATGGCCCCTCTGTCTATTACTGCTGGGCAAAATCTGTGCTAGACACTACTGGCCCTGACGAAACGACCACTCGACTTCGCGGCCGGCTGCAAGAATGATTAATTCCAATGACTGAGTTAATACATATGCATGTATCATCAAGTATCCTTGGTATCAGAAAACTTCCTTCTTACGCCTTGTATAAGGGAATGGAAGGAGTATCTTACAAGCACCTTTATAAAAAAACAAAGGAAATCACAGTTTGGCTTGTCCTATTGACCAACAGAATGAATGCCAACCAATAATCTTTCGACAACCAGACAAAACTTGAAGAAAAAATCCAGTTACATGGGCACATAAAAGAAGCAGCGCATAAATGGCAAGTCCATGAATAAGTATGTTGGAGTTGTAAGCTGCCAGAACCCAGAAGATAGCTTTTGGCTTAATAATCATTTACAAGGTTATCATGGAAATGATGGTCCATAGTTCTCAAAAGTATGGAAGGGATTTTTGTTTTCATGTGAAATTGCAAAAACAAGTACTCTCTCCATTCCAAATTATACATTGCTTCATATTTAGACATACATTATATTTAGGTGCAGAGAAAGCTACGTAACTAGAAAAGCCAAAGTTACATAGTACATACCTACAAAAGCCAAAACAACCTACTCCCTCTGTTTCAAATTGTAGTTCGTTTTGACTTTTTTAGTGCATGCATTTTGCTATGTACCTAGATAAATAATATGTCTAGATACATAACAAAATGCATGCACCGAAAAAGTCAAAGTGAACTACAATTTGGAACGGAGGGAGTATAATTTAGGAGGGAGGGAGTAGAAGAGAAAAGTCCACAAGGACCTATGTTCTGTGCTTTCTCAAAGAAAGGAAATGATCAGGTAAAGCCTGTCCCAATGTCTCTTTTTTAGAACTAAGAGCTGGTACATAGGCATAAGCCTAACAAAGCACCATATAGTCTATAGTAATGGTCCAACTAGCCAAACGCAGGTATGTGCAGTCAACAACAGCAACATGGACACATGATTACGAACCAACCCGAGTACTGAAACAGCAGAACAACCATCCAGATGCACCGGCAATAATTCCAACTTGGTAAGTCAACTAAAATACTAAACAGTGCGGGAGCCAATGGCACTGGGTACGCCCTTTAAGTCAACTAAAATACTAAACAGAACAACCAGTACCAAATCAAAGGATGACAGAAACACAAACCTCGTTGTTCCGTGGTATTAGAATTTTCCCCCAAATCGTGCAGCCTGTGCAAAATCTCAAGCGAAACTTTCTGCTTCAGCTCGAGCGGCAGCTCCCTTCGCCTCTTCTCTTCCCTCGCGAATGCCTTGCGCAGCTTCTTCACCTTCTCGCACGCACCAGAGGCCAAAATCTCAAAAGCTTCAGATCACCGCTTCAATGGAACACCTGAACAAACTGAATTCCAGACACAAGAGCTCTGTAGAACAGCTATACATACCGCCTCAATGAGCTCGACGGGCTCCGCCGCGCGGTGAATCCGGATCGACTCCTCCACCCACCTCATCTGCTCCCTGGAATACTTCAGCTCTCCGCCTAAAACCACGGAGACGAACTCAATCGGCAGATTAATTTGATCAAAACAACCGGATGGACCAACAGTGAACTGAGCTGAGGTCTGAGGAGAGGGAAAACAGCGTCGTACGTCTGGCTGCAAACGCGAATAAGGAGCCGGGAGCGTAGAGCGCGCGGGCCACGAGCAGCGCGGCGACGAGATTGCCCACGCAGAGCGCGACGGCGACGCGGCGGCAGGTGCAGCACCTCGCCGCGGCGGCCGCGCGGCCGCCGAGCCGCAAGCCCCTCACCATCACCATGGCGCCACGGGCGGAGCCATCCTAGTACCCCGCCGCCGGCGCCAGGGCCGGTGGGCTCCACGCCCCGCGCTAGGGTTCCGCACGCCGGAGCTCGTCTGTAATCACACTGCGGCACGGTAGCAGGCTAGCAGCAGTAGTGCGCGCTCGCGAGAGGAATGAATGTGTTCGATGCCTTCGTGCGCGTGTCGCCGCAGGTAGGCGGCGGCGCCTTTTGGGGCTTGGCCGCTTTGCACTTGGGAAGCGGCTTGGACGGTACCTTGACCGGGGAGCTGAACCGGTGACGGCACTCGCTGGACGGCTGGACCTACTCCGGATCTCCGACTGCCGACAGGTGGGTCCGGGCGGAAGCTGTGCTGCAGGTGCCATTGCCATGGATCGGTCTTCCGATCTTCGTGGCGACCGGGTGCGGCGATCTCCCGATCTTCGTGGCGATCGGGTGCGGCAGAGTGGCCTGCACGACGGTTCACTGTTGCATACAGCAACTAATTTAATTTAAAAGCTTAAACTGACGAGGAGAGGTGGATAATTCACTTATATTCTAACACTTCCCCTCACGTCGAGGTTCCGGCGAGAGATCCTAGCGACGGTCGAGCCTCAGACATGGAATAGGAGCGAGCAATAATTATTTTATTTAATTGCGCTAACAAGAATTCGAACTCGAGACCTCTGACTTGGATACCATATTGAGTTGTATGCACCCAATTCAATCTAAAAGCTTAAGCTGATAAAGAGAGATGAACAATTTACTTATATTTTAAGGATGTTTATGTTCGGTAGGATTAGTCATTGTTTACCTAGGAATCTGAAGCTGATTAGCTCGTTGAAGAGAACCTGAGCTGTTGGAATGTTCCGTCGTAGTGGTAGATTATTTTGAAGTAGTACTATTATTATAGCAGTCTAATGACCAATTAGTCGTTACTGCCTCGGAAGCCAACTTTTTTATGTGCAAGTTGTCGCTGAGTCAGAGCCCATTTTTTTGTGAACGGAGGGAATGTATTCTAGCTAATCGGTGCCGTGGCATCTAGCGGCAGGGCCCTGCTAGCGGTAAAGCATGACAGCGAAGTGTAGCAGTGACAACACTCGTGGTTGTATTTTACCTCCAAAATGTAAATTACTCCCTCCGCCCAGTAAAAATAATCATTCTCACTTTTTAAAAATTAAAAAAGCAACTTAAATTAGATTTATAAGATATTAATATTTTTATATAATTAGTATTATTACACAGACAAATGAATATATTTTATATTAAATATATTTTGAGATATAAATATTGCTAATATTTTTTATAAATTTAGTTTAATTAAAAAAGTTTGACTACTCGCATCATATAGCGATACTCCTTTTATACGGGATTGAAGGACTGTTTCTCTTTACGCAGGTGTCGTCCTGTTCAGCCTTTCCCATGGCCATGGGTGAACACTGGACCTGTGAAGCTTAGGAGGAGAAAATTAGCTTTTTTTTAGCCTCTCATCTAATTATAGTTTTAGTATCTGATCAGATACAAACACATACCACCACACACGCACACACATTTATATATAAACACCTACAATATTTAGACACAAACATTGCTAAGAGGTACCCAAATATCATCAAACTCCAAGCTATAACAGGCACATCGCTTACCGTAGTGGCACATCTGCGCCGGAGGTAACCTGGAGAATGGGAGAAAATGAGCTATTGTACCCTTCAAACCGCACCAGTTACCTCGCGGATTACTTTGTTTTTTTTTAAGGTCGCGGATTGCTTTGCTAATGCTTCGTGCTTCGGCCTTTCGCGTGGGCCTGTATGGTTTCTGGCCCATGTCACTTCTACTGCTATTACAGGCCTGGGCGCCCAGCATTGCTACCACCCATTTCAAGCCCAGCTTTACAGCCGCATTCACCGCTGAGCACATCGAAGGAGCATGTCCGCATGGGCGGAAGCATTTGTTGCTGGAGGTTTTCAGGTGCCAACAGACCGGCAAGTGCTCCGGCCTCGCCATTGGAGTATTCGACAGCGACTCATCGAGACGTGCGTGTGCGCGCGACGCCACAACGGATACGCAAAACGTGCTTGCTTCACCATCGGTCCCGGTCTCGCTGCCGTTGCCGCCGGCGAACAAACCGCGGTAGGTCATACGTGCGTCGGGTGGATTTCCTCCTAAGGCTATCTCCAACAGCCAAGATGTAAATAAACCACCCATTTCATGTTTGGATCGCGCATAGTATCAAACAAGCATAGCCAAATCTGTGTCTTCTCCAACAGCCCGCTCAAAAGGAGAACCCCCTACTTCTCTCTCTCCTCGCCAAGCCAACGAGCGTCCCTGCCTGGCCGAGCTACCTTGCCGAGCTACCTTGCCTAGCACCCCACGTCCGCGGGCTAGCCAAGCCGTGCCGACCGCGCCCCGTCGGCGCGCGGTCCTGCCTCGTCGTCGTCGTCCACGGGCCCCATCCCGTCGTGGTCCCACCTCGCCGTCGTGGAGGCGTCACGGTCCCGGACCAGCAACAGCTCCCGGGCGCCGGTGAAGATGGTGGCGGCGCGGTGGGACGAGATCGGCGGCTTCGAGTGCTCCTACTCCTTCGGCTTCGTGCGCAGCCTCGCCATGGACTAACAGCAGCGCTGGCAGCGCCCCACCGTGGTCCCGCACGCGCTCTCCGCCTCTGCCCCTGCCACGTGCGCCATCGCCATCGAGGAAGAGGACCGGGCCGACGCTGACCGGTTCCTCCGCACCGTCGAAGACCTGAGTCGGCTCGCGCCACCGTCGCCCGCGGCCATCGACCTGCTGCCCGACGACGTCGTTGCTGACCTCCATGCCGTCGCGTCCCGCATGGCCGCCGCGCTAGACGGAGGCCGTCGGGGAGGCTTGAGCCGCCGCGTCTGCACGGACCTGCGTTGCCTGCCGTCGGGGACGAGCAAGGGAGGACGCCGGAGGCCGTCGGGAAGGCCCGGGCTGCTGCGTCTGCGCGGGTCCTGCGTCGCCGGCCGTGTGATGCACTTGCGGTGGAGGTGGGCGGGCGATGTGCTTGCCACAGGTGCTTGCCGGAGTAGAGCGCCGACTGCTCGCTTCTCGCCGTGCCGGTGCTTGCCGGAGTAGAGCGCCGACTGCTCGCTTCTCGCCGTGCCGGCGGCTGCCGCGTCACGGGCTGCGCCTTGGGCCCACCACTACCGGTGCCAGAGGTTTGCCTCTCTCTCGAATCGATGAGGCTTTTTGCCTTCTCTTTCGGCTGCTATCCAAAATAGCTCGCCTGTTTGTTGGAGGCCTTTTTTTGAGGCAAAAATACTATGCGCGATGGATTTTCGGTTTGCCTCGCCTTTTGCCTATGCTGTTGGAGTCGGCCTAACCGAGCTGTTCAGTGATGTACGGAACCGGCGGAAATTAGCTGCAATGCCGGTGGCGAACGCCGAACGGAGTAGGGACCTTGCGATAGTTAACGTCAGGGCTCTTTCTCCTCCATGCTAGTACATGAAGCACATAAACAGAACTCAAACGCGGCAAGTTAACAAAGCAGGACAGAAGTAAAAGGAGCATCGATCACTCTGATAACAATTCACAAATGTAACTTTAAAAGTCTCAACAGCGTCTCGACGTAAACACATTCAGTCAAATCGTCTGCACTGCAGCATTTCCACAAACACCTCGCGTGCGCTGCCATGAGGCAGCAACGAGAGGTTTAGAGAAGGGGGCACGGCCTCACCGCTAGACATGGAAGCACACGACCGTACGGAAAAGAAGAATTCTCAAGGGAGCCCGCTACTGGTCCTCGGCGGCGGCGGGCGCGGGCGCAGGGTGGGCGGTGAAGATGCGGCGGAGGTGGGACGCGAGGGCGCCGGACTTGTCGGCGTCGGCCTCCCTGCGGAGCGCGTCCTGGAGGTCCCGCATGCGGAGGGAGAGGTCCTCGCGCTCGCGGCGGAGGCCGGCGTTGTCGACGGCGAGGTCGTTCAGGCGGTGCTTCTGGCCCAGGGACCGCAGGCTCATCATGAAGACGCCCGCCATCAGGAACAGCTGCACGAACCCTTCCTTGCGCTTCTTCGCGTTCGCCAGCAGCCCCGCCGGGCGCCGGCCGCCGAAGCCGCTGCCGCTGACGTCCGCCATCTTCGCCTGCGCGGGGTTGGACTCAGTCCGATCTCCGGTGGGCTCTGTCTGGGCTCTTGGGACTGGGAGGCAGATGAGATCCGGTAACTGCCTCTGGGCTCTGTTAAGTGACGCGCTGTGACTTTTCCGGCATCTCAGGCGTTCATATCAAATCCAATGGCCCTTAACAATTCAAAGGAAAAATGGGCATAACGACAGACTGCTCAATCACGTGAACCCACACGGCTTTTAGCATGCTGTTTAGCTAGTATACTTGTCTAACAAAACATTCTTTGGATTGCATGTCATTAAAAATAGTTCACGTTTTAATAAGACTAAGTTTCTAGTGAACATTATACATATTTATGGCTCCAAAATTTATTATAAATATACATTCGTAATTAATCTAAGGGTTGATATTTATTTGATATCATAAATATCAATGTTTTTATTTATAATTGGTCAAATTTAAAATAAAAAAAATGTAACATTGTGCTAGCATTTCATGTTTTTGTGGACAATGGGAGTACTAGTTATCTTTTTTTTTGACAACAAGTATTAGTTATCTTTATCCCCACCCAGCTCACGTTGGCCATATTTGGATGTTATCCTATTTATCTCAATCCATAAGTGTTAAGGTGTATTGAAAATTTTTCATTCCAATTCACACTAACACATGTAGATCGATATTAATATAACAACATCCAAACAAAGTCTCCATTGGTTGGTGGTGGGATGTTGCCTCCACACTTGGCATTCATTCTCTGTGATGGTCTTGAGTTTGGTTTCTTCTTAGTTTTCCTACAAAACTTCAATTGCTTTGTAGGGTTTTTCTAAGAGCGCTTGACGTCGCAGAAAATCTAGATTAGTACTAGCTATATTTAGCTTTGCAAAACGCTTTAGCTCTTCTCTTGGAGATGCTCTAATTGCCCTACCTGTACGGAGGATTTGAGGCGCCCAAATGTGTATTTGTTTTGTAGCAAGTTTACGGTATTTTAGTCTGTTGTGTGAGAAACACACTATACATTGCTGATAAGTCGGGTTGATAAATTCAAACACACCCGGTGATTCATCCTGTATATACGCTGGAACCTGCAAAAAATAGACTGAAATAGTTTATTTCTTTTAAGCAACAGCGCTCTGACAGATTATCTGTTCCGGCGAATGTTCTTGTTCTCCCCACTTCTATTTTTCGCCGGTGAATCTCAAAACTGTGGACCTTTACACGCATGGCACAAGAAAATGACCCAAGCAAACTATCAGTACACCATCACAATATCATACAGGGGTGCATGGGGCATTGGGGGCGCAGCGCAGTCCCAGTATATGAATGATACATGCAAAGAAACATAAAAGTTTCATACAAGTTCATTTCCTCCCCGAGTATTATTCTTTTGTACCACAACCTTCGATCCTTTATGTCGATCGCCTATACATAACAAATTAATAACACGTTTGATCCATTACATGTACACGCACGGGCTTGCTTAGTTGTCGTAGATGCGGCACTCGTCGGACTCCGGGTTCTCCTTGCAGTACTGCTCCAGCGGGTCGTTGTTCTCCTTGAGGTTGTCCCTGGCGTGGCTCGCCGCGGCGCTGATCTCCTCCACATTGTCCCACGCCGCCGCGCACTCCGCGGTGCCCTTCTCGTCCGCGCACGTCGCCTCCGCCTCCTTGATGCTCTCCGACAGCTTGTCGGAGATGTCCGACGGCGTAGCTGGCCCTGTCGACCTCACCGCGAACCCACCGCGGCGCGCCACGGGGAACCAGACGCGGCTGGCGGCCTTCCTCCTTGGAAGCACATCGGCGGCAACCGCGAAGGTGGTCGCCGGAACAGAGAGGCTTGCCACCGTCGAGGCCATTTCTATCTTAGCTTCCTGCAGTTACAAACTCTCTTGCGTGTCAAGGGATGGTGTAGTGTAGTGCTGTCACGTAGCTAGAATTGGACTCGGTACTTGGCATTTTGCGCTGGAGAGACGAGGTTAATATATAGCTTTGTTCGTCCAAGGGCAGGGCATTTTACGTGCACTCGTTTCTTATCGCCTCTTGGCCAATCGTTATGACCCACGTCGTTGCTGCGTTTAGAGAGATATTTGAAGGGAGATCTTTTGCTCTCGGTTCGGGAGATCGGAGTTGTTTGTTGGCAAGAAAAACTTGCAGGTGTGCAAGCGTTTGCACGGTCTTTATTTGTGCTTGTAAAGTTCTTGTAGAACACGAAATTCGACGCGAGGTCCGTGTTGTGCCGCTTGTGTAGAAAAGTGAACTCGATGCGACCAAAACAGCAACTCGTTTTCAGGGGTGAAGCAAATATCTGAGATACTGTCGGATCGGAGAAACAAACAAATGGTACAGCACTACTACTATTGACAAATTTCTAGATATTTTTGGACAACTTGATACATATACTCCAAACAAATTTCAGTATGCTTGTAATAATTTGTGGTACCTGAGGATAACGTAGGAGATGCATGTCTGGCTGACAATGATCCAAACAAAAAGTGCACGGGAGTAGGAGGGCTAGACAGCCAAGACAAGTGGATACGTGGACCCAGAGGCCAGAGCCTCCGACCGGACTCCTGATTAGGCCCAATCATTGACAGCTTTCATAAAGAAGATGTGACCTCCATTGTTTACTTGTGACTTACTCCGTAGGTGATCGTTCACGTGCGTCGCTGAGCTGCAGAAATTTAAGATGAATTTCAGATATGTATCCTGGACTATAGCCATTCGGATGTATTGCAAACAAATTATATAATTGCTGCCCATATAGATCCACGTGCCATCCGATAAACACAGTAGGCATGTGATAAACAGTTCAAACAGGTTTTCACACTGTGATCCAAATTTAGATACTTCAATCCCTTCTAGATTTTCCATGCATCTAACAGTTGCGAGCTCAGATCGTCTCGGCTTCTCAACGTAAGCAAAGAATACGATCATGCACTACCGGATCCATCGGCTTTGCCGAGTGCCTAAAAATACTCGATAAAGTCCTGAAAGCAGTCGGCGAAGGCTTTGCCGAGTGCTTTCTACGTTGGCGGTCGGCATAAAGCTGTCGGCAAAGAATGCCTCGGCAAAGACATCTTTGCCGACTGCCACGCGCGGGCACTCGGCAAAGACTTTGCCGAGTGCCAAACTACCACTCGGCAAAGGAAGCGGCCACTGTCATCTGGCGGCTTCTTTGCCGAGTGCTGACATGGCACTCGACAAAAATATTTTATTTTTTTATTCAGAAAGTCTCTACTGAATGCCGAGGCCGGCACTCGGCAAAGAGTATTTTCTTTTTCTAAAACCAGTCTTTGCCGAGTGCCTGCGCAGGCACTCGGCAAAGCTGGTGCTGTTGCCAGACGGTGCACAGCTTTGCCGAGTGCCGTGGCACTCGGCAAGCTGGATTTTTTTTTTCTTTTTTTTGTTTTTCCATATATATATATAACACAAATCCACGTATAAAGCACAAATCCATATATATATCATATTCCATAACAAATCCGAGAGCCTGCATGCCATAACAAATCGATCCACATCCAAGTCCAACATGCATAACAAGTTCATCATGTCCAACATCCATCACAAAGTCCATCACAAGCTAAACGAGAGGTATCTACGATGACCTGGTGTCCCAATGGCCCCGAGAGTGTGAAGAGCCCTACCTTGGCACCCCGGCCACCCCTGCGGCGCCGAGGCATGCGGCGACGCCGAGAAGTACGTCCAGGACGTGACCTGCTGAGGCTCAGGAGCGCCACCTGACCACCCGTGCTGCTGAGGCTGAGGAGTTGCGCCACCTGACCACGAAGACCACCCATGCTGCGGAGGCGGAGGAGGAGCGCCACCTGGCCACGTGTGGTGTGGACTCGGGCCAACCTGCCACTCATGGCCTACAGAAGGGCATCTGGAGGAGTCGGGTTCAAACCCGCCGACTGTACCTGCACAAAGTAGAAGCGATCTCATTAGTACTAGCGGGATGGCCGCACAAGCCAAAACAATAGACAAACATATATACTCACTGGAGTCCCTATAGGGCCAAGAGGAGGGGGTGGAGCGAACATCAAGGCAGGCAACGGAGGCAAGACAACACCAGGGATGAAGGTTCTAAAAGAAGCCGGCAAAGTCCTGCATCTGACGCTGCGAGTGCTGCCAGACAACCTCCTTCTGGCACGCCATCTCCTGCCGATGGGCCTCCTGCGCGGCCCACAACTCGGCCAGCTCGGACTGCAATATTACACCCACGATGTTTAAACAATGCAAAAGGAAAGGTACATATGTAAAACCAATGAAAGACGAATAAAACTAAAGTTACCTGAACCGCCTCCAACATCTGCGTGGAGCTCGGCTGTCGAGGTCGTATGGGGACGTTGGAGGAGGTCGCAACTGGGACTGCGAGGAAAACACAAGGACGATTACAGGTAATGAGAATGAATAAATAAATAAATAAATATATAAATAAATAAATAAATCAACAGAAGCATACCCATGTGTCCATGAACCCTCCGAGGGGGCGGCTCCCTTGGTGGTGTGCCGGCCCTGTCCCTCCCACGGGTCCTGCAAAAAAGGGCAATAGGTTAGTATCAATTGAAAATTTCGGCAGCACCTCCCCTACACAGGGAGGTTCCCAAAACCTACAGAAAACATAGGCACGAAGGCCAACATTTACAATGGCACGAAGGCTGACAACCATAACGGCACGAAGGTTGACACTCGCAAACGGCACGAAGGCCGACATTCACAACGGTCCGTATACATTCGGTGGTGGCGGGGCGTTCACGCGGAGAACGGGACGGGACGTTGCTGCGGAGGCACCACCTCCCCTTCACCCCTTCTCCTCCTCGGCCTCCTTCTCCTCTCCTTCCTCGCCTCGCCGGCCTCCTCCTTCCTCCTTCTCCTTCTTTCTTTCCTACTCCTCCTTCCCCTTCTCTTTCTCCTCCTTCTTCTTCCTCTTCTCTTCCCCTTCCTCCCCCTTCTTCTTCCCCTTCCTCCTCCTGCTTCTTCTTCTCCTTCTTCCTCCTCTTCCCCATCCTCCTCAGCCTTCTTCTTCCTCCTTCCTCCTCCTCTTCCTCCTTCCTCGGCAGGCGGCGGAGGAAGCCCGTGGCGGTGGGGAGAGGTGGCGTCGGTGGCTGGCAGGGGCGCGGGGCGGGCTGGAGCGCGGCAGTAGGGCGCCCTGGTGGCGGTGGCTCGGTGGGGGTCGGGGGTGGGCGGCGATGGCGGCGGCGCGGTGGCCACGGTGGGGCGTGGCGTCGACGGTGGTGCTAGGCGGCGACGGCGGCGCGAGGCGGCGGCGACGGTGCTTGGCGGCGACGGGGGCGCGGGGGGCTGGGGCGCGGGGATAGATGAGATAGGGTTTGGGGAGAGATGGGCCGACCGGGCCTCTTACATTAGGGCCCTTTGCCGAGTGCCAAGATGGGCACTCAGCAAAGAAAGCTTCTTTGCCGTCACAGGCACTCGGCTGCCGAGTGCCAGTCTTGGCACTCAACAAAGTTTTAAATTTTTTTGAATTTTGAATTTAAACTTATCTGTAGCCCAAAAAAATTGTATTTGAACACATATTTTTATAATATTTTTCTATATTCCTTGAATATGTGATCACAATTGATCACATGTGGAGATGTCTGGGTTTTAGGCATCCGAAGTCGTAACTTGCTCTAAACATTTCCAAATTTTTATTATAGCCTCCTCATGCGATAACATAACATCTTGACAAGTTTTGTGATTTTTGGACTTCGTTTGGATTTTATACAATTAAAAAACACTTCTACCGTAACTGGATGGTCATATTTCATGGACAATGCGTTGAAACTTTTGGGTGAGTTTATGGACACGGCTTCAAAATATACTCTCCAACATGAACATAATTTTTTGAATGGCTACGTTTTATTATTTCATGCACCTGCAGTTTAAATTTGGATTATGCGAAAAAATTCAAGTAAATGAAATAAATAAACAAAATATAGAAAAATGTTATAAAAAGGTTCCAAATTCGAACATGTGCTTGAATATAATATGCTTAGGCCAGAGAAAAGTTTGAATTCAAAAATTTTAAAAAAATTGAAAACTTTGTCGAGTGCCAAGGACGACACTCGGCAAACAGGCTCTTTGCTAAGTGCCGTGGTCGTGGCACTCGGTAAAGGATACATATTTTCCGAGTGCCATCCTTGGCACTCGCCAAAGATGGCCGGCCTGGGCCCAGCAGCCAGCCACGTGGCGCTTTGCCGAGTGCAAGGCGTGGCATTCGGCAAAGGGACCGTCTTTGCCGAGTGCCCGACGGAAGGATACTCGGCAAAGGGGATGGCGACGGATGTCGTTTACCCCAGTCAATCTTTGCGGAGTGCTTTTCTTTGCCGAGTGTAGCGCACTCGGCAAAGAAGGTCTTTGCCGAGTGCCTGGCTTCGTCGAGTACCAGACACTCGACAAAGATATCTTTGCCGAGTGCTCCATATGGCACTCGGCAAAGAGTGTCTTTGCCGATTGCCCTTGCTTTGCCACTCGGCAAAGATACGGGCACTTGACAAAGCCCCTATTTCCCGTAGAGATGTCAGTGTTGACTACTGCATATTCCTATCACTTCGTCTCGATGCTGAGAGTGCAAGATGAGACCCAATGCCATAAGCAATGGCGATTTCTACTGATCATTGTCGTCCAAATGAAAAAAAAGGCATGCAACTCATCATAGAAAATGCATGCAACTCACATTCGAGGAGGAACATTTCTCGGTTCTTTCGCCCTCTATGCCCATGCATGGAATCATGGGGAGCTAGGCTAAAGCTAGCTCTAGGTCGGCAAACTCATGTTCGAGCAGGCTACACCTTGAGTCCGTGACCTGATGCTAAGCTAGACATCGACACTTCGGGACTGCTTTGTCCCTGGCTCCCTGCCCAAAGCCGAGCACACGTGAAAACTAAGTCAAACATACTCCTATGTTTTATGCCGCCACACTACCACCATAATACATAATGTAGAATTGGTGATTAGCGATGGTGAACAACAGATTTGGCCAAACTTTAACACGTACGGCAAGTTCGGCAAATCCTTAGGGTCTGTTTGGCAGGGTTAATTACATGAGTTGCCATCAACACGTATTAGTGATAAGGCAGGGGTACGCTAGACAATTGTTCTCTCGGCCATTAAATAGTTATTGATAAAGCTATTTTGTCCAACAACATTCCCAAAAAACTTCATGAAGCTATTATAAATTATTAGAAGCTATTTTAAAAAATTAACTTTATTAGTGAAGTTAAGCCCTCCAAACAGGCCTTAATAAGCATCCAATGTCTGAAACCGCGATAGGGGAAGCGCCAATCACAGAGTCACAGCTGCACATCAGGACGAGCAGGGAGAATCTAGCCATCGATCCAGGGGCCGTCACCCATGTGGCTTGGTTTACTTTTGCCCACCTGCTTGCCCTTTTATTCCCAAGCTGATCCCGCGTAATGGCCTTTCTGAAACTGCATCTTCTTTCATCTCTCTGTTGAACGGGCGGGGTAAACCTTCTCCTGTAATCCCAAGCACAAAGTAAACCGTTATGCTACGCTCGTGAAAGCATTAACAACAAGCACAGTGTTGTACGCGCAGTTGCGCACTGTTCCTTTGCTCGTGCAATCGGGACGTGGTTTGAAGCTGAAGAGCGTACTATCTCTAATAAATCTAGCTAGCTTGTAGCTTCAGTCAACAAGAGCAACTCTAGTGGAGTGAGTAAACAGGTCTCTATTCTAATTTTTAAAAATTTAAATAAAAATATAATTTTAATAGGCCTTCTATTTGGACTCTTATTTTAGGAGGACTCTCAAAATTTAGTTTCAGGCCTCAAAAATAGACAGCTGGAGTGATAGAATAAGGTGTTGGGTTGGAGTTGGAGTCAATTTTAGACCCCTATTATATACGGACCAGCATGCAAATGAAAAAAATAGAGACTTAATTTACATACTGGATTGCTGTAAACATAATATTTTATAACGGGTCGACAAGGGACAGGGCGCAGACTGATGCTGAACCAAAAATCACATACGAGTACTGCTCAAATTATCTTCTTTATCACTCGCTCAGCACCATGTAAAAAAGATTTTTTTTAGCCATTTGTTTGTCGACAAGGACTCAGAAGAAGGAAGGGCGGTTTCTGACAGATTGGATAATCCCACGTGTGCAGAAGTATCGATGTGAACCCCTGGCACGAGGTGGCATACATTTTTCAGCATCGGTAACGCCGCGGGTTGTGTCAGCAGTGGTGACCGCGCCGCGCCGTACACACCAATAGGGCAATAGGCGCTCACGGCTCGCTCATGCGTAGACGAAAGGCAGAGCTAGCCGCAGAGGCGGCCGGGTCCGATTCCGATCGCCCGATCGAGCACGACCGACCGCGGGTGTTGGCCGGGCGGGGCCATGGCGTCGCTCAGCTCGGCGCGTCCAGCTGTTCCAGGGGACGCTTCGTGCTGGTCGTGGGAGAAGCTTGGATCCGCTTTTCACCAGTACCCACCGTGCGGCCGGCGGGCGCGCACATGGTCTTGACCATGGCAAATGAGGGATGAAGCGGTAGCTGCGAGTGCCTTTTGACCTGCGGCGCGAAGTGTTCGTTTTCATCTGCGAGCGTGTTCACCTATTTGTGAGAGACCAAGGATGATTAGAGATATGATATCGAATAATGCACACTTCAGATAATAGCAGTGCTCCTAAAGTTCCGACCGGATAAAGTGGGTGAATGCGAGTGCAGGGCGGAGCCCGGTAATAAAATCTTCCGAGGCATAGAAGCATGCAGAGGCAGAGCTGGCCATCGGCAGCACACCAAGAGCGCGTTTGCGGGGTGGCCCGTGGGCCAAATTACGCCCGCGGGGGCCAGGTCGCCGTGTTTACGGACCTGACCCAATTTTCAGCCCGGCTCCCAGCATGCCAAAACGACGCCGGGGCCTGGCCTGGAGAAACGCCGCTAGGGTTCGTTTCTCCATAGCTCGGCCGCGCGCGGCGCTCGCTGCGATTTCGGGGCGGCGGCGGGCGATTTCGGGGTGGTTCTGGCGGGCTCACACTAGAAGGTGAAACTTTCTCGCGTGCTTTGCCGCCACGTGCGAAGGGAAATCAGCCGGCGACCCTCGCGCCTTTATAAGGGCTTCCCCTCCCCCTCTATCTTCTTCTTCCTCCCGTTCGCCTTCCAGCTCCCTCGTGAGATACCGGTGGTCAGGTGAGTGCTTGGCGGCAGCGATGACCTCCGTCTTCGTCGGGGTTGGCCGCGACGCTACTCCGGTTGCTGCTTCCGGGACTCCAAGGCGTTGTTGTTCGTCTTCTTCTCCGTCCCCGACTGCTTCGACTTGAGCTCGTCCTGCATCATCTACTTCCAGATCTGCTTCGTCTACTAGCAGATCTTGTTCCTACTTCCAGATCTGCTGCGTCTTGCTTGGTTCGACCCCGAGCCTAAGGTGAAATGCACCCCACTGCTTTCTTATTCCTTTATGTGCATGCTGTTAGGTTTTCATACCTGAGTTTGTTCTTGTTCTGTTTTCATTTCGTACCTTATACTCCATGGGTTTAGTAATGTTTGGTACCTGATGGTTTTGTCGATTTGTTATTCATTGTTATTGTCATGTGCGAACACATGGTTTTTACATAACCATTGTGGAGCATCCTTGTTGTGTGATGAGTAATTTTCAACACGCCAACACTTTGGCGTGTGGTTGGTTCGGTGATTCTTCTAATCCCTTGGCACAGGGTTATATGTCGAAACGGTGTCTCTTGGCTCGTAATGTGTAGGTGTAGAGTCCGGATGCAGTGGCAGCGGTCGGAAGAATGTCAAGTAGGGCGTGCCGTACTGACGAACCGGGTGCGGTGAAGGGCGGACGCTAGGCTTGGACTGACGGACCAGACGGCTGGGTGGCCAGCCGCGGTGGCTGACACTTGGGACATCGATAAGCACAAGTGTACACGGCAGGTGATGCATACGCGGTATGGTTTGGTGGTTTTCCCTCAAAACCATTGGCGGCAGGTTTGCGGGTTTGGGCCTCAAAACCCGGGCGGAGGTCCCGATGCTGACGAATGGCACGTGGCGGCATCGGGGAGATTGCGTCGGAGTAAGGCTACCGATGAGAAGGCGCAGTGGCTGTCGGATCAAGAAATCTCGAGTTGGACCATAGTGCCCTTGGCTAGGTGGTTCGCTCTAAAAATATCTAGGGACAGAAGTAAAATTTTGTAATAGGTCTATAAATAAGAGGGGACTGCCTCCACTCAGTCTCACCTCTTGGATTCCAGTTTTCTCCTTCTTCCTTGTAGGTCTTCCCCCTCTAGTGTTCTTGGTGAGAGAGAGGTCCATGAATCTTTGATTTGTGCTCGAATCAAGTTGGGAAGAGAGGCACCTAGTCCTATTTGTTTTCTCTAGGAGTAAAGATGGATTTACATTCGTGTTGTTCTTGATTTGCTCATCCTAAGATCCTCTCCCTCATCTATTTTCGTGGTCGAATTTCTATGATTTTACATCATTTGAGTCTATTTTTCTTACGTTGATTCATGCTATGATGTGAGAGGATCAATCCACCGAAGGGTTTGAGCTAATTCCTCACGAGCGTGTAGATCGGGACGGATTTGTGTTCTTGGCGAGTTCATGGCGATTTTCTTACCCCTTTCTTGTTTTCTCTTGATTCATGTCAAATTGGGCCATGAACTTTTAGAGGTAGCTTTCCTATTACCTTGTGACCATACGGTTAAAATTTGGTGGTAATCAGAGTTGATTTGGCCAAGAAATCGATTTTTCCTTGCTCCATGCGATTTTTTGAGCGTTCTGTTCGTGCTGATTTTGTGACCTGTGGACAGTCCACACCTGGGTCCTGGACAGTCCGCCCTTGAACTTAAAAACATCCCTCTTGAGTGCCCAGTCGCAAACAGTCCACCCTAGGAGCGCGGATAGTCCAGACCTGCTTCACAAGCAGCGACCAGAACGTGTTCTAGAAGTTGTTTTTCGCCAGTTTGAACGCTGGACAGTCCGCCTTCAAGCCCGGACTGTCCACGGCTCATTGTTTTTTGCTGCATCCACAACCTGTTTCTAGGAGTTCTGTTTCACCGTTTTGACTTGCAAACAGTCTGATCTTGTAACGGCGGACAGTCTGTGGTTACACAGTGAAGGCTGAGTTTTTTGTATCGTGCTCGTTCGGTCTCCGTTTGTTCAAGGGGTTGTTTCTTTGTTCTTGTGGTGACCAGCTGTGTTCCTAGGGAGCATCCACCCTCTCAATAGGGTCATGGTCATCACTGGCATATGTGTTTTGCATCTTAGGGTGTTTGTTGAGTCGAGGAACTAAAAGATTCGAAAGAATTTTTGAGGCTCCCCTTTACCCCCCTCTGTTCGCCTTTCCGGTCCTTCATCATGTGTACATGAAAGTTGTCGGTGTTTCGACCCCGGGGGCCAAGCACCAATGAGTAAATTTGTATTGCATGCTCCCTAATCTAGATGGTGATACAAGAAGAACACACGAGGTTTATCCTGGTTCGGGCAATAGAAGGCCCTACGTCCAGCGGGGGGGAGGGGAGTTTGTATTATCTTGCACCGAAGTGCTTGTACAGGGGTGAATACAAGCGAGCGAGTGAGGTGAGCTAGGACTTGAGCATTGCGGGCTCTGGCTTTCCTTCCCCTCTCTTAAACTAGCCCTGCGCCTCCTGTTATAGGCCAAGGAGGGGCATGAGTGTACAGAAAGCCCTGGGAAGAGCACCGATAGGGCTGACATAGGTTATGACATCGAAGGAGATGCCGATCAAGTCGTCTTTGCTGTAGAGGCATGCGTTGGGCGTGATTCGCCCTGTAGCGACATGCTTGGAGATGACAGTCGTCCTTCTTGTGCGTGTGATGATGTTGTAAATGGCCGGTGAAAGACCGATGCCCATGCACGGGCGTTCAGATCCCTGTAGCTGTCGCATCGGGAGCGGTTGGAAAACTGACCGATGGCGTTGAAGTCTTGCTTGAGGGGGTGGTTGAGGGGGTCGAATGTAGTCGAGGAGGTCAAGACCCAAACGGATAAGATGAAGCCTCAGGAAATACGATGTTTGTGTTGACGAATGCATCTTGAGGGGGTGCCGAATGGGGCACAGTGTTCGGTATGGTGATACAGTACGGTACGATCCACTGGTTTCCTTGGTATGGGCGGTAAAAAGTGGATTTGACCGGTGTACTGCCCACTATTACCATGGATGTAGCCATGAGGTTAGGGGGGAGCTGGTGAAATACATTAAATGCTCTTGGAATCGTACAGAGGGTAGGTAATTGAGGGGAATGCCTTACTCGAGGGGTGGTCGTTCGCCCGCGCAAACTTCCGTCACTCATGGGGGCCGATCGTACCCTCAAGTTTACTACCTCGAGCCGAGAAGTTTACGTCGAGCGAATGGCAGCCTAGGCTATTGAGATCACTCGTGGGTCAGCCCAGCGTAACTTGACACTTGGGCTTGATACCTCATGTGTTTTAGGCTGGGGAGTAATGATGACGGTTTTGGGTTTGTTAATGCTGTGGTGGATTTGCTTAGTTGAGGGTTAAGGGTAACCCTTATTTAGGTACCGGACAGTAGCCCCTGAGCCCCCGCATGAGTGCTGGTAGTCATGCGGGGGGTTTTGAATCGAGACCGAGGTGTCGACCGCAATTTTTTGGAGGGTGCGCGCAAGCGTACCCTTCGGGGGTAGCCCCCGAGGCCTCAGAGGAGTAGGGAGATGCCTCTGAGGGCTTTATTTGTCGAGGGGTCGACTGGTGGCCTTGAGGTGTTCTCATTGATGCAAACATGTAGATATATGGATACCGGTTCCATTCGATAGGACTCGGCGGCTCGATGCCTCCCTTCTTGGGGATTCGATGGTAATCCTTTCGTTTTGCCTTGGATACGTCTAAGGGGATCTTGAGGGTTCGTCCTCGAGCTGAGCTTCATGTTGGCTCCCCTTGGGCTCCCTAACTCAGGTACTCGAGGGCGGCTGTCAAACCCTGATCGAGGTCAGCCTCCGCTCCCTCGAGGATTTGGGTGTGGGACCAGAGTCCGTTTTACTTCCCGTAGAAGGAAACGTCACGGATAAGTTCTCCTGTCCATTGGGCACTTCTTTTTAGGCAAGAGCTGAAGCGGCGCAGTCATGATAGACCCGAGTAACGGCTAGAGATTGTGCGGGCAACACGTGTGCCTATTCCAGGAATCGAGGGGCGGTTAGGTGAGTGCATTAAATGTGGGGAATTAACGTGCCATTGCCGGATCCGCCCGTTGTTTCTCAGCCCCATCGCTTATAATTATGAGGGGTTGGGTTTCTCCATTGCCCATCTTGCCATCTTACCTCCGCCATCGCCACCACCAGAGCGCCCGAGCCTTCATCTGTCTATGCTAGAGAAGAACCGGTGAGAGGGAAATCGGGATTTGGAATCTTCCCGGTCGCCCGTCCGCCGAGCAGATTCGCGCTGCATCCATGGCGCCCACGTTCCTCCCTCTAGAGGCCTGGCCCCATTTCAATGTGTCATAGCGGGAGCTGTGGAAGTTGATGGACGAGGGACTCCTCCGCCCCACCGCTTCGGCTGAGCGGCCGGAGTGGATCATGCCGTCGAGGGAGCATCGGGAGCCGCAGCCGCCAGAGGGCTACATGGTGAGCTTCATCAAGTTCCACTAGTTGGGATTTGGTTCGCCTCCGAGCTGCTTCATGCGTGCGCTGCTCCACTTTTATGAGGTCGAGCTCCAACACCTCACCCCCAACGTCGTCTCCAGTGCGGCGATATTCATCGTGTTCTGTGAGGGATACATGGGTATGGAACCACATTGGGAACTGTGGCTCCACCTTTTCAAGGATGAGCACTACACCAAGTGGATCTTAGAGGAGAAGAGGAGGATTGTCCGCATGGGCAGCTGCAGCCTGGCGCAGAAGAAGTCTAAGCTCTATATCGGGATGGGCTTGTCCCCCAACCACGACCGTTGGCAGTCTGGGTGGCTTTACATCCGCAACGACGACGGCCTGCTGCCCGCCTACACTGGGCACGTCATCGGGGTGTGTCCGGGGCACTGGCTCTGGGGTGTGGCCCAGCCCTTCCAGCGGAGGCTGAATCCCCTCCTTGATATGCTGCACACCTTGTCCGAGCAGGGTGTGCATGCCGCGTACGTCATTGCGGGCTTTCACAGCAAAGATTCCTCCCTCTGATGGTGCGCCCGTTGCGCTTAGATCAGATAGGGCCCAAGGCACTTCTTGAGCAGCTCGAGGGGTGCCGGATGTTGCCCACGGACCTGCGTCCTGAGGATGTCGCAAAATGGGTTAGGAGCTCGGTCGCCGGCGACTTTGGGCCAGGGGACGTGGATCGTGTCCCGATGCTGCTGAATCCTCGTAGTGTAGAGTAACGTCGACTACAGGGCCTCGGTGACTCCGGTTCGAGAAGACAACCCCGATCACCAGGTGAGGCGCTTTGACGCTCAACAGGAAAAGAAGAGGAAAGACCTGGAGAAGAAGAATAGGAAGAGGAGGAACCTCGTGTGCCAGGCGCTCGAAATGCGCCGGGCTAAGCAAAAGCAAGATGGACTTCCTATCGAGGAGTCCCCTCCTGAGGAGGCAGATGTGGAGGATGACAATGATGATGATGTCGAGGGAGTGGCAGGGCGTCTCAAGCCCCATCTTTCCAGCCTTCCTCAAGCTGAACTCCTATGCAGGAGGACATCTTGGAGCGACCACAGGAAAGAAGGCAATGGAATCCTCGACCTATGCGGGGTCCTCATCTCATCGCCAGCGTAGCGGCACTTTGCTGGCCTCGTTCCGGGGTTCGTCCGGCGCCTCGCCATGTCAAACCAGGTCCTCTCCGCTGGCCTCGACGCTCGAGGCGAGGACACGAGGCCAGACGGGCTCGGAGGAGCGGGCGAAGCCACCCTCGGTGCATGACTCGCGGGAGGCGGCCCCATTAGAGCTCGAGGTGCCGAGGTCCGAGCTGGTCGCTCCATGCAGTTCTAGCTCCAGATAGGATCTAGTTCGGAGGGGGCCTTCGAGGCACCCATGAAACTTGAGGGGCCTGGGTTGGTCATCATCCCTCTAGGGTAAGCTTTGCCGTCCAAAATTTTCTTCCCTTTTCCTGTGATTCCTAGAATTTACTTGATGTTCTTGTCTTTCCCTATGTTACAGGAGGGGTACATGTGATCCTAAGGCCCCCTGTAGACGACGGAGGCGGCCTAGCTATCACAAGCCTAGGCGGCAATTATTCAGGGTAGACTGACGGGCTCTGCTCTCATTGCAGGCTCGAGCGGTGTGGGGGCCATGATGGGTGGCAGCTCCGACCGGGGGCAGATGCCGAAGAGTGGGGCTAGCACCCCGGTCTCAACGTCCACGATCCCTACACCTGGTCAGGTCGAGGCCCTCGCAACCTAGGGGGGAGTCCTCGATAGCCTCGAGCTTGGGTCAGAAGATGCCCCGATCGTCCTTGTGGACGAAGAGGCCGTGGTTCCTTCTCCCTCTGTCGAGAAGATGGTGGAGCACCCCCAGGAAGCAGGAGTGCCACCTCCTCAGCAAAAGGGGCGGGAGCCATGGACAAAGCGGGAGCAGGAGAGCCCGTAGAAGAAGGAGGAGGAAGATCGGCTGCAGAAGCGGCAGGAGGAAGAGGGGCTAGCTGAGAACCAACCCGAACAATAACGAGAGGTGCAGAGGCTGGTGTCGAGCCAGCGGGAGCAGCAACGACTATAGCAGCAGTAGCATTACTAGCAGCAGTAGCGGCAGTAGTAGCAGGAACAGCAGTAGCACCAGCAGACACCGGCGGAGGACGCGACGCCTTTAGACCCGCCGCCTCAGCGGCGGGACCGATCGTTGGAGGAGCTGGTGATCTTGAGCCTCCCTCGGCAGTAGGGGGACACCGCAACAACCTTGAGCCAACAGCCGTTGCAGTAGAGCATGGCACAGGAGGTGTCGGTCATTTTGCTCGCGCCGCGGGAGCATCCCGGGGAGGTGGCTGTCGAGAGCCCGCGGCTGTCGCATCAGCGCGAGGAGGAGGGAGATGCCCTTCTTCTTGCCAGAGCGACAGTCGCTTGGGGTGCCCCTCGTAGCCCCGGCTAGTCCGACCCTTGCTCTTTTGCCCTGGTGGGCAGGTGAGCGGTGAGGCTGAGTCGTCGGTTGCCAGAGCAGCGGTCGAGCCGCTGTTCCCCACCTTGGCCGATCGGGTGGCCCGTTATGGCGGTTCGCCTGACGCGGTGGAGCGCATTAGGTCATTGGTGCGAGAGAGGGTCGAGGCATCTCTCCCTTCTTAGTGTAGGGAGCGCCTCTCGCTCCAAAATCCGCTGGAGCCCAGCGCCCCCGTGATCTGGATGGATAACGCAGCGGAGATAAACCGCTGGGAGGATGCGGAGGAGTATCGGGCATGGATGGCCCATGCTCTGAAGCTGGCCGTTGATGTCACTGCCCAAGATCTGGGCTGGGTTTTTTTGGTAAGTGTTTCTCCAAGTGTGTTGAGCTTGGATAACTTCTTGATTTGATGCATGATTTCTTGCTCCTTGTCCTTAGGACCTGAGAAGGCGCTCATATGTCAAGTCCGAGTTCCTCCACACGACGCATGATGGGCAGGAGGAAGTGCGGCGCCAACTCAAGGCCGGAAGGTCTGCCCAGGATGGGGTGACCCAGGCTGAAGAGGAGGCGAAGAAGGCAAAGGAGGAGGCTGCCAAGGCCAGAGAGGACACTTACGTGGCTCGAGTGGAGGTGGCTCAAGCCAAGGAGAACAATACCGCGGTGGAGGAGGAGGCCCGAAAGGCTGAAGAAGAAACCGCTTTGGCCAAGGAAGAAGTCGAGAAGGCTAGGAGCGACGTCGGACGGGCCCTCGAGGAGGCACGGTTGGCCCTTGAGCGTGTAAAGTTGCTCAAGGGGGAAGCCCGAGATGCCGCAGAGCGCATCAAGGGGCTCGAAACTGATGTTGCTCAAGTCTCGGAGGCCCGCGACGCCTTCAGCATCTCGACTGGGTCGGAGAAACGTCGCGCCGACGCCCTTGCTGTTGAATTTGTCGAGCTGAAGGTAGCCCTTCAAGAGGAGGGGTCCATCACTCTGGCCGGTAGGACGATCAAGGATCTGTGACTCAAGAAGACGGAGGCGGTCCGCGCTTTCAAGGAGGCCTAGAAGGAGCGCGACGACGCAGACACACGTGTGGCCCTCGACACCCACTGCACCAGTGAGTTCTCTTTTCTAGCTCTAAGCTTCTTGTCTCCACCTGCTGCTATTGACTCCCATTCTGCCTGCCAGGTCTCGAGGCCGAACTACTCTCTGTCTGTACGGCTTCGAAGGCGCTTCAGGAGGGCCTTTTGGCCGAGGCTGCATTGAACAATAGGCTCCACACCACGAGCCCATGGAGGAGGCCGGGGAAGAGGTGCGTAGGGCCGCTCTCATCGATCGGCTGTACTACCTTGGGGCCGCCATGAGGGATCGCGTCCGAGACGCACTTCGTATTAGCGTGAAGCGGGCGATGGCGGTCGTCTATTCTGGCTTCACGTATGACATGGACGTCATCTCCCATGGCTTCGTATCTGACCTTACCAAGATGGACGCTAAGAACAAGGAGAGGTGCCGAGGCTTGATCGATGCTGCCAAGGAGCCGGGTGAGAAGCTGGTGAAGCCGTTCAAGCTCGAGGTCCTTCCTTTCGAAGGTGAAGAAGGCGCCGACGATGAGGGTGGTGGCGATGATGGGGACAAAGGCTTGTGAGCCAGATCTAGGCAAGGAGGCCCATGTAATAGATTAGTTTTTATGAATCATGACTGGTGGCATTAAAACATTATGCATGTATATATTTCACATATTTTAAGTCCTTTTCTTTTTTGCATGCCCTGATCGTGTTTTTACTTAGTAAACTCGATGCATGGTCGTGTCCCTCAAAGGGGGGAATGAGTGGAGGTACCATAGTGCAGAGGCGTAGGCAAGCTCCCGGCTCAACAGCCCGCGACCCTCGGGACACTCGTGGCGTTTTTGGCTAAGTGACGACACATATCGAGGTGCGTAAGAAAGAATAGACATTGAGTTTCGAAAAAACGTGCGAGTTTTTTGAGGACTTCAGGGGTTCCCCTTGTAGCCCCTGAGGAAGGCTCAACTCTGAGGGAGCAGAGTCGAGGCTACCTTACATGAACAAATAAGAAAGTATGCTAAATCGAAGCCATTTTTCGTTTATTCATTCATGATGCCATAGTTGTACAAAATAGAAATGTACAAGGCCTCGAGGCCCTAGGGGTAGAAGTGACGTAGTTGTTCGATGTTCCAAGCGTTGGTGAAGGTTTTGCCTTTTGTCGGTGTTTCGATCCTGGGGGCTAACACCGGTGAGTAAATTCGTGATTGCGTGCTCCCTTAATCCGGTGGGTGATGCAAGAAGGACAGAGCGATTTATCCTGGTTCGGGCAAAGAAGGCCCTACGTCCAGCGGGGAGGGAGGATAGTTCATGTTATCTTGCACCGAAGCGCTAGTACAGGGGTGAATACAAGCAGGTGTGAGAAGTGTGGGCTTGGGCCCGAGCGTTTCGGGCGCTTATCTCTCTACACCGTCTCACGGGGTTATTCTGTGATCTAAGCCTTAGTGTATGTGGCTCTCCAATCTCTTCCCCTTCTCGCTAAAGTCCTAGCTCCTCCTTTTATAGGTGAAGGAGGGGCACAGGAGTACATGTTTTTGGGGCTCACGTGGTTGGTGACATATGACATTGATGCCGATCATGTCGGTGCCGCTGTAGAGGCGTACGTCGGTATGGGAAGCCCTGCGTCTGTCGCGTCAGTAGTTGTTGAATTGTTGATCAAACTTGTTGAAGTCCCACTCGAGGGTCAACGTGACGGTGTCGAGGGATGACGGTCGAGGCCTTGGGTCGAGATGAGGGGCTCGAGTCGAGGGGGTCGAGGCTCATCGGATAAGGTCGAATCTCGGGATATGCAGGGAATATGCGTCTCGACGGGGTGCCGAACGGGGCACAGTGCTCAGTATGGCACGACAGTGAGGTACGATCCATAGGATTCCTGGGTATGGGCTGTAAAAGCAGGATTTGACTCCCATACCCGCAGCTGTTTCGATAACTGTGGCCATATGGTTTGGCGGGAGCAGGTAAAATGCATTGAGTGCGCCTGGATCTGTACTGGGAGTAGGTAGCCAAGGGTTTTACCACGCTCAAGGGCTGCCCATTCGCAGGGGTGAAGTACCATCCTCAAGGCCGGCCCGTTCGCCTAGGCGAAGTTCAGTCCTCGAGGGGTCGCCTGAATCGCACCCTCGAGAGTACGGTCTCGGTCCGTGCGGTGGTCCGTCGAGTAGGTTGTGGCTTTGGGCTGTCGATGCCGGTTTATGGGCTGGTCCAGCATGCTTTAGTTTGTGGATTTCCGAGCGGTAATGAGGGATGTCATTGGAGGGCTTGCATTGCTGACCTGGGGGATCCGCCCAGTTAATCGAGGGCTTAGGGTACCCCTTTCCCAGGTAACCGACAGTAGCCCCCAAGCCGCTGCGCGAGTGCTGGCACTCGGGAAGGGGGTCCGGAACTGGGAGTGAAGTGTGGCTCTAGAGGGGCGCATGAGCGTTCCCCACGGGGGTCTACCCCCGAGGCCTCGGAGGAGTCGGAGGACTTCTTCGAGGGCTTTATTTGTCTTCGGTTGAGGGGTGCTCGTCCAGTCGGGTGCGGACCTGAACTGGAGTTGTGGCGCTTTGCCGAGGGGTACATAGGAACGTCGAGCCCCCGAGGGATTTTTGACCCTCTTTCGTCGAGGGGTGCCGGGCACGGTCGAGCCTCCAAGCCTCGTGCGGCTGGGGCATTGCCGGCCTCGGTGTTCATCTCACGAGTCCTTTTGATCAGACATGAGGCGAGAAGCGTCGGACTACCCTTGATAGGGTGAGCCTCGAAGTTCTCAGTGAGCTGGTAATGGGAGAATTCAAGTGAGAGCCCGTTTCTCATTCGATAGAGGTCGACAAGAGGCCCGGAGGCGGTCTCATTAAAGCGAAACGCATGGACCTATGGATTCCGATTCCATTCGATATGTCTCGGCGGCTCGATGCCTCCCTTCGGGGGGATTCCATAAAAGTCCTAGAATTTTGCCTTGGATGTGTCCAAAGGGGTCTCGAGGGTTTGTTCTCGAGCGGGGCCTCATGTTGGCTCCCCTTGGTCACCCCTGACTCGGGTGCTCGAGGGCGGCTGTCGAACCCTGGTCGAGGGCCAGCCTTCGCTCCCTCGAGACTTGTTGTGGGGCCGAAGCCTTTTTACCTTCTCCTGGAGGAATCCGCCGATAAGTAACATTTGTTTTTCTTACCATCAGATGCATCTTTTGAGAAGGAAGGTTAAATGGTGCGGTGGTGGAGATCGTGGCAGGCCCAGGCAACGACTAATTTCCTGAGGCGTGACACATGTATTCGGCCAAGAATCGAGGGGGAACGGTTAGGTAAATGCATTAATTACGGGGAGTTACCTTTTTCTTCCACCGACTTCTGCCCGTTGCTCTTCCTGGGTATAAGACCAGAGGGGACAGGCGCTGTTCGCCCCTACTTTTGCCACATTGCCTTCACTACCACTAGTGCTCCTGAGTCCCTGCTTTCCTGCGCGCGAGGGTAGGAACTTAGAGCAAGAAATTGCGATTGGGAACCTTCCCGATCGCCCGTCCGCCGAGGAGATCCACATCATCGTCGTCGCCACTGCCACATCCACCGATCAGATTAGTGCCACCGCTGTAGCCATGGCCCCCATCCTTCTGCCTGCCGACCCTTGGCGCCCGTCGACCGTGATGCGGCAGAGGTTGAACGAGCTGGTGAGAGAAGGACTTCTCTGCCCCATCACCGATTCGACTCGGCCGGAGTGGATCGCACCGCCGAGGAGTCACCTGGAGCCAAGCCCGCCGGAGGGCTACGTGGTGAGCTTCCTCAAGTACCACCAGCACGGGCTCGGAGTGCCCCCTTGCGAGTTCATGTGAGGGCTGATGAACTTCTACGGCATCGAGCTCCAACATTTCTCCCCCAATGCCAAGGCCCTTGGCACCGTGGGAGGCGAGGTGGCTATCCTCAGTCCTCGGGGCTATGGCTCATGGTAGGCTGATAGGTTCTGCACTTGCTACAGGGTTGAGCGACTCAGGGACCATGACGGGCGATGACTCTGAGCTGGGGAAGACACAGGAGGGAAGGAGCGCCTCCTCGATGTCAACGTCCGTGGTCCCCGAGCTCAGCCCGGCACCAGGGAGCTGAGTCCCGATGTCAGGAGCTCCTGACCTGGGCCAAACCGAGGCTTCCGTTTCCATGCTCGAGGCGGGAGTCCCCGAGGGCCATGAGCTGGGAACAGAGGTAGCCCCCATTGACCTCGAGGGTGAGGAGGCTGTCGAGGGTGAGAAGGTCATCGCACCTCCCTCCTCGACGGGGAGCGGAAGCCATGGCCGGCGGGGCTACACGAGCTAGAGCACCAACGGAAGCAGGAGGAAGAGGCCCTGTAGGAAGAGGAGCTACCGCAGACGCAGCAGGAGGAGAAGAGGGAGCTGCAAGAGCGGTGGGAGGAGGTGGAGCTGACCAGGGGCCGACCCTCGCATCAGCAGGAGCAGCAGACGCCGCAGGGGGAACCGACATTGCCGGACTTGCCAGCGCAGGAGTTGCCCCAACCATCGGAGGCGGGGGAGGTCTCGGGACTCCCGAAATAGTGGGTGTCCGTGATCACCCTCGACGAGCTACTACAAGAAGCGGCACTAAAACCCTCGCAGCTCAAGGAGGAGACCTCGACACCAAGCCCGCTGGCAGACGTGTCGATGGTAGACCTGCCGGCGCCAGAGGACGTGGCGTTGGAGGAAGCGATGGCCTTGTCCCCTCCACCGCCTCAGGAGGTGCCTGAGCCAGCGTCGAGCTAGCCACCGCAGCCGTCGGCCACGCCATTGGAGGAGCCAGCGGTTTCTGGTCTGTAGGCAAAGCGGTCGGAGGAGACGGCGGCTGCCGTCGCGTTGGGGCTCTTGGCTCGTTGAGGAGGAGGTCGACGTCCGACCCTGGTCTGGGAGGCATCGCGTCGCATTGAAGTTCCCCACCTCGGCCGAGTTAGCGGAGCACCACGGCGCCCCACGCGATGTGGCGAAGGAGATCGAGTCCTTGGTGAGAACCAAGGTCAAGACGCTCTTTTCTCATTGGGGCAAGGAGTGTGTCTTGCTCCAAGAGCTCGGCGACTCCAGCGCTCCCAGGATCGAGATGGATGACCCGACGGAGGTCAAGCGCTGGGAGGGCGTGGTGCAGTCCTGGGCGTGGCTACAACATTTCCTCAAGCTGGGTGTCGAGCTCATTGGGGATCTCGACCAGAGTCTCGCGGTAATTCCTTGTTTGGATCACGTATCGTTTTTGGATTTTCCTGTATGGATCGCCTTAACCCTCGATTTCCTGTTTCCAGACT
The DNA here is from genome assembly GCA_023333625.1 of Bothriochloa decipiens. Taxonomy (NCBI): domain Eukaryota; kingdom Viridiplantae; phylum Streptophyta; class Magnoliopsida; order Poales; family Poaceae; genus Bothriochloa; species Bothriochloa decipiens. The sequence continues at coordinate 35,639,608 of CM041638.1, forward strand.
TGCGGAGGCTTTCCCACTCTAAGTCATACTTCCTCCATGAGACGCAAAACAGCCAGGAGAAAGTGCTTTGCCAACTCGAGGCCGGCCGATCTGCACAGAGCAGGGTGGCCGAGGTCGAGGAGGAATTGAAGCAGGCCAAGGAGGAGGCCGCCCGGGCGAGGGAGGACGCCGGGGTAGCTCGAGGCGAAGCTGCCCGAGCCAAGGAGGAGCTCAAGCAGACCAAGGAGGAGGCCAACGCGGCCAAGGGCGAGACGGAGAAGGCCAAGAGCGAGGGCACTCATGCCCATGAGCACGTCAAGTTACTTGCGGAGGAGGCTCGAGGCTCCATGGAGCGTATCCGCTTGCTCGAGGCCAATCTGGCTAAAGTCTCCACGGCGTGTGACACCCTCTCCACCTTGATCAAGGAGGAGAAGGGTCGAGCCGACAGCCTGGAGACCAAGCTCGAGGTGATGAAGGCTACCCTTCAAGAGAAGGAGCAAGCCATCATCTTGGCTGGCGGCGCCCTCGAGACCCTCCAGTGCGAGAAGACGGAGGTGACCCGAGCCTTCAAGGAGGTGCAGCGGGAGCGAGACGAGGTTCGGGTGGAGTGCGACACTGTGCTGGGGGACCGCGACGCCCTCAAGACCCGCTGTTCTAGTAAGTTCCTCAGTGGGCTTCAGCCTATTCCTTCCTGTATGACTTGCTTAACTCTTGTTTTGTCTTTCAGGCCTGGAGGCCAAGCTTCTTTCCACTCAGGCCGCCGCCAAGGCGCTGTAGGAGAGCCTCAAGGCGGAGGGGCACTTCTCAGTAGGTTCTAGGTCGCCATCAATAGGCTCTCCACCTCCTGGGAGGTTGGGCCCATCGAGGAGGCTGAAGAAGATGTCCTGGGAGCCACGCTCGTCAACCGGCTCTACTACCTTGACACCACCCTTCGGGATCGTGTGTGGGAGGCGCTTCACACTGGCATAAAGCGCGTGCTGGCAGTTGTTTCCTCTGGCTTCATCTTCGACATGGACGTCGTTGCCCAAGGCTTCATCCCTGACATCTCGAAGATCGATGTCGAGAACGAGGAGCGATGCCGAGGGCTGATCTAGGACGTCGAAAGGTCGGGAGGAGCACTGGCAAAGCTGTTCGAGGATGAAGTCCTCCCCCGCGAAGATGAATGGTACACCGTCGAGGAGGGCGACGGCGGAGATGGCGCAGCGGGCCTGTAGGAAAAACTAGGCGAAGGTGCCCGTGTAAATAAGTTAGTTTTTTGTAACTTGTAATCAGCGTGGCCTCGAGGGCCTTTAAAACATCTATGCGTCTATCATAATGCATTTGGATATTTCATGTTTGAGTCTTCTCTGTTTTCTTTCGCCTAGATTTTGCTTTTTTGACTAAGCGTTCGACGCATGCTCGTATCCCTTGAGGGGGAGCGAGTGGAGGTACCATAGCCCAGAGGTGTAGGAGAGCTCCCGGCTCGACAGCCCTCGACCCTTATGGAATTCGAGGCGTTTTCCTCTTAGTCACGAAGCGCGTCGAAGCGAAGGAAAGAAGAGACGCTCGAGCTTCGATCATCTGACCTTTGTTTTTCGACTAAGTGTTCAACGCATGCTCGTATCCCTCAAAGGGGAGAGTGAGTGGAGGTACCGTAGCCCTGGGGCGTAGGAGAGCTCTCGGCTCGACAGCCCTCATCGACCTCGAGGGGGTTCGAGGCGTTTCCTACTTAGTTATGAAGCAAAAGGAGACGCTCGATTTTTTGAAAAAATCATTCGTATTTTTAGGAACTTAGGGGGTTCCCCCCGTTAGCCCCCTAGGGAGGCTCGACTCTGGCGAGACAGGGTCGAGGCTACCTCTTGCATGTATAATAATAAGTTTGAACTTATGATCGAAAGTACTTCTTATATTTTTCATGCGAAAATGTACGAAACATGCGAGAATGTATAAGGGCATCGGTGCCCTAGGGGTAGAAACGATGTAGCTGTTCGATGTTCCATGCGTTGGTGAAGGTTTTGCCCTTGTTGTTTGCCAGCTTGTATGTTGTGGGCTTCAGCACCTCAGCTACGGTGTATGGACCTTCCCATGGTGGAGTCAACTTGTGACGCCCCTTGTTGCTCTGTCGTCGACGTAGGACGAGGTCTCCAACTTGGAAGTCCCTCGAGCGCACGTGTTTGTCATGGTAGCGTCGAAGTTTCTGTTGATTCCTCATGGAGTGAATCAGCGCCATGTCTCGAGCCTCCTCGAGCTAGTCGACGGTGTTTGCAAGGGCTTCTTCGTTGGTTTGCTCATTGTAGGCCTTTGTCGAGGGGAACCATACTCGAGATCAGTAGGGAGGATGGCCTCGGACCCATAGACCAAGAAGAATGGTGTGAACCCCATGGCTCGACTAGGTGTTGTCCTTAAGCTCCATAGGACCGAAGGCAGCTCCGCGGCCCATTTCTTTCCGTGCTTGTTAAGGTGGTTGAAGATTCTCGGCTTGAGGCCGTGCAAAATCATGCCATTAGCACGCTCAACCTGGCCGTTAGTTCGAGGATGAGCAACCGTGGACCAGTTCACACGGATGTGATGGTGATCGCAGAAATCCAAGAACTTCCTGCCAGTGAACTGTGTGCCGTTGCCAGTGATGATGACGTTTGGGACCCCGAAGCGATGGATGATGTCGGTGAAGAACTCGACCGCCCGCTCGGAGCGAATGTTGCCGATAGGTCGGGCCTTGATCCATTTGGTGAACTTATCGACAGCAACGAGTAGGTGCATGTACCCCTTGGTGGTCCTCTCGAGAGGCCCCATGATGTCAAGCCCCTAGACCACGAACGACCAGGTGACGGGGATCATCTGTAGGGCGTGAGCTGGGAGGTGCGTCTGCTTGGCGTAGAATTGACACCCCTTGCACCAGCAGACAATGTTGATGGCGTCAGAAATGGAGGTTGGCCAGTAGAAACCCTGTCGAAAGGTGTTGCCGATGAGGGTCCTCGGCGCTGCGTGGTGGCCGCAAGCCCCCAAGTGTATGTCCTCGAGGAGCCTCCTGCCTTCTTTGATAGTGATGCAGCGCTGGAGGATGCCTGATGGGCTTCGCCTGTAGAGTTCCCTACCATCACCGTAGATGACGTAGGACTTGGCCCGTCGCGTGATCCGACGAGCCTCGGTCCGGTCTTCCGGGAGTTCCCCTCGAATGAGGCAGTCGAGGAAAGGGACTCGCCAATCCGGAGGTGTCCCCTTGATCTCCATGACCTCATCCCTGGTCGAGGGGGCCTCGGTCGATGCCGCGGTGTCAAGTTTTGTGGGTGTGGTGCCAGCCCCTGAGCCCAAGTCGACATAGGGCTCGAAGAGGTCCCTCGAGAATACATCCGGAGGGATAGTACTTCGAGTTGATGCGATTTTTGCGAGCTCGTCCGCAGCTTCATTGTAGCGTCGAGCAATATGATTGAGCTCGAGGCCATGGAATTTGTCTTTCAGTTTGCGCACTTCATTGCAGTAGGCTTCCATCTTGGCGTCGTGGCAGCTCGAGGCCTTCATCACTTGGTCGATGATGAGTTGCGAGTCACCTCGAACGTCAAGGCGTTGGACCCTGAGTTCGAGGGCAATACGCAACCCGTTGACAAGAGCCTCGTACTCTGCAATGTTATTAGAAGCGGCAATGTGGATGCGAATGATGTAGCGCATGTGGACTCTGAGGGGTGAGATGAAGAGCAAGCCTGCGCCTGCTCCTGTCTTCATGAGCGACCCGTCGAAGTACATCGTCCACAGCTCAGCTTGAATTTGAACTAGCGGCAACTGGGTGTCGGTCCACTCAGTGATGAAATCCGCCAGCACCTGAGATTTGATGGCCTTCCATGGTGCATAGGTGATGGTCTCACCCATGAGCTCGACCGTCCACTTAGCAATTCTTCCAGCAGCCTCCCGGTTTTGGATGATCTCCCCCAAGGGGAAAGAAGACACCACGGTAACCGGGTGGCTGAGGAAGTAATGCTGGACCTTGCGACGCGTAAGGACGATGGCGTAGAGCAGCTTTTGCACCTGCGGGTAGTGGATCTTGGTTTCCGAAAGCACTTCACTGACAAAGTAGATCGGCCACTGGACGGGCAAGGCGTGCCCTTCCTCTTGCCTCTCGACCACTATGGCCGCGCTTACCACCTGAGTGGTCACGGCGACGTAGAGGAGGAGGGGCTCGGGCGGTTCAGTCGTCGTCGCTGATCGAGGTGGGACAAGGATCAGGGCAGAGGTCAGCATGCTCTTGAGTTTATCGAGGGCCTCCTCGGCCTCCGTGGTCCATATGAAGCGTTCAAATTTTTTCAAGAGGTGGTACAGGGGCAGGGCCTTTTCCCCCAATCGTGAGATGAAATGGCTGAGAGCCGCAAGGCAGCCCGTGACCTTCTGTACGCCCTTGAGATCTCAAATTGGACCCATTCACACGATGGCTGTGACCTTCTCAGGGTTGGCCTCGATCCCATGCTGGGAGACGATGTATCCGAGGAGCATGCCCCGAGGCACTCCGAAGACACATTTGTCAGGGTTGAGTTTTATGTTCTTGGCTCGAAGGCATCCGAATGCGATTTCGAGGTCATGGATGAGGTTGTCGACTTTCTTGGATTTTGACCACGATGTCATCGACATAGGCCCCGACCGCGTTGCCTATGTGTTTGCCGAAGACATGGAGCATGCATCGCTGATACGTCGCCCTAGCGTTTCGAAGGCTGAAGGGCATGGTCACGTAGTAGTACATGCCGAAAGGTGTGATGAAGGAAGTCACAAGCTAGTCGCACTCTTTCATCTTGATTTGGTGGTAGCCAGAATAAGCATCAAGGAATGAGAGGGTTTCACATCCCGCGGTAGAGTCAACAATCTGATCAATGCGTGGTAAAGGAAATGGAACTTTGGGACATGCTTTGTTTAATCTAGTATAGTCAACACACATTCGCATTTTTCCATTCTTTTTCTTAACTAACATGGGATTAGCTAACCATTCAAGGTGATGAACCTCCTTGATGAATCCAGCTGCCAAAAGCCTATGTACCTCCTCGCTGATGATCCTGCGCTTCTCCTCGTCGAAGCAACGCAGGCGTTGCTTGACCGGTCTAGACCCGGCTTGGATCTCCAAGGCGTGCTCGGCGACTTCCTTCGGTATGCCCGGCATGTCCGAAGGACTCCACGCAAACATATCGGTGTTTGCGCAGAGAAAGTCGACGAGCACTGCTTCCTATTTGCTCTCGAGGTCAGCACCTTGTCATCGGAGCAGCTCGGGTCGAGGGGGATTTTCTTGGTGTCTTGCACTGGCTCGAAGCTACCGGCGTGACGCTTAGATTCGGGCACCTCGTCGGCGTGCACTCGAGGGTCAAGGCTATCATCGTGTTTTACTCGATGGCCTCTCTGTACTCGATGCATTCAACATCATAGTCATACGCGTGCTCGTAGGAGGAGCCGATGGTGATGACGCCTCTGGGTCCTGGCATCTTGAGCTTGAGGTAGGTGTAATTTTGGATCACCATGAATTGCGCGTAGCCCGGTCGGCCGATGATGGTGTGATAGGTTCCATGAAACCCGACCACCTCGAAGGTGAGGGTTTCTTTCCTGAAGTTGGTGGGGGTGCCAAAGCAGACGGGAAGGTTGATGTGGCCGATGGGAAGAGCCTTCTTCCCTGGTACGACGCCATGGAAGCCCCCAACGCTGGGTTGGAGTCGGCACCTCTTGACCCCCACGAGGTCGAGGGTTTCGAGGTAGATGATGTTCAGGCTGTTGCCGCCGTCCATGAGGACCTTCGAGAGGCGGGTGTTGACGATGATTGGGTCGACGATGAGCAGATAGGCCCCGGGGTTGGGGACGCGATCCGGATGGTCGTCACGGTCGAACGTGATGGGTGCATCGGACCATTTGAGGTAGTGGGGTGTCATGACTCAGACGGAGAAGACTTCTCGACACTTCCTCTTGTGCTATCGAGGTGTGAGCTGGGTCGAGGGGCTTCCGTAGATCATGTAGCAGTCATAGACTTCGGGGAATTTTCCGTCTTCCCCATTGTCTCCCTCATTGCCGCCCTGGTCTTTCTTATCGTCGCCCTTCTTGACGCCCAATTGCTTGAATTGCTTTTGAAGCATGCGGCAGTCTTTGAGTTTGTGTTTCACCCCGTCCTTGTGATAAGGGCAAGGCTCCTCGAGCATCTTGTCAAAGATGGCCCCTTCGGGGGGACCTCGAGGTTTTCTGCGTTCGGCTGCTGCGACGAGATCGTCGTCTACAACCTCATGCTTGCCTTGCTGATTCTTCTTCTTCTTCTTGTTGTTCTTCTTAGAACCTTTGTTCAAGCCCCCAGCATCGACTGCCAGTGCCTTTCGCTTGTCTTTTTCATCATCAAAGAAGGCTCTGACCGTCTCCTCACCAGCCGCGTAGTTAGCGACCACATCCATGAGCTCGTCAATGGTGTTGGGGCAGTTGCACCCCAACTCGTGAACTAGGTCCTTGCAGGTCATACTCACAACAAACGCTAGAATCACATCAAGGTCAGAGATGTGGGGGAGTTTGGTTCGGAGCTTGGAAAAACGCCGAGCGAAGTCACGCAGAGACTCCCCTGGTTTCTGCTTGTAGTTGTGCAGTTCCTAGGAGTTTCCAGGACGCACGTAGGTGCCCTTGAAGTTCCCCTTGAAGATCTGGACCAGGTCAACCCAGTCAGGAATTTGGTCAGGGGGAAGCTCCTCGAGCCACCTACACGCAGTGTCGGATAGGAACAGGGGATGGTGATGTATGATCGCACGGTCGTCATGTGCCCCGGCTGCCTAACAGGCCAGTCGAAAATCGGCTAGCCAGAGCTCGGGTTTGGTTTCGCCGTTGTACTTGATGACGCTCGTGGGGGGTCGAAACTTGTCGGGCAGCCGGGCGTTGCGGATCGTCCTGCTAAAAACTCGGGGACCCGGTGGCTCCGAGGCCCGTCGGTCTTCATCGCTGTCGTAACGTCCCCCACGATGGGTGCTGTACCCTCGATCCTCGGCGTCCCCGTGTTTGCGCTTGCGGTTCTCGATGACATCAAGGCGTGAATCGCGCGGGGCATGGTTATCGATGATACAATCTCGGGCTGGTGTCTTCTTCACTCGGGGGGGCACCTCTTGATCGACCAAGCCCTCCCTTTTGGGCTGGGAGGGCTCATCCTGTGGTTCAGGAGCTGCCCCTCGACGCCTCGAGGCTGAGCTCTCGGCTTGCTGAACAACAGCAACTTGGAGGAGACCCTCGATCTCGCGTTGTACCCGTCGAGCTTGCGAGTTGGATGGCACGGGCATATTGTGAAGAAGCATAGCCACCGCGACAATGTTCTGGCTTGCTCGAGGGTAACGGTTGACGGGATGTTCGGGTGCCCCACCCTCGTTGATCTGCCGGTTGACCTCTCGGGCCCTGGCTTGGGTTCTATCGCCGGGTGTTGGTCGCTCCTGCTTGAGGGTTCGCTCGAGCTGGCGCAGTCGTTCCTGGTCGTCGGCGAGTTTAGCCTGCAATTCCCAAATTTGTGCCAGCTGTGCGTCCTGCTCGTCAGGACTGGGGCACGCCTCTTGGGGTACGACTGGTTGTCGAACCTCTGCTCTGGGGAGAGCCCCTCCCGCTGCAACGGCAGCTGCATCGGCCATCGGATAGGTTGTGGGCTTTGGGCTGTCGATCCGTGCGGTGGTCCGTGCGGTGGTCTATCAAGTAGGTTGTGGCTTTGGGCTGTCGACGCCCGTTCGTGGGCTGGTCCAACATGCTTTAGTTTGTGAATTTCCGAGTGGTAATGAGGGATGTCGTTGGAGGGCTTGCATTGCTGACTTCGGGGATCCGCCCAGTTAATCGAGGGCTTAGGGTACCCCTTTCCCAGGTAACCGACACCTTTGCCATTCGATAGCTTATATGTTCCAGGTTTCAGCACCTCAGCCATGGTGTATGGGCCTTCATGTGGTGGTGTCAGCTTGTGGCGCCCATTGTTGCTCTGTCGTTGATGGAGGATGAGATCGCCAAATTGGAGATCCCTCTTACGCACGTGTTTTCATGGTAGCATTGAAGCTTCTGCTGGTACCTTGCAGAATGGAGGAGGGCCATATCTTGAGGCTCCTCGAGCTGGTCGATGGCATTCACAAGGGCCTCATCGTTCTTCTGTTTGTTGTAGGCCTTAAGTCGAGGGGACCCGTACTCGAGGTCGGTGGGGAGGACGGGCTCAAACCCGTAGACCGTGAAGAACGACGAAAGGCCATGTGATGGGGATCATTTGCAGAGCGTCGGCGGGTAGGTGCGTGTCGGTGTTTTGACCCCCGGGGGTTAACACCAATGAGTAATGTTTGTAATTGCGTGCTCCCTCAATCCGGTGGGTAATGCAAGAAGGACACAGCGATTTATCTTGGTTCGGGCAAAGAAGGCCCTACGTCCAGCGGGGGGACGATAGTTCGTGTTATCTTGCACCGTAGTGCTAGTACAGGGGAAAATACAAGCAGGTGTGAGGAGCGTGAGCTGGAGCTTGGGTGTTTCGGGTGCCTAGCTCTCTACTTTACACTGTCACGGTATTGATTTGTGATCTAAAGCCTTAGCGTTTCTATGCTCTAGATCCTCTCGTCCGTTCTCCTCTTTTTTTGGCTAACGTCCTAGCGCCTCCTTTTATAGGTGAAGGAGGGGCATAGGAGTACATATATTTAGAGTTCGCATGGCTGGTGACGTATGACGTTGAGGCTGATCACGTCGGTGCTGCTGTAGAGATGTACATCGGCATGGGAGGTCCTGCAGCCATCGCGTCGGGAGTTGTTGAAGTGCAGCCCGGAGTCGTTGGAGTCCCGCTCGAGGGTTCGTCCAACGAAGTCGAGGGGCGGTGGTCGAGGGTTTGGCTCGAGTCGAGGAGGTCGAGTCGAGAGGGTCAAGCCTCACCGGATAAGGTCGAATCCCAGGGAATGCGGGAAACATACTGATTTATGCGTGTCGAGGGGGTGCTGGACGGGACACAGTGCTCGGCATGGCGCAACAGCGAAGTATGACCCGCGGGATTCTAGGGCATGGGCAGTAAAAGCAAGATTTGACCGCCACACCCACAACTATTACCGTAACTGTGCCCATACGGTTAGGAGGGGGTAGGTAAAACGCATTAAATATGCCCGGATCCGTACAGGAGAGTCGGTAGCCGAGGGGTGCACTGTCCTCGAGGACTGCCCATTCACGCGAACAAAGTTCCATCCTCGAGGGCAGGCTCGTTCGCCGGACAAAGTTCCATCCTCGAGGGGTCACCCGAATTGTACCCTCGAGTGTACAGGCCCAGTCCGCGCGGTAGCCCCTCAAGCAGGCTTTAGCTTTGGGCCGTCGTAACCCATTCGTGGGTCGGCCCAATATGCCTTAGCCTGTGGGCCTTCGAACGTTAACGTGGGAGGTCACTGGAGGGTTCGTGTTATGGATTTTGTGGGGTTTAGTCCAGTAAACCAAGGGTTTAGGGTACCCATTTCTTGGGGAACGACAGTAGCCCCCGAGCCCTTGCACGAGTGATGGCACTCGGGCAGGGGGTCAAGAATCAGAAACGAGACGTGATTCGGATCTTTCCGTGGGGGGAGCGCGAGCGACCCCCGCGGGGGTAGCCCTCGAGGCCTCGTAGGAGTCGGAAGACTCCTGTGAGGGCTTCATTTGTCTTTGGTCGAGGGGTGCTTGTCCAGTCGGGTACAGGCCTGAACTAGAATCGCAGCGCTTTACCGAGGGGTGCTTCGGGACACCGAGTCCCCGGGGGATTTTTGACCCTCTTTCGTCGAGGGGTGCCAGGCACAGTCGAGCTCCCGAGCCTCGTGCGGCTGGGGCATTACCGGCCTCGGCATTCATCTCACGAGTCCTTTCGATTGGACGTGAGGCGAGAAGCGTCGGACTACCCTCGATAGGGCGAGCCGTGAAGTTCTCAGTGAGCTGGTAACGGGAAAATCCAAGTGAGAGCCCGTTCCTCATTCGATAGGGGTCGGCTGGGTCCTGAGGCGGTCTCATTAGAGCAAAACGCATGGTCTCACGGATACCGATTCCATTCGATAGGTCTCGGCGGCTCGATGCCTCCCTTCGGGGGGATTCCATAAAGTCCATAGCATTTCGCCTTGGATGTGTCCAAAGGGTTCTCAAGAGTTCGTTCTTGAGCAAGGCCTCATGTTGGCTCCCCCTTGGTCACCCTGACTCGGGTGCTCGAGGGTGGCTGTCGAACCCTGATCGTGGGGCCAGCCTTTGCTCCCTCGAGGCTTAGGGCCGGAGCCCGATTTTTTGGTGCTCAAGGGCGGCCATTGAACCCTCATTCAAGGGCCGGCCTTCACTCCCTTGAGACTTTGAGGTGGGGCCAGAGCCTGTTTTACCTTTCGTAGAAATCTCCGTTGGCGAGTAACGGCTCTCTTTTCCTATCGTTGGACACGCCTTTTGAGGAGAAGGCCTTAGCGGTGCGATCGTGGTGGGCCCGAGCAACGGCTCTTTGCCAGAGGTGTGAAGTGCGCATCCGGTCGAGGATCGAGGGGGGAACATTCAGGTGAGCGCATTAATTGCGGGAAGTTACCTTTTCCCTGCTGCCGGACTCCGCCCGTTGCTCTTCCCGGGTATAAAAACGGAGGGGGACAGGCGCTGTTCGCCCCCACCTTTGCCATCCTCCTGAATTCCTGCTTTCCTGCACGCATGAGGGTAGAAACTTAGAGCAAGAAATCGCAATTGGGAACCTTCCCGGTCGTCCGTCCGCCGAGGAGATTCGTGTTGTTGCTACCGCCGCCGCCTCCACCGAGCGGATCCGTGCCGCCGCTGCTGCCATGGCCCCCGTCCTCCAGCCCGCCGAACCCTGGCGCCCGTCGACCATGACGCGGCAAAGGCTGAACGAGCTGGTGGGAGAAGGACTTCTCTGCCCCATCACCGATCTGAATCAGTCGGAGTGGATTGCGCCGCCGAGGAACCACCAAGAGCCAAACCCGCCAGAGGGCTATGTGGTGAGCTTCCTCAAATATCATCGGCATGGGTTTGGTGTACCCTCGAGCGAGTTCATGCAGGGGTTGATGAACTTCTACGGCGTCGAGCTCCAACATTTCTCCCCCAACGCTATCTCCAACGCCGCCATCTTCGTGGCCGTCTGTGAGGGCTACCTTGGGATGGCGCCACATTGGGAGTTGTGGCTCCATCTTTACAAGGGGGAGTGGTTCGCCTCCCCGGTGGCACCAAGAATAAGGCGAGTCGTCAGAGCGGGCTGCCTCAACTTCGTGTTGAAGATCGGAAAGTCGGAGGAGCCACGCGAGTATATCCCCACCGAGTTGATGTCCAACCACTCCCGGTGGGACGAGCAATGGTTCTACCTTCGCAATGACAGAGGCTACCTCCCACCGTACATTGGGTGGCTTATCACCGAGCATCCATTCAACTGGCCGCACGGTGTGGCGAGAGATCTTCAGCGTCAACTTCGTCCCCTCATCGCCATGATGAAGGCCCTTCGAGAGGCGGGCCAAATGACAGGTGTGGTGGTCTCGGCCTTCCACAGTCGACGGGTGCTCCCTCTGATGGAGCGCCCATTGCGGTTGGACGAGATGCTCCCCTCGGCGGCGCCCGAGGTTCTTGAGAGGTGCTGGATGTCCGGCGAGAAGCCGTCCATCGCGAAAGTCGTTGCGCGGGTGAAAGGGATGGTCGCGGGCTCGTTCAGGGTGGAAGACGTCAACCGCCTCCCCATGCGGCCGGAGGAGTGTTGCCTCGACTTGGTGAGTGCCCCGACTCGTGCCTTTCATGTTTTCATTCCGCCCCCTTCTGTTGCCCCTGTGACTAAACGTTTTCATGTAGGGGAGAATCGACTACCGGAGATCAAGGCCCCCGCTGAGGAAGGACGCTCCCGATCGTTAGGTAAGATGCTTCAATGCCGAACAAGAAAAGCAGCGTAAGGACGAGGAGGAGAAGAAGAAGGCCAAGAAGCTCCGGGAGCGCGAAAGGCTTGCGAGGCGCCGTGCTCAGCAGAGGCGCGACGGGCTCTCGGAGGAGGAGTCTCCCTCATCCGAGGGAGATGAAGATGATGTTGACGATGACGGCGATGATGTCGAGGGGGTGGCAGGGCATCTCGAGCTCATCTTGTCGGGTTCCTCCCATGCTGACCGCCCCTTCGTGCAGGAGGAGGCGGTGGAGCAGCGCGCCCCCCAGTCGGTAACGTCGGCCTCGGAGCGCCGGCGTGGGAAAAGTTGGGCCGACGCCACGACTCGAGGGGGTTCACCCCCTCCCATTGTACTCGAGGCGAGACCCCACCCATTTCGACCCGGGAAACCTGGTCCCGGTCATCGGCGCGGGCGGAGCAGAGCCATGCTCAGGAGGCCCCGTCGGAGCAGGGAGGCGCGGCGACCCCACTGATGGCCCTGAGCAGCCTCAGCCCCGAGAAGAGCTCGGCTTCGGGAGGGGTCTCGAGACCTGCTGGCGGTTCGAGGGAGACCTGAAAGGCCTCTATCCCCTTCGGGTAAGTGTTGTTGATTCAATTCTTTTTCGTTGCGTCCTCCTCGTGCAGTTTAATAAGATTTTTGCTGTCCTGCTTCCCATCCAGGCCCAAGCGCCAAATCGAGGAGGCGTCTCTTGCGTTGGCTAAGCGGCTCAAGGTGGATGCAGCTGCGAAGATGGAGGCCCCGGTCACAGGTGCGATGTCGAGGCCCTTGGCTCCGTGGGAAGCCAAGTGGTTGTCCTCAGCCCTCGGAGCTATGGCGCGTGGTAGGCTGACGGGTTCCGCTCTTACTACAGGGTCGAGCGTCTCGGGGGCCACGACGGGCGACGACTCCAAGCCAGGGAGGACGCAAGAGGGAGGGAGCGCCTCCTTGACGTCGTCGTCCGTGGTCCTCGAGCTTGGCCCGGCACCAGGGGGCGGAGTCCCGACGTCGGGAGCTTCCGCTCCTGGCCAACCGGAGGCCTCGATCCGCGCACCCAAGGCGGGAGCCCCCGAGGGCCACGAGCCGGGAGAGGAGGTAGCCATCGTCGACCTCGAGGGTGAGGAGACCACAGCCCTTCCCCCCTCAACGGGAGAGCGGAGACCCTGGCCGGTGGGGCTACACGAGCTCGAGGCCTAGAGAAAGCAGGAGCAGGGGGGCCTACAAGAAGCGAAGCTGCCGCGGTCGCAGCGGGAGGGGAGAAAGAGCCGCTGGAGCGGCGGGAAGAGGAGGAGAAAATCGGGGGCCTGCCCCAGCATCAACAGGTGCAGCAGACGCCGCCGGGGGACACGGCGCAACTGGACCCGCCGGCGCAGTAGCCACCCGAGGCGCCAGAGACAGGGGGACTTCGGGACTGCCCAAGCAATGGGTGTCCGTAATCACTCTGGACGAGCTGCTGGCCGAATAAGAAATGGCGCCGAAGGCGTCGACGGTCCCGCGGCTGCCGGGGGTACGATTGGAGGAGGCCTTGGTACAGAGCCCGCAGGAAAATGCGTCGATGGTGGACCTGCTGGCGCCATAGGACGTGGCATTGGGGGAAGCGACGACCTTGACACCTCCGCTGCCCCCGAAGGCGCTAGAAGCAGCGTCGAGCCAGCCGCCGCAACCGTCGATGGAGCAGCCGGAGAAGACGGCGGCTTCTGGCCTGCCAAGGAGGTCGACTTCCGACCCCGGGTTGAGGGATGCTGGCGCCGCATCGGAGTTCAGCACCCCGGCGGAGTTGGCTGAGCATTACGGCGTCCCACGTGATGTGGTGGACGAGATCGAGTCCTTGGCGCGAACCAAGGTCAAGACGGTCCTCCCACATTGGGGCAAGGAGCGCATCATACTCTGGGAGCTTGGTGACTCCAGCACTCCGGTGATCGAGGTGGATGACCCGGCGAAAGTTAAGTGCTAGGAGGACGCGGAGCGGTCCCGGGCATGGCTGCAGCACTTGCTGAAGCTGGGCATCGAGCTCGCCGAAGGCCTCGACCGGAATCTCGCGGTGAGTCCCTATGTAGACCGTATGCAGTTTTTTGAATTCTTTTGTATGGAATGCTCAACAGCCGGGAGGTGCGGAGGCGTTCCCACTCCAAGTCATACTTCCTCCACGACATGCTCAACAGCCGGGAGGAAGTGCTTCACCAACTCAAAGCCGGTCGATCTGCACAGGGCAGAGTGGCCGAGGTCGAGGAGGAGGTGAAGCGGACCAGGGGGAGGCCACCAAAGCCAAAGAGGAGGCGGCCCGGGCGAAGGAGGACACCGAGGCTGCTCGAGGGGAAGCCGCCCAACTCAAGGAGGAGCTCAAGCGTGCCAAGGAGGAAGCTGACGCGGCCAAGGCCAAAGCGGAGAGGGACAAGGGCGAGAGCATCCGAGCCCAGGAACGCGTCAAGCTACTCGTGGGGGAGGCTCAAGGCTCCGTGGAGCGTATCCGCTTGCTCGAGGTCAATCTCGCTGAAGTCTCCACGGCGCGCAACACCCTCTCCGCCTTGGCCCAGGAGAAGAAAAACCGAGCCGCTAGCCTGGAAACCCAGCTCGAGGCGATGAAGGCTACCCTCCAAGAGAAGGAGCAGGCCATCATCTTGGCTGGTGGCGCCCTCGAAACCCTCCGTTGCGAGAAGACGGAGGTGACCCGGGCCTTCAAGGAGGCCCAGCGGGAGCGAGATGAGGCTCGGGCGGAGCGCGACGCCGTGCTGGGGGATCACCGCGCCCTCGAGACTCACTGTGCTGGTGAGTTCTTTGAAGAGCTTTTGATCTTTTTTCTTCCCGTATGGTTTGTCTAACTCTTGTTTTGTGTTTCAGGCCTCGAGACCGAGCTACGCGCTACCCAAACTGCCGCCAAGGCGCTACAGGAGAGCCTCATGGCGGAGGAGGCGCTTCTCGGCCGGCTCCGGGTTGCCCTCGATAGGCTCTGCGCCTCCTGGGAGGTCGGGCCTGTCGAGGGTGCTGAAGAAGACATCCCGGGTGCCGCGCTCGTCGACCGGATCGACTACCTCGACGCCACCCTTCGTGATCGCGTGCGGGAGGCGCTTCATACCGGTGTGAAGCGAGCGCTGGCAGTGGTCTCCTCCGGCTTCGTCTTCGACATGGATGTGGTCGCCCAAGGCTTCGTTCCCGATATCTCGAAGACCGACGCCAAGAACGAGGAGCGATGCCGAGGGCTCATCAATGACGCCGAGAGGCCGGGGAGAGCGCTGGCGAAGTTGTTCGAGGATGAAGTCCTCCCCCCCGCGGATGAAGGGTACCTCGTCGAGGAGGGCGGCGATGGAGCGGGCCTGTAAGGCGAGGCTGGACGAAGATGCCCATGTAATAAGTTAGTTTTTTATAACTTATATTCAATGTGGCTTCGAAAGCCTTTTTGAGCATTAATGCATCTATCGTAATGCAATTTGTCATTTTACTTTTAAGCCTTCTCTGCTTTCTTTCACCTAGACTTTGCTTTTTTTGACTAAGTTTTCGACGCATGCTCGTATCCCTCGAGGGGGGAGCGAGTGGAGGTACCGTAGCCCGGGGGTGTAGGAGAGCTCCCGGCTCGACAGCCCTCGACCCTCTAGGGAGTTCGAGGTGTTTTCTACTTAGTCGCGAAACATATCGAGGCGTGAGAAAGAAGAGGCGCTCGAGTTTTGATCGCCTGACTTTTGCTTTTCAACTAAGTGTTTGACGCAGGCTCGTATCCCTCGAGGGGGGAGCGAGTGGAGGTACCGTAGCCCAGAGGCGTAGGAGAGCTCCTGGCTCGACAGCCCTCGACCCCTAGGGAGTTCGAGGCGTTTTCAACTTAGTTGCGAAGCGAAAGGAGACGCTCGAATTTTTTTTTAAAAAATCATTCGTATTTTTAGGAACTTAGGGGGTTCCCCCCCGTTAGCCCCGAGGGAGGCTCGACTCTGGCGAGACAGGGTCGAGGCTACCTCTTGCATGTACAATAACAAGTTTGAACTTATAATCGAAAGTACTCCTTATATTTGCGATGCAAAAATGTACAAAACATGAGAGAATGTACGAGGACATTGGTGCCCTAAGGGTAGAAACGACGTAGCTGTTCGATGTTCCATGCCTTGGTGAGGATTTTGCCTTTGTTGTTAGCGAGCTTGTACGTCCTGGGCTTTAGCACCTCAGCTACGGTGTATGGGCCTTCCCATGGCGGGGTCAGCTTGTGACGTCCCTTGCTGCTCTGTCGTCGACGTAGGACGAGGTCTCCAACTTGGAAGTCCCTCGGGCACACGTGCTTGTCGTGGTAGCATCGAAGTTTCTGCTGATACCTCACGGAGTGAATTAGTGCCATGTTTCGAGCCTCCTCGAGCTGGTCGACGGCGTTTGCGAGGGCTTGTTCGTTACTTTGCTTGTTGTATGCCTTTAGTCAAGGGGAACCATACTCGAGGTCAGTGGAGAGGACGGCCTCGGACCCATAGACCAGGAAGAATGGGGTGAACCCCGTGGCTCGACTAGGTGTTGTCCTTAAGCTCCATAGGACCGAAGGCAGCTCCGCGGCCCATTTTTTTCGTGCTTGCTAAGGCGGTTGAGGATCCTTGGCTTGAGGCCCTGCAAAATCATACCATTGAAGCGCTCGACCTGGCCGTTAGTTCGAGGATGTGCAACCACAGACCAATTCACACGGATGTGATGGCGATCGCAAAAATCCAAGAACTTCTTGCCGGTGAACTGTGTGCCGTTGTCCGTGATGATGATGTTTGGGACCCCAAAGCGACGGATGATGTCGGTGAAGAACTCGACTGCCCGTTCGGAGCGGATGTTGCCGATAGGCCGGGCTTTGATCCACTTGGTAAACTTGTTGATGGCAACGAGCAGGTGCGTGTACCCTTTGGTTGTCCTCTTGAGAGGCCCCACAAGATCGAGCCCCCAGACCATGAACGGCCAGGTGATGGGGATCATTTGTAGGGCGTGAGCTGGGAGGTGCGTCTGCTTAGCGCTGAAGAACACCTGAGGGGCTTCGCCTATAGAGTTCCTTGCCATCACCGTACATGACGTAGGACTTGGCCCGTCGCGCGATCCAGCGAGCTTTGGTCCGGTCCTCCGGAAGCTCTCCCCGAATGAGGCAGTCGAGGAAAGGGGCTCGCCAATCCGGCGGTGGGCTCGACGGAGGAGGAGTCCCCTGGATCTCCATAACCTGGGCCCCGGTCGAGGGGGCCCCAGTTGAGCTCATGGGGTGGAGCTTCGAGGGCGTAGTGCAAGCCCCCGAGCCCAAATCGATGGAGGGCTCGAAGTGGTCCCTCGAGAATATGTCCGGAGGGACTGTACCTCGAGTCGATATGATTTTTGCAAGCTCATCCATGGCTTCATTGTATCGTCAAGCAATATGACTAAGCTCGAGGCCGTGGAACTTGTCTTTCAACTTGCGCACTTCGTTGCAGTAGGCTTCCAATCGTTAGCTCATCCAATCGTTGCAGTAGGCTTCCAAGCTCGAGGTTGGCACTAATCGTTAGCACCTTCTCGCCGGGGCAGCTCGGGTCGAGGGGGACTTTCTTGGTGTCTTGTGCTGGCTCAAAGTTGCCGGTGTGTCGCTTGGGATCTGGCACCTCATCGGCGAGGCGCTCGAGGGTCGTGGCTATCATGGCATTTTGCTCGACGGCCTCTCCATACTCGACGCATTCGACGTCATAGTTCAGGATTGCCCTTTTGCTCATAGGAGGAGGCGACGGTTATGACGCCCTTGGGTCCTGGCATCTTGAGCTTGAGGTAGGTGTAGTTCGGGATCGCCATAAACTGCGCGTAGCCCGGTCGGCCGATGATAGCGTGATACGTTCCGTGAAACCCAACCACCTCAAAGGTGAGGGTCTCTTTCCTGAAGTTGGCAGGGGTGCCAAAGCAGACAGGAAGGTCGATACGGCCGACGAGAAGGGCCTTCTTCCCTGGCACGACGCCATGGAATCCCCTAGCGCTAGGTCGGAGTTGGCACCTCTTGACTCCCAGGAGGTCGAGGGTCTCAAGGTAGATGATGTTTAGGCTGCTGCCGCCATCCATGAGGACCTTCAAGAGGCGGGTGTTCATGATGATTGGGTCGACGACGAGCGGATAGGCCCCGGGGTTGGGGACACAATCCGGATGGTCATCGCGGTCGAACGTGATGGGCGCATCAGACTAGTTGAGGTAGTGAGGTGCCACGACTCGGACGGAGAAGACTTCTCGACGCTCCCTCTTGCGCTGTCGAGGCGTGAGCTGGGTCGAGGGGCCCCCGTAGATCATGTAGCAGTCATAGACTTCGGGGAATTTTCTGTCTTCCCCGTTGTCTCCCTCACCGCCGCCTTGGTCTTTCTTATTGTCACCTTTCTTCACGCCCACTTGCTCAAGGTGCTTTCGAAGCATGCGGCAGTCCTTAAGCTTGTGCTTTGCCCCGTCCTTGTGATATGGGAAGGGCCCCTTGAGCATTTTGTCAAAGATGGCGCCCTCGGGGGGACCTCGAGGTCTTTTGCGTTCGGTTGCTGCGACGAGATCATCTTCTGCAGCCTCACGCTTGCCTTGCTGATTTTTCTTCTTCTTGTTGTTTCTCTTCGGCCCTTTGCTTGAGCCTCCGGCATCGTCGGCTGCCGGTGCCTTTCCCTTGTCCTTCCCGTCGCTGAAGAAGGCGCCGACCGCCTCTTCGTCGGCCGCGTAGTTTTCCAGACCGAATAGGAACTGGCGGCGAGCCCTAAATAGTCCATGTGGCAGTAGGTTGGGCGGTGATGAAGCTACACCCGTCGAGGGAACTCCGCTGAGCTCTCCTGACGAACGTATCACAAAGGTGAAGTCGGGGTCTCCGTAGAGCCCTGCCAGCTCATTTTTCGTTCCCAGGCGTAGATCGGACAAGTCCCCAACCAAGGGCCCTGTGCTGCCTGCCAAGGACGGAGGAAACGCGGAAGACATTGACCTGGATGTGGGCTGATGACAACGGTGGTGCTGGTTGTGCCTCCTCCTGGGCGCGGAGGCGTGGTGGCGAGACCGGTGTGCGGACCCTCCTGAGCGTGGGGGCTCCTTGCAGCCTCTGCTCGGATCTCCGACCGAGAGTAGGACCATGTCGTAGCCGTGGCCGAGTGACATGAACTCCAGGCTCCTGAACCAGATCACCGTGGCTCACGAAAGCGGCGAAGCTAAGTCTGCCATCCGGAAGAATGGCGGGAAATCATCAGTGACACGCAGATCCCCCTACCTGGCACGCCAACTGTCAGTGTTTCGACCCCAGGGGCCGAGCACCAACGAGTGAATTTGTATTGCGTGCTCCCTAATTCGGATGGTGATGCAAGAAGAACACACGAGGTTTATCCTGGTTCAGGCAATAGAAGATCCTACGTCCAGCAGGGGGGAGAGTTTGTATTATCTTGCACCGAAGTGCTTGTACAGGGGTGAATACAAGCGAGCGAGTGAGGTGAGCTAGGACTTGAGCATTGCGGGCTCTGGCTGTCCTTCCCCTCTCCTAAACTAGCCCTACGCCTCCTTTTATAGGCCAAGGAGGGGCATGGGTGTATAGAAAGCCCTAGGAAGAGCATCGATAGGGCTGACGTTGGATATGACGTCGAAGGAGATGCCGATCAAGTCGCCGTTGCAATAGAGGCGTGCGTCGGGCGTGATTCGCCTTGTAGCGACGTGCTTGGAGACGACGGCCTTCCTTCCCGTGCGTGTGATGATGTTGTAAATGGCCGGTGAAAGACCGGTGCTCATGCGCGGGCATGCAGATCCCTGTAGCTATCGCGTCGGGAGCGGTTGGAGCACTGAGCGATGGCGTTAAAGTCTTGCTCGAGGGGGTGGTCGAGGTGGCCGAATGTAGTTGAGGAGGTCGAGACCCAAATGGATAAGACCAAGTCCTGGGAAATACGGCATTTGTGTTGATGAAAGCGTCTCGAGGGGGTGCCGAACCGGGCACAGTGTGCGGTATGGTGATACAGTACGGTACGATCCGCCGGTTTCCCGGGTATGGGTGGTAAAAGGTGGATTTGACCGGTGTACTGCCCACTGTTATCGTAGTTGTAGCCATGAGGTTAGGTGGGAGCAGGTGAAATACATTAAATGCTCTTGGAATTGTACAGAGGGTAGGTAATTGAGGGGAATGCCGTACTCGAGTGGTGGCTGTTCGCCCGCGCGAAGTTCCATCACTCGTGGGGGGCCGGTCATACCCTCGAGTTTACTGCCTCGAGCCGAGAAGTTTTCGTCGAGCGAATGGTAGCCTAGGCCATTGAGATCCATTCATGGGCCGGCCCGACATAACTTGACACTTGGGCTTGATACCTCATTTGTTTTAAGCTGGGGAGTAATGATGACGGTTTTGGGTTTGTTAATGCCGGGGTTGATTTGCTTAGTCGAGGGTTAAGGGTACCCCTTATTTAGGTACCCGACAAAAGTCTTTGCTTTGTTATTATTTCCTGAGATATGGTCGATGATGTGGTCCTTCATGTGCACTGGGAGGCATCTATGATGTAGCCGTGCACTGCTCCTTTTCATTTCAATTCACTTGTATTTTAAGGCCTAGCAGGGTCTGATGAACTGTATTCCTATTTCATTGTTATATGCTTGTAGATGGATCCCTCATTAAGCCGTCAGATGCTCTGTAGGCAGGCAACAGCCTTGACTATTGTCATGGTTTCCTTTGACTCCACTAGATTGAAAAGAAAAAAGCCCTGATCCTGATGAAACACCACAACTTGACCTAGCTGCACTTGTATTTATTAGAGATGAAAATGAGCAGCATAGAATTTGGACACTGCAAATGATTCACAGTTCCACTGATACTGAGTGCATTTCCATGATTAGGATGAAGAGAACTACCTTTTTTTGGGTTAGTTAACACTTTTAGAGAGAGGAGCCTCGTAACTGATAGGGAGGGGGTGTCAGTAGAGGAGCAGGTTGCCATGTTCTTGCATGTTGTAGGCCACAACCAAAGGTTCAGAGTTGTCCACAGTCTTTTAGGAGGTCCATCCAAACTATGCATAGACACTTCCACTAGGTCTTGTATGTTGTTGGTGAGTGTAGGAATGAAATGATCAAGGCACCTAGCATATCCACTCACCCTAAGATTCTTGGGAGCCCTAGATGGAATCCATAATTGAAGGTAATTATTTAGCTTGGGTTCTTAAGTTGAATTTTACATGATCCACTATCTTACACCACTATTTTAGGACTGCATTGGCTTTGTAGATGGGGACACATTTCCTGGCTAGGGTACCTAGGCAGAGGCAAGCTATTTTCATGGGTAGAAAAAGGACCCCGCTCAAAATGTCATGGTAGCTGTGAATTGTGACCTCATGTTCACTTATGTCCTAGCTAACTGGGAGGGCTCTGCCCATGATGCAACTGTCTTGGCAGATGCCATAGCTAGGGAAGATGGGTTTCATGTTCCTGAAGGTAATTGCACAAACTGACACACTAAAAATTGCATTATTGAATCAATGGCACAGAGTCTCACACTTAGATGTCCAATAGTAGGGAAATTTTGCTTAGTAGATGTCGGGTATGCATGCAAGCCTGGCTTCCTACCACCATACAGGGGAAAGAGGTACCATTTGTCTGAGTATGGGCCCAGGAATGGACCCACCAATGCCAGGGAGCTTTTCAACTTAAGACACTCAGCACTTAGGGTCACAGTAGAGAGGGCTATAGTTGCACGGAAGGGCAGGTTTAGGATCTTGGACAACAAGCCCTTTCACAAGTACAGGACACAAGTCAAGCTTGTGGTTGCCTGTGCCATTTTGCACAACTGGATCCTAGGTTTTGGTACTGATGAAGTAGTGCCTGCTGAGGATGGTTTCACTGGCACCCCACCTGATCCACATGACCTATCCCCTACACATCTTGACTCCATGGACATGGTTGCTCAGAGGGATGCCATCTGCAATGCTATGTGGGCTGGAAGGGGAAATAATCTTGTTTGATGGTGCATGTAATTTGAACTTGAATTGAGTTTGTCTACCCTGCTATGGAACTCATGTTTGTGACATTTGTGATGTAATAATTTCATGGACAAGGCTGAGACCACTTATTTCTCATTTAATTCTTTGATTTGCTGATTTTGTATTTGTCTTTCATTTGTTGCTGTTGTCCAGTACTTGTCACTAATTATTGAACACTGTTGTTGGTCATTCATTTTGTGGTATGTTTAATCATCTGTCCTAGGATCGCCTCCATCCCAGTTGGTATGTCTGATGTCATGGATGAGCTGATCAGTGGGGGGCATGGTGCTCCTGTTGTAGCTACTACTGGGGCTGGTGCTGATGCCCAAGTGGCACCTGGTACTGGTCCTAGTGCAGCTCCAGTTGTAGCACAGGCTGCTCCTATTATTGAGGTTCCTCCAGTTGTGGCTGGTGCTGCTAGAGCCATGAGGTGGTCCAACAACACCTCTGGTTTTGTGCTTAGGAGGATGGCTACACTAGTGACTGATGGTAGCAGGCCAGACAAGGTTTTCAAGGACAAGGATGTGACTCTTGTGGACAAGGCCCTCAAGGACTGGTGTGGTGAGGTAGTGACCCAAACTCAAGTGTACAACCGCTTGAGGAAGTGGAGGCAGAAGTGGGCTAAAGTGTCCAAGCTCAAGGACCTTAGTGGTGCCCTTTGCGATGACCATTGCAATCCTATCATGCTTGACCATGAGCACTACCTTGGCCACATCAAGGTACAAATGTCATTGCATTTCGTTGTTTCTCCTGATAATGTCCTACTAGTTGCCTAAACCTACATGTACTGCTGCAGGACCGTCCCAAAGATGTTGAGTACCTAAACACCCCTATTAGGTTCTACTCTGAGATGGAGGCCATTTTTGCCAATGCTTTGGCCACTGGTAGGTTTGCACTTGGGTCAGGGGAAGCCCTAAGGCACGACCAGGCTGACAGTGCTGCTGCCAAGGTTGAAGGACCTCCTTTGACCCAAACCACTGCTGACAAGGCTCGCCCTACACCTGCTGAGGCTAGCATGGCCACTGAACTGTGCTCCTCTGTTGCTGGTAAAAAGAGGAAGAGAGGCAACTTCTCTGAGGAGGAGATTCTGATGTTGACCAACATGTCTGATGCTGTCAACAATGTTGCTAATGCTCTTAGGGAGACCGGTCCTGCCCATGTTGATGTCAACCTCTACCTTGCTGTGATGAAGATGCCTGGTTTATCTAAGGGGGAACTCATTGTGGCCTACACTTTCCTCCTGGACAACAAGGCCCAAGGCTGGGGCTTTGTGAACATGAGTGATGCCCACAGGGTCATTTGGCTTAGGAACTACCTAGCCAAAAACTGCTACATCTAGGTGACCTAGATGAAGGTAGTGCTAGCCAGGAGAGGGTTGAGTATAGAGATGTATAGTTCCTCCACCCCCTCACCCACTCTCTCCTCTTTTGACTGATGGTAGCTTTTGTGAACTTTGCTCACTCTTTTGACACCTAACCTTGGTGGTGTACTTTGGCTGGGAGGGTGGCTAACAACAGGTAAGACCTTTGGGTGGCATTTGAGCCCTTGGATGATGGGCTAGACAAGTTATTGTAATAACTTATTAGTAGTCTCTGTTGACAACTTTCATTTCATATTTGCATGGATCTAGTTGGTTCAATTTGGTTTCACTTTAATGTTCATGTTTTGGTGACAATTGTGGTATACAACTGCCCTGTGATGCAAAACAAATACATGAGGTGGCTATCTACTTGTTATTTTTTTGGTTATGTTGTGTTCTATTATTCTTTATGGCTCTCATGATCCACTTGTGTTCTGTTGTGGTTGTCCTGAGCAACAACACCATTTTTTGATGGTTGATGGTAGGAAGTGCAATGAGCACAATGGTTCTATGGTAGCCATCAACTGTGTTTTAAATTTGGCTTTTTTTCCTACTTTCTGTTCTTTGGTTGCCACCAATGACTTGACAAATGAACCCACCATTGTTGATAGCTGAGGCTAATTTTATGTTCTTGTAGCCGATGATGTCAGATTTTCTGTTTGGAACATGTTGATGTTGCCCATTGGTGAGGGATTGAGGTCACCGATTTGTGGTACATCAAATCAGAGATCTTCAATTCTGCGCTCATGTTCACCATCATTCTTGCCAACAGTCGACTGAGGCATGTCCTACCAGGTGCCTCTAATTTAGAGCACTCACTTGGTTCACAACTGTTTGCTTTCAGACAATGGCACCTTGCTATGTGGTCTTCAAAGGGAAGAAGCCTGTCATTTATTTTAGTTGGTATGAGTGTGCTAAGGTTGTGCTTAAGGAGAAAGGGGCTATATATCAGAAGTATGGAAACTATGATGAAGCTCTTAGAGATTTCAATGAAAGGGTGATAGAACCACCCCAGTTCTTACCAATTCATGGCCCTCCTACATATCAAACTGCATCCCATATGCTATTGGGAAATGAGAGATTGAAAAGCAATCCTTCTTCTGATGGTAACCTGGGCTGTTGCAAAAATTTGGTCATCTTGTTCTTACTGCTGGTTGTGGGTGGTCTGTACTACAGGTTGTTCATATGGCACAATTGAATCTGTTTTCATTATGTCGATGATGACAAAATGGATGTTTGCATTACCTGGTCTGTGAATTTGTTGCCTTGTTCAGCAATGTATGAATTGATAAACTTAAATTTGTCTGAGGCCAAGAACTTTTGTTAGTGTAGTTCATCTTTATGCAATCTCTTTGGTTCATTCTCTATTGA
Organism: Bothriochloa decipiens; assembly: GCA_023333625.1. Classification (NCBI taxonomy): domain Eukaryota; kingdom Viridiplantae; phylum Streptophyta; class Magnoliopsida; order Poales; family Poaceae; genus Bothriochloa; species Bothriochloa decipiens. The sequence goes on from CM041638.1 coordinate 35,664,006, forward strand.
TCAAGATGTTTTCTGTTGCTGACCTTTGGGCTAGGCCGAGCACAGCCAGCTGCCAAACATAATCTCGGGTTAGCAGCTGGTGGTAGTTGATGGCAGTTGACCTCTCAGCCAGGCTTGGCCTATGGTCACAAACAGCAGGTCCAGTCGGCCCGGCTCATTCGATACATGGGGCGCAAACAACTGGAGTTGCACCATTTGGGGCAGGCCTGCCCTAGCCTGGGCCAGTTGGGCTAGCTAGGCCGGCCTGGACCAGGGTCGCAAATGCGCCCCAAGACGCCAACAGAAGAGAAGCAAATCAGATCGGCGATTAATTGCAGAGCTAGCCATGGGGTTGCGCCATAGAAGTTGTTAAACATGTATGGGCACTTCCTGGCCTGTTGATGGCACCTGGCGGGGACAGTAGGAGAGATGAGATGACGGGCTGCTAAAGTGCTGAGACCACCAGCAGCGGCATCATGTAAACGGTCCTACAGGACGCGTTTACAAGAAAAAACCCAGCAAAGGCATCCTGTACAGCCTCCGATAAAGCACCGGGCCAGCTCCCATCCCGTGCATTTGCGGGATGTACGGAGCATCTGGCATGCCCCACGCGGGGTGCATGCGACCTCGTCTTTCGCCCGCTCCGCACGCCCGAGCCGCCCACCATTCGCCAAGCCATCTGTGCGCCATGGCTGGAGGGCCGAGCTCGCCCCACGCCGTCATGGCCGAAAGGAGAAGAAAGAGGGGCAGTGTCGGCCCTAGGGGAGGGGCAGGTTGTGCGATGCCCTAGGGCCAAGGCGGGATGGGGGCCCAAGCCCAGGTATGTAAGACCCTTAGTTAATTAAGTAGATGGTCCATGAGCATAAGGAGAAGAAGTGGACATCGTCCTTTGTTTCCAGAAGGCAGGAGCCGATCGAGCCGCCAACGCCTGCCGCACGTGACTCGACCAACTCGACTTCTTCTGTTCTTCTTCTCCGAGACGCGAGACAGCTAGGATCGGCGATCACCACGGACGACAGCAGTACCAAGCTGAGGCAGGGCTCCACGAGACAAGGACGGCGATTGACGGACGACAGCATCTGATCTGATCTTGGTTATTTCCTTCTTCCCTTTTTGCTAATCTTGCCCTAGGTTATTTTCTTCTTGTTCAGTTTTTGTAGTCATGTTTTTCTTCTAATTTAGGTCAAGTCTTATAACTGCGAGTTAATTGCAAGTCTAGTGAATGAGCTGATGTTACATAAAACTAAAATTTGCAGCCTTCTGCTCAACCTGAGAATTCAATTGATGACGTGTAGCAAGCTTCTTTTCTTCGTTAAGGAAATCGTATTAATTGTTTTTAGAAGTAAAATATACTACAATTTTAGTGTACATTGTTTCTCAATAATTATCAAAATGAAAAATTAGCGTCTATATATATTTATATGTGGCTTAAAGGGGCCGTCACGACGAGTTCGCCAGAGGGCCCTCAAAATTACAGGGCCAGCACTGGAGAGGGGGCAGAGCGAGGGCGAGGGACGCACCGGAGGAGCTGGCCGCGCGGGCTACCGCCGGCGCCCCATGTTTCTCCATGCGACCACCTCTGCCCGCCGGCTGGGGGAGCAAAGGACGGAACAGCTCATCCGCGGCTCTGCCGGCCACGGGGAGCAGAGGACGGAGCAGCTCATCCGCCGCTCCTCTGCACAGGCGCCAGCGCGGGGAGGAGAGAGGTATGCCGGTGATCCTCCCCGGCCCTCCCCTGCTCAAGATCCGCCGCCGTCCCGGCCGCGCGCTAGCCTGCCGCTCGCCAGCCCCCCCTGCTCATGCTCGCCCCCGGGCCCCAGCGCGCTCGCCCGCCCTTGGCCATCCATGGCCGCGAGCCGTCACCGCCACGCTCGCCGCCGCGCTCGCCGTCCATGGCCGCGTGCCCGAGCTGACGGGGAGGTGGAGGCCGGGAGGGAGCTAGAGGATGCCGGGGAAGGAGGTGGAGGCCGCGCGGGGGAGCCCCGCTGCCGGCGCAGGGACGAGAGAGGGGATAACGAAAAGAAAAACTGGAAAAAAAAGAAAAAAATAAAAAAATCATAACATGTGAATCTCACGGTGGATAGAGGAAGGATGGATGGGTGCGGAAGAATTGTGTATAGAGAAGGGAATCTCGGTGACTAAAATGTATAAAGGATTGAAATAAAGGAGTAGGTGCGGATACTGTGCAGATAGTGTGATGACTCGATCCGGGTCCGGGACCTACCTCGAAACTGTTCTCGTTCCCTGAGGCGGCCCTACTGCAGGGCAGTGCGATCCCGTTCGTTCCCGTCCCCAGACTAGGACGCTACTACGCTAGTAGGCGCATGATTGCCTAGGACGAGCAGTGTCTGCCTCGTGGTCTGTTTCGCTTCAATCAGGCAATCAGCCATTGTACTCCGTCCCTGCTGGCTGATTCGTAGTCCACACATGGTCTAGAAGTGTAGCTATTCTCCAAAGTACTCCAATGATAAATATAGTGACGTCATCAAATTGTGCCCTAAATAAAAACAACTAATGTAATGTCCCATTTAGCCCTTGAACTCGTTGCACACGCTAATTAGGCGATCTATATCAAATCTACTGCAAGGCCCCCATTGAAGGCCAAGGTTTTTTGTCGTATATAGATAGAGGAGTAGTGCTGACAAAAGATAATTTAGTGAAACATAAGTGGCAAGCAGGTAGCAAAACATGCTGTTTTGTCACGAACAAAATACAATTAGACACTTGTTCTCTCTGATTGCCGATTCGCCCAGGCAAATTGATCAATAATTCTGGTGGCCTCATGTCTGCCTAAGCCTTGCAGCGTGTCAAATATATTTGGCAATTGTATTGGAGGGATTAATAAGAAATATCTCCTTCGGTTCTACTAGGAGCCGTTGTCACCTGTTTTGGTATGATATAGTTTTTTGAAAGGAAAATTCATCTCCTTTGCATGTTATTTTCTTGGTCGTCAATATTGGCTGTGACTGAGCTATCCTCTGCAAGCCGGATACACAAGATTTGTTTGTGGCGGTTTCGTAGTACTTGGCATAGGTGCCAAGGTTGTCTTCCGGTGGACACATGGGTGGCGTTTCAGTTCATAGATTGATAGTCACTAGAAGGTGTATGACTTTTTCGTTTTAATTGGTTATATGTTTTTTTTGTCATGCAGAGGACAAAATAAAATTTTTAAGACTTTGTATCAACCTGATATAAAAAAAAGTTCGCTCGAGCTGCTGTTCTGCTCAAGTTACATAAACAAAACAAAGCCAGTAGTGATCTGGAGCGTCCTCCAATCACGGTGGCAGTTCGTCAGATAACACTAGCTTCCTGTTCTCATTTATCGAAGTTTAATCCTATCGGCTCCAGATGTGAACTCTGTCTCACACAGGTGACGTCAGAAACTCCGGAGCACAATCTGTTGCTTATGATGAACGATTTTCCTTCAGAACGTCCAATAATCTTATCCAATGATGATCGTGGACGGTGGATCCACAGCGCTGAGCGTAATTTTTTTTTAACTGTTCTTTGGGTCTAAGCCAATGGCGCCTAGAGACATGTTTTGATGTTTAGCTAGTGGGGCATCATTTGACGATTTGATCCTTTGGACTAGGAGAACAAACGACGGCAACGAGAAGGTTATGCTCAACCGGCCAAGAGTGAACGTACGGTGTGGTAGATGGCACATGCAAGCATATGCATCCTTCCCTTATCCAACTAACCAAGAGGCTAGGTAGTATATATGATAGACATGGTAACTTTGTTGTACCCTAATATAATAGCATCCCCATACAAACAATATATGCACGCTTGCAGTCTGCGGAAGGACATATTGCATGGCAAATTGGCAACTCGCAAATAAATGCAACTCTAACTTTGACACGAAACAAAAGTTCCCCGCATGGAGCCCTGCCACTCCGAGCGCACCTCAATCCAGAATGAGAGAATGGAGATGATGGGTGGAGACGCTTTCTGAAATGTACCAGTTTGGTAGAATCTCCGATAAAGGCAAAATATCCTGAAAGACAGCGACAAGCACCTGAAGAAAACGAATTTAATCTGTGCATCCGATCCTTTGCCCCTCCCAAAGGCAGCACACACCGTCAGTTGAATCTCCCGTGCGCATAGAAGTTTCTTCGGCTGCAGAATGTCATTTTGGAGTTTGCTCTTGATGATCACAACACAAGAAAGTCACACTCATCCGGCCGGATTTGTTTGATGGAGCACTGATACGTTCGCATACGTGGCCCAACAATGCCTGCGTGTGCAGCGTTTGCATACTTTGCATTACTAGTACAGTAGGCCACGCGAGCAACGTACTGACGGGTGTCGGAGCAAATCAAGAAAGCCTCTTGCTGTCGGACGGACGTCCGCATGCGCTCCGCTTTGATTGCATCGGATCTGCACATGCGCTGCAGCGACTGGAGTTACTGCGAGAGCCTCTGCCTTCTGCGGTTCTGCCATGCCCATGCTACGCGCCACGAGGCAGATCGCTGCTGCAGTCTGCAGACGTGGCCGAGGACGGACGGCGTTGTCGCCTCGCACACGCACCGGTACCTGCTGCCAGTCTGCCACCTTCAGCCCAGCGACCTGTGTACATTCCGCCGGCAGGTTAGAAATCTTCGCAACGGTTCGAATCGGACCACGTACGTCCACGCGCCACGGTCCGTCCACGCACCGCGCCGGTGGAACCGCAAGAGAGAAGGCATCTCGTGGTCGTCCGCACGGTTGCGCGCGGGGATGCACGTGGCAGCATTTACTCGCAGTGCATGCAATGAGCTTAGCCATGCCAGTATGCCACACACCACGCTTGCAATCTGACTCTGAATTCGAAATTCGAATGCCCCAACCGTCCGATCCAGCAATCATGGCGTTCTGTTTCGTCGGGAAACGGCACGCCACGGCCGCACGCACGCGTAACGGCGCGTGGGGCTCGGGCGTCCCTCAGCCGGCCGTCGGATCCGGATCTGACCTCTGACCGGAGCCCGGAAGGCGGAGGCGGCCGGCCACGTTCCCGTGGACCGTGGCTGGAAAGATAAAAAGGCCACCAGCGCGCGGTGGCCTGCGCGTTCGTTGCCCGTGCGTGCGCCGCCGTCGTGCGTGTGCGAGAGCAACAACGGAAGGGACAAGAAAGAGTCACTGCTTTGTCCAGAGTCCCGGTTGGGGAAGGGAAGTACATGAGGAAGCGCAGCGTGGGGAGGACGCCGGCCGTGGAGCTCGGCGGCGTGAGGACGCGTGCCCGCTCCGCGGCCGTCGCGAGTGTGGCGGCGGCAGCGGAGGCACCGGCGCCGAAGAGGCCGAGGAAGAAGCAGGCGACAGCGCGTGCGGTTGCCGAGACCGAGGCCGTGGCGGCGGTTCGCGGCAACGGCGGCGGGGCAGCGCCTGCAGGGTGCTGCTACCTGCAGCTGCGGAGCAGGAGGCTGTTCATCCCCGCGGACGAGGTGCAGTGTCCGGTTTCGGTGCGGCCGTTGCCTGCGGCGGTGGTTCAACGGTCCGCTGGACCTTCCGGGGAGGAGCCGGTGGAGGAAGTCGCTGGGATCTCGAGGTGCTCCAGCACGGCGTCTTCGGTGGACGTCGTCGTCCTGCCAGTGGCACCGGCTAGGGAGACGGGCGGTGCCGGTGACGAAGCGGAGGAGGTGCGCAAGGGACACACATTGGCGCCGCTGAATTATCCGTTCTGATTGCGGTTTCTTTCATTGTCTTACTACACAGGCGCCACGCGAGGACTGCGACGTCGAGAGCGTCGTCAGCGACTCGGCCGGGTGCCGCCGCGAGAGGTGAACTGCGCTCCTGAATTCCCGGGAATTCAACATGACAACATGTCAACATCCTTGCCGCTTTTTTTTTTTTCCCCCACGCACGATTACCATTTCCCCATGAATAATTTTTCGTAATTCAGGAGGGAGACGACGCCGACGAGCCGGCCACCGGTAGATCTCAGCGACGAGGAGTGGAGTCAGGCCGCGGACGACGATCCAAAGCGCCACCGTCGTGGGATGGCTTTGGCCACCACTACAACCGCGGCGGTGGCTTGCGGCAGAGCAAGGATGCCACGGGCAGGAGAGATCGAGGAGTTCTTTGGGGCCGCGGAGAAGGCGCAGGCCGAACGCTTCGCAGCCAAGTAAGTCGGAACAATTCACTGCACACCGTTGTCCGCTGCCTCGTGCGCGGATTTCCTCCGGTGACCGGCCGGTCGTTGTGGTCGTCGTCAGGACTGTCAACAGACTCAACACCGCCCATGGGCGCTAACTTCGGGCTCTCTTCTCCTACACAGGTACAACTTCGACGTCGCACGCGGGCTGCCGCTCGGCGCCGGCCGGTACGACTGGACCCCGGTGGCCAGCCGCTGACGACGACGTGAGCGCCCGCCGCCCGCCGGAAAAGCGTAAAGCTGGAGCCGGAAAGCGACGGTGGTGCAGGAAAACGAGGGCGTGCCGTGGGCCAGTGGGGGAGAGAGCAGTAAAAAGCAACGAGCATTTTCACTCTTGACCCGGACTGTTCGCTGCAGAGTTGTTCAGAATTCTTCGTTAACCACAAGGATTTCTGTAGCCCATTGCGAAACCGCTGGTGTAACTCCTGTTTCAGTTTCCGGTTGCGGTTGGTAGCATCGGGACAGCCGGCATTCAATATGTACAGTACCACAGCAGCTTGGCCGCCGCGACAGCGAACCACCGTCACCTTGTTCTGCTGACAGCACGTCGGTCGGTACCTCGCCGCAGTACCAAACTACCAACACTTCCGCTAGTACCTCGCTCTCTGTCGTCGTAGCATCTTCGTTCTTCAGTTCGTGTTCCTGGACTATAGCCAGATCAGATCCGTCCATAATTAGCCAGCGTCAGCAGCTGCTCGATCTGTGCAGTGCTTTTTGCTTGCGTCGTGTTATTGCCACCCACATCGTGGTGATCATCCATGCGTGCCGTGGACACAAGGTCTGGGGCTTAGGCGTGCTACGGCGAAGGTGACAGTGACTTTTGTTTGGTGTCTCGCTTATTGCTTCATCTACTACGCTTTAGAAGTAGCAAGCTAGCTAATCTACTGCACTACTGTACATATGGTATGTGTTCCTTTGGCCTACTACCGTTTGTCTGCGTTGTTGTGCATATGGAACGGGTACATGTGGTCCATCAGATTGTAAAATGCCGATGTACATGTGCTTACTCCTAGGCTAGCTGCAGACAGGAAGCGACAGCAGCGAGCGCAGTGAAAGTTGGTGTGTTTGGTACTTTGTTGCCTATACGCACGCCTCACAGGTAACAAATGAGACGGGTAATAAAATCCTAAAAATAAACTAGCCGAACCATCGGGGCCTGGGAGGGAGCAGAAAACTGCTACACGTACGTACGATGCGTGTGAGAAGAAACCGAGATTTGTGGAACCAGTAGCAAGGACGTGGAGCCGTGGAGGTGAGGGCTGTTGTTTGTGCCAAATGCCCAAATACGAAGCACATGGGTGGGCTGTATGGTACAGTACTGTAAAAAACTTGGACGCCCAGACAAGCTGGCAGGGCGGGGGGAATTAGGGACTTGCTATATCTCAGTCGTCTGGGTGTTTTTGAAAAACCCAGACGACGTCTTCCACCGGCATCCAACGGTGGGATTCGTTGTCTATACATGCATGTGTACAGAACAGCCCAAAATGGGTCCGCCAATGAATCGGCAACCCAACCCAGACAGCTACTAGGCCCGCCAAACCTTAACGGGTGCAAGATCCGAAGCCCGCTAACTCAAGTTTGTGCTCATTTGGGCCACAATGCAACCGACAGCCCAATAAAAGCATATACAGAAATTACAGCTCTGCCACTGCATCCTAAACACACCCATCTCCTATGTTATGTAATGCTCTATAATTTGATCTGCTATTAGAGATCACACTGACACACACACACACACATACACACGTCACACACCCCTAAGCCACCTCTTGTTGCAAATGTGACCTCCGCCATTGTGGCCATCACCATCTTCTTGTACTCTTCTATTGTAGCTCCATGTTGTGAAAACTTCCACAAACTTCATAACAGAAATTGAAGAAGTATTCAGATTCTGCTGCAAGAGTGGTACAGAAATTAAGCAAAAGCTATAGGACAAGTGAAGAACTAAACCTTGTGAAGAGTGGTACAGAAGTTAAGTAGATCAAAAGCTATAGGACAAGTGAAGAACTAAACATTGTGACTATAAAAGCATGAAAGAAGCATATCATGTGTAAATTTTCCAGGATATTACAAACCTTAAATTATGCCTAGACCATAAATTGCGATTGTTGAAAACTATAATTGCAGTGCCGAGTATCAGCAATTTACATTAGCAGTGATTGAAATTCTCAATGCATATGTTTTACTAGTCAGCAATACAAATCCTTCTGAAACTCTATACAACAAATACAAATTTGCATGTACTATTAGCACATGCAGTACCTTCACAAGAAATCTAAGACCGTACACTTCGCCGGATGTTCTTGCCTACCTCAAATGTGCTGCTGATTTTACATTTTCTGCAGCACATTTGAGGTAGGCAAAACTCAGATTTCTAGTACCTGCTCATGAATTCAGAAAACTGATACAACCATGAAATCACCGCTGCAACAATACTAATTTCACATTGTCCAAAAGGCAAGAAAAGAAGCTAGGAAAAATGCTATGAATTTAAATAGCTCCATCACCAGGAAATCAGCAAGTCCCAAATAGTTATCTCACAGCAAAATGAAATGACATGTCCCAACAACTCATCCCATTGCATAAGCTCAGAAACTTTTTAACAACCCCAGGTAATATAGAAGTTCAGATTAGAGAAGCTCTTAATATAATGAAATCTAGAAGCTCTTAATAGAAGCGTTAACTGCAAAAGGTAAAAAGTATGTTTATCGTAAAACTCAACAAATTTTCAACATCATGTTTCTGAAGCATTTGAGTTACTATCATAAACAATCCATTTTTCAGCTTGCCTAAAAACTTAAAGCCAACAACACCTAGCAAGACCATGCTCATTGGCTGCAATGAACAACAATCAGTATGTACATATGCAGGTTACTGAAGTAGATCAGCTTAAAAATAGGCCATACTATAGAGAACAGCACTTGTGCATAATATTTGTTAAGCTCTGCTTTTCATTAAACAAAGATAACAAAAACCAATGCTCCACTGAATCAGAAGCAGAGTTTTTAGATATCAAATTGTACTTCACCTAGCCAAGCATTGAAGCTCCCCACCTAGAAACTACTCCCTCCATCTCAAATTATAGTTTACTTTGACTTTTTTGGTACATCCAATTTACTATGTATCTAGATACTATATTATGTCTAGATACATACCAAAATGAATGAACCAAAAAAGTCAAAGTGAACTACAATTTGAGATGGAGGGAATACAAGACATCTATCATAGTTGTGTGAGAGTCAGTGCCCACGAAGCTATCAGGGTAAAGGATCCCACCATTGTTAAACACAACCCTGGCCAGATATTCAAGATTCACCTAACAAAGAAATGGAGGATTATAACTTTTTGATAGATAAAATAACCTTGGCTGGACTAAGTTATTTTAAAAACAATCATATAATCAAAATACATGGTCAACAATGCCAGAAACAACCAAAAAGGAAAATAAGCAAAAGAGGACTACAAGTCAAATAACAAGCAGCTCTGAGGCACATGTGGTGGAATGTTTTATGCGCTAGGCAAGCAGTTCTGAATTTTCTGGACAAATCCAAGCAAAATTCTCTGATAATCTTATGAATGTGAAATTTACATAAGGATAATCAGATTTAGTTAGGAGCAAAAATACAATAAGGCAAATTAGTTCAACAAAGAGCATATTGCATATGCTCAAAACAGGAATCGCAGTGATCGACAAATGCAATTTACATTATAGAATACTACAATTAAAAAACTGAAATTGAAATCCATCTCGTCAACCGGTTGCAAGCTGACATAAGTTACTCATGAGTTTATAGTTGAAAATCAGCAAAGTTGAATTATGTACTAGTCACTAGAAGAGGACTCTTGAGCCAGGGTCATGAGGGATATACAAGAACTAAACCTACAGGGACAGGGACACACTAGATCAGGTGGCTCCACAAATAACATAGAGAGTGAGAGAGCTTCACACAGACAAAAACACAGTAACAAGGACCCTACAACTTACTTGGACCATTTTGACAACTTGTATCTGTTATAATAAGTCTTCAAACCATTTTGACAATAAAGTGTTAGACAAAATAACAGAGATGTGATATCACAGAACCTAGGTAAGTCTTCAAACCTCTAGGTAAGTATCAAGTTCCAGAGCCAAAAGGAAGATACAAAGATACAGAAGTATCAAGTTCCTATACAAGCAGGGGATCAACTCATAGTCTCATAGTGCCCGGTCTGTACTCTTTTGGACAATTCACAAGAGCATAATATTTAATTGAAGCAGCCAATATCTACAAGGACAATTCACTGACAAATGTTATGATCACAGAGGACAACCAAAGGGACAAATGACAAAGAACAAGGACAATGAGTGTCCATTGTTGGTAGAAACTAGTGAGAATAAGATGATTGGACAAAAGAAAGATTACAAGTACAAGGACAATGGCAAAATGTAAAATTTTATCCCTAGAACAACACAAGCACAAAGACAGGATAATTTTTTTTTCTATGAAAGAACAAGGACAAAATTTTGGTGCGGACTGACACAAATCACAAAACAGGACAAGACAAGGACAGACTAAGAGGTGTGTCCTAGCACAAGTAACAATAAACAAAAAGTTTGGAATGTGCTATCACAAATGACAAGGGGAAAAAATTTTCTATGGAAGGACAAAATACAAGCACAAGCACAAAGACAAAGGACAATTATTTTTCTATGAAAGGACAAGGACAAAAAGAATGACTCCATTTTCTTATGGGTAGTAAAAAACATGAGCATATTCTGAACCACAGTACCCACATACTAATACAAACTTAGCCAAGTGAGGTACCATCCTATCTGGAAAGTAGTAAGCTTCTTTAGACATGGGTGCTTCCATTATATCTTAAAAAAGCATGTGCAGGAGGTTAAACAGAAATTGAAAAAAAAACTCAGGGATAATAACTGACTTCATTTCAACCAACTCACAAAAACTCAAGGAGAATATCACATGCATAAATCATATAAGCACTCTTTGACAGCTTTCCCAACAGCTAGCGTCAGACAATCCCACCCCAAAGGCAACAAAACAAGAATCACATTCCTTAATCCTGCCAAGGTCATGACACAGAGATGGAGATAGCACAAACATAGGTCATAAAAGATATAAAATATATAAGATTCAATGATGCCATTGTTCCTAAAATCTACTCTCAATCTAACCTGAAACACTAGAGAATAAGTTCCAGTGCCTTCAAATTAGAACAATAAGTCTTTCAGCAATAATAAGCTGAAAAATTATAACATGGAGGTGCGCCTTCATATATTAGAAGCTAAGCTACAACAGCCCTCAATATAAATAAACAAATCACATGGTACTGGACAATCTAGAATCCGATGAACTATATATGAATTACTCACTCTTCAGATAAGCAGGTAATTACCCCAGTAGTGAAAGTTTGCAAGTTCTATCAGCAAGGTGTTTTGGCTAGGAAGCATTCCCAGACCCGCAACCACAAGTATCTGAAACATAATATTTTTGTCATGCCCACAAGTAATTAATGAATCAAAAAACCATAAGGAATATTACTATTCAGAACAGTAACATGACAGGCTGATGGGTCCGTAGTATAGAACGAAGAGAGTTTCCTAATGTCATGCCCACAAGGATTGCCATAAGAACAAACAGAATAATGGAACTTCAAGAGCCAGCTAGCATTTTAGGTGTGTGCTTGCACAAATCATAAATTACAAAGTTTGAGATGTGTTAGGAAAAATGACAAATTTATAAAAATTTGTTCAAGGGCAATCTACAAAAAAAAATTAAGGCTATTAATACCTTGCAACTGTGTAGTACAAAATCAGGCAGTGCATCCCTCCTACTCCACTTGAGGCGTGGCACACTGCCATTGTGCTCAGATGGACAGATGTTCTTGATGTGCTTCAAAGCTACCTCGTGTACTGCCATGACTCAACTCCTCTATAGATACTGTATGTAAAACAGCAGAGGCATACAAATTTAAGTCGCACAGCACAAAATAAAAGAAAAATATACTATCAAATGTATTCAGAGTCAGTCACATGGTCTGAACTTTGAAGTACTAACAGCTGCAAGGTTTCTATTAGCTATGTTTATTGAATCAATAAATTAGGCAAAATCCATCGGATGAAAAATCCTTTGATATGCACATGAGGGATACTGAACAGCCAGATTTGCAACTAGCTAGAGCGTACAACTAGCAAATCAAACCCTAACTAACGTGGGGAGCAGCTAGAACAAATAAATACAACCCTATAAATTTCCACAAGGATCCCGACCTTGCTGGTAAAAATCTCCATCCCCGTGCCCTCCTCAAGATATGGTTTCAATCAATCGATGACCAAATCAACACCCAATCACGAAATGGGATCGAGAAAACACACAAACAACAAGTGATGCGGCAACGAGGGGCATGGAGGAAGGAGATGCAGCGGGTATCGTGACGAAAATGCAGGACGACTGCGAGAGACGTCGCCGCTAGGGGATGGGCCGCCACGCGCACTGTGTAACAACCCAAAAATCCGAGCTACAAAATTTTTTTCGATAAAACCCTGAGTGATGAGTGTGACATGTCATCATTTATCCCTAATCATGTCTTAACCCTAAGCATATCATGCATTAGCATCATAACATAATCAATGCCTCATGTCATGATCCATGTTTCATATGTTATAACATGATGTTGCAATAGCTTTACTTTAATGTTTTAATAGTTCATACATCATGTTGCATTGAAGGGTGATTTGGATTTTATTTGGTTTATGTGTTGAATAATAAAAATGACAATATAATATTTATTTTGGCAAATAAATAGTAAGGGAATAATACCCTAACATTATTGGGCCTTGTATGCTCACTACCTTGTTACTTAAATTTGGCACATCACAAATATATATATGTATATATAAAAGTATTTGAAAATGAAAAAGAAAAAGAAAAAGAAAAAGAAAAGGAAAAAGAAAAGCCTCCAGCCCAGCACGTGGCCCAGCCAGCCAGGCCGCCGGCCCGCTCGCTCGCCGCGCAAGCCGCCCAGCAAGCCAGGCCGCTGGCCGCTCGCACACCACGCCGGCCCATCAAGGCAGCCCATCACCACGTGCCTGCGTCCGCGCGCTGGAGAAGCCGCCGCAACCGCTGACGAGTGGGCCCCGCAGTGGGACCCACATGTCATCAGCGCCGCTGAGGTCACCCGACCGACCGCACGCCCCCGACGTCACACGCGTCTGGCGCTGCTCCCCCGCGTCGCCGCTAAGCAAGACACGCCGGCCGCTCGATCCGCTCCTTCCCCGCATCGACGCACGCCCGCTCGCCACCTCGACCGACCAGCCCCTGCACAAGAAGCCCACGGCCGCGGGCGAATCCTCCGCGCGCGCGCACATGCGCTGCCGCCGCGGTGAACTACGTCGCTGTAAAGCATTCTCGCACCCAGCCCCTGCTAGCCTCCTCTCGCTGTCCCATGGACCCAGACCAAGCCCCAGCTGCTGACCTGGACTGCCCCTCGGCCGCTTGATCGAGCGCCTTCGCCGATCACCGTCTGCCGGCCACCTACCTCCGCCTCTGCCCTATATAAGCAAGGGACCGGAGCTCTAGGGCTCCCAGCCGCTACCACCACTCCAATGGAACCTCAATTGCACCCTAGCCCGCTCAATTTGGAGGAGAAGGGCGTCGGGGAAGAAGAAGGGGCCGCCACCGGAGTTGGAGAAGAAAGGGGAGTGCCGCCGTGCTGCTGCTGCGAAGCCATCAAGGAGCAGGGACAGAACCGCGAGCCGCCCCGCCGGAGCTGCTTGGACGTGTACCGCGCCTTCTCTCCTCTCCAAACGCCAGTGAGCACCGCCGCCCCTCTTCCAACCTCCGCCCCTGCTACGGCCATGGCGCTCCGCCTTGGGAGCGCGAAGGCCGAGACCTCCACCGGTCTCCCTGGACACACACGCACGAGGCCAGCCGAGCCCCCTTGGACCATGGCATCAGGCGAATGCCAGACCGGAGCACCGCCTTGCCAGCCACCACGCGCAGAGCGCCACCGCGGCGAAGCCACCCTATCGCCTCATCGTTGCGCCTCGCCCTCCATTGACCTCAGATCCGCGCTCGCCTTGATGAGACGGACTTCGTGCACCCCTTGGCTCCGCAATTGCATCGTCGGAGCACCGACCCGAGCCACCTTGCCATCGTCGTGCCGGTGCGCTGCCGCTCCAGAGCGCCGCCGTTCGCCTCCATTTTCCTGCCACCTCCAACCAAAGCAGGGACCAAGAAGGAGTCGAGGAGCACCGCCGGAGAGAGATGCATCGGCTGGACAAGAAGATGTAGGCCATGGACCCTCTCGGAGTGCCGTTGCCGTGCACCAAGGTTCCGCTGGAGCCCCGCCGCGGGGGTTGCTGCCCGCGCAGACTCTGCCGTGGCTTTTGGTCACCACCGGCACCCCGGGAAGGTGCTACGTGCACTCAATCGTGCTCTCATGCGTCAAATTGGACCGGGAGATGCTCGGTGCGAAGAGTTCACCGAGCGCCTCCGCAGTCAAGCCGCTGTCCACCATGGAGCATGCCGTCGGGAACCGAGCTATTGCCTTGAAGCCCACCATCGTGTTCGCCTTGACGTCCTAGAGCTGATGGGCTAGTTGATGAAGTCGGAGAACCCCTGAGTCGCCGGGAATCGGAGATTCCCCGTCGTCGGTGAGCCACGCCGTCGGGCCGTTGAGGACAGAGGAAAGGGATGAGTGCGGTCAGAAGGAGATGGATGTGGTCCATGAGAACCATGTCACTGACAATGGGACCAAGAGAAGCGGGTGCACCGTAGAACAAGTTGCAGACCGCTTTAACCCAGGCGTAGACCGGATGCACCCGGCGTACGTGGACCCGAGTCACTGATAGTGGACCCCATGAGCATCGGTTCACCAAGGACTAAACTGAGCCGAGCCGCGAGCCATGAGCCAAGCCGTGAGCCGAGCCGTAATCCGAGCCGTGAGCCGAGCCTGAGCCCACCAGTCAGTGATGACATCAGCAGTGACGTCATGTGGACCCTACCTGTCAGTTGACCGTTTGTAACACCCAAGGTGTTAAGCATGCATTATCTTGCATATCATGAGCATAATCATCTCTTTGCATAGCCATTGTTTACATGAAATGATAAAATGAAAAATGTGCTTGCTTTGATTTGAACTAGAGCTATGTGATAGGTTGCTTGTTTGGGGTTGAGTGTTAAATGAAGTTTGTAGAGAAAATTATTTGGAGCAAAACTTATTTTTGGGTCATTTCATGAAAAGGCTTGGAAGTGGGACAAAAATGTCAAAAACAGTTTATAAAAATGTTTTTCTTTTAATTTTAAATGGATTTTAAATCCCCATTTTTGATTTTCAAATTCTAGGTAGAATTATGCTTTGATGTTTAAAAGTGAAATGTTCTACTCATTGAGAGCAACATTTCATCTTTTACAAGTTTCTTCAAATTCGGATTATTTTGGAAAATATGGAGTTAATCAAGTTCTGCACGAATCTTGGCGTAGTGGGACCCACCCGTCGGCCTCCTTCTTCCCTCTCTTCTTCTTCCTCGCGCCGACGGTGTCCGTGCCGATGCCGGCTGCGTGGTAGCCGTACGTCGGACGTTCACCGGTGTCTGCTGTTCGCCCCGCGCACTCGTGCACCGCACGCCGGTCCTGCTCCGTGCCCAATCGGACCCCACTGCCGCTCCACGTGCCCTCGGCGGGCCCCGCATGCACGCCATGTGCTCGGCGTGCCCTGACGCCATGGCCCGGCTGTCCGAGGCCACCGGCCGCTTCAATGCGTCCCGACCGCGCCTGTCGCGTTCACTCTCCACCCACCACCACGAGATGCCCCCTCCTTGCCTCATTTTCCTTCGCCAGAGCTCGAGCGAGCTCAAAAGCCGCCATTGCCGTCGCCCTGAGCTCGCACCGCCACCACTGCACCTAGCCCTGTCATTTTCTTCCAAATCACACGTACAGCTCCGCCGTGGTGTGAGAGACACCCTGCGCACGTTCCCTGCCCTCGAGACCCAAGGTAGAGGTCGAATCGACCGTTTCCCCCTTCGCCGGCCATGACCGCCCCGACCGCCGTGCGGTTCACCGTGGCTAGCCTTTCCTTTCTCCCTCCTTTATCTTGCGTGTCGTGGTCGCCTGCATGAGTAGAACAGGTTGGTGTGGTTAATGGGATCGATTAGGGTTTGCGTTCATCGGATTTTGGCCGACCGCCGTCGCGGGTCACGCCGCCGCTCGCCGGCCGCTCGCATGGAGGTCACTCCGGTCAACCAATCCTTTCTTTTTCTATCGTAATCGAGTCGCCTAGGTTTCCCTTAGATCGTAGGGTAGCTCGTGAGCCTCGTTTCGATCGGATTTGGCCGGCAGCCGTCGAACCACCGACATGCAGAGCCGCCGCTCAGCATCGTTCATCGTTGCCGCCATTTTCCTCCGTGATAGCTTGCATCTTGTACACCAACGGGTTCGCGTCGATGAGTTGAGTCTTGTGGTGGCCATAGTTCGGCCGGTGACCTCGCTGCCGGCGAGATGGCCGATTGCCGGCGACCTCCCCCTACTGTGTGGACCACGTGCATCATTTACGTTCTTTTTCGGACTTAAGTGCAAAATGGCCCGACACATAGATTTTCATGATAGGGCTTGATTAGTTATTGGAAAGTCCAGGGTTTTTCGTGCAAAACGGTTTTCTATTTCGATTTAAAGAATTTGTTTTCCTGATTTTGGTTAAATCTTCCTAAATTCATATCTTGCTCATTTTTAGTCCAAATGAGTTGGTTCAAGTTGCAGTATTTTTCTTATGAGTAGATCTATACATGAAAAATATAAAATGTGATTTTTGTGATACTTTTCTCTATAGATTTATTTATCCCTATTAAATGCCTTTATCTTTGAAAATGCATAAGTAATTCTCTGTTGCTCAGAAAAATGTGAATCCAAGTTTGTTAGTCTTCTTATGTCATGCTCTCTATGTAAAAAATGTTGAAAGGCTATGTCATGTGTAGATATTGCCATGTTTAATTATGGTGCTTATTTTAATTAGATGATAAATAATTTATAATAAATAATATATAAGTGATTTATGCATAAAACTTTTTGGAGGATGTTTTTATGCTAATCTATAGCTAAGTATATTCTGAGATCGGTTGTTTGACGCTTTTCTATGCACAAAGTATTTTATGTCCATTAAATTATGCTGGCTTGTCATTTTTGTGTAGGATAAAGTACTTACTGTTTTGACCTGAAAATTTTATGGTAGTCTATATTAAGCATGCTTAAGCTTATTTTTACAAAATTTTTTGGATAGTCTAAAGTTGTGTTGCAGTTATGTCCTGATTTATTTATATGTCCTAATAGTGTTTTAAGTTATTATTTCATATTAATAATAATGCTTTTTCTGATGTTTGTGATGTGTGTAATCTTTTATTGCTTTTGGTTTAGTAGAGGGTAGTGTGCAAAATATTTATCGTTTATAATTCCTTTTAATGTGTAAGTAAAATGTATTGTGATGCTTGTATACGATTTATTGTAGAAGAGAATGCAGATGACATGTGCTTATCATACATGTTTTAAAATCATGTTCATTATCTTTAACTAAGCATTCATTCACCATCAGCATGTACCTTTGTATTTACTATGTATTCATGGTATTTATACGCACCATGCATCATACAGGATCGTCAGAGCTCGAACGGTAGTTCCCGGAGTACAAGGAGAGGAAGGCCAGCAGGAAGCCTTGGTACAGGGGATAGCAGCAGAAGAGGATCCCGAGGTTGATCTTCTCGAGTGTCCCGACCATCAGCCAAGCTCTTTCCTAAAAGGCAAGCCCCGGAGCATTCTTTCTGTGGTTTGCAAAAATATCTAACTTGAGCCTTTACTTGTTTGATGCATTAAGTTATAGGCGTTGTTTTATACCATTGTTGCATTACTTATATTCCTTGCCCACTTGATATAATTCTACCCTGTTAGGTTTAGGTGCGATTATCTGCTTAGCCTTGCTTAACTAGATCGGTAGAAGTCGGAGGATTTCCTGTCATCCGCGAGTTATAGGTAGTGACTCGGAATGGTTGAATACATTGTTATCTTGGATAACCATATGGAGATAATAAATCGAGATCGGGCGGGATTGGTGTTGGGACTGAACTGGAGGTTCGGTGAGGTTATCCCGTCTGTGTCGAACTAGGACCCCGTCCGTTGTACGTCCTCAAGTCATATTGAACGCATGCCTCACATTTAGCTGGAAGGATAAGTCGTTCCGACCGCGAAGCCTGGGTTTGGTTTGAGCCGGGAGTCGACCTGCTTTACGCATCGTATTAGAGAAGATGGGGGACCACGGGTTACGCAGAGAGTAAGTCCGAGGTCAGGGTCACCCTGAATAAGGCAGCCGGGCGGTTCCCGGATATGATGGTACCTGTTGATCCCGTGATTTTCTGAATCAAATTTTCGGTGATCTGTAGCTCACTTTAGCGGGTGAGTGTGGTATGTGTGAGGAATACCTGCCAGCTAGTTAGTAATCAATTATAATTGCCATCGTTTCTGGATATTGAACACTTGACTTGAGCAGCGGCATCGTAGTAATAACTTGAACAAAGAGATGAGATGGTTGAGCTGTGATGTTGGAAGGCACTCAACCAGAATTGGTTACTATTCTTGTTGAATAATTATCATCATGCTTGTTTAGTACAGGAGCTAATCTAGCATGATAAGGTTAATCCAGCTAAAATACAATGCTAGAAGGTTATAATAAATATTTCTTTAATGCAAGCTTTTACACAAATAAATGAGTCAGATATTCCACTTATATAGCCTTGCATACTCCTTGGAGTCAATTTATTTTTAGTTTATGATGGGTAAGTCTAGTTGAGTACATTCTCGTACTCAGGATTTTATTTCGCATGTTGTTGCAGATGGTGAGATGTTTTATGGCTACTGTCAGCACTGTTTCTATCCCGCTATGGGCGATGACTAGACCTTGGGCATGGTCACTCTACTCTACCTTATGCTTTTGCTGGATATTGACTAAGGACCTGGCACTGTATTTGAATTAAGTGTGTGTGTGGATTTAAACTAAATCACTTCTGCTATTTTGAATTCGAACTTGGATTATAATAACTTTATTCATACTTCGATGTGTAAAACTATGTGCAACTATGTATGCTGTGAATGGTGATGGCTAAACTTATTACGATCTTAGCTATGCCAGAAAGTTTGAAATCCTTCAAGATTTAGGGATGACTACCGGGTTTATTAGGTCTCAATCATGTAGTTTGCTATCTTAATGGTGAATTACGTGCTTGTGCTCTAATAAATTGGTCGGTTCTGTGACAGCTGGCATCGGAGCAAGGTTTAGCATTACTGTTCACAAGTATTTAAAATAAAAGAGTTTTTGTTTGTGAAAAGTATTTACAAAATGTATAGCTATATATAAGTGTTCAAATCTATGGTTTTGAAAATTTAGAGTGTGCCAGTGGTCATATCCTTATGCCCAATAGGAATTTAGGTGGCTTAATTAAGTACTAACTTGGGGAAATGCATCATATTTTCTATTGTCATTGCCTATACAATGACGGAGTCATATGGGTGCCATTTACTTGAGTGGTAATATATGGATCAAATTGCCTCTACGCCCTGGTAAGTGTGAGTTGTGAGAGCATGATTGGATGCAATGCCAGTCTAGGGGAGTGCTTATTGATGCCAGATTATTCACATGTTGCACACATGTTTATATGAAGGTATCCCATGTTGGGACCGTCTTCTGGCGGTGTCATCTTCTGCGTGACTTGTTGGGATAGTAAATAATCGGTGTTTTCACCTTATTCGAAGGTGCGTGAATTTTTACGTCGAATTGCATTCATATGGGATATGGGCTGAAATAAATTTTCTGCAGGTACACTAACCGCGTGAACGGTAGAACGAAGTAGTTACATATAAATGAGAGAACGATGTATGCCACCGCATAGCACGTTAGATTATTAGTTCGTGAGGACATATGTAACGTGCATGCACCATGGTTAAAAATGCTCATTCATACATTTCATGGTTCCTTCCCTTATAAATAAATTGTCTCATTTCTTTAAAATTATAAACTCATGGGATATACCACTTTTGGACAGATGCCGAGAACCAAGCAGACTGCTCGCAAGTCCACTGGAGGAGGAGTACCCCGTGGTCCTTTGACTGTCCGTGAGTCGGTGCCAAGGGAGGTGGACACTTTTCTTGAGGAGCACACGATGCCTAGCCTTCTTTGGAGGATTCTCTCCAACGCTGGGTACACGGTGGGCATGGAGCCTCACTACTACTGGGACAAGGATGACTTGGTGAACTGTGGAGAGGCTTGGGTGGAGATAGTTGTCCCACCTTTGGGCAGCGACCCCCACTGGGTTGGGTGGCGTCATTTTGGTGCGGGCAGGACTGCCAAGACGGGTGCCATGTTTGCAGCTTTTGATGTGGTGGAGCACCTGATGGAGGAGATCCCACACCAGCTTGCCCAGGCTTTTCCTGGTGTGTTTCCCTTTGCTAATCGCCTTTCTAGGTGGACACATGCTGAGGGAAAACCATTGGAGGCAAGTCCTGAGGAGGCGCAGGGCAGCAACACACCTACCATGAGTGCTATGTTTGCAGTGATGAGGGCCTATGTCAACATGGAGACTAAGGCACTTCACCTGAGTGAGGAGTTCAAGGAGGCTCGAGCTGATGCACGCAAGGAGAAGCGTGAGTTGACACGTGAGCTTCAGCGCTCACGGGAGGAGGTAGCCCGTGTGTCTCAGCATCGAGACAAGGTTGTTCAGGAGAGCCAGAAGATGGCTCAGGCTAGGGATGAAGCCTGGTCCGAGCTTCGTCGTCTTAGCATCTGTCAGCAGCAGGTGCTGGAGGAAGTGGAGGGTGTTCGTGCTTACAATGCTAGTCTTCACGAGGAGGTGCACAGGAAGCAGGAGAAGATCCATCAGCTGAGGGCAGCCTTAGCAACACCTAGGAAGGCTTGAGAGTAGCAACAATGGAGAGTAGCCTTGTTGATGATCGCTAGTCTCTAGTTATTCTTTTGCGTTCCTGTCGGGTGGTCATGTAACCCTTTTGCATGCTATTGAGACTTTGATGTAATGTTAGAACATGGTGTTTGATGTGGCGATATCCGTACACCTTCAAAAGTCCAGTGTGTGCATGCTAGCAAAATATGAATGTTGTAAGACGCCTTGCGATGGTTCGAAGTAATATTATTAGTGATGTTGTGATGTGAAAATTGGAATTATTGTGCCTCTATTTATTGTGTGAATTTATTCCCCTTGATAAATTCAGTTTGGCATAATTTTTACATTCACCTCTTATTATGGCAATATTCACCTAATAAGTACTTATTGCTGAAATATCAGATGCCGGTTACCCGTAGTGGTTCAGGTGGTAATAGTAGTGGTGGTGCTAAAGAGGGTGCCGATAACACTGCAAGTGGTGTACCACCCCCACCTCTGACCAATGCGGAGCAGCTGTTTGCTCAATTCTTGGGCAGCCAGCGCAATGTGGAGCAGCTTCTTCATAAAAGTTTGGCCCATGATGTTCGTCAGGGTCCTCAGCAAAACCAATACAGCAGCTTCAAGGATTTTCAGGACACTAAACCTCCTGTATTTAAAGATGCTCCAGAACCACTTGAAGCAGATGAATGGCTCAACACCATGGAATATAAATTTCGTCTTCTAAGGTTAACAGAAGAACTGAAGGCGGAGTATGCAGTCCATCAACTTGAGGGACAAGCGGGGACGTGGTGGAAGCAACATCGCACCACCTTTCCGCAGGGTGTTCCTATTACTTGGGACCGCTTTGTACATGCTTTTTGAGGGAATTTCATTCCTCCAAGTTTGATGGCTATGAAGAAGACTGAATTTCCGTCACTTACTATGGGGACTCGTACAGTGAAGGAGTATCTGCACGCCTTCAATACTTTGAGTCGGTATGCTCCTGAGTTTGTTAACAATGATGAGAACAAGATAGCTAGTTTCAATAGAGGCTTAAGTTCTAAGTTGATGAAAACCATAAGCACTTCTTCCCTTGTTACTTTCAATGATTTCCTGAATGATTGTATTATGCAAGAAAACAGTAACAATGTCCATGCTGCTGCCAAGAGTCGCAAGAGAGCCCATGATGGAGGTGGTTCTTCTCAGGCGAGAGCCCCACCTACTTTTCGTATGCCGTATCATCCACCTATGTCTGGGGAGAGGTTTAGGCCCCCTCAGCAGAAAAGGCATAACCTTTATCCACCTCAGAATCCACAGAAGCATCACAAAGCATTCAAGGTTCCTGCTCCACAGGGGAAAGCAGGACAGAGTGTAACACCTCTGGTGTTATATTAACTAAAACCTGCCATATCATCATATGCACTGCAAAGCATTCATGATTAGGTCAACCTTGATGTGCATTAACTAAAACAAGTTTACATTTCATAGGTTGATTGTGTTTCTGGAATGTGTTGTCACATGAAATAATAAAACCCTACTTTATAATGTCATCTCAAATACTTAGTTTATGTTCTATGTACTTGAGGTGTAAACCGTGTTTACACTAGTGTCAAGCATAGCGTATAAATCTAAGTCCAACCCTAAAATAATTTTCATATTTGAAGTTGAATTTGTATTTCAAAGCTTATTCCCAATCCTTGCAATTCAAATTTAAATTCAAATTGGAATGCTATAAAAATGTTTTTTTAAAAGTCAACTTGGTCAACCAAGCGTGTCATTGGGTCATTGACCTAAAAATGTCCTTGGATGATGTTTGTGATCACTAATAATCAACCAATTAACTTAGAAACCAAATCGAGTTTAAATTCGGTTTCAAAAAC
Source organism: Bothriochloa decipiens (assembly GCA_023333625.1). NCBI lineage: Eukaryota > Viridiplantae > Streptophyta > Magnoliopsida > Poales > Poaceae > Bothriochloa > Bothriochloa decipiens. Next base: position 35,686,906 of record CM041638.1, read on the forward strand.
CCTTTATTTCAAAACCTAGTTTTATTCCTTTTTCTCTAATTCAAAATCTATAAGGAATTTGGGGATACTCTAAAAATATAGTTTGTATATCTTAACAAGAGATACAAATTTGGTATTCAAAGTTTTTCAAGTTTCCAAAAAGAATTTCAAATGAATTTGAAAATACAGTTTTCCAACATTTGTCCCCTTTTGATTTTAAAACCATAATTCAAAAATTATGCATAATTTGGGAAAACTTTGTATATAAAAAAGGTTTGGTTAGAAAAGTTAAACATTTCATAGTTTTGAAGATTTTCAAATTTTATTGAAAAATCAAAAGTAATTTCAAATGTTTGTTTCTAGGGTTTTATTCCCTTTTTGAATTTGAATTCATATTTCAAAATCCAGACAGAATTTGAGGATTCTAGTTAAATGAAAAGTGTAGCTCTTGAAAAGTTATGCAAATGATATTTTTGGATATTTTCAAGTTCTTATATAAATTTTGGAGTAATTTATAATTTTAAACGAGTGGCAATTCTATAATTTTCTTCAACAGCACCGAGACCTATCGTCGGCCGCCATCGCCGGCTTCTCAAGCCGCGCCGCCGTCCACCGCCATACATGCCACGGCTGCCAGCGTGCTCCTGAACGTGCGAAGCTTCACCATCGCCGTGTCACCCGTCCATGCTTCGCCCAGTCCTATAAATAGGCATGGCCGACCGTCGTCTTCCTCTTTTCTTCTTTGCCGCCACCGCCGTCGAGCTCGTCCCCGTCGGCAAAATTAGTCGCCGTCGATTCACTGCCATCCAATTGCTCTTGCCATAAGCTCCACCTTCACCTTGCGCTTCCTCTGAGCTAGTTCGTGCCTGCTCTCGCCGTCTGAGCTGCCCGCACGACGTCGTCTTCCTCGCGACCGGTCGTCGAGCCGCCGCGAGCTTCCCCGCCGTCCACCGCCGCCAAGGTGGAAAACATATTTCCTTTAACCCTCTCATCATGATCTCCATGCTATCCTGCTCCTCATGCGCATCGTGGTTCACTCTCTGGCACACAGGACACGTCGTGACGCCGTCCTTGCCATCGGAGCACCGCCGCCGCCATCAGAGCCGCCGTCCACAGCTCGACTCAGCCACTCCGAGCCTTCATCAACGTGCGCATCATTCCCATGGTGAGCTCTTGCATCTGTTGGTGCCCTCAATTTCTTGTATTTCACGCCATAATTGCCGGTCACCGTGCGTCGTCGCCGGCGTGACCTTGCTGCTCCGCCGCGCGCGTAGCTGTTGCGGCTGGGGTTCAAATTGGGCTCCATCTTGTTGATGTTTGTGGTCGCAAGAGTGTGTAGTCCAGGTCCGTGCACTCGCCATCGCCGGAAATCGCTCCAGTGAGCCTTGCCGCCGCGCCCGAGCTCTGCCGCGCCGCCATGGCCGCCGGCATGGGTGCCGCCGTCGTCCCGCCGCTCCATTAGTTAGCCCAGGAGCTTTGTCTTGTTGTGCTAAACCTGTAGGACCAAGCCTCGACGCCGAAGACCTCACCGCCGGCGAGATAGCCGCCGGTCAAGCGCCGTCGCCGTCGGGTCAACGCGGGAGGGAAAAAGGATTTTCTTTTTCTTTTTTTAGAAAATAATTTAAATGCTATTTTATTTAGAAATTCGTAATAATTCATGTGTAGCTCCAAAAATTCTAAAAATTTTTGTGTATGTTCTTTATGATATCATCTACCTAGGAAAAATATGAAATACTAAATTTGAGTAATTTTTGCATATGTTAAAATTAGCTCTTTTAATTGAAAAATGGACCTTCAATGATTTTTAATAAATAAAATAATTGGCTTTTAATTCTAAAATTTGTTTTGCCATCTAATTAGGCCAAGACCTTTTCAAAATAAAATTTCAAGCTTAATTAGACAACTTTAATTTTTATACCTTTATTTTATGCTTTTAAATAATTAATTAATCTCGTTTAATTAAGTTAATCCTTATAGGATTTGTTTAACTTTGGGATTGATTGATGACCTTGGGTCATTAACCCTAATAACCTTTGGCACTTAAATTAATTGTTTGTGCTTATGTTAATCATGTCATTAGGGCTTAATCCACGTTATTTTATGTGTATAATAAATTTCTTTAATGACGCAGTTAACCTTAATGAACTTAGTAAGTATGTTTTGGTTGGCTTGCAACTTTATCGTAAAGAAAAGTTGTACTCAAGCCTTTAATCTAGTTGTGCATCCATCGAGCATCATGTTTACCATTCCATCATGATGAAGCATAGCATTGTATCGTATAGTTTCCGTTAACGGAGAGTTTAACGTTGTCGCCCCAGATCCGAAGGAAGAGCAGACTCAGGAGATTGGAATTGATCCAGAACCTGAGACCATCTACCCCGACCATCAAGGCAAGTCCTGGATGCATTTAAACCCTATTCTATTTTATAAAAGTTTTATCGCTTCAGTTATGATATGTTGCATTAAGTAATAGGAGTTGAGTGAAAACCCACCAACTGCATTACCTGTCTTACTTCCATATTCCTTGTTACCTATTCTAGAAGATGCGTAGTAATGCTTAGCCCTGCTTAATTAATTAAGTGTTCAAAAGTAAAAGAATGAAAAAGATGAGTTTGGCTTTATCTGTTGAAATCATGATGATAGTTAATAAATCGAGTCCGGACGGCTAACTTGCATTGGGAACGGAGTCCCTCTATAGTGTTTTCATCTGTTGATGCCCTAGGTCCCGTGTCGATGGTGAACTGGTGATATCAAGAAATTAGAAAATCCACATGCATGAAGTGGTATACGGTGGGCTAGAGTTCCCACATATGTCATGGAGTGACTTATAGTGGGCCAGAGTCCCCACATATGTCATAGTGTGTTATACTGTGGGTTTAAGTTCCCATGTATATCCGTGCACTGGGTCGAAGTGCTCATGTTTATCATGTGGTGATATATGGCTGCGGTTGTTATCCCAGTATATCGGTTCATCTGATATGCTTAGGAGTTAGAGTCTCCTGTATATCAGTGACCTAGGTCCCAGCTGGGTATATGAAAATGGATTCGAATCGCCGTTGCTTCTCGGAGAAGAAGACTCGATCGGTGTTCATCATCATAGTAACAACTTGAATAATGAGTAAGGTTTAAGAAGAAAGTTGGTTGGTAATTTTGATCTTAAGCAAGACAGCTTTTCTTTCTTTTAAGCTTTTCTGCAAAATTTCTTATCTCCTGCAAGCCTTACCTTGTCCCTCTAGCCTGCATTTCCTGAGCCTTCACCCATCTTTTTTGTCGGGTCAGTCTTGTTGAGTACTTTTATACTCAGGGTTTGTTAAACCCTTGTTGCAGGTGAGCCTCATGGGCAGAAATGCTTCGCATCCTGCTGCATGACCATTGTCGAGGAGAGTGACGACGAATAGGATATCTCGCTCTTGGGCAGAGCATATAATCAAGGTTGATGTAATAAGTTATATTGTTATTCCACTGCTATATGGTTTGTAATAATCCAACTTATGGTTTGTAAGTGGTTTGTAAACTTATGTTATTGCAATCCTTCCGCTATTTTACTCCAATATATATTATTTGTATAAAACTGTTGTAATACCGCAATGTCTCTTTGTAATGATTGATCCTGCTCGAAGAATCGTGGATGATTCAGGATTTACCTGACAGACCTCTTAAGTTTTATGGAACACATTCATGGTTATTTGGAGTCTGTTTAGACAATAATCATACGTGTGGGGCATAGGATTTAGGAGGTTCTGCCACAGCTGGTATCAGAGCTGGATCGTTATTAACAAGAGTTGTTGTAGTATTCCTTCGCAAAAACTTCAAAAGTTTTGAGTCAAATAATTTTACTTGACTATTTGGGTTCAAATTGCTTAATTCCTTATCTATGATTCTTTCTATCGACCCTTATTCTTATTAAAAGTGTGGTGGTGGAATAGCATACTATATTGCCCTATGTTATAAAAGTTACCTTATTGTATGTGTTACCTTAAAAACCTTTTATGCTTAGCTCGTAAGTTCGTTCATGCATCATGTTTAGTTAACCTGTTTTAACTACCTTCCCCTTTAAAGTGGTTTGGGTTAAGTAGTATCAATCCTTTTTATGCTAACCTTCAGATTTCTCCCTATCTATCCTCATTCTTCATGACCTACCTTTCTTCAGGATGGCCCTTACCAAGCAAACTCCTCATAAGAGTACTGCACCGAAGGGGGTACCTCGACATCAACTAGCCCCCAGATACGAGATTGGCAAAAGCAGTAACAATCCCAATCCAGATCCGTAAGCTAAAATAGCAAGACTTAGGGCTGAGTTGGAAAGGGCTGAAGCCGATAGGATCAAAGAGGCCACTGAGATTACTCAGTTAAGACGATCTCGGAGGTATATGAAGCATCAAAGGAATGATGCTTGGGCACGAGAAGATGCAGCAAATGGTCATGTGTAAGAACTTGAGGATTACGTGGAAGAGTTGGAGGAGTATGCTGAGGAAGCTGATGATGAGTGTGTGAGGCTGAATAACCTGTTGGATCCTGAATATCAACGACAGGCAGCCCAAGATGATCTTGGTCTTGTGATGGGTCAAGATGAGGAAGAGGAAGACTTTGAAGAAATAGAATCCGTTGATGATGATGTCATCGATGAGGAAGAAGAAAACCAGATGGGTGTAGCAAATGAAAATGAAGAGGATCTTATCGAAGAAGAAGATCCTGAGATAGTAGAAGAAGAACTTGAAGAAGAAGAGGATCCCGAAGAGGAGGAGTTAATCCCAGTGGAAGATAGTGAGGAGGAGGAGTAAAGAGTTTGGAAAGTGAGATGTGTAATATATCTTTTCCCTGCTTTCTGAAACCTAGTAGGTGTAGGAAGTCTTGCCGAAGTGCAGACTGTGTAACAAAAATAATGTTTTATAAGTGTGTTGCACGTCTGTAATATCTGCTTATGAAATCCAATAAGGTTTTGTGAGTAAAGTATAGTTTGTTTATCGACAGATGCCTGCTCACACTCGATCCCGTGATGCTGCCGGTCCATCTCATGATGGAGGTGATGTCCCAAATCCTCCACCAGTTCCGCCAACCTTGGCCGATGCAGTTGCGGCCTTGGTCAATGCAACCACCATGATGGCCCAGAATCAAAATCAAAATGCACATCAAGGGAATCGTGGTCGAAATAATAGGAATGAGACCACTTATGTGAATTTTACCAACACATGTCCTCCTGTCTTCACCAGAGTAGATGAACCCATGGAGGCAGATGATTTGCTCCGTACTATGGAGCAAAAGTTTGGACTAATTGAGTGCACCAAATACCAGAAGCCCATGTTTGCAGCCCAGCAGTTGAGAGGTACTATAGGAGCCTGGTGGGTTAACTTTGTCGCTGCTCAGCCTGAAGGTCACTGTATTACTTGGGCTGAGTTTTGTGAAGCTTTTCGTGCACATTTTATTCCTGAGGGAATTATGACCATAAAGCTTGAAGAGTTTCTTTCCCTCCGACAAGATGATATGTCAGTGATGCAATATTTTGGAAAATTTAATCACCTGTCCCAATATGCCTCTGACCATGTTAGTACTGACCGTAAGAAGGAGTGTTTCCTTAGAGGTCTGAATAGCAAGATTCAGAGAATGATGACTGGAAACCCAAATGCTACCTTCCATGAGACGGTAAATATTGCTATATCTTATGAAGAAAAGAACCGTCAACACATGGAAGCTAAGAAGAAGAAAACGGTAACCTCGGGATTTTCTGGAGGCAATCAAAAGCGCCAGAAGATAATTTATCATCCCCAAAACCATTTCCGTCCTTCTTATCGTCCACCACAATACCAAGCCCAGCAACAGACATTCGTTCATCCTGCTGCTACTCTTCCTTATCCAAGACAGCCGAATGCCCCTGGTATTCGTAACCCTACTTCTCAGCCACAAAGTTACCCATGTTACAATTGTGGGAAGACTGGTCATTTTGTAAGATACTGCCCGCATCCAAGGCAGTATAATTCCTATGTTCCCAGGGCTTTTGCACCACAATAGCCACAGACTCAAAATAAGCCAGTAAACCAGAATGTGCAGAAGAATAAAAATGAGAAGAAGGTTGGTAAGGTGTTTTACACTCAAGTTGGAGAAATTCTAGAAGGAGAACCTGTCATGATGGGTACGTTCCCTGTTGTCGATCATCCTGCAATTCTGCTTTTTGATTCTGGTGCATCTCATACATTTATCAGTGGTACATTTGTTAAGACACATGAAATACCAACAATGGGGACAAAAGAATAATTCTTTATACAATCGCCTGGGGGGCGTATGTGTACTAAAGAAATGGTACACATGTGCCTATAAGTTTGGGTGGGTATATTTTTCCCACTGATATGATAATATTAAAGGATCAGGATATAGATGTGATCCTAGGTATGAATTGGATGAAACGACAAGGTGCTGTGATAGACATCCTGAATAGAACTGTAAAAGTGAACATACCTAATTGCAAATCTCAACTTCTCATCCAACTTCCAACTCTTAAGAGGACTGTTCAAAAAGTATGTGTCACTTCTTTGAAAGAGATCGAAGATATACCTGTGGTCTGTGAGTTTTCGGATGTGTTTCCTGATGAGTTACAGGATTTACCTCCTGATAGAAAAGTGGAGTTTAGAATTGATTTGAAACCTGGTACTGCTCCAATATCCAGAAGAGCTTATCGGATGGCACCACCTGAGTTAGCAGAACTCAAAACTCAATTGCAAGAGTTACGGGATAAAGGTTTTATTCAACCTAGTTCGTCACCTTGGGGATGTCTTTCCCTCTTTGTGAAAAAGAAAGATAAAAGCTTGAGGTTATGTGTGGATTATCGTCCCTTGAATGAGGTAACAATCAAGAATAAGTATCCTCTACCCCACATTGATCTGCTTTTTGATCAATTAGTGGAGGCAAAGGTGTTTTCCAAGATTGATCTTCGATCCGGGTATCATCAAATTAAGATTCGCCCGAAAGACATTCCAAAGACTGCCTTTACTACTCGATATGGTTTGTATGAGTATTTGGTTATGTCTTTTAGACTTACCAATGCACCAGCTTATTTCATGTACTTGATGAACTCAGTGTTCATGCCAGAACTTGATAAGTTCGTGGTAGTCTTCATTGATGATATTTTAATATATTCCAAGAGTGAAGAAGAACATGCTGAACACCTTAGAATTATTCTGCAGCGTCTGAGAGAACATCAATTATATGCTAAATTTAGTAAGTGCGAGTTTTAGTTGAAAGAAGTAAAATTTCTTAGGCATGTTTTATCAGACAAAGGTGTTGTTGTTGACCCCAACAAGGTACAAGATATGCTTGATTGAGAAACACCAAAGATGGTGCATCAGGTTTAAAGTTTTCTAGGAATGGCGGGTTATTACCGTTGTTTCATACCGAATTTCTCAAAGGTATCCAAGCCCATAACTGAGTTGTTAAAGAATGATGTTAAGTTTATTTGGTCACCTGAACGTGAAAAGGCATTTCAGATATTGAAGGAGTTAATGACCACTGCTCCAATATTAGCACAACCAAACATCGAGAAGCCATTTGATGTTTATTGTGATGCTTCTGGCATTGGTATTGGATGTGTGTTGTTGTAAGAAGGGAGAGTTGTTGCTTATGCTTCTCGATAGTTGAACAAACATGAGGAACATTATCCAACACATGATTTGGAATTAACAGCTGTTGTCCATGCATTGAAGATATGGCGACATTATCTGTGGGGTAATAAATGTAATATCTACAGTGATCACAAGAGTTTGAAATACATTTTTACTCAAGATGAGTTGAATATGAGACAGAGGAGGTGGTTAGAAATAATCAATGATTATGATTTGGAAATATATTACCATCCTGGTAAAGCAAATGTAGTTGCTGATGCTCTTAGTCGAAAGAGTCATTGCCATTGCTTGACAGTAAAACCTCTAGACATTTCTCTATGTCATGAGATAGAAAAGTTGGATATAGTAATGGTGCAGCATGGTAGTTTGTCCAATATTACGGTTGAATCAACACTCAAAGATCAAATTATTGCTGCACAAAGAAGTAATAAGGGAATTAAACATATCAAAAAGAAAGTTAGAAAAGAAAAGGTTTCTTGTTTCATAATTGATGAAGCAGATGTCCTATGGTATAAGAATCGTCTGGTCATACTAAAAGTTCCTGAGTTACGCCAAAAGATCCTTGATGAAGCATACCTCTCAAAATTTACTATTCATCCAGGAAGTAATAAGATGTATCATGATTTAAAATAGAAATTTTGGTGGACTAAGATGAAGATAGAAATTGCTAAGTATGTGGCTCAGTGTGATACCTGTCAAAAAGTTAAAGCTGTACATTTGAAGACAACAGAAGAACTTCAGCCACTTATTCCAGCTTGGAAGTGGGAAGATATTAGTATGGACTTTATAGTGGGTCTACCTAGGACAGCAAGAGGCTTCGATTCCATTTGGGTCATAGTGGATCGACTCACAAAGTCCGCACATTTCCTTCCAGTTCAAAGTACAAATTCAGCCTCGCAATATCCCAAATTGTATTTTGAGCGTATCATTAATCTTCATGGCCTACCGAAGACTATTGTGTCGGACCGAGGCACGCAGTTCATCAACAAATTCTGGAAACGATTGCATAATTCATTAGGTATTGATCTTTTGCACAGTATAGCTTACCATCCACAAACAGGAGGTCAGACTAAAAGAGTGAACCAAATACTTGAAAATATGTTGAGAGCATGTGTTCTTAATTTTCCAGAAAAATAGGATGAGTGTTTGCCTTTAGCAGAGTTTTCTTATAACAATAGTTATCAAGAAAGTATCAAAATGGCACCATTTGAAGCGCTATATGGTCGCAGATGTAAAACTCTGTTAAGTTGGTCTAAACCTAGAGAAAGAAGATTCTTCGAAGTTGATCTAGTAAAAGAAACGGAAAAAGGGTTCAACAGATACAACAAAACTTGAAAGTGGCACAGTCTCATCAAAAGAGTTATGCCGACAAAAGGCGTCGACCATTGTGGTTCAATAAGGGAGATTATGTGTATCTAAAGGTGTCACCCATGAAGGGAGTTACTCGATTTGGAGTTAAAGGCAAGTTAGCACCTCGTTACATTGGACCATTTCAGATCTTGGCACAAATTGGGAAGGTATCATATCGTCTGCAACTGCCTGAACAATTGTCAGATGTACACAATGTGTTCCATGTGTCCCAACTTAAGAAGTGTCTTCGAGTGTCGGATAAGATTGTTGATGTGGAAGGAATTGAACTTGAGCCCGATTTGACTTACTCGGAGTATCCAATTCGAGTATTGGATCAGAAAGACCATGTCACTAGAAGCAGAACCATTAAGTGGTACAAGATACAATGGGATCAACATTCAGAAGAAGAAGCTACGTGAGAATCAGAATATTACCTGTTGGAGAATTTTCTAGAGTTCTATGCTTCTATCTAAGTTACAATGTGAGATATAAAACCCCTTTTTCTTATGTATTTAGTTAAAATGTGTTTTCTTGACACATTTCCTTTTCCATTACTTTACCTACATCTTTAAATCTCGGGACGAGATTTCTTTAAGGGGGAAAGGCTGTAACACCTCTGGTGTTATATTAACTAAAACCTGCTATGTCATCATATGCACTGCAAAGTATTCATGATTAGTTCAACCTTGATATGCATTAACTAAAATAAGTTTACATTTGATAGGATGATTGTGTTTCTGGAATGTGTTGTCACATGAAATAATAAAACCTAACTTTATAATGTCATCTCAAATACTTAGTTTATGTTCTATGTACTTGAGGTGTAAACCGTGTTTACACTAGTGTCAAGCATAGTGTATAAATCTAAGTCCAACCCTAAAAATGATTTTCATATTTGAAGTTGAATTTATATTTCAAAGCTTATTCCCAAGCCTTGCAATTCAAATTTAAATTCAAATTGGAATGCTATAAAAATGTTTTTTTCAAAAGTCAACTTGGTCAACCAAGGGTGTCATTGGGTTATTGAACTAAAAATGTCCTTCGATGATGTTTGTGATCACTAATAATCAACCAATTAACTTAGAAACCAAATCGAGTTTAAATTCGGTTTCAAAAACCCTTATTTCAAAACCTAGTTTTATCCCCTTTTCTGTAATTCAAAATCTATAAGGAATTTGGGGATACTCTAAAAAGATAGTTTGTAGATCTCGACAAGAGCTACAAAGTTGGTATTCAAAGTTTTTCAGGTTTCCAAAAATAATTTCAAATGAATTTGAAAATACAATTTTTTAACATTTGTCCCCTTTTGATTTTAAAACCATAATTCAAAAATTATGCATAATTTGGGAAAACTTTGTATATTAAAAAGGTTTGGTTTGAAAATTTAAACATTTCATAGTTTTGAATATTTTCAAATTTTATTGAAAAATCAAAAGTAATTTCAAATGTTTGTTTCTAGGGTTTTATTCCCTTTTTGAATTTGAATTCATATTTCAAAATCCAGACAGAATTTGAGGATGCCAGTTAAATGAAAAGTGTAGCTCTTGAAAAGTTATGCAAATGATATTTTTGGAGATTTTCAAGTTCTTATATAAATTTTGGAGTAATTTATAATTTCAAACGAGTGGTAATTCTGTAATTTTCTTGAACAGCACCAAGACCTATCGTCGGCCGCCATCGCCGGCTTCTCAAGCCGCGCCGCCGTCCACCGCCGCACATGCCATAGCCACCAGCGTGCTCCTGAATGTGCGAAGCTTCGCCATCGCCGTGTCGCCCGTCCATGCTTTGCCTTGTCCTATAAATAGGCGTGGCCGACCGTCGTCTTCCTCTTTTCTTCTCTGCCGCCACCGCCGTCGAGCTCGTCCCCGCCGGCAAAATTTGTCACCGTCAATTCACTGCCATCCAATTGCTCTTGCCACAAGCTCCACCTTCACCTTGCGTTTCCTCTGAGCCAGTTCGTGCCCGCTCTCGCCATCTGAGCTGCCCGCACGACGTCGTCTTCCTCGCGACCGATCACTGAGCCGTCGCGAGCTTCCCCACCATCCACCGCCGCCAACGTGGAAAACATACTTCCTTTAACCCTTTCATCATGCTCTCTGTGCTATCCTACTCCTCATGCGCACCGTGGTTCACTCTCTGGCACACAGGACACGCCGTGACGCCGTCCTTGCCACCGGAGCGCCGCCGCCGCCATCAGCGTCGCCGTCCACAGCTCGACTCAGCCACTCCGAGCCTTCATCAATGTGCGCACCGTGCCTGTGATGAGCTCTTGCATCTGTTGGTGCCCTCAATTTCTTGTATTTCACGCCATAATCGCCAGTCGCCGCCGGCGTGACCTTGCTGCTCCGCTGCGCGCGTAGCCGTTGCAACTGGGGTTCAAATTGGGCTCCGTCTTGTTGATGTTTGTGGTCGCAAGAGTGTGTAGTCCAGGTTCGTGCACTCGCCATCACCAAAAATCACTCCGGTGAGCCTTGCCGCCGCACCCGAGCTCCGCCACGCCGCCATGGCTGCCGGCATGGGTGCCGCCGTCGTCCCGCCGGCGTGGGTGCCGCCGTCGTCCCGCCGCTCCATTAGTTAGCCCAGGAGCTTTGTCTTGTTGTGCTAAACCTGTAGGACCAAGCCTCGACACCGGAGACCTCGCCGCCGGCGAGATAGCCGCCGGTCAAGCGCCATCGCCGTCGGGTCAACGCGGGAAGGAAAAAGGATTTTCTTTTTCTTTTTCTAGAAAATAATTTAAATGCTGTTTTATTTAGAAATTCATAATAATTCATGTATAGCTCCAAAAATTCTTAAAATTTTTATGTATGTTCTTTATGATGTCATCTATCTAGAAAAAATATGAAATTCCAAATTTGAGTAATTTTTGCATATGCTAAAATTAGCTCTTTTAATTGAAAAATAGACCTTCAATGATTTTTAATAAATAAAATAATTGGCTTTTAATTCTGAAATTTGTTTTTCCATCTAATTAGGCCAAGAGCTTTCCAAAATAAAATTTTGAGCTTAATTAGACAACTTTAATTTTTATGCCTTTATTTTATGCTTTTAAATAATTAATTAATCCTGTTTAATTAAGTTAATCCTTATAGAATTTGTTTGACTTTGGGATTGATTGATGACCTTGGGTTATTAACCCTAATGACCTTTGGCACTTAAATTAATTATTTGTGCTTATGTTAATCATGTCATTAGGGCTTAATCCACGTTATTTTATGTGTATAATGAATTTCTTTAATGACGCAGTTAACCTTAATGAACTTAGTAAGTATGTTTTGGTTGGCTTGCAACTTTATTATGAAGAAAAGTTGTACTCAAGCCTTTAATCTAGTTGTGCATCCATCGAGCATCATGTTTACCATTCCATCATGATGAAGCATAGCATTGTATCATATAGTTTCCGTTAACGGAGAGTTTAACGTTGTCGCCCCAGATCCGAAGGAAGAGCAGACTCAGGAGATTGGAATTGATCCAGAGCCTGAGACCGTCTACCCCGACCATCAAGGCAAGCCCCGGATGCATTCAAACCCTATTCTATTTTATAAAAGTTTTATCGCTTGAGTTATGATATGTTGCATTAAGTAATAGGAGTTGAGTGAAAACCCACCAACTGCATTACCTGTCTTACTTCTATATTCCTTGTTACCTGTTCTAGAAGATGTATAGTAATGCTTAGACCTGCTTAATTAATTAAGTGTTCAAAAGTAAAAGAATGAAAAAGATGAGTTTGGCTTTATCTGTTGAAATCATGATGATAGTTAATAAATCGATTCCGGACGGCTAACTTGCATTGGGAACAGGGTCCCTCTATAGTGTTTTCATCTATTGATGCCCTAGGTCCCGTGTCGATGGTGAACTGGTGATATCGAGAAATTAGAAAATCCACATGCATGAAGTGGTATACGGTGGGCTAGAGTTCCCACGTATGTCATGGAGTGACTTATAGTGGGCCAGAGTCCCCACATATGTCATAGTGTGTTATACTGTGGGTTTAAGTTCCCATGTACATCGGTGCACTGGGTTGAAGCGCTCATGTGTATCATGTGGTGATATATGGCTGCGGTTGTTATCCCGGTATATCGGTTCATCTGATATGCTTAGGAGTTAGAGTCTCCTGTATATCAGTGACCTAGGTCCCAGCTGGGTATATGAAAATGGATTCGAATTGCCGTTGCTTCTCGGAGAAGAAGACTCGATCGGTGTTCATCATCAAAGTAACAACTTGAATAATGAGTAAGGTTTGAGAAGAAAGTTGGTTGGTAATTTTGATCTTAAGTAAGACAGCTTTTCTTTCTTTCAAGCTTTTCTGCAAAATTTCTTATCTCCTGCAAGCCTTACCTTGTCCCTCTAGCCTGCATTTCCTAAGCCTTCACCCCTCTTTTTTGTCGGGTCAGTCTTGTTGAGTACTTTTGTACTCAGGGTTTGTTAAACCCTTGTTGCACATGAGCCTCATGGGCAGAAATGCTTCGCATCCTGCTGCATGACCGTTGTCGAGGAGAGTGACGACGAATAGGATATCTCGCTCTTGGGTAGAGCATATAATCAAGGTTGATGTAATAAGTTATATTGTTATTCCACTGCTATATGGTTTGTAATAATCCAACTTATGGTTTGTAAACTTATATTATTGCAATCCTTCCGCTATTTTACTCCGATATATATTATTTGTATAAAACTGTTGTAATACTACAATGTCTCTTTGTAAAGATTGATCCTGCTCGGAGAATCATGGATGATTCAGGATTTACCCGACAGACCTCTTAAGTTTTATGGAACACATTCATGGTTATTTGGAGTCTGTTTAGACAATAATCATGTGTGTGGGCCATAGGATTTAGGAGGTTCTACCACACAAAGCAGCTTGACCGGTGCTAACAAGACACCTGTTAATGGACCCTGCTACAACTGCAACCAGACAAGGCACTTTGCTCGTTATTGCCCTTTTCCCAAGAAGCAGCAGGCCCCATACCAAGCTTGTGTGCACAACACCTCTATTGAGGAGATTCTTACTAATGAATCAGTGACTACGGGTATGTTTTCTGTGAATCAAATCCCTGCCGCTGTTTTATTTGATTCTGGATCGTCGCATTCTTTCATGAGTCAAGCATTTGCACAGAAGCATGACCAAAAGATACTTGAATTGAGCATTGAATTCAAGGTTAGTTCAGCCGGGGCTGATATAACTACTAAGCAGATAGTTCAGGGTGCAACTTTAGATCTAGACAAGTGGAGGTTTTGGTTGAACTTGATAGTTTACCTGGCTTAGGAGTGGACGTGATAGTGGGGATGAGTTGGATGAAATTCTGGGGTGCTGTGATCGATACAGGTAATAGGATGCTATCTATCAGAAATCCTCTTGGGGAGGGTACTTTTCAAGTGCCGTTACCCTAAAAGTTTAAGCTGGAGAACGTATCCTATTCTACTCATGTGACCCCCCTTCTCGAAATTCCTGTCGTGTGTGAGTTTTCGGATGTTTTCCTGAAGGGCTTCCAGGTCTTCCACCCGATAGGGATATTGAGTTTCGCATTGAGTTATTACCTGGCACCGCCCTAATCTCTAGGAGACCATATCAGATGCCACCAAATGAATTGGCAGAGCTTAAAAATCAGTTGAAAGAATTGTTGGATAAGGGTCTTATTCACCCTAGTGTATTGGAATGGGGTTGTCCTGCTATCTTTGTGAAGAAGAAGGAAAAATCTCTACAGATGTGCGTGGATTACCGTCCACTCAATGCTGTGACCGTTAAGAACAAGTATCCGTTACCCTGTATTGACATTCTATTTGACCAGTTATCCAAGGCGAGAGTGTTTTCCAAGATTAATCTTAGGTCTGGTTACCATCAGATCAAGATTAGACCAAAAGATTTGCCTACCAGATATGGATTGTATGAGTATCTTGTTATGTCCTTTGGCTTAACAAATGCTCCTGCATACTTCATGTATCTGATGAATTTGGTCTTTATGCCTGAGTTAGACAAGTTTATGGTGGTGTTTATTGATGACATCTTGGTGTACTCAGAAAATGAAGAAGATCATGCCGAGCATCTGAGGATTGCTCTAGAAAGGCTTAAGGAACATAAGCTGTATGCCAAGTTTAGCAAGTGTGAGTTTTGGCTCAAGAAAGTTCAATTCCTTGGCCATGTTCTATCGGATGAGGGAATCCTAGTAGATCCGAGCAAAGTACAAGAGGTTATGAATTGGGAAGCACCAACTTCGGTGCATGAAGTTCGGAGTTTTCTTGGTCTAGCCGGCTATTATCGTCGTTTCATTCCGGATTTTTTGAAGATTGCCAAACCTCTAACAAATCTGTTGCAGAAAGAGAAGAAGTTTGTTTAGAAAAAAGAGTATGAAACGGCTTTTCGTACCTTGCGGGAATCGTTGACCACTGCTCATGTTCTTGCGCAACCAGATTTAGGGAAACCGTTTGATGTATATTGTGATGCATCAAAAATAGGTTTGGGATGTGTGCTTATGCAAGAAGAGAGAGTCATAGCTTATGCCTCACACCAGTTGAAGAAGCATGAAGTGAATTATCCAACCCAAGATTAGGAGCTTGCAGCTGTTGTGCATGCTCTAAAAATCTGGAGGCATTACTTGCTGGGTAATTTCTGCAAAGTCGACACTGATCACAAGAGTCTGAAGTATATCTTCACTCAACTTGAGTTGAACATGAGGCAATATCGATGGATGGAGTTTATCAAGGACTTCAATATGGAGATCTTGTATCATCTAGGCAAGGCAAATGTAGCCACAGATGCGTTGAGTCGAAAATCACATTGCCATGATTCAACCTTTGTTAATAGATGGTTTTGGCCTTATGCATCCTATTGTGCTACGTAGCAACCAAATTAGTTGCTTGCTTGAAAGCAAGATCATCGAGGTTCAGAAAACTAACAAGGGTATAGGTCATATCAAGGAGAAGATGCTGAAACAGCAAATCAAGCATTTCAGAGTAGATGAGAAGGGAATCTTATGGTTTGATGATTGTCTGGTCGTACCAAAAGATAGAGAACTCAGAAATCAAATCATGGATGAAGCTCATTTATCAAAGTTATCTATTCATCCTGGCGGTAGTAAGATGTTTCATGATCTAAAGGCTTGTTATTGGTGGACAAAAATGAGAAAGGAGATTGCAGCTTATGTTGCACGGTGTGACAGCTGTTGTCACATAAAGGCTGTTCATTTGAAGCCAGCCGGAATGCTTCAACCGTTGCCGATTCCTGAATGGAAATGGGAAGACATAAGTATGGATTTCATTACCGGACTTCCCACAACTCCAAAAGGACATAACTCTATTTGGATAATCGTTGATCGACTTACCAAGAGTGCGCATTTTATTCCAGTTCGTACCGATTATCGACCGCCCCAATATGCTGACATTTATATCAGGGAGATCATTCATTTGCATGGAATTCCCAAAACAATTACATCTAATCGAGGGTCTCAGTTTAACGCTCACTTTTGGGATCACTTGCAGAAGGATTTGGGGACAAAGCGGAATCATAGTACAACTTATCATCCTCAAACTTCAGGCCAGACAGAAAGAGTGAATCAAGTTCTTGAAGATCTCTTGAGGGCTTGTGTTTTATCATCCAAGGGTTCATGGGAGAAAAGGTAACCTTTGGCGGAATTCTCTTATAACAATAGTTACCAAGAGAGTATACAGATGGCTCCTTTTGAGGCACTGTATGGCCGAAAGTGTAGAACACCGGTGAATTGGGTAGGACCTGGAGAAAGAAGATATTATGGTATTGACTTTGTTAAAGAAGCTGAAGAACAAGTTCGAACAATTCAATAACACATCACAGCTGCACAATCCCGTCAGAAGAGTTATGCTGACAAGAGAAGAAGACCTCTAGTTTTTAATGTTGGTAATTATGTGTACTGAAGGTCTCTCCTATGAAGAAAGTACAATGTTTTGGTGTAAAAAGGAAGTTGGCACCTCGTTATGTCGGTCCATACCAGATAATAGAAAGAAAAGGATTGTGGGCCCATAAGCTGAAACTGCCTGAAGAGATGAGTGTAGTGTTTTCTGTTTTCCATGTATCCCAACTTAAGAAATGTCTACGTGTTCCAACCGAAGAAGCCGTTAAAGTCAAAGACATTAAGCTAAGTTCAGATTTAACTTATGAAGAGAAGCCTATAAGACTCCTGGATGTTAAAGAGAGAGTGACCAGAAATCGTGTGGTCAAGCAATATAAGGTTTCTTGGAGCAATCATGATGATAGCGATGCCACTTGGGAAACCGAGGACTATTTAAAAGAAGTATATCCCGATTTTCATAAAGAATGGTTAGTCTACTCAAATCTCGGGATGAGATTTCTTTAAGGGGGGAAGGGTTGTAACACCCATGGTGTTAAGCATGCATTATCTTGCATATCATGAGCATAATCATCGCTTTGCATTGTCATTGTTTACATGAAATGATAAAATAAAAAATGTGCTTGCTTTGATTTGAACTAGAGCTATGTGATAGGTTGCTTGTTTGGGGTTGAGTGTTAAATGAAGTTTGTAGAGAAAATTATTTGGAGCAAAACTTATTTTTGGGTCATTTCATGAAAAGGCTTGGAAGTGGGTCAAAAATGTCAAAAATAGTTTATAAAAATGTTTTTCTTTTAATTTTAAATGGATTTTAAATCCCCATTTTTTATTTTTAAATTCTAGGAAGAATTAGGCTTTGATGTTTAAAAGTGAAATGTTCTACTCATTGAGAGCAACATTTCATCTTTTATAAGTTTCTTCAAATTCGGATTATTTTGGAAAATATGGAGTTAATCAAGTTCTGCACGAATCTTAGCGCAGTGGGACCCACCCGTTCGCCTCCTTCTTCCCTCTCTTCTTCTTCCTCGCGCCGACGGTGTCCGTGCCGACGCCGGCCACGTGGCAGCCGTACGCCGGGCGTTCGCCGATGTCTGCTGTTCGCCCCGCGCACCCGTGCGCCGCACACTGGTCCTACTCCGCGCCCGACCGGACCCCACTGTCGCTCCACGCGCCCTCGGCCGGCCCCGCATGCACGCCACGCGCTCGGCGCGCCCCGACGCCATGGCCCGGCTGTCCGAGGCCAGCGGCCGCTTCAATACGTCCTGACCGCGCCTCTCGCCTTCACTCTCCACCCACCACCACCAGACGCCCCCTCCTTGCCTCATTTTCCTTCGCCAGAGCTCGAGCGAGCTCGAAAGCTGCCATTGCCACCGCCCCGAGCTCGCACCGCCACCGTTGCACCTAGCCCTATCATTTTCTTCCTAGATCACACGTACAGCTCCGCCGTGGTGTGAGAGACACCTTGCGCACATTCCCTGCCCTCGAGACCCAAGGTAGAGGTCGAATCGATCGTTTCCCCCTTCGCCGGCCATGGCCGCCCCGACCGCCGTGCGGTTCATCATGGCCAGCCTTTCCTTTCTCCCTCCTTTATCTTGCACGTCGTGGTCGCCTGCATGAGTAGAACAGGTTGGTGTAGTTAATGGGATCGATTAGGGTTTGTGTTCGTCGGATTTTGGCCGACCGTCGCCGCGGGTCGCGCCGCCGCTCGCCGGTCGCTCGCACGGAGGTCACTCTGGTCGAACAATCCTTTCTTTTTCTATCGTAATCGAGTCGCCTAGGTTTCCCTTAGCTCGTAGGGTAGCTCGTGAGCCTCATTTCGATCGGATTTGGCCGGCAGCCGTTGATCCGCCGACATGCGGAGCCGCCGCACAGCGCCGTTCATCGCTGCCGCCATTTTCCTCCGTGATAGCTTGCATCTTGTACACCAACGGGTTCGTGTCGATGAGTTGAGTCTAGTGGTGGCCGTAGTTCGGCCGGTGACCTCGCCGCTGGCGAGATGGCCCGGAGCATTCTCCCTATGGTTTACAAAAATATCTAACTTGAGTCCTTTACTTGTTTGATGCATTAAGTTATAGGCGTTGTTTTATACCGTTGTTGCATTACTTATATTCCTTGCCCACTTGACCTGTTAGGTTCAGGTACGATTATCTGCTTAGCCTTGCTTAACTAGATCGGTAGAAGTCGGGTGATTTCCTGTCATCCGTGAGTTATAGGTGGTGACTCAGAATGGTTGAATACATTGTTATCTTGGATAACCATGTGGAGATAATAAATTGAGACCGGGCGGGATTGGTGTTGGGACTGAACTGGAGGTTCGGTGAGGTTATCCCGTCTGTGTCGAACTAGGACCTCGTCCATTGTACGTCTTCAAGTCATATTGAACGCATGCCTCACATTTAGCTGGAAGGATAAGTCGTTCTGACCACGAAGCCTGGGTTTGGTTTGGACCGAGAGTCGACCTGCTGTACGCATCGTATTGGAGAAGATGGGGGACCACGGGTTACGCGGAGAGTAAGTCCAAGGTCAGGGTCACCCTGAATAAGGCAGCCGGGCGGTTCCTAGATACGATGGTACCTGTTGATCCTGTGATTTTCCGAATCGAATTTTCAGTGATCTGTAGCTCACTTTAGCGGGTGAGTGTGGTTTGTGTGAGGAATACCTGCCAGCTGGTTAGTAATCGATTATAATCGCCATCGTTTCTGGACAGTGAACACTTGACTTGAGCAGCGGCATCGTAGTAATAACTTGAACAAAGAGATGAGATGGTTGAGCCGTGATGTTGAAAGGCACTCAACTGGAATTGGTTACTATTCTTGTTGAATAATTATCACCATGCTTGTTTAGTACAGGTGCTAGATTAGCATGATAAGGTTAATCTAGCTAAAATACAATACTAGAAGGTTATATTAAATATTTCTTTAATGCAAGCTTTTTCACAAATAAATGAGTCAGATATTCCACTTATATAGCCTTGCATACTCCTTGGAGTCAATTTATTTTTAGTTTATGACGGGTAAGTCTAGCTGAGTACATTCTCGTACTCAGGGTTTTATTTCCCATATTGTTGTAGATGGTGAGATATTTTATGGCTACTGTCAGCACTGTTTCTATCCCGCTATGGGCGATAACTAGACCTTGGGCATGGTCACTCTACTCTACCTTATGCTTTTACTAGATATTTACTAAGGACCTGGCACTGTATTTGAAATAAGTGTGTGTGTGGATTTGAACTAAATCGCTTTCGCTATTTCGAATTCGAACTTGAATCGTAATAACTTTATTCGTACTCCGATGTGTAAAACTATGTGCAACTATGTATGCTGTGAATGGTGATGGCTAAACTTATTACGATCTTGGCTATGCCTAAAAGTTTAAAATCCTTCGAGATTTCAGGATGACTACCGGGTTTATTAGGTCTTAATCATGTAGTTTGCTATCTTAATGGTGAATTACATGCTTGTGCTCTAATAAATTGGTCGGTTCTGTGACACCGTTGACCGTTGACCATTGACCGTTGACCGATGACGTCAGCATGACGTCACCCCGGACCCACCTGTCAGACCCCGTTGACCCAGTCAACGCTGACGTCAGCATGACGTCATCCGCCACGTCAGCATCTGTGTTGACCCTGTTGCCCCACGCGTAACACGTGGCCCAATCCCAGGCTGCCACGTGTCAGCACCAGATAAATCGGCCCTTTTCTTTTTTAGGAAATGGTTAAATCTTTAAAAATTCATAACTAATTCATACGAGCTCCAAAAAATATGATGCACATATCTAAATTTTCTATAAATCGAGCCCTATCTATCTAAGCTATGTTTGAGTGCATTTGAATCTTCTATTCAGCATTCGTTCTTTGTGCTAATCTATAGGGGTTGCTTCCGCGACCATTAATTCTCGTTACAGGCTCGAGCAGGGACAAGTCTG
Source organism: Bothriochloa decipiens (assembly GCA_023333625.1). NCBI lineage: Eukaryota > Viridiplantae > Streptophyta > Magnoliopsida > Poales > Poaceae > Bothriochloa > Bothriochloa decipiens. The sequence goes on from CM041638.1 coordinate 35,707,589, forward strand.
ACGACAGTGACTACCAGGAGAAGTCCGACAGCTACGTCAGTGAAGGTGCCACACCTCACCCAACCTCATAAATCCCATTACGCATGGCAAATGTAGTATGGCTAGTGCTTTATTTCCTGTTACTATAATATTTTGTCTGTGCTAGGGATGCATGATAGATCATTATTTGATGAGCCCTACCTTGTTGTAAACTTTCACTTGCTTACCCGCTGTTATGTTAGCCACTTGCTTATCTGCTATATTTTATATATATACTTCACTCGCTTATATTTTGATGCGATACGATGAACCCCGGGAAGGCCTGGAGGGTGCCAGGCTGGAGATGTGTGAGTTGATGGATCAGATGAGCATATGAGCTGATGATGCTATATCTGGGTTTGGGGTGAAGCTTACGGCAGGGAGTAGGATGAGGGTTGAGTCGATCGAGCCGGGATCTACGATGAGCTTTTGGAGCAAGTCTTGCCAGGGAATGGATCTGGACATTCCCATGAGAGGAGCCTGTGGCGGGCTAACTGAGATGTGATGGTGGTCTTTGGGTGTGATCCTCTGAGAGGTGGAGCCTGGGACGAAGGTGCCGTGGTAGCACATTAAAGATAAACCCTGATGAAGATATCTCGGTTTGGTCACACTTAGGAACTGCTGCGCTGGTATCCGGACCTTAGGAATCTCTTGCTTTCCACTTGCTCTCCATGGTGAGGAGACGGCCAAACCGCTGGATAGATCGATGCCACTACTGCTAGGCGAGTAGTGATAGGAAGGTATATGCATGGGATGGAGCCCTACCGAGACGATCATGGCACCCCCTTCGAGAGTGGGTACATAGCATGGCATCCTCTACGGGAGCAGATACATGCTCTCTTCACAGTTCCAGCGATCCAGAGCTGGATGGTAGAGTGGCATCGATATATGGCAGTAGGCGCCCAGAATCTGCCTAGGTGGTGATCAACACCAATGATGGTTATCTAGTGGATTAGTGAAACCTCTGCAGAGTGTATGGTTGATCGATCGATACATAAGCCAATTCGTTGGCTATGGACCTTTCCTTAGGTGGATGCACCGGACTAGTGAGTGGAGTGTTCTACCATCCTTTGAGTATGATATTCGGCCGTGAGCCAGGTTGAGTGCTGCGGGCCACTGAGGCAAGCCGAGGGGGAGTTGGCTTGTCGACTTGAATCTGAGATGGTGTTGGAGGAGATGGGATGGTAAGTAAGAGAAGGATGGTGATGGATGTGTGGGATGGGAATGTGTGTAAAACTTATTTATTATATTGATATTTATGTACCTGATTGCTGCATAGGAAACCCCAGCTTTATAGGTTCCTTTTGATGCATCCATTTTGGATCCAACTTCCACAAAGCAATGCATAGGATGAGAGTGTGGCCAGTACAAATCGTACTAAAAGTTTGGTTTCAGGTTCAGTGAGTACTCATCTGGGGAGTACAGCGATTGAGGGTTTCGTGCATACGCTGAAGTTGGATCAAAGATGATAGCTTCCGCACCTCAAGCTTTTATTGTTATGCTGCATGAACTCTGATTCCGCCAAGTGGTGATGTAATAAGTTATTGTAAACCCCTCTATTGCACTCTTTTGTTCGATGTATGGATTATGGTATTCAACTGTTATCGGGTAATGTGATTTAAATGGTCATGTTACACTCCAACTCTGGATTTTTCTTCACGGAAATCAAGGTCGTTTCACACTGATCCACCACCGCTGCCCCGTGCGCGCTGGTCCACTACGATGCCGCGTGTGCGCCGCCCTCCACTTGGGGCCGCTGAAAGGGAGGAGAAGGGGATGAGCGCCACCGTAGCCAGTGCTCACGCACGGTGGGAGCCTGCCATGGAGCCGCCGGAGAAGACGAAGGAGCGGGCAGATCTGTGGGAGAGCAGAGAGAGTGGGAGACTGGGAGGGAGAGACAGAGACAAGAGTGTGGTCAGCACTTGGGTAGGGTGACCGGTCGTGGTGTTAGCGGGTGCATCCTCGGACCCAATAAGAACAGACCAGACAGGCCGGTAGCGGACCCAACAACAAATATCGAACCCGTTTGACCACACGTCGCCTGACTCGCCTCCGCCGCGCTCAAGCGTTGCCACCGCTCGCGCTCGCGTGCACCGCGTGTCGCCTGGCCTGAGGAATAAAACCCAGGCGACGGACAAATAGGAAAAGTGGGGGAATTAACGTTGCCGGGGCCCGGAGACGCAGCATGGGACGAGGATCCCGAGGACGGTGAACATTCCGCTGCTGCTGCGGGGCGCTGCGGGGCGCTACGGTGCCGGTGCGCGACGCACTGTGGCAGGCTGGTTTTCACTGCGTCCGAAAACAAGCGTGTGGTGTGGCGCTAAAACCGTGGCACCTGCCGATGATGGTGGCTGCTAGCTCCATCCTCGGATCTTGGCGTGGGAGAATCATTCTTCATCGCTCCCCCATTGTCCCCGCGCACGAGCTCCGTCGTCCCGGGTATCCGCCGCTCGCCGCGGCTGGTGGAGTACACTCCTCCTCCCCTGTCTCGTCAACAGATGCTACACGTTTCGTCCTTCATCAATTACATTACATTGCAGAAGTAGGAGATTAGGAGTAGCAGTAGTCCTTAATTAAGATTTAAGAACTTAAGAAAAGCCCTCGGAAGGGCAGGCCTCAGATCGGCTGGCTTCTTGCGAACTTGCAGAGGAATTTTGTTCGTCCTCCCGTTGACACAGAACGAAGCGAAGAAAGTACTACATGCATGGTACATCACCATCAGCTGCAGTCCGGCCGGCGGTATGACGTGCAACTTTCAGATTCCGAATTCCTGATTTCACCCGATGTCGAGCATGCACGGATCACGATTGCACAAAGAGGGGCACAGAAAGCCAAACCGTTCGGCTCTGTGGGCCGGGCCCAAACAATAACAACGTGATGGCGAAGAAAAATACGGATTGGGGGGGCCCGGCTCTCCCACAAAACACGTACGCTTGCTTCAATCAAGAAAAAACACGAAAAAAGCGTTGTAGGCTTTGTATCTAGTTTTTCATTCATATATACACGGACGGAAAGGTACGTGAACTTGTTTGCCTCGCAGTTCAGAAAGCAATGTGGGTAGCAACGTGAAAACGTGTCAAGGAACGCGACAAGCTGCAGAGATAAAAAGCCTTAGAGAACGTGCCAAACTTCAGATGCGCTGTCGGGCATTTCCTATGCCCATGTCGCTAATTCGCAAACCGACAGATGTGAAAACGATTCCAAGTTGGCGCGATCCTCCTCGGGCTGCTGTAGTGCTCTTCACTTGTTTCAGCTACAGTACCGCTAGAGATACTGCAGCCGCTGCCGTCGTTGTCAAGATGAGCAGGTGCTGATCGGTGCTCGTTAGTAATGGTGCCAAGTGACTTTGGAGCAGGGCCTGCCGATTCACACGTGTTCAGGCTATTCCGTTTCAAGCTGATGTAAGCAATCTAGGCCTTATTACAGCTTGATGCAAGCACGACTTGCATGAATGGCTTATCTCGAACCAAGAAACAACATTTTGTAATTTTGCTTAAAACTATTTTTTAGTTTAGCCATTAATGAGATATTGTCGGTTGTACCCTAATGACATCAGTTGTGAGCTCATTAGACAAGTGCGTACTGTACATAGTAGGCTAGTAGCCAGTGCTCAATCACTTTCTCTGGAAGAGCTGTCACTGGTACTGCTGGCTATGAGCCTATGCGCATGGTTAATTTTTAGTCCTAGCTCAATATAATCTTCGGTAGTAATGTCAGTTCTGATCTCAGCATCGCACAAAGCCAAATAATAAGCTGAACCAAGTCCCACCGAGGTATAGTCAAGCTATAGTATATAGCATAATCGATCTGCTGTAATTAATTAGAAAACCAACTTGTAAACTGATTTAAGTTACGACTATACAAGGAGGGATAGGGTGTGCCCCATGTTCAACATCTAGAGAAAATATCTGATTAAAAAAAAATCCAAAGAAATACAGAACAGAAAATAGTTACAATCTCCACCTCACAACTAACCCGAGCATACAATGCACAAACAATAAAAACATTATCACACGCATATTGGGCCCAGGGCACCCTTTGTGTGAACAAGTATAAACATGTGTCTATGTGCTACTCATCTGCTGTTTAATGTGCTCAACCAACATCGACTCTCGTGATCACACGACGTCGTCCCTCGATGTTACGTGATGACACTCGACATCGTGTGATGTCTATCGTTATCGTGCAATGTGATTCGGTATCCTCACACAAGCATAACTTTTTGTATTAAGATGTATTTAAAGGTTTTCTAAGGTTTTGTGGACATAAAAAATGAAATGAAAATATTAAAGCGGGATAAATTGAAGGTTGAATTGGACTTGTCTTACGACTTAAAGTTGATCGAAATAGAATGATACGGGGTTCAAGTTGTAGAGATGACGAGGTCATAATAAATGGTTTAGTGTTTAGAGTTTAGGCTTAATGTTGATCAACTTAGAGTGATACAAGGTTCAACACTTGTCCTAGGTGGGTGTAGACCAAGTCGATTGGAGAAGAGCAATCTGACTCAGTACCTGATCGATCGACTTAGTGGACGAGGCATGACTCAGTACATAAAAAATGATTCTTCAGTCTATCATAACAGACTATAACCACCTTGTAAACCAATCAGGATGGAGCTATATCTTCAACCTTATCTCGCAGTTTACAAGGGAGAGCTAGGGAGCCCCTTAGAGCAACTCCAACAAATCTTGTAAAACCAAATAGCCAAATTGCTTATTTTAGCCATTTTATAAAATAGAGAAGTGCTAAAAATAGAAGAATCTACAACAGCCTGACTATTTTGCCTATGGTATATTTGAAACATGCCACGTAACCGTACCTGCCTTCCAAATCTCAACTGATCGTGGTCGTGGACTTGTTCTCCCGTGAGAGAATAGATCGTACCTCGTGGCCTGAAATAGATCGCAGCGGCCTGGCGGCCTCGGTTCGATAGGATTGCACTCCCGCGGCATCGCTGACGGCGACGAAAACTCCGTATGCGTCTAGCTCCCCCCGACGTCGCACGCACTGACTCCGGCGTTGCACTGACTCACGAAACAAGGTGCTTGATTTCTCTGCTTAGTAATTCCTAGTCTCTCCCACCACATCGTGCTTGCTGACCTGTGGATATTGCACATATACGTTGGAGTGTCAGATGCAATCATTCTGTGAAAACTAGGTCACCCACTCATGTTGATTTATATTTCAGTTATGCGTCATCTACATTGATCTCTGCTACTGCCTATAGGAATAGTAGTATTCTGAACTTTCTTGGGATCGAAACCAAGCTGCTTGAAGTATAGAACTATACACCACTTCATCTATTAGCCATTATAAACCACAATACTTCTATTAATTTACCGTACACACAGAAAAAAGCTATGCAATCCTGTACCACTAAAAAAACATGCATACCACAAATCATATGGGGCTGCTGATAAGCTTCCTGTCAACTATAAACTATTGGGACTGCATACACTGAAACATCAAGCATGGACCACCTACAGTTGCTAAACGATAGGGAGAGATACATACTAAATTGAACTCACCGGAGCACACGTCGAGGAATGGGTTCGACGACGAAGCAGCAGCTGAACTGTTCGGTGCAAGGACTCGTCGGCGCTGGCCTCCTTGCGCCGCATTCTCCAACCACGGAAGCAGCGCGTCTCCCTGCTGCTCCCATCCGCCGGCTACCGGGATCGACGAAGACGAGTTATAATCTGTCCGGCGCAGCTGGGATCTCCCATCCGCCAGTTGCTCCCATCCCAACTGCTGCCCATCCACCTGATGCTGCTGCCATCCGCCTGCTGCTCCCATCTGCCTGATGTCGGGATAATAGGCCGCAGCAGTTGGGATCTCCCGGATGCTCGATGCAGCCTGTCCATGACCAAGCTGATCGGGCCGTGCGGCGGTGTGGTGATTCGGAGGAAGTGACTTGTCCATGAGGAAGCGCTCCGGCGTTGGGGGCGAGGAAGTGGCTCACGGTGAAGAGGACAAGGGAGACCTGGAGGGGGCCACGATTATGAGCTCTGCCTGTGCAGCGGCGGCGGCGGCAGGAACGGTGAGAGGAGAAGGCAATGGACGGGATGGGGAATTGCGCGCGGAATCCCCACGACGGGAAACTTCAGGGCGCGGGAAAGTCTTCGCTGAGCGCGGGAAGGAACGCGCGCACGCGCGGGCAAGCCGACGTGGCGAGCGATTTCGGGAGATGGCGAGCGAGATCGGCTTGCTTTCTATGACGAGCGAAATTTCCGGGATACACAACTTTCTATTTTAGCAAGCCAGATATAATATGTGTTGAAGTTTTTTTTTTCTTTGAAAATACCAAATATAGCATAGATAACGTAGATAACATGTCTTTTAAAGTTGCTCTTAATCAGTATGCATAGCGATACGCCGATGCCTATAAGGCTATAATAATAAACAATAATTACACCGATAGATAAACTGCAAAACAATGACAGCAGTATAGTACTTCCAAAGATACAGGAGAATTGACTTAATAAAGAATATTCATGCTCCATTGCTTTAATTATTACTACTGCATACTAGGACACGTGACATTGCTTTGCTGTTACATTAAAGGATTAACGTGAATTCAGAAGCAAGTATGAATAAGTACCAAATAATGGCATTATTCGCATATATGCTTGTGGAATTTTCTAAAGCTGACGCGTATTGCTAGCTTTGTTAACTCACCAAGAATAGCTGCAAACTTGATTTTGGTCTAAAAATCCGCACGTAGTGGACCACTGCTTGAACAAAACATCAACTGACGTGGAGGTTTGAGCGAATAAAGAAAGAAAAGAAATAGCGGCGCATCGCAAAAGGAACCCGAGCAGCATGCCAGAGAGACTAATGGTTTCTTGGTGAGCATGCGCGCTAGTTTCTTGTGTACCCGCTTGGAAAGAGTTAGCTATTTTATCTCTCTTTTAGGTGAAATAAAATACAGTACTTTCTAGATGTTTCTTGGTAATAACATTAGAGAAAATGACAATCAAGTCACCAGTAATTATAAGTTGCATTATTTCAAAGATAAGGTCAACAACACATTTGCGGGAGACATCGTATAGTCGTGCCAAATGACATATCCTAGTAACTTTCGTAGCATCAAGCCACATGTCGTAACATAGAAAACTTTTATTACAATATTGCACCAAAACGACGTAACTTAGGAAACATCAATATCACGATGTGGTAATCAAATACAATATTTCTAGGTTGAATCCATATACATATAATACACGTATACTCAAAAGGTGAAGTCAAAATATCAAATATTACCTTAAAGGTTGTATTGGCTCCGTCTAAATTATAATTTATTTGACTTTTCTGACCTTTAAATTTGATTATTCATATTATTTAAAAAATTATGCAAAGTATCACATCTTTTATTATGACTTCCCGAGCAAATTGGAAAACGTGTAATTTACTGGCACACACCGCAACGACGGCAGTTTGTCAGAACACATCGCAAATTCATGGTCGTTTGCCAAAACACACCGCACATAATGTTTTTATGAATTAAATTTAGAGTTAAAAATATTAAATAAACTATAATTTAAAACTAAGGAATTGTACTGTATAACAGTCAAACTTGAAGTCCGGCTGAATCATTTCTGCATGAGCATGACTGTGCCACCGTTACTCATGTTTATCCAGCCCAGCTGGTTAGAGTTGACCACCGGCCACTTAAATTTAGAAGAAGCAACTTCCCCTCACACACACGGGACACGAGCGCACAAGCAAACTCCTATACAAACCTCAGGAAAAAACAACACAATTAGCGTTCGAAGAAATCTCGAAAAAAGAAAATAAAAACGGGCAACGGCGAACCAAACGCCGAAGCGACCCACCCCGTCCCCGTCTCCTCCACTCCGCCCCACCCCTCACCTCCATCTCCACCAGAAACAAACAAGTGAAACAGCGCAAACCCTTGCTCCGATTCCCCCCTCTCCTCGGCCTCCTCGACGGAAGTAGTAGCAGAGCAGGGGCGGCGGAGGCCATGTGGCCCGGCTGCGGCGGGCGGTTCTACTGGGCGCCAGAATCGGCGCCGCCGGGGCAGGCGAGGGGCGTCGCGGTTCTGTTCGCGTGGGTGTGGAGTGACGAGGCGCAGCTGCGGCCGTTCGTCGAGCTGTACTCCTCGCTCGGGTGGCGCTGCCTCGTCTGCCACCCCGACCTCGTTGCGCTGTGAGTGCCGCCGCGCCGCTACTCGTTTGGACCTGGGGAGGCGCCCGATTGTAGCTCTATAGCTCTACGATACCTTCTATCCTGGCTTGCCCGTGCGTCTATAACTGTTCTCAGGTTTAATTTCAGAGGTTGCTTGCTAGTATGTGGCTCCTGAGATCGTGACGCGGGAAGATTTAGGTTTGGCTACTTATGATATTTTGCCGCGATCAGATTCAGTCCCTGATCAGATTGGTTGGGCTGGGCATGGTACTTAGCTGAGTTGTGTTGACTTTGGCAACTCCCTCTAGATTAATCACTGGGTGTTAGTATCCCTAGTCTTAGGGTTGATATATTTGTGCAATTTTTACTGTTCGCTCTGTATTGATGCAATTTGAGAGATCCTTCCTGTTTGGCTATTAGGCATGGACGTCTTAGTTAAGTTACTGATTACGGGATGGCAAGGATGTTTTGATTGTGGTAATTAGGACTAAATCATTGCACTTCAAGGTTGGCATAATTTCAAGGACTACTTTATAAAGTAAAACTAACTGCATCCATAGAGAATGTCCTGTAATGTTACCATCCTTTCGATCTTGGATCTTCAACCATAAGTTCCTATCATTGATCCAACATGCTCCTTACCCTTTTTTCATTTCTTTTGCTTTTATGTGTCGACACAGTTGAGATGGTTTGGCCATGTCCAACGGAGGCCTCCTGAGGCACCGGTGCGTAGTGGGGTTCTAAAGCGGGTCGATAATGTAAAGAGAGGTAGAGGTCGACCTAAACTGACTTGGAACGAATCGGTTAAGAGAGACCTTAAGGAGTGGAATATCCCTAAGGATTTAGCTATGGATAGGAGCGCTTGGAGACTAGCAATTAACGTGCCTGAACCGTAATCTTTTTTTCTTGTATCTTTTATGTGTTCTTTGTTTCCATGCCTCTTTTGGGTTTCATCTCTAGCCTACCCCAACTTGCTTGGGACAAAAGGCTATGTTGTTGTTGTTTTGTTATGTGTCGACACAGTAACAAGGGCTTAAACCATATATGCATGGGTTCAATATGTAGCTCAGTCTATTCAAACATTTTTGTTGCTTGGATAATGTGTAGCTGGATGCTGGAAGCTTTATAATTATTTCTTGTAGCCAATTTGAACACAGTAGAACAATTCTGATTGAATAGCACTACTGAGTGTTGATTGCCATCATATCAGTGCTGAATTAGAAGGGTTTTATCGGCAAAATTTAATTCGCAGGTGGAGCGGGAAACTTTTCCCATGTACCTTTAGGCTTTAAGCAATAATTTATTGAATTGGGCTTTTCTTGTATTTAGAAATAGCACTTGTTGAACCTTACTTCAAATATGATATAGGTGTGCTGAAGTGTAGTGTTTCAGTAGGGTTGCGTGCATGATTGCCCTTTGTAAATCTGATCATGATACTGTACTAATTCCTATCTTTTTCCAGATATCTCTCTGAGAAAGCAACATCACTGGCAACTGGTGTTATTACTGAGCTGGTTAAGGTAAGTATCCCCCCATTTTATTATTGTGGTTAGAAATATCACAGATTACATTAAGCGGATAGAAATTCTGTTAAAGGGTGGAAAAATAAAAATCACATGCTTCTTGCTTTTTAGCAAGTAACAGTACTTTATTAGGCCTTTTTCCTGTATTCACACTATTGTGTAATGCACTAGGCAATGTCTCTTTTAACTCTTTGTTATCATTTGTACTCAACCTGTGGCTTACACGGAAAATTTGTAGGTGATGAGATCCTTTGGATGCAAGCACATTATCATTTATATAATTATTTTTTTCTTATTATGTCACATTGCTTTTGTACTATCCTTTAATTGTGTCACCTCTGGCTCTATGTCACCTTACTATCGATTGAGAACTGAACTAATTTGCATGTTTGTCTATGATACCTCTGAATTCTGATCTACCGGAGGACTGTCTAAGCTGTTGGAAATAGGAGTCCTGAATCTAGAAAATCATTGTTCTACTTTTTTTTTGTAATACTTTACATATCCCCCCCTCCCCCCACCCACCCACCCACCCCTGGAATAACATGGAATGCTGGTTTCAGGAACTTAGAGTAAAACCTGTGCCAACTGTTCTTGCTTCCTTTTCTGGTGGCTCAAAGGGATGCATGTACAAGGTTATTCAGGTGCATGCATTTTCACTAAATTTCTTTTATGATTTAATCTTAACTGCCATTTGTTAATAGAATCATCTCTCTTTTTCCTAATGAAAAAGAAGTCACTTGTCCCAGTTGAAATGACTGAATTTCTTGGATTTTCCAGTTACTAGATGGAATATGTGAAGGAGATGCAACCATGGTATGTGATGCCTTTCTTCTCATCATTGATTTTGACATACATTTCTATCGATACAAGTAGGCAAGGACATTGGAACCTATGAACAAATCTTAATTGAACTGTTTTCGGGACATGCTGAGTATTATAGATATCAAAGTAACAGTGTATCAACAGTCATATAGATTAGGTACTGCTAGGCTATAGTTTCTGCCAGTTTAGTGTGATGAACTATGCTTTGCTTGAATATGTTGAATGTTTTCTTTGTCCTTCATCAGTGATAACCCCTTCCTTAAATGTTAACTTTGTACTTTCTGGGTTGTACTTGTACCCTCAACTAGTATGTAGCTTTGTGTTCATAATTTTATATCAGCAGCAATGATGGATTTTGTGAAGTCCATCTTCATCATTATATTTTTTCAGTCATCATTGATTTATCTTGAGATAAAATATTTACTGTGTATGTTTGTTTAGTTTGTTCAGCTAACATAGACATATTATTGTGTTTATTATTATCAATATATGTGTTCACCATTGGGTGGAGATTAGCTATTTGGGCTACTGCTCTTAATTTCTTGGCTAAGATGTTGAGTTTCTTGACATAAATTTTTCACTTTGCAGAAGGACTATCAGTTAGTGAGAAACTGTATCTGCGGGCAAATTTATGACTCTAGCCCTGTAGATTTTGTCAGTGATGTGGGCACCCAGTTTCTCCAAAAGTCTGCTGTTGGAAGTTCATCTCAGTCAACTGTATTACGTTCATGGATGGCAAAGGCTCTAGCTTCTGGCATGGATACTCTCTTCCCAAGCAGGATTGAAGCTCAGCGTGCAGAGTACTGGCACACACTGTACTCAGCAGCAGTAAGTTCTGTTTTATCTGTGATATTTATCATATACCATCTTTGATAGTCATGATATTTTATCATTTATTGTTCTTGCAGGGATTGGGCCCTGTTCTTATATTTTGCTCAGAAGATGATAAGCTTGCTCCATGCCATATTATATGTGGTTTTGCAAGGCGTTTGAATGAGCTAGGCACATATGTCAAACTTATGAAATGGAGTGACTCCCAACACGTCGGTATGGTTCTTATCTTGTCTTCACGGTATTAATAAATAGCTCATTTGTAACTTGAATTGAATATGAATGAAACCAATGCAGCTTCTTTCCAAGACGTGGCATTAATCTCACATATTGAATTATCAGTAGTTGTACAACTATTTGAGGCAAAAAAATCCCGTATGTACCACATCCATGAGCAATTAACACTAGAATGTAATGATTTATTCATACTCAATTTTTTTTTATAAAGATGACTTGAACCACATGTCCCAATACCTGGATTGGGGCTGTTATCAGTCCGAGAGAATGTAGAGTAGAATGAACAACCCCTCTGTTTTCATTTTCTCAGGGACACAGAATCTTTGGTATGGGAGTTTACTCATAAATGTTGACGAAATGACAAGCGGGAAAAAATTTTGATGACCGCCTTGTAGCTTTAGGCAGTAGGATGGTCACACTTTGTAGGGGGCAACATTATAATATACACAGTCTAGCTGCTGCAGATATGCGGGTCAACTTGAAACCTCAAATTTTTCCTCTCTGCTACCAGACATTATGTCACATTTACAGTTATCAAATCACTTTTCTGATTACTTGCAGGCCATTACAGTTCACATGAAACTGAATACAGGACAGCTGTAGATGTTATGCTGAAGAAGGCTCTTGTTACCTTCTGCCACCGGAGCCAACTATATGACTCAAATATGGCTGGTGACCAGGAGTACAAGATAGCGCACTCGGTGTGCAGTCTACACAATGCTGCAGCCAATTCAAATGAGAGCTTCAGAAGGGTTGCTAACAGTCCTAGTGATCACTTCTTCTTGCCAAGTTCGAAGGATCATGATGAATCTCGGGAACCTGGCTCTCTGATTGAGGATCAGAGGCGCCACATGCCCCATCCACCCTGCATGGAGCCTAAAGGAGTCCTTGGCCAAATCCTGTATGATGTTTGTGTTCCGAAAAATGTTGAAGGATGGGACATCAAGCCGACAGTGTCCCCGAATGGAAGACCAACATTTGCTTCTGCCCGGCAACTTGGTCCATTCAATCCAATCAGGTACTTCCGACGTTCAAGGCTATAGTTTTCTGCAGGAGTTAGTTTTTTTGTATATATAACGGAGGCGAGGTGTCTAATGGCAACTCTGAGCAAGATTTTACCTATGTAAGTTCCCTGTAATGGTCTCTGTTTTGCTTTTGCACCGTTTGGCGAGAGAATGTACATATGCTTTGTATATCGTATGAGTGTGTACTAGAAAAGGATCGTGGACATAGTTCTAGGCGGGTTGTAAGGTGCACACTAACATTGAATAGCCAAGGGAATGCATTATTATGCTCCTACAGTTTCCTCTATATGTCATGTTCGTCAAATCTAATTATTGGAAAAACTTCTCTTTCTTTTTACTGATCATAATTGATGTTAGTATTTTAATGACGATCTTTCTTTCTTCGCTTGGTGTCTTTTGTTTCTTTGAGTATCATTTTCTGTTTAGTGCTGTAACTGACTGTATGTTTGTTTCTCCTCATAGTTCTATCTAACTCTGAAACAAACACAAAGATGTCAAAGAAGACTTGTACATATTTGCCTTTGCCTTTTTAACTGTTCAAATCATAAGTGTTTGAATAGCTTGTAAAGCTCATTCGTATTCTCTTATTTCAGAATTATTGGATTTGCTATGGGACTAAATGCTTACTCAATTGATATAGATAGAGCAAAATTTCAAGAATCTAAATTAGCATATAGCAACTGTCATGTTTAGGTCTAGCTGGAGGAACCACAGGAAAAGTTCTAGAAATGATTTGCAGAGTTACAGATCGCAGACACGGCGACCAATTCATCTCTGTAGTCTGTGCTCGCCACTTTCCTCCATATCTTTTATGATAAGACTGTTCTAAATCATATCTACTTTAGAGAAATGTGAATTCTCCAGGAGCATTCTTCTTGAACAGGCCCTGCCGGGATGGGCAAGCTGAATCTCAACTTTTAGACTTCGTGACTACGAGCTTCTTGTTGGATTTTCTTCCAAAGAAAAACGAAAAAAAGAAAGTAACTTTTATAATTCCTCCATGTTCCAAGACAGATCGAATACGATTATACGAACCTGCTGTGTTCTGGCCAACGTTGGTGTCACATGGACATGGTGGCTTTCAAAGGCGTTTTCAGACACCGTTTCTGTCCTCTAGTCACAAAGAAAACTCATAACGTGTTCATATTTCTGTAACATATGGAAACAACAACGTACTTCTACTGCAGTACATTAATTTTACTGCATGTGTTTAACATTTGAGCCACTAGCCAGCTAGGGATGAGCTCTACTATATATAGCCAGCTAGAGAACCTGCTGATGGGATAAACAACTGACAACTTGCGGATCAGATTGCTCTGGTCCACGAGTGCCTGAGAAAGCTTACCAAAAGAATCTGATTCTCATTAATCAACGATTTTTGCCGCGTCTTTGGAACAAAGAATCTTGGAGTTTCAAGGCTTTTCTTAAATAATACTAACTCAGCCTTTGGCCTCCCAGCATTGTAAAATTTTGTGCTACCAGGCTACCAGCACGTAAACAGCAGTGAGTATTTTGTAGAAGGACGTAAAGGAAAAGCAGACAGACATCGATAGCCACCGGAGAACAAAGTCTTATCATGATAAGCATGCTTCATTGTTATTGCTCAGGAGAATTCTGATTGTCAAACATGCATTGGAGATTGCACTATTGGAATGGAAGAAAAAAAATCTCAGTAGGCTGACCCATCCGTGACCGTGAGTGACCTATATTATATACCCGAAAGGATATAATTCACTCACGACAAGTGCAAATAGTCATGTATAATATAATATACTAACTATATATACCCCTGTTTTACTACGTATGTTTATCCTGTCTGAATACTTATGCTATACGAGGCTAAAAAGCAAGTACAATAAGAGGATTTTAGTAGGTTGTAAGCGGAGGTGGGAGAGAAAAAGAACGAGGGAAGAGAGGTGGACTACTGTAACAATGGTTGTTTCGGTTGCTGAGAGAATTCAGCTCCTGCCTCCGAGCATAACTGAGGATTCCCGAGAGCTGAGCGCATCATCAGCTCATGGGTGCAGGCTACCTATGATTTTGCCCAACCAGAAAACTATGCTTGTAATTCGCCAAAAGATACCCTGCTTTGCGAAGCTGGATATGAACCAAACATCCTCAAAGCAGTGTACTTGCCACAATTTTTATCAAGTATATTACTCAAGTGGATTCTCGAAATTTGATCATTCGACCTCTTTGCTCCTTCCATTTCTAGTCTAGATTATATATACGCGCTAATATAACAGTACCGCATATATCCTAATCCAAACAATGCAGGCTGCCGAATGCGGCTTTTAAGCTGCACCACCGATTATTCCCCTTGGAAAAGAAAAGCTAGCGCAGTGGCAAGTGGCAAAATAAGCTAGAAGCATCTAAAAGCAATCTAGCCATTACGCATACTTTATTTCCATTTCATTTCTACGTAACAATATACCCCTTCTTCTTTATATTATGTCTGGAAAAACAACGTATATATGTACCTCATATTCAACACGGCCAGCCAAACTCTCTGCCCGTGCAAAACGTGCAGTAACTGACTCGTAAAAACCTCAGCGCCGTGTGGCCCCTCCTCTTGTACCGGTATATATAGGACGGAGCTGTGTGCGTCGCTACTTGCAATTGCAACTCTCAAAGCTCACTCACCAAGAGCGGCAAGAGCTCACTCGCAAGCACTCACCAAGCCGAAGAGCAAGCGCACAGAGGCAAAGGCAAGCTAAGCAGCGCGGTCGCCGTCCGGCCATCGTCGTCGTACGTTGTGAGGGAGATCTTCAGATCGGATGGCGTTCATGCGGTACCGCGCGCTGCCGCAGGGTGAGCTGACGGTGGAGGAGTTCCGGGCGTGGCTGGCGCAGTTCGACGCGGACCGCGACGGGCGGATCAGCCGGGAGGAGCTGCAGCACGCGCTGCGGAGCCTCAACGTGTGGTTCGCGTGGTGGAAGGCGCGGGGCGGGGTGCGCGCCGCCGACGCCAACCGCGACGGCGGCGTGCAGGGGGACGACGAGGTGGCCCGCCTCTTCGCCTTCGCGCAGAGGCACCTCAACGTCAAGATTGCCCAGCTCGGCTACTACTGATCGTCTTATGGTGATGATCCATCACCCGTGATCAGCCAATAAGCATCGTACCATCGATGTGAGTCGATCTGTATTTGTCTGGATGGATTAATTGGATGTGTTGTTACTTTCTTTTCTTTTTTTGGACCTTGGATGTGTGTTGTTACTTAAACGTTCTACGGGTGCTTTATTTGACTTTTTTTTTATTAAATGTCTTGTGGTAACTTTGTGGATGGTTTGAAAAGAATCTGTCTACTCGTATATTTCCAGGTCAGCTCCACGAACTTAATTTGTTCAGAAATGGTTAAGAAATTCATGTGTCATGCCGTGGCCTTCGTGCAGTATTCTTACGTTTATCTTGAGAAATTCGAGCTGTATATGGGGATGATTGACAGCGTGATAACAATACCTAGTAAAAGTGGCGAAAAATTAACACTAGGAGCGCAAGTCAAATAGATAATGGATATAGCAAATAGACGCACGGTTTGTTGGCATAGATACAGTTGGTAGCAGCATCGAGAAAGGCGAGAGACCCAGGTTACAATTACATAATAACTATTCTAGTGTTCTTTTAAATATGAGACTAGTAGTTTAATATACTTCTAAGAAAATCGTTTAGGACAAGGTTTAGGTCAATCATTGAAAATATAAATCATCAATAACTTTTATGTTGTTGAGTTTACAAATATAAAAATTATATAAATATATTTGTCTTAAAAATACTTACACAAAATTATACATATATCACTTTTTTATAAATATTTTTATAAAAGGAAGAAGTCAAAGTTGTACTTTCAAGACCGTGTCGCTGTCCTAAACGACTTTCTTTACAATACGGAGGGAGTATCTTCGGAGAAAAAAGACTAATAGTTTAAGGGCTCACGTACACCTTTGGTCTCAAAGAAGCTTCACACCTATGTGCAGTCCTTATATGTCAGAGAGGGATGCCATCCATCCTGTCCCAAAATGATAAGCCTGTTTTGTATAACAATTATTTAAACTATATAGAAGAAAATGACATAAGAATTGTGTAAATAGATTATTTGTGTTTAAATTAAAGTACCACTGAGCTGGTGTGATTTCTTCAGCAAATGGTAAATGTTAAAGTGAAAATACTGATCAAACTATGCATATTATTTCATGATGAAGGAGTATGTACCAACAATTTCTCACTTAGGCTTAGGAGATTATTTTAGTCCTTTGGTTTTTAGGTAGCCATAGGATGGGCAAAGTGAGGCAGATGGATGATGTGGGAGGAGCCAGATGTCAGAGATGCAGATGAGGTATGTGAGCTCAATGTCATTAAATAGTGACGGGGAGGCGGAGTAAAAGATAAGATCTTGACCTAGAAAGAGTAGGGTGAGGGAGGCAACAAATGGATCTGCATGTAAGCTATACTTGAGCCAGTGTGATGGTACAACGTCAAATATCCCCACAAAAGCATCTAGAGCATTTGAGCATTATTAGATGCTTTACATCTTATAATATCGGGTTTTATAGTTGGTAGGGTATTCTGCCAACTCTTATATATTATATTAGGTAAGGGGTTACACAGATCTTTTTTACTCCCTCCGTTTTAAATTGTAGTTCACTTTGATTTTTTTGGTGCATGCATTTTGTTATGTATCTAGACATATTATTTATCTAGGTACATAGCAAAATACATGCATCAAAAAAATTAAAACAAACTATAATTTGGAACGGAGAGAGTACTATTTACTACCTCACTGTCATGTCACTGACCATATGAGAAAACCTTCTTGAAAACTACCTCAAAAAGAATTTAGATGGTATTTTAGTATTTGTTTTGTGAAATAGCTGGTTTTTTCTGAAAAAAAAGTTATAGAAGGTTAGGATGAACAAGAACCGGGTTGATGGTGGACCGAACCAGAAACCTCCCAACTAATATAACCGGGCCGCACAACCCGCAACTCCCTTACCAGAGGGGCTGGGCTGGGCTGGAGCTCAACGGAATCGGCCCTGCGTCCCCCGTCCGTGCCCGGCGGTTCTCGTCGACGCCGCCGACCAACAAGACGCCTCGCACGCCACGCCACCACCGAAGCCCCCTCTCACCACCGGAACCCACGCGATGGCGCCGCCCGACTCCATCTCCATGCGCTCCTCCTCCCTGCCCCTCGCCGCTGCGCTCATGTCCGACCCGACCCCTCCGAACCCGCTCGCGGCCGCCGCGTCCTTCCTCCAGCACCACCTCTCCCGCTTGGCTTCCCACCTGAACGCCCCGCGCCCCGCCCTGGCCGCCGCGGCCCCGGCCCCGGCCCCTGCCCCTGCCCCGCGCACGCCGGGCCCCCAGGGTGCCTCCCTATCTCTCGCTCTCGCGCCCGATGAGATCGCGCGCGCTCTCACCGGCACTCCCGTCTTCACTGTCTGCAACTCCAGCAACGAGTTCGTGCTCGTCTCCGACCCTGCCACCGGCCTCCGCTCCCTCGGTCTCCTCTGCTTCCGTTCCGAGGACGCCGACGCCCTCTTGTCGCATGTATGTATTCCCTGCTCTCTAGCCACCTGTTTGCTTTGAGCTTTGAGCTTTGGTTTTGGATTGTTCACTGGTTGTTCGGGGGTTTGTGTGGTTTAGGTGAGGACGCGGCAACCGGTGCTAGGGAAGGGGGCAAAAGTGGTGCCTATTACACTTGATCAGGTTGGTTTCATTCTGTATGTCTTGTGGTTGATCATGTTATGGCCAATTTTTCATTGAATTGTTGGTTTTGTAAGGCTTTTGTGTTTTGATTGAAGTATGAAAGCCATTTTAATAATTGGAGGCATCTTAACTTATTAGCAAGGTGAGGGGTAAGAATTCTAACTAAATTTGAGTAGTTCTGTCTGGCTTATCGATGAGGAACTGTGGATGCTCTCCTGATTTAGGTAGTCAATTCCTTATTAGCTTATCTTGTTCACGCTTTTAAGATGTGTTGAGCTTGGTTGACGCCACTGCAGCTTTGGTCATTCTAGTGCATGCATAGACATTATGTTTACCTTGAAACTGACCGATACTCTATTATATGTTTCATAATACAAACATATACCTCATAACTTTGCTCTTTTATGCAGGTCTATATGTTGAAGGCTGAAGGTATTGCATTTCGGTTCTTACCCGACCCTCTTCAAATAAAGAATGCACTGGAGGTCTGCTCTTTAATAGATTTTTCACTCATTGCTCTTATCTTATATATACCTGACGTATTTATAATTTACTCCCTCCCCTCTCCCTATGATGTGAGTAGAATTTAGATCCATTATGCAGATTGCAATTGCTCCTGAAAGCAGCGATACAACGATTGCTGTTTTAATTATTACTTTACTTTCTTGTTATTTTATTACAATATAGGGATGAAACATGTATGTCTATTTCTCCATATCTTGTAATTAGATGCCGTAATATTACTTCCTTCGCTATCATTGGCCTACAGTGGTTTGACTGTGGCAAATCGTGTAATTGCTAGTGTACTAGCAATATTCCTATAGCATGTGCAGAAACTCTACATAATTGGTATGACTTGGAAAAATGCATGACCATAGCTATTGTTTTAACATTTTCCAACATTTCAAGAAAACATATGTTTGAAAAGATTTTGTTACTTTGAGCAATCCCAATAAATGAAGGGCGGCCCTGGTGCAAGCGGTAGAGCTTTACCGTCTGTGACCAAGAGGTCTAGGGTTCAAGCCCCAACCTCTGCACATTTGTGAAGGGATGGCTGTTGGCTATTTTTCCTTCCCCAGACCCCGCAGTGCCGGAGCCTACAGCACTGGGTACGTCTTTTTTTTTTAGCAATCCCAATAAATTCGTAAGAGGTCTGTACATTTATGGTTTATTGTACGTCCTCAGCATAATGCATGAATCCTAGACATATGGACATAGAACATGTGAAGTGCTGGTTCTTACCATAGTGCTAGGTGTCGAATCTTTCTGTTTTTTTTCAGCGGTAGAGCTTTACCGCCTGTGATCAAGAGGTCCAGGGTTCAAGCCCTAGCCGCTGCACATTTGTGCAGGGATGGCTGCTGGTTATTTTCCCTTCCCCAGACCCGCAGTGCGGGAGCCTACGGCACTGGGTACCCCCTCCCCCCCCTCTTATGGACTTGCTGACCTAATGACCTGCATTGATTCTCCATAGTGCACATTCCTCAATCTAAGTTTAGTTTGGGTAACGCATACTTTTGGCTATAGAACAAGTTAAGTCTTTCATATCGGATACGTGGATCATTACAGCCCCCGTGATTATTCAAGTACAAAGAAAAAAGGTACTTCATCCTTTTGACATGTATTACCCTTTTTATTTTCCAGATGAAATCAGGCTTAACTGCTTTTGATGGTGTCCCTGTTTTTCAGGTAATATCCCTGATTTGGTCACTCTAATGACTAATAAGATATTTTACTGTCCATGTTGACCCATTCAATTTTAGTTTCTTGTGAGTCGTGTCAATTTGATGGCATGAGCACTTCTTGTTATACATTCTAAACTCAGTCAAATTCTCGCATGTATTAATTCACTATGATGCTCACAATGGAACCCTTCATTTGTACCACAAATTAAGTGTAACTTTGGGGTGCTACCCTCATATCTTTTTAACCGGAAACACACCCAAGCAATTAGTAAACATTTTATTGATTAAGCAAATAACAGTAATTCCTCTCTTGGGAAAATTAAATACCACTAGCAA
>CM041638.1:35732919-35807340 GCA_023333625.1 Bothriochloa decipiens
TCGCCCGGCAGTCGTAGAACGGCGGCCCGTGCATGCACGGCTCCATCGATTTGGCCCGCCGGCACGGCGGGTAAGGCGTGGTGTGGTTCTCGGGCCTGAACATGATCCACGGCGTGAGGCCGCCGAGGCCGCTGCCGACGTAGCCGAACGTCGACCAGCCGCTTTGTGACGATCTTGTCGGTCATTCCCAGGAGGTACATCTCCGCCACGGCCTTCATGTCGTGTGTTGTGTAGCCGGAGAGCTGGTGCTCCTCGTGGCTCGGCTGGTACACGCTCACGACCTCGCCGGTGGCCGTCGCCGACTGCCAGTACTTCCACCGGATGTTCTCGTAGTACCACGAGCTCAGGCCGGTCATCAGGACGGCCTTCGACCGCGCACGGGCCGTCGACGGCCGGGACGGTTCTTGCGTCACCACGTCGGGGAGCAGGTGCTCTTGCGACGTGCAGGCGAGGATCTGGTCCAAGATGTGCTGGAACGGAGTGTCTTTTCGTCTGAGTCCCTCAGGTACGAGCTGTGGAACCTCGTGATCAGTCCCCACACTTTGTTCGTCGGGTGGAACAGGTAGTGCGCCAGGAGGTAGAACACCGAGTCCTTCCGAGGGAACATCCTGTCGAGCTCCTCCTGGTGCGCCGGGTTCAGGAACAGCGCCGGCACGAAGTAGCCGTCCGTCCTCATCACCAGCCACGGCGCACGGCGGAGGAACTGCCGCTTGTCGTCGCAGAAGAAGAGCTTATCGTGGTACGTGCAGGAATGGTCGAGGTCCACGAACACGTACGGGAGCCTGGACGCCAGCGACGCCGCGCTCTCGTCCTGTAGCTCTCCCGCATGTCGCCCGTCAGGTTCTGGAGGTTACTGATCGGGAAGTGCTTCGGCAGCAGCCAGGACGTCCCCGGGAACGGATCTCAGAAGATGTCGCCCATCGACGTGTTCCCGTCGAGGAGCAGGACGCGGTCGGTGAGCACGGCGTAGAGGAACGCCGACGACACCGCCAGGATCCTGTTCCCGAGACCCCTGTACGGCACAAGCACGAGGTACCTGCAGGCGCCGTCGTCGTTGGTGGTGCCGTCGCGGCGCCAGGACGACCTGAGCCGCGCGGCCGCGGCCCGGTACGCCTCGGTGCCCGGGCCGCACCGCCGCTGCAGCGCCTCGTGCTGGCGCAGCCACTTGATGAGGTGCGCGGACGGCGACCGCGTCAGGTTCTTGCGATAGAACGCCGACTGGTACCGGCTGAGGCACGACCGCTCGTCGAACCCCGGCACGGGCAGACCGCCGAGGAGCTTCTCTGCATCAAATTTCGCACGGGGGAGAGTATATTATCTCCTTTCGGTCGAAATCATTGCAAAGCACGCGATTCAGAAGATCGAACTCCACCTCGCACGACGGCGGAGGATTTTGCTACGTTACCTTGCCGCGCGAATGTCGCCAAGGGCCAAAAGGACGCGGGCGTCCACGGCGCGTCCCGCCGGCTAACCGTGGTCATCAGGACGGGCAACGCGACGAGGCAGATGGCGAGCGCTGTGACCTTCTTCCTGGCGATCCATGGCGTTGTGTTGTGCTCCACCGTACCCTTTTCTGGCTCGGCACGTCGGGCCGCGTTCTCCACGGCGTCGTCCAGGCATTGCTGCGACGGCCGCTTGGTTATGCCAATGCCGACCACGCCCTCCATCAAGGCCATTGTTATCGGGTGGGCCTGGCGGGCGATGCATTCTTCTCGGGGTCCTCAGATCCCATTCTAAAATAAGACTTCCAGGGGATTAGGCATGGGCGCATGGCCTCTTTTATTTGGAAGGAACTAACAATAGGAGAAAATGAATATAAACGAGGAAATGTGTCACGCATGCAGGTAGACTGCCGGATTGATTTTGATGATCATGTTTGCTATTATATCTAACAAAATGGCACCCAAAAGAGTTCGGTCTGTCAATGGTGTCGGGTCTGCTTTGAATCTGCAAGACTTGGATGATTAGTGATCTTTTTGGACAAACAAAGCAACTCCAACGGTTAGGCAAATAAGTTTGGCATTTTTGTTTTTTGCTAAAATTCTTAAAATCACCTATCCAATAGTTTGGCAAATGAGCTTGGTATTTTAGCAATTTGGCAAACACTGGGTGATATTTGGCATATATGGCAAACTGCTATTCACTTGGCAATCGCCCTCGCACACTACTCACGCGGGATATTTTCCCCTCGCGCGCATAATTTTTAGTTTTGTTAAGTCAATTTTGCCAAACACTTGGAGATGGCCTTTTTTTCCCTCCCCATATCAGTTTGCGACTTGGCAAATAACAACAATTGGAAAAAAAAAAGTAACTGTTAGAGTTGCTAACATCACCTGTGACGATACATAAGCAAACACCTTGTACATCTATATAATGGGCTGGTTTTAGGCCAATATATAATTCATGTTGAGAACGCCCCCCTCTATTTTAAAATTCAATAAAACAAAAGAGTTCGGCACCTATTTTTACCTTTTGGTCTTCTCCAATGACACGATCCAAAAGAGAACCCTTTCTGCAAATAGATTTCTAAGAGAGAGTATGCTCATATTTAGGTTGTGTCGACTTTTCTACCTAAAGTGGGTCTTCCGTGTAGGTACTTTGTTGAAAATTGACCGAAATAGTAACATCAAAGACTCATTTTGAATTTGGGTGTCCTTATGGACACATTGTTAGAGATATTCAGTACGTTTTTTTTCTAGGTTTTGTGAGGACTTACTATTCTCGTGATCTGGTAAGCGTCCTTCCTGTTTCTACTTAAGTCCAACTTATCAACAATGGTATAATATTTTTCTCTCACGACAAAACATCGTCAGCTAACTTATTAACCGTAGAAACCATTAACCGAATATCTTAGTTTCATTGGAGGTGCTGATAGGAGTGCACATAGGAGTAATTGCACATACATGTATGTGAGCGATTATGTTTTGTTTAAAGTATTGTCCTCCAAAAGCAATGGTCCTTTTAATTATTACTCCAAACACTTTTAGGGCCTCTTTGGATCACATGTACTATAATATTTGACATGTTTGGATCATAGGCAGTCTTATTAGATTATATATGTATAATTGTTGTAATCAAGATTACGGTGCATATGTGTGTGTGGGCATCTACGTTGTACATTGTATTAAGAAAAAAGGTTATGCGTTGGGTCCTAGATCATGATGATTGACTATGATTGCTAAAGTGACTTCTATTTTATTATCCTTTAGTTTGGCAAGTTGAATAATCAGTTAGGAGACAAGTTAGAATTTCACCACATTTGCTAGATTTCAGTCGCCTGAGAAGCCAGGGGATTAGTTCATAATTCATTTTCCGCTGATTTGTTCATTCCTAGTTTTCCACTAATGTATAGATAGTACCATTGTGAAATAGGTTTCTAGGAGAGAGGATGCTCATATTTAGGTTGTGTCACTTTTGCTACCCAAAGTGGGTCTTCCGTGTAGGTACGCTGTTAGAGATCGGTCGAAATAGTAACATCAAAGACTCATTTTGGATTTGGGTATCCTTATGGGCACCTTGTTGGAGATAGTCAGTGCGTTTCCTTTAGGTTTTGTGAAGACTTCAATATCCTCATGATTTGGTAAATGTCCTTCTCACTTGACCTTATTAATCCAACTTATTAGCCATGGTATAATGTTTTTTCTCCCACAACAAACATCGTTAGTTGTCTTATCAACCACATAAACCATTAGCCGAATATCTTAGTTTCGATGGAGGTGCTGATAGGAGTGCACATAAGAGTAATGTCCTAATTATTACTCAAAGCACTTTTAGGGCCTCTTTGGATCACAGGAAGTATAATATTTTGCATGTTTGGATCATAGGTAGTCTTATTAGATTATATATATAATTGTTGTAATCAAGGTTACAGTGCGCACATGTGTATGGACGTCTACATTGTACTGTATACTCTATGAAAAAGATTATGGATTGGGTCCCTAGATCATGATGATTGACTATGGTTGGTAAAGTGAGAAACTTTTATTTTATTATCCTTTAGTTTGGCAAGTTGAACAATCAGTTAGGAGACAAGTTAGAATTTCACCACGTTTGCTAGACTTCGCCTGATATGTCAGGGGATTAGTTCGTACTTCATTTTCTGCGGATTTGTTCATTCCCAGTTTTCCACTAATGTACAGATAGTACCATTGCGAAAAGCCAGCATCCATGCATGCAGGAGCAAAATCAACCGAACAGCTTGAGGCCGAAGCCCACATCTTCGCAGTGTCGCAGGAAAGGCAGATGCGCCACCGGATCAAGGTCCCGTTC
This sequence comes from Bothriochloa decipiens, assembly GCA_023333625.1. NCBI lineage: Eukaryota > Viridiplantae > Streptophyta > Magnoliopsida > Poales > Poaceae > Bothriochloa > Bothriochloa decipiens. Next base: position 35,737,189 of record CM041638.1, read on the forward strand.
CGTCCGGCAGACGAGCGACGGCGGCGACTGCAGGCATAGGCATGGCTCCACCGACGCCGCCCTCACGCAAGCCACGGCGGCCCTCTTCGTAGTCGGGTCCGGCAGCATCAGCAGCCAAGGTCGCAGCCCAGCCAGCGAGTGCGCGACGTAGCCGAACGTCGAGAGCCCCGTGGTCACCAACCTGTCGGAGTAGCTGAGCAGGAAGATCTCGGCCAGGGCGCGTTCGTTGTGTGCCCGCGCCTCCGTGTGCTGGTCCTGGTCGTGGCTCAGCTGGTACACCGTGACAACCTCGCCGGTCGCCGTCGCGTTGTTGTAGTACACGCTGTGCAGCTTGTCGTAGTACTCTGGCTTCAGGGAAACCACCAGCACAGCCATCACCTTGGCCGCCGTGCCGTTGGACGGCCGGGCACCCGGCTCGCTGGTGTCGGTCACTTGTGGCAGGAGGTCATGCTCCTGCGTGCACCGGGTGATCTGTTCGTACATGGCCTCGAACGTGAGCTGAAGGAACGGCGCGAGGCGGACCTGTATGCCGAGGCGCTCGTCGGCGCCGGCGAGGTACCCTTCGTAGAACCTCTCCACGATCCCCCACGCTCGGTTTCCCGGGTGGAGGAGATACCTGCCGAGGTGGTGGAACACGGATCCCTTCACCGGGAACATCAGGTCCAGCTCGGCCTGGTACATGGGCACGAGGAACAGCGCCACGGCGAAGTAGCTCTCTGACCGGAGCATCATCCAGTTGAACCTGTCGAGCACGCGGTGGTCCTCCTCGCAGAAGGTGTGCTTCGCGAGCCGGAGGTGTATCTGCTCCAGGTGGAAGTAGACGTACGGCGGCAGTGCGCTGGCGTCTCCGCCGCCGCCGCCATCGTTATAGCGGACGACGTTGTTCTCAAGCATGGTCAGGTAGCTGTTATTTGAGCCGTCCCAATAGGGGAAGTCTGGCGGCAGGATCCACGAGGTCCCCGGGAACGGCTCGCAGAAGAGCCCCTCCATCTCGGGCGGTTCGTGGACGAGGAGGACGCGTCCGGTTAGCACCGCGTAAAGGAAGGTGGAGACGACGCTGAGCATCCGGTTGCCCAGGCCGTGGAAGGGGAACCACACCACGTACCTGCACTCGGCGCGGTCGCCGTTGCGGCCGGACGTGAGCTGCGCCATGGCCTTGCGGTAGCTTTCGGTGCCCGGTCCGCACCGCCGATGGTTCGACTCGTACCGTCTCAGCTTCTGGACGAGGTAAGGAGAGACCGGGAACGGCGACGGCTTCCATCGCTTGGACGCCACGTACCGGCTGAGGCAGGCCGGTCGTGGTGAGCGTTGCCGTCCATCGTCGTCTCCGGGGACGAGGACGCATTGCCAGAGCCTGCGATGCGTGTAGGCAAATGGAAGCGTGAAATACGGGTCACTACCGCGCAACAGATGCATGTAGGCAAGAGATCGAAAGGAGCAAGTACTCTGCCCTTCGGCGCGCTGCCAAACCAGGGAGTCGCCGGCGATGGAGGCGACGGCTCGGTCGCCGAAGAGAAAGAACATGAGCAGGAGCGGCAACGAGAGCAATAAGACGGTGGGGACAGTCCCCAGACCGGTTGTCCAGCGTTTCTCGGCCTCCGGCGGCAGATCTCGCTCTCCTTGGATCGCACTAGCGGAATCCATGGCACGCCAACGCTACCCCCGCCGATGTAAGAGAGAAGAATATGCTCGACTTCATTCACTCAGATTGTGTAGGTACATATGCGTATACGTTGCCTAGAAGCCAGGATCAAATGAAGAATAGATTGCTCACTTGCAGCCGTTAATAGGAAGCACACGCATGCAGCTGAATGACTGTGTCTAACTAGCATTAGCATGCTCGGCAGGCTGTTCCCGGAGCCGGACACCGTGTTCCACCACGTCGGCCGGTACTTGTTCCACCCGCCACAACCACGTCTGGGGCCTCGTCACGCGCTACTACGACGCCTACCTCATGACGGCGCAGCAGTGGGTGGGCATCCAGGTGCGCGTCTTCGGCACCGAAGCCCAACTGGCCGGGCCGGAGCTCCTTGAGCAGATCACCAAGTGCACGCAACAGGGGCTGCTCCCAGAACTGCTCACCACAGCAGAGACAGTGCCCCTGGTCATCGTCACCTCGTTGAAGTCCTGGTACTACGAGAAGCTCAAGGGCATGTGCTGGGAGCACGCGGCAGCCAGCGCGGCGAGGCGGTGAGCGTGCACCTGCCGAGCCACGAGGAGTTCCATGTCAGGATACTTTAGATTGGGCCAAAACAACAAAGGACGAGTGGGCTGGGCTGATCGGCCCACGATGGCCAACCACTAGAGATGCATCATCATCTCTTCGTATACATACAGGAGCTTCTGTCAACGGAAGGGGACGTTGAAGACCAGAACCTAGAACCCGGCGGCGAGCTCTGCTGGAGGCGAGCAATTGGTCAAGGCGAGTCTCTGACCCGATTTACCTTTCTTCTTCCTTTCTTCACCTCCCATTACCTCAGATTGTATCCAGTACCTTCTAGAAACTACAAGCTACCTGGATTATTGCTGTAATTTCGATTTATGAGTGATTTCGATTGAATCGATCTAGTGGGTTGCTGACAATTGGTATTTGGAGCTGTCAATCCTCATCGGAATCTCGCCGATTCCGGCGAACTGATGGTGATGGAGAACCGATCGACGCCCTCTTCAAGTTTCTCAAGGGGATGGAGTTTCGGCTGGATCAACACCACGACTCTCTCATGAAGGCCTTGGAGGAGAACACGTTGGCGCTGCAGGACCTCTGCGGCAAGCCTCCAGCGACCTCTGTAGCACCACCCGCACCTCCGCCAACCTCCACCGTCGCCAACTCCGACAAATGCGAGCACCAAGTCGCCACCAAGACGACGACGACCTCCACGACGTCGCCCATCCCCACCGACAGCGACCTCTGCATCCTCTTCGATGCTGACGACGAGGCCGTCGACCGCCTCAGCCGCCTCCACGATTCGCTCCTACGCGACATCATCGGTCGCCTCCCTGTCAAGGACGCCGCGCGCATTGTGGTGCTATCCCACCGTTGGAACCCATCTTCAGCACCTCGGCCGTCCCCCACCTCGGCGATGTCGACCTCTGCTTCCACGGCATCAAGGGGCCCGTGCCTAGCGAGCTCTTCGACCGCCCGCTCGACGCTGTGTTCGTCGTCACCACGAATGGCTCGGTGGAGCAGGCGCCCGCGTCGGCGCTCAAGTCCTACGACCCGGGCGCTGGATTCGTCAGCGGAGTCTACTTCTCCTATCATGGCACCCCCGTCGTGCGCCACGCCGCGGACCCGCTGCTCTCCAAATATAGTGGCGAGCGTGGCAACGAAGTCTGGTGCGCGCCCAGCCACATCGTTGAGGAGTTCCAGATGGAGCAGTCCGTGCCGCCCCACCTCTTCACATTCACCGCCGGGGACCTCGACACCCGCGGTCGCCATCCACTCCGCCAGGCCTCGCCCACTTCATCCGCAACCCCCGCTCCTAGTCAGGATGCGGTTCTCGGCTTCCAGATGGGCGTCACCGAGCTCCACACCACCTCGCCCGCCAAGTGCTCGATGCTAGCCCTGTGCGAGGCTACGTCTGGGTACAAGTCCTCGAGAATGCCCACGTCCTCCCCGACTCTCGTTCTATCTCTGGGCGTCTCCAGCTTCATCTGCAGCAAGCTGGCGAAGGACCCCTCGCACATAGTTGTTCCCGCCTCGTTCCAGATTACCAAGCTCTAGGATGTCACTCGCGCCACTCCCATTGGCAGCACTGAGTTTCTTTCTTCGATGCACACCAGGTGTTCGGTGCAAGATCATGGCAGTGACGAGGTAACAACTCTCAGCCTGTGTGCTTTCTTCATGACTGCTGTTGCTAAGGGTACGCTTCACCATGAGGAGAATACATCTAAGTTGCTGAATTCTTCATGGCCACCTCCAACTCAAGATGAATGTAAGAGCGATGGTATTGATACTTGGTCAGTGCATTGGCCGTTGCTTGAGTGCAGCAATGGTACTGGATTGTTGGTGCCACAACCTTGGCCACCACCATGTGTTGTCATTTGCTGGAGGATGATATTCAGAATGTCACACTCTATTTTTAAGGATAAAAATAGAATGTATAAATAGCCTTATATGCGCCACAGGAACAGTCGCACATATAAGAAGACAAATTACAGAGAGTATCATCACCCTGTTTATTACATAGCAAACCAATATTCATTATAGAGTCTGACGCATAAATAAATAAATAACTACTATATCTTTATTACAGAAGCTTCCCACAGAGACACGTCAACTGGTGAACACCAAGCCTAGTACTCATCACGATAGCTCTCATTCCAACCTTCATCTGTTACCCATCCGAGATTTTCCAAAATTAAAAGAAAAGCAAGCGTAAATACACAACAGTACTCAACAAGCATAACATGGGTTAATGAGGCTCAAATAAGCTGATACTATTTAAGTAGCATCAAGGGTAGCAAGTATTTCCCAAAACCATCATGATCATTGCCACATAAATGAATAATAAACACAACAGTAGAGGAATGAACTTTTTAGCATGACAAGAGAGATTATCATTAGTGTAACGATTCCAAGGTCGCTCGTGTCCTTGAGCAAGGCTAGTATACCGGTTTATTAAACTCTGCGCAGAGGTGTACACTTTCACTGTGAGTCATGATTTACCCTTTTGCCCGAGACGGCCAACCTCTTAGCCCACTACCAAGGAAGGCCGGTAGGGTTCACTATGAAGCCTTTCAAAGGTCCGTCTAACATGTTAGGGCCGCTAAGGTTTCTGTGCCCTACGAATGTAGTATCCCCCTTCTGATGGCACACAACCATAGCCTATACGCATGCAGACAGGGGTCCAACTACACCCAACCCGAAACACACCCCTCTTGCGTCATTAAGGGAACCGCTAGCAAGCTAGAAAAGGTCCTCATACTGAGCTAAAGCCAGAGCCATATAGCCCTCACAGCTGTACTGTAAATCCCGGAGGTTCTGTTACAGATTAACCCTCAGGTTGTTAAAAGTCATTATTACTGTTTATGACACAATTACTCATCAAGCCACAAGATCATGATATTCGTTAAGCACTAGCATCATAGCTACCCAATGCAACCCAAAGGTGTCAAGGATTTAAGATAACAACATCTAGTTATAATCTCTAGGGTCATCAAGTGGACACATGCAAATATAGTATTTATTTAGAGTGTATAGGTAACAAGGAAGATCCATTCTATACTTGCCTTGATTCATAAAGTCTTGCTGGTCCTGCTGATCCTCAAAGTAGCCTTGCTCAACAAAACCCTCACCGTCTGAACTCGACATTAATAATCAACACCAGACAATCCAATCGAGCATACATACACGAAGCAAACAAAGAGTTATTAAAGAAACAGTACACCAATGTCATCAAAACAGAATAAAATGTTTATAAAACTATTCTACTCACTGCTACGATCACACAGACGTCAAGTTCACCGAAAACGAAGTTATAACGGCGAAGTTATAAATTTTTAAAGATTTCCTATATAGAAATAAATATATTAAATATGGACTAAAAATATAAAGTTTAAAAAATACGTTTGGCAAAACTGTAAATAGAGGAAAACGTATTTTGAAACTGTAAAAAGGAAATACGTTTTTCAGAGAAGGAAACGTATTCTAGAACCTGTTAAAAGGAAAATACGCTTTCCAGTGGGCAAAGCGTATTATGGATCTGTTAAATAGAAAATACGCTTTCCAGTGGAGAAAATGTATTCTGACGAAAGTGCTAAGGGCTCTTAACAGATTAAGCCGAAGGAAGGGGTTATTTGCAAAACTACCACACAAAGGGTTACAGTGTGTTTCTGGTCTTCCGTTTCAAGATGAACGGTCCGGATTTAAAACAGACAGGCAGGTGACGGCGCCTGGCAGGAGAAGAAGCCGACCGCGGCGGCTGCCATCGCCGGCTGCGAGAGAAGCTCGCCGGAGAATTTGAACCGGCCGATTCCGACCACCATTGGCATCAAGACCGGTACCAATCGAACGGGGAGCTCATGCCTCGCTCACCTGCGTAGAAGATGGAGGTCGAGGCGAAGCGAGGACGGCGTGCGGCTCGACGCGGCGGACGACGGCGGTCTGCAAACGACGACGGCTCAGGTCAGGTCAAATTGAACCAAAATAAAAGCTCCAAGATGCTCAGGAGGTCAAGGCGAGGCTTGCCAGCTAGTCAATGGCGAAGATGACCCGTCGATGGCGGCCAATTTCGAGCTTCGGCGGAACCCGTCAATGGCGGCTAGGGTTTTGTGTGGCAGCTCGACGAACAAAGCGAGGCGGCTGGCTTTAGGGTTTAGGTGGCGTGGCGGACGCGCGATTAAAGGCTTAAATAGCCTGGGAGAGAGGCGGTGCGACCAAGCGTGGACGTCGGGTCGGGGTGACACGGTCGGAGTCGGGCTCCCGACTCGACTCCGGGTCGGAGGTGGACGAAGGCGTCGGGGTTCCCACCTGTCAGCCAGACGGAGGGAGGCGACGCGCGGGCGCGGACGCGGACGCGGCATGGTGGCTTGATGGGCCGGCGGCCTGGCAGCCCAAGAAGAAGGCGCGCGTGCGCGCTGCGGCCAGTTGGCCCAAGGAGAAAGAGCGGAGCGGGCCGCGGCAGCCGAGCGGGCCAAAAGCCAGGAAGGAGAGGGAGGAAAAGAAAATGACTTTTCTTTTATTTGAAACCCCTTTTCAATTGCATTTTCAAATGAATTTGAATTCCAATTCAAATGCAACAAAATCTAAACATCACCAAATAAAATATGCACCAGCATGAATGCTTAAGCATGTTTCTACCATGATACAACTTCATTTTCATAAAAACATTTATTTTGCTCAATTATTTATCCACCAAAAATCATTTTGACTATTTTTGAAACTTGAAAAAATCTAGGGTATTACACAGAATTATTGATCAGCACGGGTGGAATTATTGCCTTCTTTATGTGGAGAGCAACATAAAAAATGAAGAATATGCTTATTTAATGCGTAACTGGAAGCCTCCATGGGTGTTTGCAAGGGTGTTCAGGACTTGGGTTCTTTTGGTCTCTCCACTATCACTTTTGCGCCCTTCAGATACATCAAATTCTAGTTGCAGGTCTTGCATGGATAGCAGCTACATACTTGCATTTGATCCTGGCATCCTGTTATTATCTACTGGCATAGTCATGTCTATGAGATTGTTTAACAACAGCAGAAGTACTTTGAATGGGTCTTGTGCATTGCTTCTGAAGGCAACAACTTCCTCGGCCACTGCTTCTAAAGGCATCAGTTTACTTGTGTGCTTACTGCCTACTCTCAACCTGAGCGATTATAATCAGAATTCTATGCTCACTTTGGCCATTGCCCGGACATTGACAACTGCTACTTCTATGTCCGACAACTCCAGCATCAGTCCTATTCTTTCTATTGGTATGGATCTGTTGAGTTTTGTCACCAGTGCTGGTGATACACATGAGTTGTTTGAGGTACTGTCTCTCAACCCTAGTGTTCTCTCAGTTGATAGCCAGTGCACAGAACAACTTTTGCCAAAGCCCCCATGGTCATTAGTTTGTTCAACAGCTGGATTGCTTTGGTTTTTCCTGTCAACTGTTGTTAGCAAAGGGCCTGAGATGTCTGTTTATCCCACCCATCAGTTTACTTGTTTCGGTGATGCATGTGAGGTGTCTGAGCAGAACATATCATATTAAGAGTCACATGTGTCTAATTTGCATGCCAATGAAGCCGCTATAATTGTCAAATGGCTTCGATCAAATTACTATACTATTCTTTGGTGCCTGATCTGTAACTTAAAAGCTGGAGGCATGTTATTTGCTCTGTTAGGAGAGGCTCTGAGTGAAAATGCATTAGTACAGTTGATTGCAACTGTGTATTGCTCGGCTTTGCAAATTCAGTGGCAAGAATCTATATACACCGTGAAGGATAAAATTGCAAGTTTGAAGCTGCCTAAAGGCTATGGTATTTTTGGGCTGTGCAATTTAGTACTATCACTTGAACTGATGATATTTGATTCAAGTGATCAGTTCATCTTTTTCAGTGACATTACAAGAGAAGATGCAGCTGTCATGCAGTGTGCTAGGCGCAATCAAATTTTGGATAGCGGCACAAATACTTTGACTTGGCTTGGTGCAGTGCTTCTGAATCTGACTAGTAGTCCATCTGACAAAGAACAGGTACTATCACTCTTACATTTGATCAAGATTATGACCAGCCATATTCTGCCTTTGGCATGGGGCCTCTTTGCCTGGATGAGAACCTTGCATTGCCTTGATGCAATGTCTGCACTTGGAACAAATTGTTCATTGGCTTGTTCTGGAATTGGATTACATCATAATATTGTTAGCATGTACTTGAAGGCTGCATCAGCTCCTTTTGTTGCATGGGTTCTTGTTACACTAACAGAAGTGCCATGGCTTATTCTCATTACTAGCTGTCTTGCTAGTAGCATTATCATTGGGATACCGACAATGGAGTTTTGGGACAACAAAACAGATAATAGCGTTTGAGATGGAAAATGACAGTATGTTGTTGCACTACATGATTGTGATGTTGCCAGAACCATGGTGCTTACTCAAATAGAACCCCTATTGATTTGCTAGTTGATAAGGTAAATATCCAGCCCACTCAATGCTAGGCGTAATGAGGATAAGGGCCTCCAAAAAACTTCTTTTCGTTCTATGAACTTTAAGGTGTTTGAGTCTGACCCATAGTGATCATATCTCTTTAGCAAAGAATGACCTTGGTTATCAAAGGATCGAACAACCGAGATCTATTTACTTATGATACCTAGTTGACATTGCTAACAAGAATCTAATGAATTATGAGTTTAATAGATCCTCTTTAGCAAAAAGACGTATATTCCTTGCTCATTATCAGACAATCACTTATTCCCAAACCTCGTGTGGGGCTAATCGTTTTCATTTACCGTCTCATGGAAAACCCTTTTCGTTCCGCTTTCAAATTGATGTTCCAATATCTTCTTGTCATTTTTTCCACACTTTATTTTTATTTTTTATTTTTTTTGTCTTACCATTACGGAATTCATTTCTTTTTGAAGATTAAGAAAGAGCCGAAATAGCTTGAAATAAATAATAATCGTTCCGATGGAACCTTCTACTCATAATTGACCATTGATACACGGTATAAACATAGCCTTAATGAATTAACTGACTTCTTTTACTTATTCAAATACAATTCAAATACAATTCAAATTAAAATACAAAATCGAAAATAAGACCTGTTAGCATTCTAAGGTCAAAAGTATAGTTTAAATTAAAGTAAAAAATTGCTTTATACTCCACCAGTATGAAAAGTTCTTAATGTTAGTTGAGTCCCCGGCTCCCCAATTGATTGACCCGCAATAATACCTACAGCTTCCCCTAATCCGACCAGATCCCCATGAGTGGGACTCCGCCCATAACATAAATCATATAAATAGGGGTAAACGGGGTGTCAATATGTTGGCGTGTTGCTCAAGCATCAGTAGCCACCACCCGTGAAACATCAGTACTTCTGCTTGACTAGGCATTATACTCAAATGAACATCTACCGAAGCTACGAGTACATCAAAGATCAACTTTTAATGTTTGCTGCTACTGCTACAACAGCTTGGGGACAAGCCGTTTTTCAAGGGGTGGAGAATGACAGGATACTTTAGATTGGGCCAAAACAACGAAGGACGAGTGGGCTGGGCTGATCGGCCCACGATGGCTAGCCACTAGAGATGCATCATATCTTCGTATACATACAGGAGCTCTGTCAACGAAAGGGGACGTCGAAGACCAGAACCTAGAACCCGGCAGCGAGCTCTGCTCGAGGCGAGCAATTGCTCGAGGCGAGTCTCTGACTCGATTTACCTTTCTTCTTCCTTTCTTCACCTCCTATTACCTCAGATTGTATCCAGTATCTTTCAAAAACTACAAGCTACCTGGATTATTGCTGTAATTTCGATTTGTGAGTGATTTCGATTTATTGCTGTAATTTCGATTTATGAGTGATTTTGATTGAATCGATCTAGCTGGTTGCTGACATTCCAGCGCTTCAGCGTGCCGTCTACCCGCAGAGCCTGACGGAGGCGCTGGTGACCACAGCGTGGTTGACGTTCGGGTACGTCGCGCAGGGGATCGGCGGCCTGAGGATGTGACTGATGTACCGGCCTGGCAACGACACCCACGTGCCAGATCCGTCGTGCGGACGGGACGTGGCAGAGACCCGTGCTTCCACGCGCCTCCGCTCTATGACTTGTAGGCTGAAGCGCGGGGCGGACACAGGGAAAGATTGGACCGCAGGTCCAGCCTGCATCGACATGAGATGGGGTTTGAAGATTGTTCATCCCAGCTAATACAGGTTATGTACATTGTAATAAAAAAGTACATTGGTGGCTTCATGGCAAAGATAAGGACTTACTCCGTATCATTGGAAAGCACAACAGATTACTGTGTTGACATGCGTCAAACACCTGAATATAAGAAAAAAAATGAAGAAGAGAAGGTGTTAAGCTAAGCCAAGGAATTATTTGATGATGGATGCAGTAAAGGGCACACGAAGGGAGGGCAATTATAATCAATCAATTAATCAAACAAACAAAAGTATTTTGAAAATTATTTCAAGTATAAAAAGGCCAACTTTAGAACAGAACCTGTTCGCCGTAAGAGGAGGAGGATGTTAGCCCAGCTCGTCCTTAATTCAGCCCAAAAGCCGTATGAAAGCGCAACTGAAAGCCTTTTTTCTGCTCTTCAGGCCTCTTGGGCCAATTTTGGATTCGCCGTTGCTAATCTAGATCCAGGATGATATTATTTTATTGAAACGGACTATATTAGTCAAATAAACTGAACAACTTGTGCTAGCTACATTTCTCAACGTTCCATTTATTTCACAGCCCACTTGCTTGCTGCTTTAACGTCTATTGAGCCCCGAAAGGGACGAACCTCAACAGTCAATAGCAAGAAAAAAAAAACCAGTTGTTACTGTACTTTGGACATTTCTAATTGTAAACAAAGATATTTACCTTCAGCATAGGGATGCGCGGTGCCCAAATATAGAAATTCCCAAATTCATACGCACCAGTCTGCCAGAGGACTCCAAGCACATCGAAATTCGAAAGCCATGCGAGTATTACAGTTGACTTGCATTGCAATTTGCAATACGACGACCGTAGCTGATCACATCGGCGGTCAGAAAAAGCATATATATGTGATGTGTGCCAACTGCCAAGCGAGTAGCGACGGGCGCACTGGCTCGTGCCTGCACATTGCGGTTTATCGAAGCGAGCAAGATGCAGGAGCTGATGGATGGCAAGCGAGCGAGATGGATGATGGTTAGCGTCGTGCTCACCGCTGTCGTTGTGACGACCATGCTCATCCTCGGTGGGCGCAACGTTGGAGCCCCGGGGGTGTGGACTGCAGTAGCTAGCTTCCGCCAAGGTATATATCATTCTGTTTTTTCTTTGCATTATATCTTCTTCGTCACGGTGTTGTAGCATTTTTTTTTGAAAGGCAGCAAGAAACTTTTGCTAGATTTGGTGTAGCATGTTGTAATCATTAAGATATGGAGAAGAATAAATACTTCATCACTTCTAAAATTTAAAATTATACCGTAATGTCTTTGGACTTTTCCATATTGTTTTTACTACATATCTATGCATAGCACGTATGTAAGTATATCGAAAAAGAACTATATAAAGTCAAAACAACCTATAATTTAGTATGAAAGGAGTATAGAAGACCGATATGACGGGGCTACCATGTACTTAGGTCTACTTCCTCCGTCCCAAATTATAAATCATTTCAAAAATCTTGGAGAGTCAAGACATTTCAAGTTTGACTGAATTCTCTCTCTAATTTTGGTCAAATATGAGATGCTTTGACTCTTTAAGATTTTTAAAATGACTTATAATTTGAAATGAAGTATAAGTTAGATATTTATTATATTAACAAACATTTAAGAAGTGTTGGTGCCAATGTGCTAGAACTCGTAACATGCTTCTATTGGAGCTCTATGTTAATCGGAGAAAGTTCCTCATGCCATTTAGGCTTAGGCATCCACGAATTCTTGTGTTTCGAAGCGCCCTTCATATACTCTAGTCATATGAAAAATTCAATGCTTCATGCCTGTACTCATCAATCTGGTTTATCTGCCATGGTATAATATTTTTCTCTCATAATAAATCAGCAACATTACTCTTTAGCCTGTTTTTTAGCGATTTTTTTTTAACTTCTGATAATGAGGTATGGAAGCGGCATTTTGGTCTGAAAGTTAGAAAGTTCAATGGAGGGATGCAAGGCAATTCATTGACAATGGTAGTAGTAGATAATATTTGATGGGTGTTGTAGGAATATGGGGACGATACTCTATTACTCACATTAGTGAGTGACGTCAGATTTGCTAATGGAGACACAATCGAGAGGTAGTGGGATGCCTTTTAGAGTGGAGTGGAGTGGGGGAAGGGGAGGAGGGAGGAATAGAGAGAGAGAGAGAGAGAGAGCTAATAAAAGATCATATTTTAGAGGTTCGAAGGATCATGATGTAGCAGAGGCCAAAGGAGATGTGTCATCAACTAAAAAAACCTGATTGATAGAAAGAGAAACTACTCGTGTGGTTTGACACTAGTTTTTCTTCGGACTCGGACAGATGTATCACAGTTTAAAAATTGTTTTGAAATCAAATAATGCAAAGCTTATTGATCTTTTGCCAACAGAAGTTTCATCCATGTTATTCTACGAACTGTGTAACCAGTGAACAAGTAGTAATATAGCAGCATATACCTGTACACGACACAGGTTCCAATGATCTCTCCTCGCATCCGACGGCGGCGCGCCACGATAGGTTGTACAACGGCCTATTGATCGACAGCTTCGACGAGGACTCCTGCCACAGCAGGTACCAATCCGCCATGTACCGCGGGAACCCCGGGAGGCGACCCTCCCCGTACCTCATCTCCAAGCTACGACGGCACGAGCCTCTCCAACGACGGTGTGGCCCGGGCACCGCCGCCTACAGCAACGCCCTGGAGCAGCTCAAGTCAGGCAAGAGCATCGCGTCACCATCACCGGTGTGCGTGTACATCGTCTTCATTTCCTACAGCGGCCTCGGGAACCGGATCCTCGCCGCCGCGTCGGCGTTCCTGTACGCCGTGCTCACCCACCGCGTCCTCCTCGTCGACCCCAGCAACGAGATGGACGACCTCTTCTGCGAGCCGTTCCCCGACACGACGTGGCTGCTGCCGCCGGGCTTCCCGGTGACGAACTACACCAGCTTCGGCGTGGACACCGCCGAGAGCTATGGGAACATGGTGAGGAACAAGGTGATCGGGGGAGGCGACGTCGCTGCCGCCGATGCTTCGACGGCGCCACTGCCTGCGTTCGCGTACGTCCACCTCCACAACGACGCCACCGTCGAGGACAACTACTTCTTCTGCGACGACGACCAGAGGCTGCTCCGGCGCATCCAGTGGCTGGCGATGAGGACGGACAGCTACATCGTGCCGGGGCTGTTTCTTGTGCCGGCGTTCCAGGACGAGCTCGACCTGATGTTCCCGGAGCGCGACGCCGTGTTCCACCACATCGGCCGGTACCTGTTCCACCCCAACAACCACGTCTGGAGCCTCGTCACGCGCTACTACGACGCCTACCTCGCGGCGGCGCAGCAGCGAGTTGGCATCCAGGTGCGTGTGTTCGGCGTCCAGCCGGACTCGCCGGAGCTCCTGGAGCAGATCACCTCGTGCACGCAGAAGCACAAGCTGCTTCCTGAAGTGCTCGCCACGGGAGAGCCGACGCCGACGTCGTCGCCAGCGTCCCGCCCCAGGTCCAAAGCCGTTCTGGTCACCTCGCTCAAGTCATGGTACTACGAGAAACCGAAGAGCATGTACTGGGAGCATGCGGCAGCCACCGGCGAGGCGGTAAGCGTGCACCAGCCGAGCCACGAGGAGTACCAGCGCTCCGGCGCCAGGTCGCACGAGCACAAGGCGTGGGCCGAGATATACCTACTGAGCCTGACCGACGTGCTGGTGACCACCGGCTTGTCGACGTTCGGGTACGTGGCGCAGGGGCTCGCCGGCGTGAGGCCGTGGGTGCTGTACAAGTCCAACAACAGCTCTGCCGTGCCCGATCCGCCGTGCGTCTGGGACGTGTCCATGGAGCCCTGCTTCCACAAACCGCCGAGCTATGATTGCCGGCTGAAGCAGTGGGCGGCGGACGTCTCAAAGGATGTGCCTTACATACAGCACTGTGACGACTTGAGCTGGGGCCTGAAACTTGTTGGTCGGAACAAATAGGACGTCCCTCAAGGGGACTCAATAAGGCTAATATATGTGTAAATTTCTGATTTTACTAAATGGGCTAACCCTACAAGGGTATATAGTATTTTATATATGGGTTTCATGGGCCTAGCCTCATGGACCTAATACACTCATACTCCACCTCCCCCCCCCCCCTCCCCCCCGCGGAGTCTGAACTACCGACGCAGTAGAAGCACACACACTAGCCCCCCATAGACGCAACTAGCCACTGGTGATGTTGAGGCTAGAGCGAAACTCGGTGAAGGTGGAGGACGTGAGGCCTTTGGTGAAGATGTCGGCAAACTGGGAGGTAGTCGGGACGTGAAGGACCCGAACATCACTGATGGCGACTCGATCATGGACAAAGTGTAGATCGATCTCCACATGCTTGGTCCTCTGATGCTGAACAGGGTTGGTGGAGAGGTACACTGTACTGACGTTGTTGCAATAGACTAGCGTGCTCCGAGAGAGAGGGCTATGGAGCTCGGCGAGGAGCTGTCGGAGCTAGGAGGCCTCAGCCACGCCGTTAGCGACAGCGCGGTACTCCGCCTCGGCACTGGAGCGGGAGACCACCGGCTGGCGCTTGGACGACCAGGACATCAGGTTGCCACCCAGGAAGACAGTGTAGCTGGAGGTAGAGCGCCGAGTGTATGGACACCCGGCCCAATCGGCGTCAGTATAGATGACGAGCCTGGTGGAGGAAGACCGGTGAATGAGGAGCCCTGTGTGTCAACCGGAGTTGAGCAGGGCTTGCAGTTAGTCATCCCAGCTCGCTCTAGGATATCAAGAGTGTACTGCCGCTGGTGAAGAAGTAGCCCGGTGGGGCGAGGCTCAACAGTGACCCCGAGAAAGTGGTGGAGCACACCGAGATCCTTCACAGGAAATTTCTTCTGAAGAGAGCTGATAATGCGGCGGAGTAGAGACGGACTGGAGGCGGTGAGGACAATATCATCAACATAGAGCAACAGGTAGGCAGACTCAGCTTCATGGTGATAGATGAACAGAGACGTATCTGACTTGGCATCCACAAAGCCCAGTGACAACAGAAAAGCAGCAAGTCGAGAGTGCCACGTCCGAAGGGCTGCTTGAGGCCTTAGAGAGACTTATTGAGCCGACAGACCATGTCAGGACGAGAAGAGTCAACAAACCCCGCCGACTGACTGCAGTAGACTGTCTCATTGATAGTCCCATGAAGAAAAGCATTCTTAACGTCCAACTGATGCACGGGCCAGGAGCGAGCTAGAGCCAGTGAGAGTACCGTGCGGACGGTGGCCGGCATCACCACTAGGCTAAAAGTCTCATCATAGTGGACCCCAGGGCACTGATAAAACACCAGAGAACCCAGCGAGCCTTTTTCCTCTCAAGGGTACCATCAGCCCACCGCTTGTGAGTCCATATCCACTTGCCGGTGACGACGTTGGAGCCGGGCGGACGGGTCACCAGATCCTATGTCTGGTTGGCGAGGAGAGCCACGTACTCCTCTTCCATCGCGCGGCGCCAGTGAGGGTCCGACAAGACGTCGCAAACGGAAGAGGGTACAGGAGAGACCTGCGGGTCACCGTGCATCACCGCAAGATCCCGGGACCGCAGGGTACCAGCCGTGTGCCGCGTCACCATAGGGTGAATATGTCACGGGTGTCGGTGAAGGAGCGGTGGGTGGTACACCGGCGGGACGACACGGGCAGCTAGCGGCCGCGCAGTGGTGTAGGCGTCCCCGGTGGGGAAGAGGCCACCGGTGGTGTAGGCACCGCACACGACGCTGGTAGACGTGCACCGGCTGGGCGAAACACGCAGGAAGCTTGGGAACCGGTGCAGAAACCGGCGTCCCCAGACCCGCGTCGGGAGTAGGGGCAGGAGCAGCATCGGAGGGTGACACCTTTGGGCCCGGGCAGGGCGCAGGGCCAGGGGCGTCACTGGTGAGCGGCGAGCCGGGGCACGGGCCTGGCGAAGGGCACAGAGTAGCAGCACCTGCAGGAGACAACGGTAAAGGTGGCTAGACCACCATGTCAGTGGAAAATAGAGAGAAGGGGTCAAGGTTAGGGGTGGAGGTGGTGGTGGTGGTGGTGGTGGAGAAAGAGAAGACGGACTCATCGAACACCACATGGCGGGAGATGAGGACCCGACGAGAGGTGAGGTCAAAGCAACGGTAACCCTTATGATCAGGGGAATACCTGAGGAAGACACACAGAGTCGAATGGGGAGCTAGCTTGTGAGGAGCGGTGGCAGTGGTGTTAGGGTAACACGCACACCAGAAGACCCGGAGGTGGTCATACCGAGGAGGGGTACCGAAAAGAGGGTGTTGTGGCGTAGGAGCTGGGCAAGCAGCGGAAGGAAGGCGGTTAAGGAGATAGGTGGAGGTGTGCAGGCTCTCAGCCCAGAAGCGAGCAGGGAGGGACGCCTAGAGCAGAAGGGTGTGCATGGTGTCGTTGGTGGTGCGGATCATGTGCTCCGCTTTGCCGTTCTAGGGGGAGGTGTATGGGCAAGACATACGCAATTGGACACCGTGAGAGAGGAAGAAAGCGCACGAGGTGGTGTTATCAAACTCGCAACTATTGTTATACTGGATGGCCTTGATGGTGAGGCCGAACTGAGTAGACACCCAGGTGAAGAAGTGGAGAAGTGCGAGAAAAGCATCAGACTTCGCACGCAAGGGAAATGTCCACGAATAGTGAGAGAAATCATCAACCACCACAAGATAGTATTTATAGCTAGAAATATTGATGACAAAGATGTCCATAGGTCGCAGTGTATAAGATCAAACACATGAGCAGCATGAGAAGTAGAAGAATGAAAAGGAAGACGAACATGACGACCTAGCTGGCACGCATGACACAAATGCTCATCGTGAGCCCGAGTACACTGAATGTCAGAACTACGACTAAGCTGCATTAGAGCATCACATCCAGGATGGCCGAGACGACGGTGCCAAGTGGTGGAGGAAGTAGTGGCGGCGAAAACAACCGACAAAGTGGATGGTGAAGAAGGAAAAGCAGACGCCGAAAAACGAAGGGTGTAAAGGGGCCCGTGCTGTCACATCGGAGAAGAGGACGCTGGAAAGCCAAATCCTTCACACTAATACCAGAAGAGTCAAATTCAATAGAACAGGAATTGTCAGCTGTAAAACGATGAATAGACAGAAGGTTGTGAACCATAGATGGCGCAACAAGAACATCATGAAGACAAAAAGAACCATGAGCACCAACGGCACCCACGGACGTGATAGGAAGACACGAACCATTTGCGACCATGATGGACGAAGGGTGCGAGGAAGAAGCAGGGTGAACAGAAGATAGTATACCAGGGTTAGGAGTGGTGTGGTAAGTAGCACTCGAGTCAACGACCCACTCTTGTCTGACAGGAGGTGTCAGGGCCATGGTGCTGAAGGTGGAGGCCAAGGCCGCTGGGTCCCAACCGACGAGCCTGGGCGAGGCGCCGGGAGGTGTCACCCATGGTCCGGGCGAGGTGCCGGGAGGTGTAGCCCACGGAGACGGAGCACCAGTGAGCATGGCCGCCGGCGAGCGAGTCTCACCGCCGGGAGCCTGGAAGGGCCACATGGAGATGCGCCCCACCCATGGGTTGTTGAAGGAGTAGCGGCAAGGGCAGTCGAGGAAGACGAGGACCCGGTGCAGAGGTAGACCTGGGGTGGATGCCCTGAGTGAGCTCCTCCATGACAAGTTCATCACGGACTTGTAGGAAGGTGGGGAAGGGCCGCTGTCGGGTGATCCACGTCCGAAGGTGGGCGTAGCGGTCACTGAGCCTGTGGAGGACGTTGAGGACCAGGATGCGGTCCTCCACGAGCCAGCCAAGGTCATCGAGGGAGTCGACCATCCCCTTCATCCGGCGGCAGAACTCGCTGGCGGAGAGGTCACCCTGGACGAAGGTACGGAAGCTCGCATCGATACGCAGAGCCCGGGCCTCGGCATTGCCCAGAAACTGGCCCTCGAGTGCGAGCCAGGCCCGGCGAGCGTCGACGGAGTTGCGGACGAGGTCATGGAGGTCAAGAGAGATAGTCTCGATGATCCAGGTGAGCACGATGCCGTTGAGACGCAGCCACGTGGGGGTCTGGACCGCAACCGAGGCGTCGATGAGGACGTGGTCGTCGAGGGCACAGCGGCGGAGGGTGAGGAGGACCAGGTCCCGCCAACAGATGTAGGCAGGCAACTCAGGCTTGAGGGCGACCGGGACGAGGAGCCGGATGTTTTGGACACTCCCGGCCTGGTAGTGGAGCTGCGCCATGAGCGGATCGGCCGGATCATCCCAGATGACCACGATGTGGGACACGCGGTGGTCCGACAAGCCGGAGGAGGTGGCCCCAATGTCGTGGGAGGTAGGAAGGATGAGGAGCTGCTCTGCCTCGGTGATCTGGTGGGCCAGTGCATCGGTCGCCTCGCGCTCGCGTTCCCAAGTGAGGGCGGCCCGAGCAGCGATGAGGGCAGCGGCGAGGGCGGAGTCAGGGCGCTCCGTGTGGGGCGACAGAGAAGGTGGGGCAGGGAACGGAGTCACGCCGGCCTGGGCACCCGAGCCCCCGGCCCCTGCACCCCTCACCAGGGTGGGAGGGGTGGGGGTCCACGGCGGCATGCCCAGGGGAGGGGCGGCGGCGGCTAGGACGGCGGCGGCCAGGGCGTCCGCATCCTCGGCGCCGGCGCCTGGGCCGCCTGTGCCCGTGCCTGGGGGGCCACCCGCGCCCAATGCATCTGTCCCCGCCGCCATGAGAGCAGGGACGGCGGCGTGGGACGAGCTTGGGGCGGCGACGGGAGGAGGGGGATGGGGGGCGCCCGATCCGGTGACGGCCTGCACCCACGAGTAGGGAGAAAGAGGGGGAAAGGAGTGGAAGTAGGTTGGGGAGGGATGAGGAGGAGGGGGAGGCCGGCCAGCCATGGCTGCAGCGATGGCGATGGCGATAGGCCGGCCGGCGGCGGCTGGCGGCTGGTGGGGGAGGAGGGAAGGGAGAGAGAGGAAACCCTAGCTGGACACCATGTTAGAATGTCTGATTTTACTAATTGGACTAACCCTAAAAGGGCAGCAATATAGCATGTCATACATGGACGTCATGGACCTAGTCTCATAGGCCTAATACACTCATACTCCAACAATATGAATAGCAAGTGTTTATGTCTTGTTGTTTCTAAGCGTGTGATGTCATGTAGAGTAAATTGCGAGGATGCACCAAACAAGATCATGTAATACACGCATAGTAAAATAATAATCATACCATTTAATTTGTGATGCAGGATCGGAGGAAACCAAACTTTTTGTCTCTTAATGCTAAGGACTTATTTGAATACACATGTATTCATCTTGATCCATATATGTGGAGTGAGTTAGGGTGAAATTCAAACTAAATTCCACCTCAACACACTAAATTGAGTCATGGTGACTCTTCAATGTTGCAACGTGATTAGTGGGTTATGACAACAACTTGATACCACAGAAAAAATAGTTCTCTAAAAAATAGTTCTCTATTCACCTTTCTCTTGTATTACTTCTTGTTTAACTCTTTTCTTACCTTCTTTTATGCAAGTTCTCTTGTTGAGTGACAACTAACTAGGATTCCTTTCGTAGAATGTAGAGGAATTTAGCCTTGGTTTACTTCTTTTCTTAAATATAATATCTCCTAGTGTGATCATGGACTTTGATCTTCCCAGATTGTGATGATCAACGGCGGAGAGGGTTTGTGATTTGTTCGTCCCAGGCACAAGAGTTTGGGATGAAGCAGCTGTTCGTAGATCATTCATGACACTAGATGCAGATGAAGTGTTGAAGATAAAACCTAGCGCTCGCCTGGAGGTGATGTTCTGACCTAGGCTTTTGAGAGGAACGGGCTACACTCAGTAAGTTCCACCTACATGCTGTTGAAAGAGGATCAGATGGCAGGGGTGATGGCCACTGCAAGTGAGACAATGACATCGGGAGACACTCACCAATGGAGTGTAGTTTGGTGTTTGAACATTCCACCAAAGATTCATGTGTTCTGGTGACGTGTGTTGTATAATTCCCTCCTGTTAAAGTCAGAGCTGAAAAGAAGGCACGTGGAAAAGGAGAGCTTCTACGAATTGTATGGTGATCTAGAAGAAAACTTATACCAGTGTTCTTCAGAAGCCCCATAGCGAAAATGTTTTTGGAAGGAGCTTCTAAAGAAAACATGGTATAAGTTTTCTTTGGTGGTGATTCTGTCTCTGCACCCGTGTTCGTGGGTGACGGACATACTCTGATCGGAGATCTGCTCGCCGTTAGTGGCAGCGTGGCTGGTCTGTGGCGCCTGGACATTGTGGTCGGGCCGCAATAGCTGACGCCATGGCTGCAAGACCTGGGATCCAAGCATGACTACGACGAAATCAGCACAGTTGGCCAGAAGGTAGCAGTGGCAGCAGCCGGACAGGGGCCGGGTGAAGGTAAACACTGATGCATCCTTTGATGCCAGCTCGTGTACTCAGTTGGCAGGGTGATCATCCGCGACCATGATGACTTGGTGTATTTCGGAGGTGCTAGGTGGTTTGACGGAGTCCCAGACACCTTGACTGTGGTGGCATTGGCAGCGAAGGATGGGTTGGAGCTGGCGTCGGAGATGGGCTATGACCGCGTGCTCCTTGAGGTCGACTGCAAAAATTTGAAGACCTTGCTGGAGGAACGATCAAGTATGAGATCAAGCATTGGTGGACTTTGCTTTGATATCATAGATCTAGGCAGGAACTTTAGTGAATTTAAAGTTGAATGGGTCTGTAGCAAGGCGAATTCAATGGCTCATTGTTGTGCATGTATGGTAACGAGCACCGAATGCTCACTGTTTGGGCTTGACTATGTTTCAGAGTGGTTATCCGAACTAGCAAACGCTGATTGTAATCTTGCTATGAGTTAACGAAAAGCTCTGTGATACTCAAAAATAAACCCGTGAAAAATTATATTTGTTGTTAATTAAACATCTCAAGCGGCTAAGTTGTGAAATCATAAAAAAACTGGTTGTTTGTTTCACATAAGGACTAGCTGAAATCGGATCTAAGGCCTCCGAGTCAAATTAGAGGAGCCAAAACCTATACAGTACAAGTACAGTGTAACGTCCATTGACCACTATGCACTGCAATTAAAGGTCTGATGACAGAATCGAAGTACCGAAGTACTACGACCTTGAACATGCAAAAAAACAATCTGCATGTTGATTTGTAGTGCATCCCAAAGCCACCAACCAAAACACTGAAAAAAATCCCGACTAAGAGTGCAATGTTTTTTTTCAGAGTTAGCGGTAACAAAGACATTCACATGTCGTTGGTTTTGCATAGAATACATGCGAAGTCTAGCAGCATTCACAAAGTCCATATCAAACTGCCATAGTAAAACGAGAGTATATATTATAGTCTATAGTCCTTGAGATTCGAGGTTGCTGCATTGTGCAGATTGGTCATGCAGACTTGTACAGGCAATAGTATACTACGTACACAACATTCGTGGCCAATCCGGCAGCCAAGAAGTATTTTGGTAGGGCGCAGTGTGGCCCGCTAGGCGACTAGCATGGTGTCAGAAGGTGGCGAAAACCGGAGGATGGCGAAGAAGCTGCTGGTCGACGTCAATGTCAAGCGGCGGAGCTGGGCGGTCAGTGCCTTGCTCGCTGCCGTCGTGACGACCGTGCCTCTCCTCGTCATCATCCTCAGTGGGAACAGCAACCTTGGAGCACCGGGGATTTGGATTCAGACTGCCGTGGCCGGCATACGCAAAGGTAAAGTTCTGTTAATTCTATGTTCGCACGCAGCAGTGCTCTCTGTTTCTGAGATCATATCTCTGTTTGCAGGCTCGAATGATCTCATGCAGCCAAGGTCAGCGCGGCGCCACGACAGGCTTCTCGGCGGCCTACTGGTCGACGGCTTCGACGAAGGATCTTGCCACAGCCGGTACCAATCCGCCATGTACCGTCGAAACGCCGGCAGGCAACCGTCCACGTACCTCATCTCCAAGCTGCGGCGGCACGAGTCCCTGCAAAGGCGGTGTGGCCCGGGCACTGCCGCCTACAGCAACGCCCTCGCGCAGCTGAGATCCGGCAAGAGCGTCCTGTCTCCGGAGTGCAGGTACATCGTCTCCGTGCCGATCGAAGGCCTCGGAAACAGGATGCTCGCCGCCGCGTCGGCGTTCTTGTACGCGCTGCTGACGGACCGCGTCGTCCTCGTCGACCCCAGCAACGACATGGACAACCTGTTCAGCGAGCCGTTCCTCGGAGCCACGTGGCTGCTGCCGCCGGACGGCTTCCCACTGGCAGGCTACGCCAACTTCACCATCGACACCGCGGAGACCTACGGGAACATGCTGAAGAACAAGGTGATCGGCGGCGATGCGCAGGCGCCGGCGTTCGAGTACGTCTACCTCCACAGCGACGCCGGCATCCCCGACAGGAACTTCTTCTGGGACGAAGACCAGCGGCTGCTCCGGCGCGTCCAGTGGCTGGTGATGAGCACGGACAACTACATCGTGCCAGGGCTGTTTCTCACGAAAGCGTTCCGGGACGAGCTCGGCATGATGTTCCCGGAGCGCGACGCCGTGTTCCACCACCTGGGCCGGTACCTGTTCTACCCGAACAACCACGTCTGGGGCCTCGTCACGCGCTACTACGACGCATACCTCGCCAGCGCCGCGCAGCGCGTCGGAATCCAGGTGCGCGTCTTCGGCGGCCAGCCGGAGTCGCCCGAGATCCTGTAGCAGATCACCTCGTGCACGCATACGCAGCAGCTGCTCCCCGAAGTGCTCGCCACGGGAGAGCCGACGACGACGTCGCTACCACCAGCGTCCAGTGCCAAGGTGTCTAAAGCCGTTCTCGTCACGTCCCTGAAGCCCTGGTACCATGAGAAGGTTAGGAGCATGTACTGGGAGCACGCGACGTGTTGAATATATTCTAAATTCAATTACATAATATAATGAC
The DNA here is from genome assembly GCA_023333625.1 of Bothriochloa decipiens. Classification (NCBI taxonomy): domain Eukaryota; kingdom Viridiplantae; phylum Streptophyta; class Magnoliopsida; order Poales; family Poaceae; genus Bothriochloa; species Bothriochloa decipiens. Next base: position 35,760,364 of record CM041638.1, read on the forward strand.
CGTACTTCTGACGGAGCGAAGCGGAGGCCCGTCGCCGGGAGGCTTGGGCCGGAGTTAGGGTTCCACTGTGTCTGATTCATTCATTCTCTTGTAGCCGCCACACGGCATTTGTAACCCGACTCTTGATAATAGTGATGAGTGTTTGCTGGCTGGCGCTCGTGGTTTTTTCTCTTTGCATTTAAGGGGTTTTTCACGTTAAATCTTGTGTCTCGCTATGATTTGATCTTGTGTTGTTTGTGATTTACCGCCGTCATTCACAACACGACGGCCACAGGGGAGGCGGTGAGCGTGCACCAGCCGAGCCACGAGGAGCAGCAGCGCTTCGGCGTCAAGTCGCACGACACCAAGGCGTAGGCCGAGATCTACCTGCTGAGCCTGACCGACATGCTGGTGACCACCAGCCAGTCCACGTTCGGCTACGTCGCCCAGGGTCTCGATGGCCTGAGGCCGTGGGTGATGTACAAGCCGGCCAACGATACGGTGGTGCTGGATCCGCCGTGCGGCCGGGACGTGTCGATGGAGCCGTGTTTCTTCCAGCCGCCGAACTACAATCTCTGGCAGAACCAATGGCTGGACGCCAGTAAGATTGTGCCACATGTCCATCGCTGCCCTGACTTCGCCTGGGGTGGCCTGAAGCTTGTTGGTGGGAATGAATAGCTTCCAACACGTAAGGGCGTCTGCAACGTTCTCTTCGGGCGTTGACCAACAATCTCTCCGAACTAGCGTAGATGGGAGAGAGAGTGCCTAAAATTCTCAGCGCTAGCGACTAGTTCGTCGCTACGCTAGGGGATTTGCGTGCCCCCGAGGCCACCGCATCTCGCTCTCCTACCACTCATCTCCAGGACAGCGTAAACAATCTAAATAAACAGTATGCCTAGTTCTTTTAATTTAGCTCTTCTAGTGAGGTGGATGTCAAATCGATAGCACGCTACACCTACATCGTTGGAGACGCCCTAAGTGACAATATAATAATGAAGAGTACGGTATATATGAGCTTGATTTTTTTTTTCACTTTTGCAAAGTAACCATTAACTTCAAGGTCTGTATATCTTCTTCATCTTTGTTCCCTCTTCAACAGTTTGGGGAGTGGGGTGGAGCCAATGTCACCCCGGAAACGACAAAGTTCCTGGAGATGATCAAATTAAACAAGCAAGTTTCGGATGTCAGAATATCGAGCGGGAAACATTGGCCCACGATTGCTTCTTCTGTTCTTGGACAGTGAACCACGCTGGAACTGTCCAAATGGAACGGACCCGGTCAATTGATTTAGTCCTACATTGTTATATCCTGATCCCAAGGACATGGAATTGGAATCACGAAGTATATATAGTTGATGTTGATGTGTAAACCCGGATGGCAAATTGGCAACTGACGTCGGCAGCTATATTTTACCCCCCCAAAACGTACAGAAACCCATTGTATGTCAGAGGATTATAAAAATCAATCCATCAAGATCTCTACTGCGGAATCGTACAAAGAAACGGGCTGCAGGGCAAACGTGGATATAGAGTTGACCTGCACTAAATGGGACACATGGTGCACATGCCTCATGCCCATTGGCGGCACACTTGTCAAGCCGCGCGCGAGACCGAAGACTCCAGATCACGAAGTCGTCGCCGCAGGCAGTACTACAAGAGAATCGGGACACTGCGAGCGCGCTGCACGAATAGGCATTAGGAGGAGACCCGAGGAAGCTTCCCAGCTCAGTGACCAAAATGAACAGAGTGCTCACTGCCCACGGCAAGCGATGGAACTGGGGGGCTAGCGCTTTGCTCACCGCCTTCGTGATGACCGTGCCCACGCTCGTCATCCTCCTCGGCGCCAGCATTGGCACGCCGCCGGTGGTCTGGGTTAGGACGGCCATGGCCGGCTTACGGCAAGGTAACCAACCTTCTCCTCAACGCAACTTCGTTCACTGCATTTTGCAAAGCAGAGATTTTATACTCAGTACCTTAGGTGCACGGTCTGCAGGTCCGGACGATTTCTCCTTCCCGTACACGAGGATAAGGCACGACAGGCTTCACGGCGGCCTCTTGGTGGCAGGATTCGACGAGGAGTCGTGCCACAGCCGGTACCAATCAGCCATGTACCGCCGGAACCCCGGCAGGCAGCCGTCCTCGTACCTCGTCTCCAAGCTGCGGCGGCACGAAGCCCTGCAAAGGCGGTGCGGCCCCGGCACCGCCGCCTACTCCAGCGCACTGGAGCAGCTCAAGTCCGGCAAGAACGCCGCATCGTCCCCGGAGTGCAGGTACCTGGTGTCCGTCTCCTACCGCGGGCTGGGGAACCGGATCCTCGCCGCGGCGTCGGCGTTCCTGTACGCGCTCCTCACCGACCGCGTGCTCCTCATCGAACGCGGCAACGAGATGGACGAGCTGTTCTGCGAGCCGTTCCCCGGCACGACGTGGCTGCTGACAGTGCCCTGGAGCTTCCCGGTCTGGACCTTCAGCCTCGACACGCCAGAGCGCTACGGCAAGATGCGCGAGAGCGGAGTGCTCAGGGCGGACGTGCTGAACGGCTGCTCGCCGGCGGCGGCTGAGATGCCGGCGTTCGCGTACATTCACCTCGACTACAACCACACCGACTACGACCAGCTGTTCTTCTGCGACGACGACCAGAGGCTACTTTCGAGCTTCCAGTGGCTGGTGATGAGGACGGACAGCTACATCGTGCCGGGGCTGTTCCTTGTGAAGTCGTTCGAGGAGGAGCTCGACATGCTGTTCCCGGAGCGCGAGGCCGTGTTCCACCACCTCGGCCGGTACCTCTTCCATCCCACGAACCATGTCTGGGGCCTCATCACGCGCTACTACCGCGCGAACCTGGCGTGGGCTCAGCGCCGGGTCGGCATCCAGGTCCGCGTCTTTCCCTGGGAGCCGCAGCAGTCGCCGGAGCTCCTGGAGAGGATCACCAAGTGCACGCAGGAGGAGGGTCTGCTTCCGAGACTGATGGGAACGGAAGAACCCGCAGCGACGACGGCGGCGGCGGAGACGGCGCCTGGTGCTAAGTCAAGCGCCGTCGTGATCACCTCTCTCAAGGCCTGGTACTACGAGCAGATGAAAGGCATGTACTGGGAGAACGCGACGGCGAACGGCGAGGTGGTGGTCGTGAGCCAGCCGAGCCACGAGGAGTACCAGCACTACGGCGACAAGTCGCACGAGTACAAGACCTGGGCGGAGATCTACTTGCTAAGCCTGACGGACGTGCTGGTCACCACCGGCAAGTCGACGTTCGGCTACGTGGCGCAGGGACTCGCGGGGCTGAGGCCGTGGGTCCTGCTCAAACCGGCCAATGGCACAGCGGGGCACAAGCACAGACACGCCTGGTGCCGCCGGGACATGTCCCTGGAGCCGTGTTTTCACGTCGCGCCGTCGTACGACTGCAAGCGACGACATGACTCCGGCGAGATCGTGCCGCATGTGCGGCACTGCGAGGACGTGCCCACGGGGTTGAAGCTAGTTGACTAACCCAAATCAAGGGTGAAAACGTCACTGTAGGACACCACCGCATGGAAACAGTAGATTGAGCATTGTATTTTCAGGTGTAGGCTGCTGCATATAGTATTGAGAATTGTGGAATTTTTTTGGAAAGATGAGTATTTTTTTTAGAAAGTCAATCGTTGTTTTAAAGTTGTTGTGTAGTGAACCGAGATGGGCATGGTGGACTAGATGCACACAAGGTAGCTAATTTGTTCAGAGCTACATTACACAAGGTAGCCAATTTGTTCAGAGCTACATTCACTACATTTCGGAAGTGCTAGCGCTCGAACGTCCTATCCGAGCGCTAGCGGTCTGACGGCTTGTGTTTTTTAATGTGTCTGTCCGCCCTCACCCGCGTGCCTCTGTCAGCCTCACGTGGGGGCAACGCCGCTCCAATTCCTGCCCAAAGCGGGAGCCCGCAGGGCCACATCACGATATACGCTCGCTGCTTGCCATCGTCCGTCCACTCGCACACATGAATGCGGGCCCAGCAGCTGCAAACACGTGGTTGTGGCAAGTAGGTCCAACTACAACTTCTTTTTTGCAACAACCAGATGAAATCTTTGCAATATGTTTCTAAGACGGATGAAATATTTGGGACATATAGTTCTTGAAACACTATTGTATTATGTGCAATGTCATAATCTATTTTTGGAACGTCCAGATGCAACACTTGCAACATATAATAAAGACAGATGAAATACTATATACGCTTGAAACACTTCATGCGTGTAAAAAATGACGAAATATTGGGATAGACACTTGCAAAATATATGTACAACCATTACAACATATGTAACATCCTGATCTACTTTACAAGATTTGCATAAAAAATTGAAACATATTTTTAAAACCACAGAAACACTTGAAATATGAGGCTTGCAACATGTCTGAAAAATGTCTAGAAAGACACCGAAAACACAGCATGACAATGCACATGCACGACCTACCTATAAATTAAAGAGAATGAGAGAGAGTGGATGGAGGCCGCCCTAGCGGAGGCACAGATGTAGGCAAAGGCTGAGCGCGCGCGGGGAGGGGGCGCCTAGAGGAGAGGAGCGCCATCCCCCAGGCCACCCCCGACAACATGGGATGCTCTAGCACCCTCACCATCACTAACGATACAGTATTGTACCCCATCGGAGCCCGAAGGTGACATGGTTGGGGTAGGGAATGTGTGTGTGGTGGAGGAGATAAGGCGTGCGCGAGGCGCAGGATGGAGCACGACCCCAGGACTATGGAGCTGAGCATCAGGGCAGGTGTGAGCTCGGTGTGAGCCATTGTTTGTAATAATGGCGCAAGTGATAACGATGGCATGTCGACATGTTGGCATTGGTGTCCAATGATTGTAGCACATCGTGGTGACTAAGCGTAGCGAGCTTGAGGACACCTTGTGGATTGGTTATGCTCTTGTTGTTGTGGTTGAGTGGAGCAATGTTGCATAAAGGATTGTGTGGCCTGTGTTGAGGTCCTAATCAACTGATCATTTGTTGTTGCTTTGTTGTATTGTTCAATTTGGGTATTTCTTCCTTTTAGCCTCTCGCATTATTCTTTTCAAAAAAATGATCAACAATACCATTGGTCAGTATGATGTCTTGGAGCCCATTTGGTGTGGCTCCTATACTGGAGCAGGCGACGCCGCACCGAATACCCGGCCCTCTCGTATGGATACAGAGTCGGGGAGACCGACTTCTTCCAAAGGGCTTTAGCTTAATTTGGCTGCAGGAATGCAAGCGGATGAGCCGTGCCAAACAATTATATCTTTTTTTTAGACTGGCGACTTCATTACTCTCCTGCCAAATTGGCTTCATTACTCTCTTGACAAATTGGTGACTTCATTACTCTCCTGACAAATCGTCAGACATGATTACAAAGACATCATCAGGGACGACATTAGTAATTAGTGCATCGTCTTCGATGTACGTAACTATAACCAACACTCGCCAACACATGGGCAGCCCTGTTCCCCATCTGTACCCAAAAAATTACAAGAGAAATCACTGAAATTTAATCTAGCAAAAGCCTTCAACTCTTCAATCAGGCCCTCTTCAGGTCGGGCATCAAAACTTTTGGACTGCAGTGCTGACTGAACATTTTGCCCATCAATCTCAAGTATTAGCTTCTCGATACCCAAGCTGCTGCCACTTGTACTCCTTGTAAACAGGCAAACAGTCAGAATGAAAAACACTTAAAACATTATTAATTCTCCCTCGACCCGACATCACCACGTCCCCTTCATAGTCTCTATTCAAAAAGCCCCAACTGCCGATCTTTGACTCTGAATGAAAGACGCATCACAATTTAGCTTAAGGAAGCCTACCGAGTATATATATGCCAGCTGCCAGTCCTTAAATTACACTCCTCGGCATAGTTCGGAAAATCACTAGCGATGAGCGATCTAACTTCGGGCCTCCACGAACAGACCCCGCAATAAATAGAGCTTTGCACGACTTATACGTTTGTTCCTTCGATCTTTTTGGCCTGAGTGAACAATGAAAATTGCAAATGTACAGGCATATAAAAAATTAAAAATGTCAAGTACGTACTCTCCAACTGATAAGCGCCTGCACTGAAGATCCATTGACTAACAGGGCATATATATTGAGTCGCCGGCTGGTGCATGTTCTTTTTTTGAACAAATCAGCAGGAGCACTGGCTTCCAGGCCCGTCCCTAGGGGGAGGGCAGTCTGTGCGACGCCCATGGGCCCATGAGACTGCAGGCCATCAGACGCCAAGGCAAAGCCTTATTGGCGGCCGCCGCTCGGCCTCGACCGCTCGTGTTCTCATCTGTCGTCTCGATTGCGACTTTCCGAGTCCCAGTCCGCATCCGCGTCGGCGTGATATACGGCAAGACGTCAATTGACAGCGGCAGCGGCAAGGCAGCAATCGGCGTGCAGCGTGCAGGTGCACGGACGTCCCTCTTGGCCTCTTCACGGCAAAGGTAGCAAATCAAATTAGTGTTCAGATCAATACGCTACTGATATATTCTTACGGGGATAGGGCTAGGCTTCGTGGATGTAATTTTTGATTCAATATTTTTTTTAATCATGTTAGATGTTGCCAAACAAACATAAGTCCGGTGCTAAAAAAAGAAAAGAAAGAAAACAAGAACTTTAATCTAGAGAATCACAAAAGGGTCAAATGCAAAACTTTATCAATCAAATAATGGTGGCCACGGTAGAGATGATTGTTGAATTTGATCCTGTCATGCAAGAACAAAAGTGTTCTTCAAGATTTTATATCAAAAAAATGCCTAAAAACGTTTTTTTAAAAAACACTAATGCATTGTAGTTTTATTTTGAGGTAACCATTATAGTTATTTTATCTTCTTTGATGTACTGTTATTTTTTCAAAAATTAAATATATATGATACAAGTTATTTTTTAATTGTTATATTAAAACATTAGATAGCTAGATCCTTAGTGCTTCGTTCGCCCATAGGCCCATAAAATTAGTGGGACAGGGCTGCTGGCTTCACACTGCTAATGTCATGGTGCATGGTTAACTAGGCACATGCATGGCGCCCTCCAGGCCCGGGTCCAGATAAAGCGTCTTCGCACATCACTCGCGGGACGGCGAGGAAGGCCACGAGGTATAGTATGCATTTTCTACGAGAGGTCAGCGCTCGAGGCACGCGACGACACGTGCCCGCCTTGGCTTCAATTTGCCGTGCACCGTATGGCTTGGGTACGTGCAGCGCTAGTAGCCAGTGTGCTAGCTTCTAATCTTTCCTAACGAAGGTCTACCGTCGTTTTAACTTCAATAAAGGACTGTACACATGAGTATCTCTGTGTATATACACATTTAACAGACTGACTGGCTTCAAAGAAGTCGGCGAGCGATCGGGCGGGCCTATGGCCAATTACATACACACACATTTCACCGCTTTGCACCTCTACATTATGATCTCACAAGCACGTTTACCGGCCAACAGTAGCTAGCTAGCTAGCTAGCTAGCTAGGTCAAGTGCAGCATACTCTCGACTCTCAAGTCCGGATGACGGGATCCTAATACGAAAACCCATGCATAGCGATCGATCCGATCCATAATAGATTATTTGAGCCGATCGACGGGCCGGGCATTCCACGCCAACCTATATCATCATTGGCTAGTAGCCAATAAGCCAATACACAAGTGCACCACCACCACCAGCAGCTAGCTAGCTAGCTAGTTAGAAGTTACTTAGCTCACACACTAGCTAGCCAAGGCCAGTGCAAGACAAGATGGAGGACAGCTGCGGCAGAACAGAGCGTGGCGACGACGACGAGCCCACCGTCAGCTGGCTGGGGATCGAGGAGGTCTCGCCGTTGACAGGGAAGAAGGTCGCCAAGCAGCAGGCACCCGCCGGCGGCGTCAGGCGATGGAGCTCCGTGGTGAGTGCCACCGTGGTGGTGCTGATCGTGTCCACGCCGCCGCTTCTTTTCCTCCTCAGCGGCCGCCTCGGCGCGCCGGTGGTGTGGATCAGGTCCACCGTCGCCAGCGTAGGCGTTCAACGACAAACAGGTAATAACAACTGCGCGTAAGGTTGGGACGTGCGGCGCCATATGGTTCGAAGTTGCAGTTTGTCATTATTTTCTGTTCTTGGGGTTATACGTGCCATCGGTTTCTTATTATGATGCTGCTTCCGATTCAAAATTATTTTCTGGGCCTGGGATCTGAAATTATCTCAACATTATAACTTGCATTGCATATATATTGCGATGACTCTAGTCTCTTGCACTCCGTGCAGTTAAGGTTTTGCATTGGGGTTACAAGAATCAGGTTTCAACTTTCAAGGTTCGTTGTTGAGCATAGGGATAGGGATAGGGATAGATATATATGGATTGAGCAAGCTAACGCCGGTGATGAGTGTCGCTGCTAGCAAGGGCATGCAGCTCCACTGCAAATCGATTTGCAACAGCATGGTTGGTTTACTCTAGCGTGAACTTTGACATATGGGACCCACGGTTACATTAAAAGGAGTGTTTTTGATCAATGGTTCACACTTCAAATGCACATAAGAGGGACTCTCGTTTAATTTTTTTTTTCGTCACAACTTCCACATTAGAGTTTAATGGAGAAAAGTTATTTATACTATTTATTAATCTTATTATTATATAGTTTAATAACTATTACACGATGATAATTACCAATAAGTATTATTAAATTTATTAAAAAATATTTTTCATTAATTATCTATTCCATGTAATAAAATATTGACAATCGTATCTACAAACTTCATGAAGCTCGAAATATATTTGCATTTCTCGAGGAGTTAAATTATCTGAACTTTAACCAAAACAAACAAAAGTATTAACATTTAGAGAAAATAAAGGATTTTGTTATCTGTCTGTCGACAGTTTTTTTTTGCGTTTTATCTGTTGAATTATGGGCCCTTCATTTTGCTTTAGGATTTGTGCAGGCTCTCTGGTCAGTCAAGCATTATCCATTATCCATCCGCTAACGGATCCCAAACGAACCCGCCAGCCTCCGTTTTCCCCTCCGCATGACCGCTGCTCGTCTTTTACTCCGTCTGCGGTCGCGGCAACGGCGGTGGTTGCGGTGTGGCCGTCGCGGCAGCTTCCCCCTCCGCACGCCGGATGTTGTGTTTGGGGGCAGGGAGCAGTTCTCCTCGCCCTTCCCCTTTGAGCCGCGGCGCGGTGAGGCGCTGTCCTCGCTGTTGTCGTCGCTCACTCACTCCTCCTGTGTCCGGCGTGGCCTTGCGCGGCCGCTTCGTCTGCACCGCGCCTCCCGCCGCCGGTGTGGTTGTCAGGCTTCAGCACCGCGCCTCTTCATAGCCTCCCGCCGGCGTGCAGCTCGCCCTGTGTCCACGGATGTCGTTGCCGTTTTCCTGTTTCCTCGCGGCGGGGTGTGTTGACTCGTGACTGTCGCGCGCGCGCTCCCCCTGTTCTGCCGACGTCGATTTGCTGATTGTTGTCTGATCTGTAAGTTCCTCATTCTTGTCCATTTTTAAGCTCATTGCCTTGTCCGTGCTGCATTGGGGGAAGGGAGATTGGGGATTGTGGCTCTGTGTACTTGTTCTAATTAGTTGTCGAATTGGGGATTTCCTGTAGATTAGTGATCGATTTGGTTGGTGTTTAGATTTAGTGCCTCCTCTTCAGTTTATTTGTGTGATCTGTGGGCCGTGCTCGATCTGCCTTTTTGCTTGATGTGATTTGGATCGTCCCATACTGCTCTAGTCTGACTGCTGGAGTCCATGTGTGTTATCCTGATTGTTCGAGCAGGCGAGATTGTCTTTGTGTAAGTGTAGTTTCGTCTGGTGGCAAAGTTGTATGTCTGTTGTCTATGGTCTGCATTTGTTGTCCACATCTGTTGTTGCCCCCTGCCTGTTTAAATTATGCCAAGTGCACCACTCATGAAATTGCAGCCGTAGCTCTGTAGTCTGATTACTATCTACATTTCCGTGTAATGAGGGCAATACTGTATGCAATGTACATGTTGTCGTGAGAACTAAAATTGCATTTTGTTGTTTTTTGTTGATTTGTGATTAAGGATGCTTATTTTAATGTATATATCATTATTATGAGAACTATTTTACATTTCTGTTTGTTTAACTAATAAACCGATGTACCATCTGTTCCATATCAATGTAGCATGACAACCTGTCATTATGTGAGGTAGTGTGTTGTTTGTTCTAGGTTCTAACTGCTGGAGGCCCATAGCATATGTTTTGATTGTAGAACACAAGCTATTCTTCTTTTTCATGTTTGGTAGGTGCCTAATACCTTGAGAGAAATAGTAGGCCCATATTTCGGTTTTTGTTCTATGTGAGCCATTCATTTAGGACTTCAAACAATTGAAATGCTTTTTCAGATTGCAGAGCGATATCTGGTTTGCCTCTCTCGACGAGAGCAACTGCCGTCATGGTCTGAATGCCCTTTTTGAAATACTGTTTGCCTGCTTTTAAATTAAGTCCCATTCAGTTTTAATTGAGCATTAGCCAAGCAGTGACTGAAATAGGCATGACCTGCAGGTAGTCTTCACCTTGTTGTATATACTTGTTCTATTAGTTATCGAATTGGGGAATTTTATATGTTTAGGTTCTGTGAGTTGTATTTCTTTTTTTGTTAGCTGCTTTTTGGATTTTTTATATATATTTGACTTGTTTTAGTAGATTTTGCATTTATGTTGTTGTAGGTGCTGTTCTCTTTTTTTGCTGTGATTTTTCTTTTTTTTTAGTTCAGGGAGTATTTGATTTTGTGTAGTTGTTTTTGGGATGTAGCTCATCCTTGTTTTTTTTTTTTTTGGCTCACTGTGTCTTCTTTGATTTGTATGAGATCTGGGGGGTGGGGGAAGCTGATTCTTGTATTTTTTCTTTGTTAATTATTATGTGTCCAGTTGCTTGAAACCGTTAAAACCTGGTATGTGGAGGACTCATGCACAACTCACGATCTGTCATTTTTCAAGGAAGTGGTTGTATCGTGTATCCTCTGACTTCTATTGGCCTCATGGCATTTCTTTGTTAATTATTGGACGCATCATTTTGGGCTATTGGTGCCCTAAATTTGTCTTGGGCTAGTTCTAGCTATTTGTGGGTTTTTTTAGTTGTATGGTGTTGCTATTTTTCTTTTACCTTTTGAGGGCTCCAAAGCCTGCTGAACTGATTAAGCTGCTGGTGCTGTTATTTGTCTTTTGCCTTTTGAGAGCCCCAAAGAAAATTGATGTTGTTTTTTTATCGGATATCCACTGATGTTTTTTATTTATGTGTGATATTTAGAGTTGAGATGAATATTTAATTTTTATGACTTGTTCAGTTATAGATGTGGTGATTATTGATGTGTGAGGGAGCAATAGGTGTAGTTGAGCTAAGTTTTCGTAGCTTTGATGTGTTTGCTAGCTGCAAACACATGTCAATCTCCATATTCTCACGCAGATACGTGCTATCACTCTGTCAGACCATCTGTCAGATATTGTCACCCATGTCGACGATGCAAGGTTCTATCTGCACAAGGTAATCCTGTACCTTTTTATTACTTAAGTTATGAACAAAGGTAGTTTTTTTTTCCGAAAAATGAACCAAGGTAGGTTAAATTGACGATTTTTTTTGCCCAAAGCTACTTGTGTACTTGAGAGTTAAAACAATGGATCCGCCACCATACAGCTATCTGCACACTAGAAGATGTTGCAATAGTAACATCTTTTGTCAGGAGCCACTTGTAATTTGTATCTTTGTTCCTTTTCGGGATGTTTCCCATGGTCCCTTTAGATCATGCTTCAGTTCCCATGAGTAACCTTTCATTCTGCTAGGTGACAGCAATGCACATACCATGCAATTAAGAAATGTCCTCTTGTTCAGTCCTTATATGCACCTCTTCTATAAGAGAACATGTGCTACTGCTTCATTCTTCAATAGTAGAGAGCATCTGTGCTACTACCATGCTGTCCTAAGATTTTGTTAGTACACAACATCTGATGCTTTTATCATGTTGTTTGGAGAATTTTACTAATCTATTTTTTTGGATGGCTAACCATTGTGCTAATGTTTTCTTCTGCTTCTCAATCCAGGTGGCATTGAGTTTTCGCTCAGGCTCACTTTGCAATGCAGCAGCACATTGCGCGGCAAAGTGCAGCAGCTAGCAGCACGACAGCAGCACACTGCGTGCAAAGTGCAGCAGCTAGCAGCACGGCAGCAGCCCCGAAGCTAGCATCATCAGCAAAGCGGCTAGTAGCAAAGAGCACTGAATTGCAGCGGCAAAAGCAGTGAGCTGCTGGCGTGCATCAACTCTGTTGTGATCTTTGCAGGATCGGTTGATAATTTTTTGATCTACCAGTTAACGGGTTTTGGATCTTGTTGGGTATTTCCTGTGTAATAAAAAAATCTGACAGATTTTTTCTTTTAGTATGTGTCATTTTTCTATGGCTGATGTGTCATCATTTCATTTGTCTAGAATCTGACAGATTTTGTGTTTAAAAATCTGTCGACAGATATATAAAGGGTCCCGAAAATAAATATTAATATTATTCACTATAAAGTTAGTCTGAGCTTGTTGGAATTTGGATCGGCACAAAACGCATAATTGCTTTTTTTTTTCCTATGGAGACTGTGATTAGTAGTATGCTCATATTTTAGAAAAAAAAATCAAGGGAATTTTTGTGCAATATAAGTGTGATTTATTAGAAAGTGATGCCTTAATATGGTAATGGCTTGAAAATCCTTGAGGTGATACACCCTTTTAGGTAAATAAAGAAATTTTGAGTTTTGATCACAGCTTACTAATTAGTTCTGGTTTGGCTTACTGGCCGGCAGAATCCAAGAAAGACGCACTTCTTGGTGGCCTGCTTCTCCCAGGATTCGACAAACAGACCTGCGCCAGCCGGTACCAGTGGTCCGTTTACTACCGCAAGAACATGACCCGGCTGCCGTCCCCGTACCTCATCAAGCGGTTGCGGGAGCAGGAGGCGCTGCAGCGGCGGTGCGGCCCGGGCATGGAGCCATACACGAGAGCGTCAGAGAGGCTCAGGTCCGGGCAAACCGGCGCCGTCGACGTCGTCGACGGCTGCAGCTACCTCGTGCTCATCTCCTACAGGGGCCTCGGCAACCGGATGCTCGCGATCACCTCGGTGTTCCTCTACGCCCTGCTCACTAACCGCGTGCTCCTCGTGGACCGCGGCTACGGCAACACCCTGCCGGACCTCTTCTGCGAGCCGTTCCCGGGTACGACGTGGGCGTTGCCGCTCGACTTCCCGCTCGACGGCCAGTTCCTCCGACAGCTGGACGAGTCGGCGCTGGAGAGCTACGGGAACGTGGTGGTGAACCGGAGCGGGTCCGTGTCCGGGATGCGGTTCGTGTACCTGCACCTGGACCACGCCGCGTCGCCGGCCAACAGGCTCGTGTACTGCGACGACGACCACCGCAAGCCGTCATTCCTCCGCCGGATGCAGTGGGCGATCATCCGGACGGACCAGTACATGGCACCGGGGCTCTTCTTCAACCCGGCGTACCAGGCGGAGTGCACCCGACCAACGAAGTCTGGGGCATGGTCACCAGGTACTACGACTCGTACCTGAGGGACGCCGACGAGCGGCTGGGCATCCAGATCCGGGTGTTGTCCGGCGACGATCGTGACAAGCCGGCGAAGCACGTCCTGGACCAGATCCTCGCGTGTACGTCGCGGGAGCACCTGCTGCCGGGGGTGGTGACCACGGAAGGGGTCGCGCCGGCCGGCGGCGGCGCGCGGCGGTCCAAGAAGGCCGTTCTGGTGACCGGGCTGAGCGCGTGGTACCACGACAACATCAAGGAGATGTACTGGACGTCGGCGACCGCCAACGGCGAGGTGGTGAGCGTGTTCCAGCCCAGCCACGAGGAGCACCAGCAGTGGTTCCAGAACAAGCACGACATGAAGGCGGCGGCGGAGATCTACCTGCTCAGCCTTACCGACGAGATCGTCACCAGTGCATGGTCGACGTTCGGGTACGTCGGCTACGCGATGGGCGGGCTCAGGCCGTACCTCATGTTCATGCCGGAGAACCAGACGGCGCCTGACCCGCCGTGCACCAGGGCCATGTCCATGGAGCCGTGCTCTCACGGGGCGCCCTCCTTCTAGTGCACGAGGAAAGAGATCGGCACGATCATAAACACCGGGGTCCTGCTGCCTCATGTCCGTGCTTGCGAAGACATCTCATGGGGGCTTAAGCTTACTGACCCGGAAGTAGAAAATTGAAGGAGATGTAGGCGTGTCATGTGTCCTCTCATTTTCGTCCTTTTTTTTATCTTGAAATGGTGCACTGGTGCATTATAGAGCATGTATACACGTACTATTGAAATGGTGTCAGTTACACGTCAAGAATCTGAAGATTAATCTCATTGCAGACCGTTTGCTTTGAAACGTGCAGCGTCAGTGTTTGCACTGTAATTTTTCGAAACACAGACCCCACTCATATATACATATGTGTATGCACTTCTATGAATGGACGGAGTACATATTTTAAGATCCATGAAGTCACCAATTACCATATATTCATCATAGACGGTCTATTATCGATAGACTTCTCTTAATGAAAAACGAGTGAAGTCCGGTCGCGAAAAAAAATTATCGATAGACTCATCTCCTAATACCCCCGTCCTATAATATAGCTAGCATTTTAAATTTTTTTCTTGAATATAGTGCAAGGACAAAAACCTATTGTGCATTAAGTATTTGGTCAGCTAGCTGCATGGTATGTGTTCGATTTGCCTAGTGGTTGGCTGATCAAATGTCATCGTGGCTACCTCGTGTAGGTTCATTCGCCGTTGCAGGGAAGCAGATCTGCCGACGACGTCCAGTTGTTCTTGTCTACGACGGGTCATCGTCGGCCGCCGGTACTGGCCGGCTCCCGATGTACTCCGTACAGCTAGTAGCACATCAACAACAGGTTCGGTGCACACTTATTAATCGAAAGGTAAACTAGTCAATGGATCCCAATCACATGGTGCGAAACGGGACAACACCGTTCCGTTCGTGCTCGATCTCTCCCAGAGTCCCAGTCCCAGTACTGTGCGTAGAAAACGCACGCCGCTCTGACAGCGTCAAGCGAGCTAAACGACGCTACTGAAAGAGGCACGTTTCGTGGGGAACCTAGCTAGATCGAGCCCACATCTCGCGAGTCAGTTGTTTAACTCTTAATTGGGGAGCAGGCTCAGGATTTGACAAATTAAATAAATCTAGGTGCAGGACTTGGTGCACTGCGAGGTCTGAAAAAGAAAAAATAGCTAGCAGCCATCCCTGCACAAATGCGCAGAGGCTGGGACTTGAACCCTGGACCTCTTGGTAACAGACGATAAAGCTCTATCGCTTGCACCAGGGCCGCCTATATATATATATATATATATATATATATATATATATATATATATACACTGAAAGTAAATGCGACACATGCAAAGCCCCGCGCCGATGCAGTGAAAGCTTCTGAAACGCAATACATCCACCGCGCTGGATCATCTAGAAGGAGCGGAAGTAGAATCTTTGAAGGAACTAGCAAAAATGGGTCGTTAATCTTCATGCTAATCAAGGAAGAAATGGCGCTCAGGGGGGTTGACATGACATCCATGGGTTGCTTAGGCACTGTCACTCTGATGTGTTTTGCGTCTGTGAATTTAGTAGTTCAAAAATGTAACAAACTGATATAGTGGTATGAGTTTCGTTCGGGGAAAAAAAAAATGAGCCCCGAACGCCACTGATGTTGGAAAACTTAGCAATGACAAAACACGATTGGCATCCATGGGTATTGCTTAGGCACTGTCACTCTGATGTGTTTTGAGTCTTTGAATTTAGTTCAAAAATATAACAAACTGATATGGCAGACTGGCAGTGCGATGTCCTTTCGTTCAGGAAAAAAGACACTGACGAGCCACTAACGAGCTGAGCCGAGCTAGCTTTCTGACTCTTTTGTATAACGAGCTATAACAAGTCAAGCCATAACGAGCTGAGCTATAACGAGCCGAGCCACTAACGAGCCGAGCTGGCTCAATATCTAGCCCTGCCGCACTGCTATGTCCTTTTGTTCGGGGTAAAAGAAGACACTGAACGCCACTGACGTTGGAAACCTTAGCAATGACAAAACACAATTGAGATGGGAACGAGGCATTTTGGCCGTGCGGTTTTGGGCAGCACCTACTTGTTAATTGTTTTTTTAGCATTACTTGTTAATTGTTTTGGTTATGCCGTTTGAAAAAAAAATGTTTATTCTTCTTAATGGTTATTCATTGGCTTCGCTCATGGGCTATTCTTGAGAAAAATACATCGAAGGCATTGGTTGCAGTAGCATCATAAACAATCGAGTAATTAACCTATATATGCAACAAAAATCACCCTCAATCATAAACTCTAGGTTAATTTTTTTACAATTGCACAGGTGTGTAATTATATATAGATTTTACGTAGTTACTCTACGCTTCTTTCATAATGGAAAAGGTGGGTAACTTTTTAGAAAGTAGAATATATTCTATAACCAATATATTATAAAAAAATAAATAGTCTTTTTTTAGAACAAAAAAAGGAATAGTCTAATACCTAGATGTTTCTACATTTTTGTAAGAGTCATCTGCTCTCCTAACATTTCTTATGAGTAACATGTCCAAGAGGATTTTTAAGGCCTCAAAATGGGTCTCTAACTAGTATTATTAATAACATAAAAAATGTTTCAGACTTTGTAACCAGACCACAAGCTAACAACCTATCCCAACCTTTCCTTTTTGTGACGTAAATGGATCAGAAAAGACGGTTTTATCTTTAGTACCCAAGTTTTCAGTAGGAATTCCATCAATGGCTCAGAAAAAGGTTCTTTTTTACTGATGGTGCCCAAGTTTCAGTAGCAACTCTAAGTACTAAACGATGGATGATGTTTCTTTCAGGGAATCAGGGCTAATAATAACATAAGTAATGCCAACTGTTTTATAATTTCGATCAAATGGATAGGGTCACTCACCTTTTCTTTCAGTGCCCCTTTTCCAAAGACTGCTGGCTAATCTTTCAAGAATGGAAAACTGTGTTGAACCTTCAGTTTGCATTGGACATCTTTCATTCTACTCTGCTGGGCTATTTGTTGGTCAGAAATGATGCCATTTTTCATGGGATTGCCCCCCAGGTGGCAGCCTGCAAAAGATACTTTTCAAGTGAAGTCGTTCTGCTGCTTCATCGAGCAAAATCAAGAGTGTTACCTGATCTTGAATTTTTTTTCGTTTCTTTTGGAGTCCCTTAACTTTGGCTCTGGCCTTGACGCCTGTAATTTTTTGTCTGATTGCCTTTTTTGATATATTAATAAATTTTGGCAGTAGGAGCCTCTGGCTCCTTCTGATTGTTAAAAAAAAAATTCAAATGGATAGAGTCACAGTGGTAGGGCACCGAACTATCACAGGTAGCCACCATATCGCTACTCCATGAACATAACTGGTGTTAGAACCTATGTGATCTGGGTGCCCTTGCCATGCCTGAACAAGCCACTAGTTAGGGAACACCAGAAACACCCCACTAATTCTCTTGTGATCAGAGATTCAGTAAGACTAGATGCTCAATGAGCAGAGCGAAGCAGAGTGATTTGCAACAGGTCCTCTTCGCCAAGAACAAAACAACTTAACTGTTGAAGATCACCCAACCGAATCACCCAACAGAGACAGCTACTCACAAGGTAATTGATTTTTTTTTTTTTGATATATCGTCAGACAGTTTATTACTGCTCTGCTCAGAATCCTTCTGCGGTTCTGCCCCATTTGCATGCATGCCTAATAATTCTGAGTGCGGGAAACACTGAATTAAGTAGGCCAATCATGCTTCAGGCTCATGGAAAGGCCAGCCAGCCGCCACCTCATGGGCCCATAAAGATGGTCAGATAGATATGGCGAATCAGACAAGATCGGAGTAGAACAAACATGGCACACAGGTCAAGGTGGCAATCCATTCTGACGCTGGAGACGCAACGGCATATCATTCATGGTCTAGGGTACAAAGACTGACTAAGATGACTGCTAGTTGAAAGACAACCTTCCCTTTCATGAATCTCAAACAAAATGAACTAGTAATTCTCACGAGATTCATAGAAGAACTAAATGAAATTATATATGCACCAGGTAATCTCTTCGTAGAATAAGGAGTTCATAATCAGCTCCCAAGATCAACTGATACAATCCAAATCAAGCTCTCATAAAAAAAATCCAAATCAAGTAAAACTAATCAAGAATTTTTTTGTACAAGTGGTATATCCTACAGTCTGTCTTCTATGTTTGAATAGCATGTTTGATTAAGAGTTCATGTTTGTTGGTTGCTGCTTGAAAAGTTGCAACTCGATCTAAAATTCTGAAATGGTAAAGATGAGATGGAACTAGTTTGGGAGGACTTGAGTTAGGTCTAGGGACTAGAGCTCCCAACAACCTAGCACAAAATAATTGGACTGGCTCTATGCAAACAATTCTGATCTTAAAAATAATTGGATTGGCTCCTAAAATAGGTTTGATCTTAATCTAAAAGAAACAAGCTTATGTTCAATATTATATATAATAACAAGTTGAGTCATGTTCTAACACATATACCATTCACTGTGCTGGACTTATAGCGCAAAATATCAATTATTATCAGACCATATAAGTTGATCTGGATTATTCAGAGGATTCAGTTTAGCCAGTACAGTTATTCAAATTCAGATGGTAACACTAGATGCATGCCCATCAATCATCTAGTCTGATCGTTCTTACTTACGCACAATGGATTCAAACTTTATTACTCACTTTCAAATTATAAGACATTTTAGCTTTTTTAGATACATTTTTTACTATGCACTTAGATATATTTATTATATCTAGATCCATAGTAAAAGCAATGTATATCTAGAAAAAAGAAAACATCTTGTAGTTTGGAATGGAGGGAGTACCAAACAACACCCAAGTTAGCATACAACTTACCCCCAACCTTTGGCATGATCGATGGTTCAGAGAGAAATATTTTGAAGTACTAACCTATGAACAATGACCAGGGCTATAACAGAAGCAATGTTACTTTAATAGGTCGAGCTCATGTAAATCATACGACTTACAGAACCTGGCAGTGCTATGCAAAGCAGCAAGGCAGAGTAAAGCTAAACCGTTGCATAATCCCGCTCAGAAAAAGAGCATCACCAACACCAATTAACCATTGCCAGTAGCCAATATAAATAACTACTCGAGGGACATCAGCAAGCATCATACCACTTTATTCTAATGAAGAAGAAAGGTAATCACGAGACACGAACATTGAGCTTCATTTAATTGGAACTTTAACCATGTCCAAATTCCACAGAGAACATCAGAGTGTCGTGCGCTTTTCATGTTCCACTCATTCTATCTGGTACATACTCATTGAAGCTTGCAAACCTTATTTATCCAGCCGTGACCAAACAACACAATCTAACCTTCTACAGCTTCGCAGGCTTGGGGAAGATGTCTGGGGTGAACTTCTGCGCTGCGCTTATGCTCCCCTTGATTTTCATCGCCCCTCTGCACATCAATAGAGTCCATCAGCCCCACGGAAACTAGCACACACAAAATTCTAGAGTGAAACAAAGATTAGTCTGGTTCTCCTAACCGGATGAACGCAATCTGCGGGTTCGTCTTGCCGGTGGCAATTCCAATGAAATCGTTATCCGTGAAGGAGAAAGTAGCATCCGGCTTTCCCTGGTACGGCCCTGGAAATCATAAGCAAGGCTTTCACCTTTCAGAGCACTGATGATACGGGCAACTAAAATCAAAGGTTGGAGGACGGTAAAGGTCTAAAGGAGGGACCTTTTGTGACCTCGCCCTTCTTGAGGTCGACCACGAAGATCTCCTCATCAACGCCGATCTTCTGCAACGCACAACGCCGCACAGGAATACAGAGTGTCAGAAATTCAGAAACAGAAAGGCCGTCGATGTGGCCTGAATTTCACGCAATCTAGGCCAGAAGAGGAGTGATTCCGCGGGGTTGGGGGGGGGGAGCGCGGGCACCTGACCTTTGGGGCGATGTTGAGCTGGTAGACGAGGCCGACCTTCTTGGTGAGCTCCTCGCCGGCGTCGGTGGCCAGGTGCTGGCGCATCAGCTCCAGGAGCTGCGCTGATTTGAGGCCACTACCGTCCATCTCAGCGGACGAGCTGGGAGTCTGGGAGTAGGATTAGCACCGCGAAGTGCAACGGAGAGATTGGAGAAGAGAGATGGGAGAAGAGGACGAGGCCCGGGCTAGCTCGGTTTTGTTGGGAAGCAGGCAGTAGTTGCGATTGCGGTTGCGGGAAGGAGAAGGCAATCGAAACCCGGCAAGAGTATAACTCCAACCGCCTCCAAGACGAGCAGGACAGGACTGCAGGCACGCCACGCCATTGCCCACGCTGGATCTGTCTGGGTGGAGGTGGATTGGATGCCCTGGCCCTATCCGGGTAGTTAGCTGTTGGCAGCGGCAGAACGTCGGCCAGAATTGCATACTCGCGTTGAGCAATTTTACAGTTTTATTTATTGTTGCAGGACAGGAATTCTCATACGGGAGCACCAGTATCATATAATAGATAGTGTGCTGATTAAGTCTTTCCAGGAGAACCCTCTCTCTTAGGCTCCACAGGTGACATACAACCCACTGAGATATGCTTGTGTGGTTTGCTTTGGTCTGCATCAAAGCAAAACCTGGCCTTGCTGGCGCCCTCAACCTGTAGTTAGAGAATATCCTTTAGTTTTTCTCTTTTTTTTCCTTTGGCTTTGCAAGCCTTTCTGCAAAGCTCGTGCTTTGTAATTCCTTTTTTGTACTTTACCTCTTTCAATAAATAAAAGGGAAAAAAATAGGTGGAGGGGTTTTCCCCACTGATTCCCTTCAAAAAGATTAAGTCTCTCCAGGATGTACAAATCACGTAAATAAACACTGCGTATATAACACTTTGGATGGAATTTTGTATTTGAGAACACATCGTCTCTCAAGTTTATCACAACAGAAGACATGGTCTTATCTGGCCAACTAGAAGGAGCAAGTTGTATTTTCGTTGGATTCGATAAACTTAGCCTAATCTTACTTAATTGAATCGATAAATATCATAAGTGTCAGGTGTAATAAAAATTTAACTCGTATAGAAAACTGGCTGGAGATTAACTCACCTTAATAGATGACTACTGTCTACATCTATTGTCAGGTTAAGATATATATACGGTGAGCCATACGCGTACAGGCTTGGATAGTAGCATTAGCAGAGCTAATAAAGATTTTGCAGCTCTAAATTGTAACTGATGCCGTGTTAGATCTCTGGGCCAAGGTGGGAATGAGGGCAGCATTAGTGGTGCCAACGAAGATTTTGCCCCTCTAAATTGTAACTGACATCATGATATATTGGGTCAAGGTGGGAGTGAGGGACAGACTAGGGAAAGTGAGAGGTACAAGAGGAAGAAATTTTATTTAGTTCTTTAATACCAGGAATAAACTAGCAAACTTACGATTTGCAACTCAGATATTTTCGTTCTTTCATATTATTTAGGTACTCCCTCAGTACTTGTAAAGGAAGTTGTTTGGAAGATGTGTGCCTAAACTAGCAGGTTATGAGCTCAAGTCTAAGACAGCATGCATCAATCTATATGCGCAGTCTCCATCAGTTGCTAAAGGCAGCTAGTTTGGTGCAGAACATATGCAGTAATGATTAGGCATTTGGAAGTTCCTACGAAATGTGGCAAGTTTGGTGCAGAACATATGCAGTAAGGATTAGGCATTTGGAAGTTCCTACTAAATGTGGCAAGTTATCCTCTGACATGCCAGCAGCAAGCATCATTATAAAATTGAAAAGTCTCTAGGAGCTTAGATCTCGAGAAAAAGGTACCAATGTTGACTCCATAGAAGTCTAATATGAAGAGATTATCAAAATAACACAGATTGAGTATATTCATTGATAATAGTAAACAAATTATGTCATGTTCGTTTGCTCTTATCAGCGTTTACGGTCAGTGATTCATCGGTGTTTTTTTCTCATAATAAATCATCTAGCCAGAAAATACCAAACAAACAGGATGCTAGAGCATCTTCAACAGTTTTACAAATATAATTTGGCAAATCTTGTTGTTTGCCAACTCCCAAATAAATATGGAGAGTGAAAAAAAGCCCTCTTTAATGGTTTGGCAATTTTAGTTTGGCAAATAAAAAAGAGGGCCCACGTGTGATTTTTTTCATCGGTTATCCAAACTTCCGTGTGATTTCCTTCTTCCTTCGCGCGACTGGAGCCGACGCCGCGCACCTGTCCTCCTGTGGTTCTAGGCGCCGTTGTCGTCTCCATGCCGGACGTGAGCTTGCTGTCGTCTTCTTGCCGGCCACGCGAAGCACAACAATCTTGTCTGAATCGCGTCTGCACCTCCCGTCCCGTCGAGTCCAGTCAGCACACAGCACTCAGGAAAAAACTCTGAGCTCTCGGTCTTTGGAGATCGCGGTCGCCAGACGCAAGGGTAGCCGCATAGGCACGGACAGATTCCGCCACGGCAAATTCAATCCGCTGTCTTGCTGTCCCATGTGGCGGGAGCCCATGCAAAACTATTAGAGTTGCTATACCCCCTCCCCTCACCCCCACCCACTCGAGAAATGAAAAATCACAGTAGTTTCCCCCCAAATGGAAGATCATTATCCAATGCTTTTGCCTTTTTAATTAGCATTGCAACCTGCACAATGAAGCATGGCAAGTTAATATAGCCTATTAAGTTTTTATTAGGAGTTAAGAAGAGAAATGAATGAAATGGAACTTAGGTATGAAATATATAAATCCCTAATGGCCTAATATGAAGAGATTATCAAAGGAACACCCTGCTGCCGCACGTGGTGGTCTCACCTTTGGAGAGAGACAAAGGAAAAAGATATTATCTTGCAGTATGTTATTTCAATTTAAAATTTATCCTATATATTTTGTAAACACAATGCACACAGACAAAAATACTCTTAATTTGAAGTTGGTCGACTATGTAGTATCTACAGTAGAAAAAATAACTAATAAAATATATATCATGTACCAACATCGTGACACACATGCTTTTGTGAGCGAACGAGTTTAGTCCCAGAGAGTTGAACCATGCATAATAAGTAGATACGGATTTGTTGTCTGACTACGGTAAACATCGAGCCACTGTCGATGAAGACGCTAGCGCATGCCAATGGAAGAACCTACAGTGACCCGTGCACGACTATTTTCATTAAAGACCAGTACGTTTGTAAGATGCTTTAAGGATACATAGATATTGTTTTTTTTTAGGGCAACTTCAGGGGATCCCCACCTGGCCACCTGCATCATTCCGCACGTGGTGGTCTCACCTTTGGAGAGAGGCAAAGGAAAAAGATATTATCTTACAGTATGTTATTTCAATTTAAAATTTATCCTATATATTTTGTAAACACAATGCACACAGGCAAAAATACTCTTAATTTGAAGTTGGTCGACTATGTATTATCTACAGTAGAAAAAGCAACTAATAAAATATATATATCATGTACCAACATCGTGACACACATGTTTTTTTGAACGAACGAGTTTAGTCCCAAAGAGTTGAACCATACATAATAAGTAGATACGGATTTGTTGTCTAACTACGGTAAACATCGAGCCACTGTCGATGAAGACGTTAGCGCATGCAATGGAAGAACCTACAGTGACACGTGCACGACTATTTTCATCAAAGACCAGTACGTTTGTAAGATGCTTTAAGGATACATAGATATTGTTTTTTTAGGGAAACTTCGGGGGATCCCCACCTGGCCACCTGCATCATTCCACAGATACATGAGAACTCGCTCGGTTGGTGGAAGGCAAGGGCGTTGCATAGTCCTTTACAAATGTTTGTGTTACAAACAAAATGAGGGACGATTACATGGATATGGTTTTCTGCAACAACTCCAGAAGCACCGTCTCCTTCGGAATTCGGCACCATAGCGTACGTGACCAGGCTGTCGAGGACGGTGTTGATGAGGATCACCCAGCCGGCCGTACTGAGGATACATAGATATTGTTATCAAAGGTGTCGATACATATTGTCGTCCATAGATTCAAAGATGATAGAGCCACGAGTTGAGAAAGGTGTTAACGAACTAGCTTGGCTGCACTTCTTTTTTGATTGTGGCTGTTGCAGCGCTGTTTATATGCTATCTATTCTTATTTTGATCTACAGTATTTCACAGCAGAAGCCCTGCGGAAGGGCAGCCGATCAGGCCACAACTTAAGATTGAAAATAACAACCCGTTGTAATGCATAGGCACTTTTGCTAATCTAGATATAAACTAGCAAACATACAATTTGATACTTGGAGGTTTATTCAAAGATTATGCTATATGTTCCAATGCATCTTGGAATCAAATTCTAT
Source organism: Bothriochloa decipiens (assembly GCA_023333625.1). NCBI lineage: Eukaryota > Viridiplantae > Streptophyta > Magnoliopsida > Poales > Poaceae > Bothriochloa > Bothriochloa decipiens. The sequence continues at coordinate 35,784,614 of CM041638.1, forward strand.
ATTGGTCAAAATCTATATCTCCTATAAAGATAAACCCCAATAGAGATTTCTCTCAACATGCAAGCTATCCACATCATTAATTCACTCACCATCCATTGTAAGTTGCAATTATAGCCAACTAGCACATATAATTATGATATTTCTCTTCATCCACTAATATGCACTTAGTTGTCCACAAAGATGTGTGAAACCATTCATCAAAATTAGTTTAAGATAGTTTTATTCGTATAACTATAACTATAACTATAAATAGTATAATTTCTTTTTAAATTGTCCGAAATACTCGCAGCAACACGCGGGACATCCACCTAGTTCTAATTGAATTTATGAATAGGGCTCTTAGAATTCAATTTATTATCCTCAATAAGAAATTCCCGTAAGGCTAAGAATTTTTTTGTTTCTATCACTTTCTAATGTATATTTGTGCTGGTTTTACGCTAGCTTTTGTAGGTATTAGAATTTCTAATGGGGATCAGAATCTCGATCATGGACAAAAAGTGTCATAATAGCTACCCTTTTGATCCGATAGGGCATCCCCTACCTAAAAGAAATGAAATAGCAAGAAAATGGAAGTCGGCAGAAGACTAGTGGTCACACTGACCAATATCAAAGAGGGTCGAGCTCCTCCACCATGTTGTCTCTCTAGGCCATCTGAGCCCTCGCCTTTCCCTTTTTGTGAGGATTGTTTGATTCTTATGGGATCTAAAGAGCTGGGGGTGAGAGATTGTGTGATTAAGAGCAAGAGAAGCAATCTCACCCTTGAGCACTTGTGGATGTTGTAAGTATTTGGGGGAGCGTTTGTTACTCTTGAAGATGAAACCTTCTAGAGGTAAGGCGTTAACCTGTGAGCTACCAAAATTATGGTGAGCCACGGAAAGTGTCACGGTTTGATTTCACCTTCACAAGGAAAGAAACAAAGGTAGAATAGTGAGGAAAATGAATGTCTAGGGTCTGCATATACTCTTGTGTTTTGGAAGAGAAGAATATGTAATAATTGACACGTGACAACCAACAATAAGGAACAATGAGTTATCAGTTTTTTTTTCGAATCTAGTCGTTTCATGTCGTGCGTCGTGTTTTTTATTAACCATATTAGGCTGCGTTCGGTTGCCTTGGATTCAAACCAGGAACTATTCTAACGTTTCAAAGCTATACAAATTAATGAACAAATTTCAACTAGAATCATTCCAGTGACTTGATCTAGAGTAACCGAACAAGCCCTTAGCCAGATTCGTCCCCACCCACATGGATTTTCTAATTAAAATTAAATGGAAATGAGAATGACAAAGTTTATCAGGGCTGACTAGTGGGTAGGGACAATTAGATCCATGTATTAGTGGGAGCTTAGTGATCTTTTCAAGCCATGTACTACTTATTATTATTACAAGTGCAGGGGTCTCGTTGGGTGAAAGGTGAGCCATCCTAGTCGTCGAGTCGTCGTGGTACAGCTTTTTTTTTTTTTTTGACAAGAATGGTGGTACAGCTTGCCCTGCTGTCAGTCTTGTGAAAGCCCTGATTCCTGACGCTGTCCAGACATACATTCTGGAGGAAATAATCGCGCACAGGTCCACATTCTGGTGGCAATAATCGCGCGCATGAAGTGCTACCGGAACTGTGAAGCACTCCTACTGATTGAAAGCAAGTACACAACACTAGATTTCGTCTACATCCATCAGTCATGACTCATGAGTAACGTAGCCCAGAAAAAAGGGGACATTGTTACAAGCAGATCAGCAACTAAAACCTGATGGTATCTCATTATCAAATTATGTCACCAACATAGAAACAACATTAAGTTACTTGCATGATCTCACCATGGAAATAGATAGGAGGGAGTTAATAAACAGATTAGATGGTACGCCTCATTGTTCATATGAGGATCGCACAACTGAACCTAAACGGTAAAACTGTCAGGTGCAGACTACCCACGTCACATAACAAGGGGAACGGTAGCTCTGAAGCAGCGGCGGTCTACACGGGGTAACGGGGGACTCTTGACTTCATCTGATATTTACACACGGGCACCATCTAAGCCGACGATCTTGACTTCGGTCAATTCTGTGTAAGCTTCAGCAGGCTACCATGGGCCAGTCAGGGTGCGGCGAAGGCAAAGTTTCTTTGCCTTTGGTCCATGTTGGTTGTTGATTCGCTCCAGGACCTGCAAAAACCATTTACATAAAAACTTCTGTGAGCCAAAAAAATTCATTGTCTGAAGGGAACTGTCATTTTCCAACTGATGAACATGCAGCGCATCAAAGTCAGCAGCCAAAAGGATCTACTTTCTTCCGCTACAAAATAGTCAAAAAAATTTTTACCAAGATTATCACGAAAAGCATACTCCTCATGTTACTATGTTAAAAACAATAATCATAACCAAGAAATATCTGAGTTTCAGAAAAATTAATGCATGCTTTGCTATTTTATCTCACTAAATCATAAGGATGCCAACACCAATATCGTTGTGCACTCGCTGATGAGATTTTCTTCCCCTTTTCTTTAAAAAATATCAACTAATCAGGATAAGTTATAATATAGATGTGGTAGCACAAAGCAAGGTACAATTACTAGTGTTAGCATTCTATTTCCAAGTAAACATCACGCCATATAAATCTCATTTATTTGAAACCGTCATTATTTAAAATCCAAACTAATTAACCAGATAAAAGGTAAAAATATAACATCTCAATAGAGTTAACTCATTACTTTACGAAATTATATCAAGAAGCAGTGCATGAAAAGTGTATGCAACAGTTTAAAAGTTTCAATTGAATGTGAATCCTATTCGCAATGGCACATTTCTTTTGTTGTCAAACTAATTCACATAGGCCAGTAATTGATATGTACCTAGAGTGCTCTGATAGGCTAGTGGTGAAACTGTGACAGATATGTCGATATTAGAATTCAAATACAATTATTTTTTTGTTAGGAGAAACCATGTCATATGGAAGTTTTGGTATCCTAAACATCTCATGCATAGAATGGAATGTTGTATTAAAACCTATACCTGTCTTGAATCCCTTCACTGGACATGCCAAGGTTTGTCATATAAGAACTGACAAATTGATATTCCTTGCTTTGGGTCAGGTACAGACCTTGCCCCATACTAAATTGGTCAGTTTTTCGCAATTTGTATTCATATTTAACCATATGATTTATTTGAATTGTTTTTGCAAATTAACTCTTAAGATCCCTTAAGAGGAAGGCAACAGACTCCAGATAATGGCAGTAGAGCTTTTGAAATCAAGGGACCTCCTAAAACTGCAGGCTATGGCTGCATTCCGGAGTCAAGTTGATGGTTTCCGTGTATCTGGCACGCCTATATGCTCAAAGTACATAACAGGCACGATAAAACAGGACAGAAATGAGAATCAAGTCATCGCTTTTGAATGTCATTCCTATTTATGTGTGTATGGTAGCTGCATTTGAGTGTCAACACCTTTTGAATGTCATTTCCCTAGATGCTCAAAGTACAAAAACAAATCATGCAGAACAAAACCAGATGGAAGATAAAAAATCAAGTCATCCCTATTTCCATTCAATCAATTTGTTTATAATTTTGGGATACTAACTAAATCAATCTTTATTTTCTTATAATCACTCAACATAATGGATGAATGAACTGGTTGACATCATGTTTTATGAACAAGTCTATGTTTCAGAAAGTTTTTGGGTGCAAAAGGAGAAACTTCCAAAATCATGTAACAAAATAATATGGACATGAAAATGGAATAAGGTCATCATGCATTGATTTAGTTGTAGGTACATGGAGTAAATTGCCAAAGGGCCTGTCCAGTTGGTCAGAGTACCCTGCCAGCACTCAGGACTCAGGTCCTGGGTTCAACTCCCCGTGGGAGCGAATTTTAATTCTAGTTCTAGTTGTAATTCCGAAAGAGTTCCATGGAAAGGATTAAACCAATTATAAATTTGTTTCTTAACATCAGTATATCATCAGCCCCCGCCTCTTTCCCCAACATTAAGAAAACATGCAATAGTGATCAGGCAAAGTCTAAAGAGAACTTGGTAAAGCTTCTACAGAAATGAAAAATCAGAACAGCAGTATTTCCCCCAAATGGAAGATCATTACCTCATCCTTTTGCCTCTTTAGCATTTCAACCTGCACAATGAAGCATAACAAGTTAATATAGCCTCTTATGTTTTTTATCAGAATCCTAATGGCCCGTTTGGATCATTTCATTTTGGAGGAACTGGAACCTACTTCATGAACTAGGCTATTTGGCTTGGAATTCGACATTCTAGAACTTTTCAAAGTTTAGACATAAGACTGTCTTAAATTCATGAGGTGTGAGATAGAAATAGATTCAATTGGTCCTCATGCTCACTTATGCCACGCTGACATGCAACAGTAGCAAAGCACACAAGGATCTCCCTATGGGCCAACAGTAGCATACAAGTATGTTACGCATGTGGCCATGTGCCTAAATTGTGATTATTCGAACGAATTTCAATTCTAGGATCCAAATGGAGCCTAAAACCAGAACTTGAACTCATTTGTCTTAAATCAATGAGGTGACATGAAAATGGCACGGTGCTACACAATGGACAATACAAATATGCAACACTAGCAATTTAACAATAACATCAGATGCCCAGGTGCTACATGTGACAATTGGGGTCTGATAATTCAATATAGATAATATACATTTCAAAATAACACTAGCAATCTATTTTTTTAGCGGCAACAACATATCTTTTAACAAAATATAGCGATTATACCTGCTTCTTCTGCAACTCATCATTCTGATCCTTGAGTTTTGCCACCTCAGCTTCCAGCTCCATTATGTATGCCTACGATGTTAGAACGCATGCGGTTAAGTGTCTGTACAATGGGTTATGATTTTAGACTCTTATCAGTAAATTGAACTGTCATAACAATTTTCTATCAAGCAGAGCAATCCAATAAATTCGAGTTCCAATGGAAAATTAGGGGTCAAATATTATACAGCAGTACATGTGCACCATGGAATAACTTACAGATGTAAGATAAATCAATCATGTCTCTTGTATTTGTAGCTAAAATTAACCAGAGAGAACACAAAACCATGCATTTATGACTGGAAGTATAAACCTCTGTAAGCCCAAGGTGCTATCCCTATCATCTTATTGAGGTGGTTGAAATGATGAAGTCTGTGAGACCGCAATGTGTAACCACCATCTCCCAAATTAACAAATTTATCCAGTGTCTCAGTCTTTCTGAATCTGATAGGGTCAAGCTGAACCATGGTTTGGTTCATTCCCAGATTCTTCACATCTTTAGATGAAGATAAGAGTATTATACAACGGCAACTTGCTATTTGCAGAGGCTACTAGCAATAGATTAATATCAAAGAGCTAAAATGGAAGTGGCAGATCACATCAAGTGAATAAAGTACAACATAATCGAGAGCCATACCAAGTATAGTCACCACAGAGTCCCATTTCAGACAAGTTTTTACTATAATTAGGCTAACTAAAGATGCAGTGCGATTAACGGACAGCATAGCAGTGCACTGAAAGAAGTTAAGGCTCCACCTGCTTCCTCGCACGCGACCTGGCGGCCGACTCCCTGTTCTTGATCATGCGGCGCTGCCTCCTCTCCACCACCTTCTCGACGGTCGGCCCCTTCCTGACCCTGAGCGCGGTGTCGAAGGGGTACGGCACCGGCGACAGCGACGACAGATCCCCCGCCTCCACCTTACCCATCCCGTTGAGGACGACGGGCGTCGTGGGCGCTGCCACCGTCATCCCTCCTCCGAGCCCCTGCCCGCCGACGACCATCCCGTTCCCCAGCTGCAAGGTCTGCGGCGGCGCGACCGCATTGCCCTGGGAGAAGAGCCCCTGCGCGTGCGGCTGCAGCACGAGGGTCTGCTGCGCCATGTCCTCCCGCACCACGCCGGCGCGCACCAGGAACTCCTCCAGCGTCATGGACCCCAGCGTCGGCTGCCGCTGCGCCTGCGCCGGCGCCTGGGCCGGCAGCGGCGCGGGCGCAGCAGCGGGAGCGGGAGCGGGAGCCGGGACCGGCTGCGCGTCCTCCCCGCCGGTGAGGCCGACGATCTCGCGCCAGACCTCGTCGACCGTCTTCTGGCTGAGCGTGCGGGACAGCGTGAAGGAGCCCTGGCGCAGGATGGGCTGCTGCTGCTGCGCGCGTTCGTGCGCGTCCACGGACGCGGATGCGGCCGCCGCCGTGGTGGTAGGGGCGGCGGCCATGGCGTTGGACTCCTCGGCCGTCCAGATGTTGCGCAGCAGCTCGTCCATGTTCATGGAGCCGAAGTCCTTGCCGGCGCCGGCCCCGAGCGTGGACTGGAACTCGTCGAACGTGAGCGAGTACACCGAGCCCTGCCGCGCCAGCGACGACGGGGCCCCGGCCCCGCTCCCTCCCGCCGGCATCTCCATCCCCGCCGCCTTGCTCCTCCCCTCACCTCTCCTATCCGCTCCCAAATCCCCACCGGAATTCACCTCCGCACCTGGACTGCAGCTCTGAAACCACTGGCGGCGGCGGATGCAGAGGAAAAAGGGGGCGCCGAACAGAGCAGGCGCCTTTATAGCCGGGCAGCGGCGGCAGCAGCGGCAGAAGCGACAGGAGGGAGGAGAAGACTAGGGAGGGCAGCGTGACCTCCTTGATTAGTTGCGGCTGGCGTGCTACAGTATACCACAATTAGCAAGAGGAAATCCAGTTCAGTTCAGCGGCGCGGGTTAAAGAAAAGAGAGAGCGGAGAGGGTAGGGGAGCACCCGGGGACGTGGAGCTCGAGCGTTGGTGGTGGTGGGGACTGGGGAGTTGGTGCGGCTTTGCGGAGGCGATCGCGGCGGCGACGTGGGGCGACGGGACAGGTGTCGCCTCGGGGGCAATAAAGTGCTGCCCGCTGCCGTCGGGGAACGACAAGGCCCCGCAAACGGGTCAGAGGATTACGGTGTGGGGGCGCCGGACAGCGGGGTGCCGGCGGAGGAGCGCCACAATGCCTCGCGCACACGGACCAGGGACCACCAACACCACACCGCACCGGATGAAAACGGCAAGTGAGGTTTTGGGTGCGTGGGTCAAACACTTACCACTTGCCACACTGTTATACAACTTGCAAGTGAGCAAGTGCACTTGACACAATTGTCCTTATGTGTCATCCAAAAACGGCAAGCGAGTTTTTGGGTGCGTGGGTCAAACACTTCCACTTGCCACACTATTACAGCTAAATGACACTTGACACAATTTTCCTTATGTGTATCGTCCACAGTAATATGATCGGGCTGCAGTCCAAGATTGAGCAAGGAGTGTTTTGCTAGTTTCATTTCGCAACTAACTTTGTTGGTAAATTTTGTTCGCTTCACATGGTTGTGTTTGGGTGTGTTTGGGGCGGTGTTTTCTGCGGTGGTGGCCAAAACGAGCGTAGAATCGTGCCAAACGCCGCGTGGCGCGAGGGGTTTTTTTTTGCCGCACATGACATCAGCACCGTGAAAATGAACTAAAAGCCGTGTTTTCTACGGTGGTGGCCAAAACAAGCGAAGAATCGCGCCAGATGCCGCTTGGCACGAGCAATTCTTTTCGCCGCACACGGCATGAGCACCTTGAAAATGAATTAGAAGTCGTGTTTTCTATATAGTGGCGGCCAAAACAAGCGAAGAATCGCGCCAAACACACCGTGGGGCGAGCAATTTTTTTCGCTGCACACGGCGTCCGCACTGCGAAAATGAACTGAAAGTCATGGTGGAAAAAAAATGAAGAATTGCTGCCAATCGTCCCGCGGCGCAAGCGATTGTTTTTGCCGCACATGGCATTCGCACCAATAAGTAAACTAGAAATCATGTTTCCACTGGCCAACCAGCAACTTGGCACTTTCTCGTGCACATAATGAAGTACTTGTCCGAGGTCATTCGATGATAGCCCATTCCTACCCAAATAGGCGTCTGTAGTTGGCTATGTTTATTTTCCTCCTGGTCAACTTGGTGATGATCCATCTCTAGTTGGGCTATTGGGTGTAGTGGGCTAGTGGCTAGGCATAAACGGTGTGACCTCGTGACAACGGGCGGCGGCACATGACATGATGGTGCAACCTTTTTTATCAAATCAGGTTGACAAAATTAATTAAAAGTGGTATTGTTTTAAAAAGATGGATCACGCCACGGTGAGACCACCGCGGTACGCATATCACACGGTGCGGTCCAAGCAAACTCCATCCTAAACACATTGTGATAGTGAGGTGGGCTTGCGCATGGAGAGAGGAAGTCCATGTGCAGGGCGCGGAGTCATGCTCGAGGAGATAGGGGAGCTATGTGAGGAAGCGGCCATCTTCTTGCATCTAAAAAGAGATTATCATCAATAATTCATTGCCTTCCTTGCCCCATTATTCCCTTTCTAAGTCCATCGGAGTTGGGGAAGTTGTGAGGGAGAGCTCGTTGAAACTCTAACTCATAGATCTAGGAGGAGGTGGTGGTGGATGAGGACCTACCTCGTATACATCTGCCATGGCTGACACTGGATCCATCAAAAGCCACCATGCCTCCACCAGATCCGGTCACTGGAGTTGGCAACGAGGTCAATAGAAATGAGAGAGTGTGTGTGGTATGCATGCGCGTGGGGGGAAGAAATCCACGCGTGTGTGTGCGGGCATGGATTCATGCGTCCGAAGAGGAGAGAGAGAGATGAGGAAGCTATCGTTTGCTTGCATATAAAAACAGACTATCGTTAATAATTTATTACCTTCCTCATCCAAAGACCTTCCTTTATAAGTTTGTTGGAGTTGGAAAAGATGAGCGGGAGAGCTTGCCAAAACCCTAACTCATAGATCCTGGAGAAGAAGGTGGTGGAGGACATACCTCGGGTGGATCCGCCTTGGCTATCGCTGGATCCACCCAAAGCCTCTGTGTCATCGTCATATTCACTTGCTTAAGTTTAGGAGGAGGTCACTTGTGAATGGGGAAAGTGTAACACCTCTGGTGTTATATTAACTAAAACCTGCCATGTCATCATATGCACTGCAAAGCATTCATGATTAGGTCAACCTTGATGTGCATTAACTAAAACAAGTTTACATCTCATAGGTTGATTGTGTTTCTGGAATGTGTTATCACATGAAATAATAAAAACCCTACTTTCGAATGTCATCTCAAATACTTAGTTTATATTCTATGTACTTGAGGTGTAAACCGTGTTTACACTAGTATCAAGCATAGTGTATAAATCTAAGTCTAACCCTAAAAATGATTTCCATATTTGAAGTTGAATTTGGATTTCAAAGCTTATTCCCAAGTCTTGCAATTCAAATTTAAATTCAAATTGGAAAGCTATAAAATGTTTTTCAAAAGTCAATTTGGTCAACCAAGGGTACTATTAGGTCATTGACCTAAAAATGTCCTTGTATGATGTATGTGATCACTAATAACCAACCAATTAAATTAGAAACCAAATTGAGTTTGAATTCGGTTTCAAAAACCCTTTATTTCAAAACCTAGTTTTATCCCCTTTTCTGTAATTCAAAATCTATAAGGAATTTGGGGATACTCTAAAAAGATAGTTTGTAGATCTTGACAAGAGCTACAAAGTTTGTATATAAAGTTTTTCAAGTTTTCACAAAGAATTTCAAATAAATTTGAAAATATAGTTTTCTAGCATTTGACCCTTTTGATTTTAAAACCATAATTCAAAAATTATGCATAATTTGGGAAAACTTTGTATATGAAAAAGGTTTGTTTTGAAAATTTTAACATTTCATAGTTTTGAAGATTTTCAAATTTTATTGAAAAATCAAAAGTAATTTCAAATGTTTGTTTCTAGGGTTTTATTCCTCTTTTGAATTTGAATTCATATTTCAAAATCCAAAAAGAATTTGAGGATGCCAGTTAAATGAAAAGTGTATATTTTAAAAAGTTATGCAAATGATATTTTTGGAGATTTTCAAGTTCTTATATAAATTTTGGAGTAATTTGTAATTTCAAACGAGTGGCAATTCTATAATTTTCTTGAACAGCACCGAGACCTATCGTCGGCCGCCATCGCCGGCTTCTCAAGCCGCGCCGTCGTCCACCGCCGCACATGCCACGGCCGCCAGCGTGCTTCTGGACACACGAAGTTTCATCGTCGTCGTGTCGCCCGTCCATGCTTCGCCTTGTCCTATAAATAGGCGTGGCCGACCGTCGTCTTCCTCTTTTCTTCTCTGCCGCCACCGCCGTCGAGCTCGTCCCCACTGGCAAAATTCATTGCCGTCGATTCACTGCCATCCAATTGCTCTTGCCATAAGCTCCGCCTTTACCTTGTGCTTCCTCTGAGCCAGTTCGTGCCCGCTCTCGCCGTCTGAGTTGCCCGCACAACGTCGTCTTCCTCGCGACCGGTCGCCGAGCCGCCGCAAGCTTCCTTGCCATCCACCGCCGCCAAGGTGGAAAACATATTTCCTTTAACCCTCTCATCATGCTCTTCGTGCTATCCTGCTCCTCATGCGCACCGTGGTTCGCTCTCTGGTACACAGGACACGCCGTGACGCCGTCCTTGCCACCGGAGCGCCGCCGCCGCCATCAGCGCCGCCGTCCACAGCTCGACTCAGCCACTCCGAGCCTTCATTAGCATGCGCACTAGACCCATGGTAAGCTCCTGCGTCCCTCCATGCCCTCAATTTCATCTCTCTTGCGCCGTAAGGTCCGGTCGCCGTGGCTCGCTGTCGGCATGGCTTTGCCAGCGCCGCCGCGCGCGTAGCCGTTTGAGCTAGGGGCCAGGAATAGCTTCATCTCCTGGCCCAACGCGTTCGAGTTGATGTCCTGCACCTGCCCGTGCACTCGCCGTCGCTAGAAAATTCTCCGGTGAGAGTTGCCGCCACGACGGAGCTCCGCCGTGCCGCCATGGCCGCCGGCGTGGGTGTCGCCTTCCCTCCGCCGCCACGTTAGCTAGCTCAGTTTGCTCGCCGTATCGAGGTGATCGTGTAGGTGCCAACCCCGTGGCCGAAGACCTCGCCGCCGGCGAGATAGCCGCCGGTCAAGTGCCGTCGCCGTCGGGTCAACGCGGGGAGAGAAAAATGATTTCTTTTTCTTTTTTTAGAAAATATTTAAAAATGTTGTTTTCTTTAGAAATTCATAATAATTCATGTATAGCTTCAAAAATTCTAAAAATTTTTATGTATGTTCTTTATGATGTCATCTACCTAGGAAAAATATGAAATGCCAAATTTGAATAATTTTTGAATAATTTAAAATTAGCTCTTTTAATTGAAAAATACACCTTCAATGATTTTTAATAAATAAAATAATTGGCTTTTAATTCTGAAATTTGTTTGCCATCTAATTAGACCAAGCGCTTTTCAAAATAAAATTTTGAACTTAATTAGACAACTTTAATTTTTATGCCTTTATTTTATGCTTTTAAATAATTAATTAATCCCGTTTAATTAAGGTTAATCATTATAGGAATTGTTTGACTTTTGGATTGATTGATGACCTTGGGTCATTAACCCTAATGACCTTTGGCACTTTAATTAATTATTTGCACTTACCTGGATCATATTATTAGGGCTTAATTAACGTTATTTCATGTGTTTAATAATTTTCTTAAATAATATAGTTAACCCTAATGAATTTAATAAGTATGTTTTGGGTGGCTGGCAACTTTACTGTGAAGGAAAGTTATACTCAAGCCTTTAATTTGGTTGTGCATCCATCGAGCATCATGTTTACTATTCAATCATGTTGAAGCATATCATTGTATCGTATAGTTTTCGATAACGGAGAGTTAATGTTGACGCACCAGATCCCAAGGAAGAGCAGACTCAGGAGTTGGGAGTTGATCTAGAGCTCGAGACCGCCTACCCCGACCACCAAGGCAAGCCCCGGATGCATTCAAACCCTATTCTATTTTATAAAAATTTTATCGCTTCAGTTATGATATGTTGCATTAAGTAATAGGAGTTGAGTGAAAACCCACTAACCGCATTACTTGTCTTGCTTTCATAATTCCTTGTTACCTGTTCTAAAAGATACGTAGTAATGCTTAACCCTGCTTAATTAATTAAGTGTTCAGAGGTAAAAGAATAAAAAAGATAAGATTGGTTTTATCTGATGGAATCATGCTTTTAGTTAATAAATTGAGTCCGGACGGCTAACTTGCATTGGGAAAGGACTCCCTCTGTAGTGTTTCCGTCTGTTGATGCCCTAGGTCCCGTGTCGATGGTGAATTGGTGATATCGAGAAACTAGAAATCCACATGCATGAAGTGTCATACGGTGGGCCAGAGTCCCCACGTATGTCATGGAGTGACTTATAGTGGGCCAGAGTCCCCACATATGTCATAGTGTGTTATACTATGGGTTTAAGTTCCCATGTATATCGGTACACTGGGTCAAAGTGCTCACGTGTATCATGTGGTGATATATGGCTGTGGTTGTTATCCCGGTATATCGGTTCATCTGATATGCTTAGGAGTTAGAGTCTCCTGTATATCAATGACCTAGGTCCCAGCTGGGTATATGAAAATAGATTCGAATCGCCGTTGCTTCTCGGAGAAGAAGACTCGATCGGTGTTCATCATCGTAGTAACAACTTGAATAATGAGTAAGGTTTAAGAAGAAAGTTGGTTGGTAATTTTGATCTTGAGCAAGGCCGCTTTTCTTTCTTTCAAGCTTTTCTGCAAAATTTCTTATCTCTTGCAAGCCTTACCTTGCCCCTCTAGCCTGCATTTCCTAAGTCTTCACCCCTCTTTTTCGTCGGGTCAGTCTTGTTGAGTACTTTTGTACTCAGGGTTTGTTGAACCCTTGTTGCAGGTGAGCCTCATGGGCAGGAATGCTTCGCATCCTACTGCATGACAGTCATCGAGGAAAGTGACGATGAATAGGATATCTCGCTCTTGGGCAGAGCATATAATCAAGGTTAATGTAATAAGTTATATTGTTATTCCACTGCTATATGGTTTGTAATAATCCAACTTATGGTTTGTAAATGGTTTGTAAACTTATGTTATTGCAATCCTTCCTCTATTTTACTCCGATGTATATTATTTGTATAAAACTGTTGTAATACTGCAATGCCTCTTTGTAATGATTGATCCTGCTCAGAGAATCGTGGATGATTCGAGATTTACCTGACAAATCTTTTAAGTTTTATGAAACACATTCATGGTTATTTGGAGTCTATTTAGACAATAATCATGCGTGTGGGCCATAGGATTTAGGAGGTTCTGCCACAGAAAGGAAGTCCACATGTGCGTGTGTAGGACGTGGAGTCATGCATGGGTAGATTGGGGAGCTAGATGAGGAAGCAGTCATTCGCTTGCATCTAAAAATAGATTGTCATCAAGAATTCATTATATTCCTCACCTTAAATATTCCCTTTCTATGCCCATTAGAGTTGGGACAGTTGTGAGATAGATCTACCTAAAACCCTAACCCGCAGATCCAGGTGGAGGAAGTAGAGGAGGAGGACACACCTTGCCTGGATCCATAATGGTCGCTGCTAGATTCACTAGAAGCCTCCATGCTGCCACTAGATTCATTCGCTGGAGTTGGTCATTAGATATGAGAGGGTATGTGTGGTAGCCGTGCATGTGGGGGAGAGGAAATCCATGTTTGTGTGTGTGGAGATGGGAGAGGGAGATGAAGAAGCAGTCATTCGCTTGTGTCTCAAAGGACTGCACCATCAATATAATTCATTACCTTACTCTCCCAAATGTTCTGTTTTTAAATCCATTGGAGTTGGGGAGGATGAAAGGGAGATCTCGCTGGAACTTTTAACTCGCGGATCCAAGAGGATGAGGTGGCGGAGGACATACCTGGTGTGGATCTATTGTGGTCGCTGCTGGATCTGCCAAAAGTCTCCATATCACCGCCAAATCTTCTCACTGGAGTTAGGGAGGAGATCATCGGAGATGTGTGTGAACTGAGAGAGAGAGAGAGACAGTGAGTGAATTGGATGTGCGTGTGGGAGAGGAAGTCCACGCATGCGTGTGCAGGCATAGAGTCATGCACGGGGAGATAGGGAAGGCAGATGAGGGAAAAGTCACCAGATTACGTCTAAAAATGGACTACCATCAATAATTCATTACCTTCCTTACCTAAATATTTTGTTTCTAGGTCTACCGGAGTTGGGCAAGATGAGAGGGAGAGCCCACTGCAAACCTAACTCGTAGAACCAAGAGGATGAGAGAGAGAGAATGGGGTGGATGTGCACTTGGGGAAGGAAATCCATGTGTGCGTGTGTAGGGCACGAATTCATGTGCGGGGAGCTGGGGGAGGGAGCTTAAGAAATTGTTGTGTGCCTAGTCTAAAAAAGGAGTCATCAACAATTCATTACCTTTCTCACTCCAAACCTTTTGTTTATAAGTCCACCAGAGTTAGAAGATGAGAGGAAGAGCTTGCTGAAACCCTAACTCATAGATCCAAGAAGAGGTGGTTGAGGACATACTTCATGCAGATCCACCATGGCCGCAGCTGCATCTGCCTAAAGCCTCCATGCTACCGCTGGATCCGCTTGCTAGAGTTGGGGAGCGTGTCACCGAACATGAGAGGCAGAGAGAGTGAGCTGGGCGTGCACATAGGGAGAGGAAGTCCTCGCATGTGTGTGTGGAGTCGTGCGAGATGGGAGAGGGACATGAGGAAGCAGTTGTTCACTTGCATCTAAAAACTGATGGCAGTTCATGGCATTACCTTATCTTAATAATCTATAGTAAGAGACCTTGTAAAAAATCTGGTCTGAGCCAATTATATCCATGCTATTGATTTTCAGAAGGTAAAGCTAGCCGAAATACAATGATTTGAAGAATTGAACTCATATCCATGTCTTTAAGAAAAGGTCCCGTGATATCTGATATCCTCGCATCGTGCTCATGCCGCATAAGTCTCGTGGCACTATGTACATGTTTTGACCTCTTGTGTTGAGTGTGCTATGGAGTATGGACGGAGGACAGAGGCCGAAGGCCAATCATGCGGCCATTGCGCCCGGCTGGCCACCAATGTGCTATATTGTTCCCCGCACAGGATTGGGCACACCACATCGCCAGATGAAAACGTCAAGCGTGTTTTTGGGTGTGTGGGTCAAACACTTCCACTTGCCAGACACACAAGTTTCCTTATATGTATGTACAGTCCACAGTGATAAGATCAAGTTACCCACAAATACGCTATTTTTATAGGTTACCCATAGATTCATAAATAATAGCCTTTTTTCGTTGAAGGCTAAAGTGCATTCGCATGCTCGTGTGAACACTCACACTTCTAGGACTCTTTCTACTTGGCGGAGTACTTGTGGTTGCTCTTCCTCCACTTGTTTCCCTTTGCATCTTCATGGCCTACTTCCTCCTCGGACCATGCATCGCAAGACTGGCTTTATTCCCTGCCCCATGTTCTCATTATTGATATTCATCACCTCTCCTGGTTGAAGGATGTCGCCTCTTATCTCGCCACGGCACCCTCCTCACCATCTTCCACCTCGTCACCATGAGCCATTGTCGATTCATTCCAGCCGATCAGACCCGCCTGCACAGAGAAAATAAAATGGCAGATATGTCAAGATGCTACAGGATCACATTCGTATACTGCCCTGCTTTGCTACTTCTTATGTGCATAATGAAGAAGATAGAGTTGGGGTGACACACAAGAGAGAGCGAGATCACCGCGTTGCTATAGTGCAGCGCACCATGAGCTTCTGCTTTTCCCTACGGCTTTTAACATAAGATTTTCATTTATTATTTTGGCTCAATTCCGCACTACCATTGCACCACACCAGGAGTTTCTACTTTTCCCTACGACTTTTAACATAAGATTCGCCTTTATTTTTTGCCTCAATTCCGCAGTGCAATTGAGTCGTTACACTTATCCACCTCAAGGATTCACCGTGTTTTTGGCATGGCGGAGCCTAGGTGTGGTGTGCGGTGGCGGCAACCAAATGCGCCCTTATACTCCAATCACATCTTAATAGCATTTTCTAGTTAAATTATAAAAAACCACATTTTTGATTCACATGTGATTGTAATATTTGATTTGTTCATGCACTTACAAGCATCTGTAGTACATGTGTGTGTTGTGGGGATGTTGGGGATCAGAGAGTGAACACTTATGCATCTAGGACTCTTCTCTGCTTGGCAGTTTGCCTATGGTTGCTCTTCCTCCTCTTTTCGCCCTTCGCATCTTCATCGCAAGCTTCCTCCTAGGACCATATATGTGCCGCCAAACTGGCTCCCCTGTCCCATGCTCTCGCTGCTGATCTCAACTGCCTCTTGTCCCACCATGGGTGCCCTCGTCTCCGTCTTGCACCTCATCACCACAAGCCGATGCTGGTCTATTCCAGCCAAACAGATCCGCTTCCATAGCGAAAACAAAAGCGGCATGCATGTCAACATGCTACAGGATCACATTTGTATACTGCCCTACTCTTTTATTTCCTACAAACAGAGTCGACCGGTGGTGATGCACAAGAGAGAGTGAGAGTGAGAGCATCATGTTGCCTCGCCCATTCGTCGTAGTTTTGGCACCCATTTGGTTGCTTGCAGCAGTTGCGACATGCCGTACAACTACAAATGATAGAAATGGATGATGATGATGATGATAAGATGGAGGACTTGGAGATAAGGATGGAGAGAATAACGAGAAGATGTTTGTCATGGTTTACTGATCCAGCAGGAAGCAATGAGCTTCCTTTCTTAATGTTGCATTGAAAGTAGGGATGCAAAGTGGGTTACCCACAAATACGCTAGATTTTTGTATGTTACCCGCAAATCCATAAATAATAGCCTTTTTTCATCAAAGGCTGAAGCGCATTCTCATGCTCGTGTGGGCAGAAGCTTTTGCACTATTCTAAGTTACGCATGTGGGACGGAGAGTGAGCCCTCACGCTTCTAGGACTCTTTTCTACTTGGTAGAGTGCCTGTGGTTGATCTTCCTCCACTTGTTGCCCTTCGCATATTCATGTCCGGCTTCCTCCTTGGACCATGCATCGCAAGACTGGCTTCATTCCTTGCCCCATGTTCTCGTTATTGATCTTCATCACCTCGCCCGATCAAAGGATGCCTCCTCTTATCCCGCCATGGGCATCCTCCTCGCCGTCTTCCACCTCATCACCATGAGCCATTGTTAGTTCATTCCAGCCGATCACACCCGTCTGCATAGAAAACAAAACGGCAGACATGTGAAGGTGCTACAGGATCACATTTGTACACTACCCTGCTTTGGTAATTCTTATATGCATGAAGAAGATAGGGTCGAGGTGACACACAAGAGAGAGCGAGAGCGAGAGCACCACATTTCTACAGTGCACCGCACGATGAGCTTCTGTTTTTCCCTATGACTTTTAATATGAGATTCACCTTTATTATTTCGGCTCAATTCTGCACTGCCATTGAGTCATTAGACTTATCCACCTCAAGGATTCGCCGCATTTTTGGCATGGGCGGAGCCTAGGTGTAGCATGCGACGGTGGCAACCAAATGCGCCCTTATACTCCAATCACAACTTAGTAGCGTTTTCTAATTAAATTATCCAAAAAATACATTTGTGATTCACATATGATTGCAATATTTGATTTGTTCATGCGCTCACAAGTATCCACAATACATGTGTGTGTTTGTGGGGATGTTGGGGATCAGAGAGTGAACAGTCACGCTTCTAGGACTCTTTTCTAGTTGGTAGTGTGTTGTGGTTGCTCTTCGTCCTCTTGTCGCCCTCCACATCTTCATGCATGCTTCCACCCGTGAGCATGCACCGCTGGACTGGCTTCCCTTCCGCATGTTCTAGCTACTGATCTCCGCCGCCTCTTATCCCGCCATGGGCGCCCTCATCTCCGTCTTGCACCTCATCACCACGAGCCATTCTCGGCTCACTCCAGCCGAACGAACCCGCTTGCATAGCTAAAACAAAATGCTACACTGCTAATTCCTATGAGCATGATGAAAAAGATAGTCTGACTAGTGGTGACACACAAGAGAGAGCGATGGCGAGAGCACCACAATTCCGCAACCATGCACCGCATTTTTCGCATCGGTTGCTTGCAACAGTTGTGGTGTGCCACACCGCATGCATCGCATTCCCGTGTATTTTTACGCCACAAACTGCAGAAAGTCGGGCGACCGAATTCATCGTTACATTTCTGATTTTGATATGACTTTATTGGCTATATTGAGTTGTCCATTCACTCGCAAGCGTCGCAGTAGAACGTGTGTGTGCCGCCGACCCGCCGCTCCGGTGTGTCTTCCACTCATGATGAGTTGATGACTAGAGCTCTCCCTTTTTTCCTTCGGAGGGCCCTTTTCTTTTTCTGACTATTTCCTCCGTCCCATTAAATTTGTCACCCTGGATTCTATACCATCTTGTTTCATTGTTCGTCTTATTTAAAAATTTTATCTAAGTATAATTTATTTTTTATGACTTCTTTTATCAACAAAGATACTTAAATATTAATTAATTTATTTTATTATTTATATAAATATTTTAAATAAAACAGATGCTTAAATATAAAGTCTAAAAGTTAAAAACGACGTTGTGCGTGAGACGGAGGGAGCAGGAGTGGTTCCAGTTAGAGGACCACGGGATGGCTAGGCAGCGCAACGTGTCGCCGTCGGTGCCCATAGGACGCAGCTGGCTGGCGAGGGTACAGTGCGCCTGCGCGGCTGCATGGGCCTATGAGCGGCTGCGAGATGTGAGTAGTCCGTACTCCTACTATTCCTCAGATGCGCGCATCCTGTCCGGCCGCTCCAGCTCGAACAGCTCGAACGGATCGTTTTTCGCTGCGACTGCGAGGCGTGTGCGTGTGGTTAGCCACTGGCCTCGTACGTTGTCGTGGTGTGAAACGGGTCCCGCGATGGCATGCCGCTGCTGCTCGCGTCGTCTTTTCTCGGCGGGCGCCGGCCGGCCGGGGTTCCAGCAACTACTTTTCGCCTAAAATGGCTCCGGAAGTCTTCGTGGCCTGCGGTGCTTGGAGAGAATTTGACAGGAACGGTGAAAGTGAAATGGTTTGCGCGTGTACGGTCGCCGCTGTCATCTGTGACTTCGTGTCGTGTAAGTAAGGGTTGAGGATGATAAAGGCTTCTTTCGTCTGGTTAGCTACTACTCCTAGGTTTCTTGGTTCACTGGCTCACTGGCTGGCCAGGAGAGCCTCAAGTCTCAACAGTGTTTACGAGCAAAATTTTATCTTTGCTGTCGATTTTTCAGAAGGTGAAGCTAGCCGAAAGGATTTCAAGAAAACTGAACTCCTAGTAGCCACGGCTGCAAGAAGAGACTCCTGATATCCTCACGTCGTGCCACGTAAATTCGCTGGCGGCATGTCCACGTTTTTTGACGTCTTGTGGTAATGTGTTTGTGTGTGCTAGGACGGAGGCCGGAGGCCAATCATGCGGCCACTGCGCCCGGCTGGCCGCCAATGTGCTACACTGTTCCCCGCACAGGATCGAACACCTTATCCTGTCAGTCAGTCGCATCGCATCCCTCCGCTGCATGGGGCTCTCACCCACCTGCACCTGCACCAGCTAGCTGCAGACGACCCATCAATCAGAGCCGGTCTTCTCCTCCCTACTCGCGGCAATTTTCTATGGCGGCCCACCCCGCCCCGCCCCGCCTGTGAGGCTACGCCAGCGCGGCCCCCCTAGGCCCCTATCATGCCATTTTGAGAGCTCCGCCCGCAATTGAATAATCACGCTGGCGACATCCACGGAGAGGAGGGTAGCGCGAGACGGCCTCCACGTCGCCCCGGTTCTATTCTAGTCCTCGCGACCGGCCCGGAAATATTATTCTGCACGCGAACGAAAGCGCCCTCCGGCCTCCGCCGCAGCACATCACGAGCTCCTCTTCCTGGGAAAACGGATGCCGTACACAAGCAAATTCAGCACAGCTCTAGCAAGCGAGACGCCGCGACCCCGTGCGCCGGCTCTTGCTGGCTCGTCGCTCCCCCGGCGGGCTGCTGCCGGCGTCGCGGTCGGTCACACCGGCCGTTGCATGGATTGGGTTGGGTTTGACGGTCGCCATCGGTACCTAACCTACGTGGCGTCACTGCAAATGGGAGGCCAAACAGAAAAATATGGATAGCGTCGCTGGCATATGAGACTCTGAGTTCCTCTGCTCGGCTTTACGCCAGATCAGGGGTGTTTTCTACGGGGAAATACCGAAAGAAGAGTGTTGTTTTGCACCTGGACCTGGTAGGTAGGTAGGTAAAAACTATAGGAAATTTCTGGAAGCCCTGGAGTAGAATAATACCCCCGGGACATGCAAAGCTTCTACAGAGTACGTACGTGCCAGTTGCCCAGCTGGGCATGTTACCGGCCGCTCGCTGGTTACATTGTTTAGTCCGGGTGAGTACTTTATTAACATTTCAAGGCTCGTCATCTTTTGACCACACCACAGTAGATTAGATTATTGGCCGCTGTTAGCTTTTGTGGCAGTGTGTATCTTGCGGTTCCAGTTTTGTATTTTGTATGTGTGTGACTGCATTTTTTTTTGGGGTCCGTGTTCCTGTGGACTTCTGGCTTGGTATAAATTTTTGGGCCTTCAAATGTGCCAAATTGTTGGAAGGACCTTTTTTTTTTTGAGAAACTGTTGGAAGGACTTCTGGCTTAGTATCAGCATACCAGGCCGTTTCATGGGCCTCCTAAGTGCATGATCTCGTAATCTAGGGCCCTGGTGCCTAACGGCCTACGAGCTCTCTGTCGCAGAGTTGGTTTTAGCAGTTAGTACGATCCCCGAAGTTCCGTCTTTCGAGGCAGCGTCTTTTGTTGTGTTCTGTCCGTCTAATCCTCTTGGCAAGGATGTAATGACAATTCTAACTTCACTTAATGAGACACGTGCAAAGCCGCTTTCGAAAAAAAACGGCCGACGAGCTCGGCTGAGTACTTTAGAGTTTAGAACCATCGTTCTTCCAGATTTTGGAATGAGGTAGAAACAAAACGGAGAGCATCCTACTTGGGTCGCAGGTTGCCTAATGGCCACTTTCTTGACAACTACTCCATCCGTTCTACATTATAAATCGTTTGGGTTAAGATTGCACGTTAAATTCTAGGTATGTATCCGCATAAATAATTTGGCTAAAAAAAGGCAGAAACCATCACTTGAAGAGTTTGCTTTTATATTGGTGGTAGGTTCTCTTAATTACATGGCTCATTATATTCATAATAATCAACAGATATTTTTCATTACCCTACTTCCTTACTGTTTAAGTGTTTAACAAACATGGTTGTTTGTTAGATGCACTCTTGTAGCAGACCATTGTTAAGGTAATATGTAATTAGTTAATTTACAATCATGGAGGGGTTAGCAAAGAAGTCACAATGCATGTGGCGGTGTCTTTATGAGGTTGCCAGTTGCTAGCTCTACTTTACAAATTAAAATGACTGGCATGCGCTCAAGTGTAGTGTACATAATTTACTAGCTAGGTCAATGCCAACCAAATCGGCTGAAAAAGAAAGTCTATAATTTCTTTATATTCCTACTATAATTGTCCTTGCCTAAAATTTTTGAACTTATTTGCTACACAACTACTATTTATAGTTGCATGATACTCACGAGACGATTTTGGCTACAATCCCTGGCTGACGCACCGCGCGTTGCTCACTCGCAGATCCTCCGTCTCTCCTCTCCGGCGGTGGCAGCGGTAGGGGCTCCTCCATGACGTGCACACGCTCCTCCCCATGTGGTTCCTCCCTCGATCCCCTCCATTGGCGGCGGCTAATTCCTACGGCACCGGCTCTAGTGAGGTAAGCAGTTCCTACTCCACTTCCACGGCAAGGAATCCTTCCACGGCCATGACCTGTTACAACAACTACTACTTGAGCAGCACCACCACCACCAGTAGCCACACTACCGGAAACGCCAACTTTGCCGACGGCTTTAACATTTGCCGACGGTCAAGGAACAAGCCGTCGACAAAGACACCTCTTTGCCGACGGCCATGTGACGCCGTCGGCAAAGAAGTCTATGCCCAAGTCCTAGCCGTCGGCAACGAAAAGCCGTCGACAAAGACAACCTATGCCGAAAGCCGGGCCGTCGGCAAACCCTAGCCGTCGGCAAAAGAAATATTTGCCGACCGCCGGGCCTTCGGCAAACACAACCGTCGGCAAAGGCCACTTTGCGGACAGTTGTACCGTTAGCCTGTCGGCAAAGATCGCCACGCGGCGGCCGCACAGCCTGCCACGACCACCGTCTTTGCCGACGGCCGCGTGGCCAGGCCGTCGGCAAAGGAGCTTTGCCGAGGGCCATTCCTATGCCCTCGGCAAAGAATTTTTTTTGGTTTTTTCTTTTTAATTTTTTCCTGGTGCCTTCCTACACCAAATACAACCCAACTTCAAAAGTTGGACAAATTTTGAATTTTTTTGCTATATTTCATTATTTATTTTTGTTTCTTTGAATTTTTTTGGTAACTCCAAGTTTGAACTGCAGGTACATGAAATAATGGAATTTGTTGATTCTAAAAAGTATATTCATGATGTTCGGAGTATGTAGAGGCCGTATCCAGGGCCTCGCATCAAATTATGACCATGTTGGCGTCGTAACATGAGGAGTTACGTGCGTGAAAAGTATTTTTTTATTATATAAAATCCAAACGAAGTCCGAAAATCACGAAACTTAACGAGGTTTCATGTTATCGCATCTGGAGGCTATGATAAAAATTGAAAAATGTTTAGAGCAAGTTACGACGCCGGATGTCTAAAACTCAGACATCTCACATGTGATCACATCCTATCCGACCCGCCCCCGCCCCCGAAACCCTATCCGACCCGCCCCCCCACCCCCCGCGCGCCGGCCCCCGCACCCGCCCGCCCTGTCGCGCCCCGCCCCGCGTCGTCGCCGCGCGT